>CM068354.1:36460985-37060985 GCA_034769755.1 Odontamblyopus lacepedii | reverse complement strand
TCCTGAAGAACGTAACTGAGCCAATGTGAGTAATGACAAACCAGTTGTTTCTTTTAACACCCTGAGCTACAAAAGCTGCAGCCATAAAAGATATAGCCGTGAAACATGCACAGGTAGAAATGAAAGGCAGGAGCCCAGGTGAAAAAAGAGAAGAGGGCCCATTAGAGCTGGCAGAGGCTACATGTGCGTCACGGTGGTTAAGGGAATGTTTTGGGCACGGAGCCACAGGTGGAGGGATGTGTCGAAGCACGGCCACAGACAACAACATGGCCGACTTCAACAGGTGCCCAGAGCCCGAGGGCAGGCCCGCCCCGGCCTCGCCCGCACGCCTCTACAGCGACTGTGTTCTTCGGGCTTTTTTAACTACTTTGGACAACTTTAGCTGGGTATTTCTAGGAATGAAGTTGATTTACACAAAACCTCAATGACTGGCACGGGCTGCACCTACGAAAGTTTTGTTAGGTAAAGTCCGCATGCATTCCTCCTAGATGCCTGTCTGTTCACACGTAAACTGTATAAAAAAAATAAAAAATGTAATTAAAAACTTGATTCACGATTCGATTCGACTGTATAGCAGCATCTAAAACGTTCACCATGTTATGAAAACTTCTCTTCTCCAACGAATAAATTGGAAACATTTCATATAGTGCACAGTAGGGAGGGGCGTTCGATTAAATTTTCTTAAATCGTCAGGAGAATTAACAAGCGATTAATAATTAATGTTTTTATATTAAAATTGTCAGCATCATTATTACTATTACTAATCTGCATAAATAAACTCAACTCTACAACATATAAACCATCACCACTACAGAGCCACATCAGTGTGAGATCAGAATGTGTTTAATGCAGCTTTGGCACATTTGTTTACGTTTTTCAGAAACGAAACTTAAAACCACATGGCTCATTTGCATAAACTGTAAACGCTGAAAAAAGCAGCTCTTTCCTTGTGCTGATGCTTCAGCTTCTGTCGGACTAAAGGACATGACTCAGTGGAATATGAGTGTTCTGTCTGTGACAGATTTGTTTGTGTTTGTGCAGTTCTCGGGGGAAAGTGAGAGACGCAGGAAGTGACTACGGAAAGATTACAGGAAGTCTTAGCGAATGCAAAATGTACGCCCTGTATGAAAAAATCTTAAATATCAATTTTCCGAAAAAACGAATGGATTTGCTAACTCGTTTTTTATTTTAAAAATTTAATTTTTTGCCCAGGCCTAAATCTATGATCATCTCATGATTCACTTCGATTAAGAGTCTGATGAACAATTATCAATGCATCTTTATGTTTTAATGTACATTTTACAGTTCAGATCAACTGAGGAGCTCCTTTTTAAATGTGCAGACCTGCAGGATGAAGCAAAGACTTTTACCGAACACAATAGTTTATTTCTGTAAGAGGGAGTAGTTTAGCAGGTGGGAGATATTGGTGTAATAATAATCCGTCTACGAAAGATGAGCTGTTTGCAGTGTCTCAGCGTGGAGTCGTCTGCATGTTTCGATCTAAAGCTGCTTATTTAAGACTAAAAACTAAATAAAAGGACTAAGGATTTTTGCAGAATCAACAACTGAAGCAGTAATTGTTTGCTAACTTATCTCAGGCAAAATAAGTTATATATTTTCTTCTGAATGTTGAGCAAGAGTGGAGAATGAATGATGAGTTTGGTGTAGAACTTTGAGAGGCCCAGAAAAAAACACTGTGATACCAGCATCTATGTTTGTTGGATTTGTCTCCTTTTTAAATAAACAATAAATAAATACCCAAACTCCCAGGGATGGGACCAGGTCTAGTGTCACAATATCTTGCAAGACAAAATGCCAGAAGAGTGAACAGTAAAGTACAAAATGATCTTGTGAGATGTTTTCCCCATGTGTTTACATTTGGCCTAAATGCATTAACATTCATGAGTTACACCTCTTGAGAAGCTGTAGATCCAAAAAAAGCAGCATTATGGTGATATCGTATCGTCAAAGGTCTCACAATAATATCACGGACCATCACAATATATCGAATCCCAAGTCTTTTTCCTTAAATGAACAGTTCTGATGCAGAAATAGCTAAAAAAAACAGAGGGAACTACATAGACCATGATCCTTTGCTCCGTTTCAGTGCAGACGACTGAAATAACTGTTCTAAGCACTTTGAAATCTTCATTCTTTGGATTAAGTCTTGTGAAGGCAAAAGTAGAGGAAATTAGAGCTGGGCGGTATGACCAAAAATTGATATCACGGTATTTTTTTAAATTATCACGGTATCACGGTATTTAACGGTATTTTTGTCTTTGGCTAAGTGGAGTGTGATAGAGTTGGTAATATCATTCCAACGTTTGCTTTTCTTGTCATAGACGGTCCCTTTAGACGGAGAATACGAAGATTGCATGAAAGTAAAATCTGCATCTTCTCCCCAATCTCTGCGTAACGTTGGCAGTGCAGCACAAAACACTACACAGACGTCCCTGGTAGGCGCGTTTGCTAAAGGGACCGTCTGTGTAGTGTTTTGTGACACGGCTCCCTTTTTCGGAGAGCGGGAGTGCGCGGAGCCGTGCCCGGGCGAAAAGGTGAAGAGCGGGGCTCCGCGCACCCGCGCTCTCGCCCGGGCACGGCTCCGCGCACTCCCGCTCTCCGAAAAAGGGAGCCGTGTCACAAAACACTACACAGACGGTCCCTTTAGCAAACGCGCACCACTCAACTCGCTATCCTTACCTGGCTTGTTGGCTTGTTTGGTGTAACACTGAAAAACAGCCCCCGCTCAATCTACCGCTGTGCGACGTTCCGCCGCTCTGTGTTGCCGACATATGCGCGCACACACGGTATGGCGGTAAATAAAAAATTCATATCATAAAAATAAAAATTACCGGTATACCGGTTCAAACGGTATACCGCCCAGCCCTAGAGGAAATATTGCAATAAATCTGGTACGGTGAGATGTTTATGGTGAAAATATCCTACAGAGAGATTTGGATTTCGTTCCATCCCTAATGACAATAAATGTTGTACCAAATGACTGGTCAAAGCATTTTATAATGTCAGTCTTATTATTATGTAGAATATCGTAATATTGTCAGCCTCCCCACCATATTGTGAGCTTTCCCACGATACTGTAAAGAATACCGCACCATGAAGTTCATACCGCGGTCGTGAGACTTGGATATCGTTACACCCCTAAGCGCTACAATTGCAAACGAAACTGCAGCTCTAAAAGTATAAGAAATAACCGAAGGAAAAGGGCAAATTATTGATGATTTAAGTTAAGTTCTATGATTTAAAAGGTCCTATATTACACCAAATGTACTCTTGCGAGCTTTAAGCCATGTCGTTACCTCATTAAAAAAGACCTGGAGTTGTCTGTCTACATTTCCAAAGCTCAAAATGCTCTGTTCCACCTCGTGATGTCACGTTAACAGCTCCATTTTCTGTAGTTCAGTGGCGACGGGTAATTCCAGGGCTGCAATCATCCAAATGATTCTAATGAAGATGTTGTGATGTGTTGTGATCACAAGTTTGAACTGTTTTTTTGGTTTTTTTTCAGTTTGAGAGAAAAACTCAGCCTAAATCTGCAGGGTTTGCGTGTTAAACATGTGTAAATGAAACAAAACACAACTCCAAGTGCGTTTGTGATGAGGAAACAGCATTGTACAGTTGCACAGATCAGAAAATAGGGGCCCATTAAAATATAGTGTACCAGTGATGATATAGTTTGTGTACGACCATTTTCTAAACGTATACATTCATTTCATGCTCATTCGCAGGACTTTCATTCATGATTTTCGACCGTCTTTGATCGTGCGTATCTGGCGCTGATGTTTGCCTTATGAATATAAGTGTTCGGAGCCTCCTGGCACGGCACATCATGAATCACCTTCGCTCAAAAGCAGCAGACACGAGCTCACATCTCGCTGACGCTGCACCACTCCTCTGTTTGAAAACCAGCCGCCCATTCAGGACAAATTAAGCAGACACAACGGGCTGTCAGGATGAAGTAACTTTGAGAATTAATCGTAATTTATGGTCGGCACAACTTGGCGACTAAGACAGGGTGACGTCATGCAAAATGTCATTCGGTTCATCCTAAAATGGAAAGTCACCTCACAGTCGGCCGGTGCAGTGGGTGAATTTTAATCAGGATCGAGTTTCAGTCGTAATGGTGATCAACGTCGGGTGTTTTTAAAAGAGACGTGTAAAAAAAACATGTGGTTTGGATTAGACTTCAGAAGTTATTTGTTTTAAATAGGGATGGGCACGAATAGTCGATTAATTGATAATTGCAAATAACAAACCGAATGTAGGTGTCTGTGCGTAACGTAGCGTAAGGAGTCGAGGCCGAGTCTGAGCACAAACACTGGAGCCTCACAGTCCCACGTCTGGGCTATGGCTCCATGGAGATCACTATATCCCTCAGAGTGCGTTTACCTGCACATCAGTACTACTACTTTTTTTCACTTTATGTTTACGCAAATGAGCCATGCGGTTTTAAGTTTCATTTCTGTAAAACATAAACAAATGTGCCAAAGCTGCATTAAACACATTCTGATCTCACACGGGCGGATGTGGCTCTATAGTGGTGATGGTTTATATGTTGTTGTTTTATTTTATTTTATTTAAAAGGGACAGTGCATATTGGTGAACACACAATGTAAATATGCCAGAATTAGCCCATTGGCTACTTTCCATCTGTAGTCCCCGGCAGATCAGGACAAGAAATAACATATAACACAAAAGTACACGCATTCAATATAGAGGACAACGTTAGACGACATTAGACTTAAATAACACTTCAGAGACGATGATCACTGACCTGGTTACTCTTGAGCCATTTACAATTTTACAAAGTTTTTTTATATGTTTTTTAAAAGACAGTTGAAGAAAGTTGAGTCCAGAGTCACACGAGATATTTAAATTCGTCTACAATTTGAATCTCCTCCCCTTTTAAAATGATATTTGAGCTGGGCTTTGCTGCTGGGCGCTTTGAAAATACCATATAAACAGACTTTTTAGAATTGAACAGAAGACATGACTTTTGAGCCACTCGTCAATGCAAGTCATAGCATATGTTATAAAGTTGAGTTTATTTATGCAGATTAGTAATAGTAATAATTGTGATGATGATTTTAATATAAAATATTAATGATTAATCGAATATCGATTGTTAATTTTCCAGACGATCGATTAAGACAATTTAATCGAATGCCCATCCGTTTAAATAGCATGAATTAATTAGTCTGTTTATGTTCAGGAAAATTAATATACAGCCATTTTAAAATGTATTAATATGAAAAAATAAACTCCAAGTGAAAAGTGTCATCAGTCACTATAAAGAAAAAACTGGAACAGTGGCAAATGCCTCACTGAGACTGCACCCAGTCCAGCTGTGCAGTGTCGGACCGGTTTACAGTGTACACGAGGAGTACACTCCCTCCAGGACCTGAGCTCTGCTGTTCTGCTGCAGTCACCGCCTCTGAAGTGTTCACACCATAACCATTTATTTATCCTCCAGCAAAAGAAAGACTCCCAAAGCACTGTGGCACCTCCTCACGGCGTGCACTCAGCTCCTCCTGTTACTCTGAATTATACAGAATACTTGAGAGCACCAGACCAGAGCTGCACCATGTTCAGTCTGAACCTGGGGTAAGAAAGTTAAGTAGTTGCCTTATAATTAGGGTGAGCAGACTTACCCGGTCCCAACTTTTAGCCCTGTGTCCCCTGTGCCAGCAGATTTATCCAAAACCATCAATTTGTCCCAGTTTTATACAAGAAATGTCCCAGGTGTCCCTATTTTTGACCAATCTGACCCCTGCCAACAGTAAAGAGAGGCAGAAATCATTTGTTTAGGTGAAATACAGAAAAGCTGCTTAAAAATGACCAAAACACAAAGAAACTGTGACTATAGTGACTCACATTAGTGCCGAGTGCAGAACAATTTTACTTAATTACACACTTGTTACACAATTTTATTATTACCAACCACTACAAAGCAGGGATGTCCCAATTTTTATTTTGAAAATCTGATCACCCTACTTATAATCAAAAGGTTGTTTAATTCCTTTTCTAAAGCGTTCATACTGCGGGTACAGCTCTGGGAAAAATAAGAGACCATTTTTTGCATTTTTTGTTCTGAAATCATCTCTACATGTGTGACGACCGTTCTGTTTCAGCGTCTGTTGAATCCAACACAAACACACCTCATTCTGCCTCATGAGGCACTGATGAGGAGATCACCTGAACCAAACCAGATTTAAGGAGGAAAAGGAGAAAAGCCACAGCTATTCCACCAAATATTGATCTCTGAACTCTTCCTAAGTAAAAACATTAGTCTTGTGTTGTTTTAGAATGAATATGATCTTGTTTTCTTCACATTATTTGAGCTCTGAAAACATTTAATCTTCTTTGTCATTTTGACCATTCGCCATTTTCTGCAAATAAATGCTCTAAATGACAATATTTTTATTTGGAATTTGGGAGAAATGTTGTCGGTAGTTTATAGAATGAAACAAAAACGTTACTCAAACACGAACCTATAAGTACCGGTCGTAAAATCAGAGAAACGGATCATTTTGCAGTGGTCTCTTATTTTTGTACGGAGCTGTATGTCCTCGGGCAAGAAACTACACCAACCTCCCACGTGGGTTTGCCCAAGGGCCGTTGTGACAAGTACGGAGAGCAAATAACGTCTTATAAATCGCGCTACAAACCATTAATATTTGTAATTTCTTATCAGTTTGAATCAAGACAGAGAGTCATTTCTAAAGGTTAATGATGACACAAGATTTTGGAGGAAGAAATGTGACTCTTTTTTTGTGCGAAATGTTTGTTGGATTCATTTTTCGCCCCGTCGCCATTATTCCTAATCCAAACGAGTGTTGTTTTATTAAACCTTGGCTCACCCGCGGCGTAAAAACAATGCCTGTGGTCTTGGAGAGGCTTTTGCAGTGCTGCGCGTCTCAACCGTAATTTGTGGATGTTGACAGGAGTCGGGTGCAAATTGCTTAAGTCTGAATGAGGAGCAGAGATGTTGCAATGCTCACCGCACAGACGCACGGGCCCCGCTCCTGCAGATATAATAACAGATATAATAACATGCACTTTAGTTAATAAGGTCACATGTTCAGAGCAGAGCTTAGGGAAACGCCCTGTCAGCACTTTCATTCACAAATGTGGCTATTATCCCAAACAATACGGTGAGTTAGGGCTGCAACATTAATCACATCTGGATCAAAATTACAAACTGAATGGTCAAAATGAATAGATGCAATTATTTATGACACGGTCTGTGCAAACAACAAACTATCTCAGTGTCTTCACGGCGTCTTAAACCCCGACTTCATTTGCAAATGTGTCATAAGGCTGCGAGATTGACACACGGCCGAGTCAAAGGCGCTTTTTCAACGGACGCAATTAGCAAATCACAAAGGTGCCAATCTTTTCAAATACTATCGTCACATCACAAAACAACACTCTGCCTTATTCTGCATCCAGCTGCTAAACCTGTACTTCAGATCGGTGCAAACAAAGGTGAAACAAACTGATTCTTGCATCAGTTTGTCAGTTCAGTCTTTTTGTCATTTCTTTTGGACACATATAACTTGTGAACTTCAAACAGAATCATTGAATTATGAGAAAATAAATCGCAACTGTAATCATAATCACAATACTTGTCAGAAAAATTTATAAATTAATCACTGCATTTATAAACCGCTTTTCAAGATGCCCAAAGTGCGTTACAGAGCATTTTTCATTCACTCCACACTCGGTGGGAGATACTATTACAGCCACAGCTACACCAAACTACACACAAATCACAATTATATATATTTTTCCCAAATTGTTCAGGCCTATTGATACATGGGTCAATGACATGACGCTTAAATGTTCTGTCCAATTGCAATTTCCTCAGTTAAAAAGGTTCAAATTTCATAATAATTCACCACATTTCTGTAGTACCTCTGACCTCCATGGAACCAAATCATTTTTGCAGAAATCATAAGTTATTATTAGGGCCCGGCCGATATATTGGTTGCATTTAGAAACGTATCGGCCTAAATCTTGCAGATATGGGCCGATATTCCACGTGGACATGTTTTACCTTGTTATAAAGCTCAGACTCTCTATATTATGTCCATTTAATCCAATTTACAGACAGATAAATGTCCTGATATGTGGCTCTGCAGCAGGATTCATTTGTCTGTGTCTGTGACGTCGTCCTGCCCCTGAACACACCCCCACGTGCGCTTGTTTACAGCTGCAGACATAGATCCATGTGCACAACACTGAGATTCTCTTCTTTTTCCAGACGCTCAGTGTGAGTCTGGATTAAAAGGACAGTTCTTAGTGCAGACTTGTGATCTGAGAGGAGCCTGTGTGAGGCTGAGTGTTGAAATGTGTCGGTTTTGAAGCTCGTTTTGGTTCTTTCTCATTGGTTAGCGAGTAGCTGCTGTAGCTCGCACACATAAACAGGCTGTTTTCTCTTCTATTAGCGACTGTAAAGCGACTATAGTGGCCGTATATATGTTACTGGACACGCAATGATATGTAAATGAGCTGTGAATAGAAGTGTGAATTATTGGCATTTAGCAGATCATTAATTACCGCAGTGCACACGCATTTACCGCTAAAAGCTAATAGCTGTAGTTTGCTTACACTACTTTCTTTCCAGGCTAGAATATCATACAAAAACACCATTAGGCCGACCTACTGTCTTTAAATATGACGTAAAGAGGCAGAATAACAGGAAATGTCGCCTAAATAAACCCAATTTAAAATCCAATAGAGCCAAACCTAAGTTTTATAAACAATTGAATTGGCTTCTGACAGTATTCGACCACTTTTAGCAACGGACTTTAGCTCCAAATGTGCCGGAGTTCCCCTTTAAGTCTATTCCGTGTAGTATCAAAATCGTGACAACACTAGCATAAAGCTGTGAACATAAAGAGCCAAACACTGAAAAGAAGGTGTGCCCAAACTAGTGTATATTACAAAATCTACTCAGTGTTTCTAAAATCATTCAACCCTAAACTGTGGCTTATCTAATGAGGCTGACAGCACATTCATTCACAAATCGCTCTTCGTTCTTCACTATTGGCCCGGACAAGTAGAAAACTGTGGCGAGTACAACCAAATAAAACACATGACTTCATCTGCAGCGCTGAAGCCAACAGTCGCAGCTCGTTGTTTTCAATAGAAGACGCGCTGCATTGAGAGGAAAAGGCTCTTGAGTACAGACCTCAATGGGGCCGATGGAGCTAGTACCAGTCTCCAAAGTTACGCAGTGCAAAACAAACCCGAGTTACCGTGCCAACCACAGCGAGGCCGGGAGCGTGTCGCCTCTGACAGACGGAGAGAGAAAGGCTGACAATTACAGGGTTTAAGCAGGCCTGTTATGTAAAATCCACTTTTCACCAGGTCATAGTCGTTTCCCTTCTCGTTCATCCTCATGAAGTTGTATTTGGAATGATTCATGAACGTTTACTCACTTATTTTTAAGACGTCCTGCTGCTCAAACCCCGTTTTCACCTCCACTGGCAAACACTCACTGCTCTGTTTTTACTCTATAATCTCTTTTTCTTAATCGGTGATACACATAGGATTCTGCAGCGTTGCGTAGACATTTTGGTGCAAATGAAAACAAAAAACAATAATACATTTTATTTGTAATGCACCTTACATTTCATCTCAAAGGGCTACAGCAGGTAGATCTCATAAAACACAATTAAAACCATGCAAAAGAAAGAGGCACCACATATACATAAAATAGTTATCATGTCATAAAGTGTTTCAGGAGGCCATTTAAAATAAGTTTTTAGATCTGCAGCTGTACATCTGAGCTTATGACTCTTTGTTGTGATGAAGTTTACTGTGACGTTTGCTCCCATTGGGCACCACAGTTTTCTAACACGGAAGTCAGCGGACTTGTTTCTTTTATTAAGTTGGATTCGATGAATATTGCAATTTAAAATGTGCAAATCATCACAAAATGAATGGTGGAAAGATGCCAGACACAAGCACAATGTGGGTAAGAGGGATCTGGCTGCGAAGAGGCGATTAACTATTTAAATATCTTAGTTAAAGCGACTATCTGTTCTTTTGGAGAGTTTTTTTACTAGTAGGTGGCGGATGTGAAACCATCCAAAGCTGGCACACTATCAGACAGCAGTAACAGCGATAGCAACTAGTGGTGATATGTGAGAATAAGACTGCGTTTACACTGAAATTAATCACCGTATCGGATTTGCGTCCAGGCACAATCACCTGAAACATGACTCGGCTGGCATCGCAACATCACAACACCACGTGGGAGGTAAAAACAAGGAAGTGGAGCACCGTGTCGAAGTTACAGCAGCTGATTTCGAGCCGAGGAAGATGCAAGCGTGAAAACAGTCTTTTCGTGGACCGACGCTGTTTCCCGTTTGTCTCTGGTTTGTTTAAACTGTTTTCCGCAATAGCGTCACATGCCCGATGCCACCAGTGATCCAGCGAATCAGGAAGGCGCAAGTTACAGTGACGTGGTTCAATAAGGACAGCAACTAGCGTAACTACATCAGCATATCAGCGTTTTTAGGCATCCACACAGCACCGGATCAGATCCATGGTCCGGTGAATTCATGGGAGTTGGCATCTCCAGATCGTTCCGGCTCTGGAGTCGTTTTCCATCGGATTAGTGTGGACGAACACTGCATCCACAACGGAAATGACTCGACTACCTACTAGTGTGGAAGAGGTCAGTCAATCTAACCTTCCAGGCAAAGCAATGTCTCCATGGAGACACTTTTCCATCGGCAAAGTTACACAGTGTGCCTTAGGGCTGCAGTTATCGATAATTTGAGTCATTGATTATTTCATTTACTTTACTTAAATGAATCGAATAATCAATAAATGATTTTACTTTCCATAAAATATCCGTAAAAGCAATTCATGGTTCACTTTTAAAACAAATAAGGAGTTTTTCTTCATGAAATAACACATCTGTTCCCAAAACAGCATAGACGAGTTCAAATCTTCCCTCGTAAATGGTCACACATTTATATCGCCCTTTTTACCTTCAAAAGGAGCTTTACATCAAGGAAACACTCATTCACTCATTCACCCATTCACACACACATTCTTACGCCAATGTACGAGGACACTGGGGGCAAGGTGGGTTAAGTGTCTTGTCCAAGGACACAACAACAGCGTTCAACTGTGACGCAAACTTATGACGAGAGCGGGATTTGAAACGCCAACCTTCAGATCTTCTTTTTTTTTAATATAATTTTTGTCATTTTGTGGGAATGAATACCCAGGACATTAATGACAAAATAATCACCAACACACATGCAAAATCCAAGTCCAGTTTTGATTCCTTTGTATGTCTTGTACATGTGAAGAAATTGACAAATAAAAGCTACTGCTACGACTACTACAAAAAACAACACAACAACAAGCAACAAAAGATCAATAAATAAATAAAAAGAAGTAGGTTGTGGGTCACTCAGAGTTTACAGAGTTGCAGAGTTTCTCAATGCAGTGTTTGCATGTGTTTATTTACATTTTAGGGATGTCCGATCCAATTCCATTTACATATTTTCTGTTCCTTATGTCTTTTGTTTTTCCGTTTTTCTGTTTGTTTTTTTCCAACCTTCAGATCTGTGGACACTTTTAAGTTAAACATGTAAGATTGAGATTGAGCTGATGAGTTAATGCACAGTTGGAGCAATGTTGACCATAACTTCTCAACCTCTATTTGTTTTGTGACTGTATAATTGGATGGGAAGGTAATAATGACAGTAGCCTTGGTGTTTTTATTATCATTAATGAATACTTGAACGACAAAAACACTGCAGCGTTTCTAGCGCTCTGCACACAAAGGACACATGTGGAACTGACGTCAGAGAGCTTGAACTGGGCCTCTTTTGTTTTTAGTGACTGACACCCGCAGGAAACATTCAGCTGTCACGACCCAGAGCTATAATTCACCATGAGATCACCCTCTGCTGCACTGCACGCTGTACTGCCAGAAATAGAAAAGAGGAAGGAACACTTTTAGAACAACTTGTAAACAATAGAATACTAATCCAATCCAACTTTATTCACAGAGGAGACCAGCGGGTGACGGTCGGGGACGAAGAATGGCCTGTTCATGGGTGAAAAAGTCCCTTGCATATGCGTGGGTGGAAAACGGAGTATTTTTAACCCAAGTTGTGAACAATTGAATGGCGTTTTGGCCACAAAATTTGCAAGACACACATGGATTTTTTAATCAAAACCAAAAATACGGATTATATTTTCTAAAATCCCCTGGCACTATAGTAAAAGAGGAACTGCTTTGCCTGGAATACCGTAAAGTACCAAATAAGAGCCGCGGCGTTTGTTTCAATCACTTAACCGACCGGGAGGCAATTTGGAGCGATTAATTCCTTCCTCATAAAAAAACTGGGAAAATATGGTACTCAAATTATTTTAATCAGTATGACTATACTTTAGGCGACTTTCAACACAGACGTAGGCAAGAAGATACAGAGGAAAGGTTCAGATAGAGCAGAGAAGAGGGTCAGATGGAGCAGAAGATACAGATGAGATGATCAGATGGAGCAGAAGATGAAGACTTGAGAGTCAGATGGAGCAGAAGATACCAAGGAGAGGTTCCGTTAGAGCAGAAGATAAAAAGTTGAGGATCAGGTGGAGCAGAAGATAAAAAGTTGAAGTTCAGATGGAGCAGAGGATACAGAAGAGAGGATCAGGTGGAGCAGAAGATAAAGAGTTAAGGGTCAGATGTAGTAGAGGAGAGTGTTAGGTGGACTAGAAGATACAGAGAGGTTCAGATGGAGCAGAAGATACAGAGGAGAGGTTCAGATGGAGCAGAGGATGAAGAAGAGAGGGTCAGTTGGAGCAGAAGATAAAGAGTTGAGGGTCAGATGGAGCAGAAGATAAAAAAGTTGAGGTCAGATGAAGCAGAGGATGAAGAAGAGCGGGACAAATAGAGGAGAAGATACAGAGGAGATATTCAGATGTAGCAGAAGATAAAGAATTGAGGTTCAGATGGAGCAGAAGATCCAGAGGGGAAGGTCAGATGAGGCAAAGGAGAAGTATGGATGAAAAAAAAGCATCTTGTCTTTCCAAAAATTCTTCCTGAACCAAAACATTTCAAGGTTAATCGTTCGTGCAACAGATCATCAGTTATTTTGTAATTGATAGCCGTTCGTTTACATAAGATCTAATTTAATAACACAAGACTTTGCATTGTATCCAGAGGAGCTCCGCCCACAGCTTTGTCTTCACGTGGACTTTTGCGTCGGCTCTGGCACAGACTCAACTCATTTCATCACTCACACTTTGTTGTTTATGAGTTTGGCCAAATTTGTTTCCTTGTCTATTTGTGGAACAAAGAGAGTTGCGACATGCGCTTGTTGCCTTTAACTGGTGCGTTAAAATGTTCTGGGCATTCTCAATATCGAAGGTTCAAACAGGTGCTGTGAGCGCGCAAGTGAAAACACGAGTTCACTGAAGAGGAGACGAAAGTGTAATAGTTGTACAAGACCATTCAAAACTTAAATACATTTGATATTATTATTATTAATTATTAATTATATATTTGACAATAGCAAACTATTGTCAAATATATAATTAATAATAGGATTTATTTCATTTTATTGGTACTATTTTCTGGTATTGTGGAAAGATTTTGGTTGAACGAAGCACATCCGGTCCAGTGAACAGCAGGGGGAGCTCCAGTTCGGTCTCGAGTCATTATTTACTTCAGGTGTAACGATATCCAAGTCTCGCGATATGATATCATCATGGTCTGAACCTCACGGTACGATATTCATTGCGATATTGTGGGAAAGCTCCTGATATTACGATATTCTACATAATAACAAGACTGACATTCTAAAATGCTTTGACCAGTCATTTGGTACAAAATTTATTGTCATTAGGGATGAAATGAAATCCAAATCTCTCTGTACGCTATTTTCACCATAAACATCTCACCGAACGATATTTATTGCAATATTTTGTGGAATATTCTACTTCTTCCTCTAAAAATGCCTTCACAAGACTTAATCCAAAGAATGAAGGTTTCAAAGTGCTTAGAACAGTTATTTCTTCATGTCGTCTGCACTGAAACGGAGCAAAGGATCATGGTCTATGTAGTTCCCTCTGTTTTTTAGCTATTTCTGCATCCGAACTGTTAATTTAAGCAAAGGGACTTTTGATTCGATATATTGTGATGCTCCACGATATTATTGTGAGACCTTTGACGATACATATCACCATATTTCGGTTATTGTTGCATCCCTAATACTTATTTATTTAAGTTTTACCCCCTTTTTCAGGTAAGTATGTGCTTTTGAGTCTGCACAAAAGTTTCATTATAATTAATATTTGTCATTAAAGCCACTGACTTCAGACCTGAACGATTGCTGTTTTATTTACTCAAGTTTTATCCTCCTTTTTCAGGGCCCGTGGTTGTCACAAAAGTGGTTCAACAGACCCTTTTAGTGTCAGTAAACAGTGATGGAGTAGGCTCGGTTCCACACGCATTTTGGCAACAAAAGTACGGCAGAACTCAGCAGCTTGTCGAGCTCTGTGAAAGAATTATTGCAAAAAGATCGCAAATATTTCTTTGATAAATGGTGTCCGACTGCCAGTGGGATCATCGAGTAAAACTGTAAAACTTTAGTCCGTCAGTAGAATATCGATTCTGACGACCACACACAGAACAACCAGACATTTTGGTGCTGGAAATGTTTTTATCTCCATCTTCTTCTGTCTGTGTTCAGTCTGAATGAATCAGAATGAACGAGGAACAATGACACTTCTGTTGTCAAAATGCACACAACTTTTTTTAAATCAAACTATAATATCAATCCTAATAAAATTATAGGTCTCGTGGCCAATAGTTACGACATAGCTGATTAGCCCTGAGCTTTCAAACTTTTAATATTTGTTTTCTTTTTTGTCATAAAGTCCATGAGAAAAATTATACTTGATACTATTTACTTGATGACTATTTATTTCTGGAACTAGCAGTGGGTGGTCACTGGAGCTCCATTAACACCCCATAGATATCCAAAACCATCGATTTGTCCAAGTTTTATACAAGAAACGTCCCAGATGTCCCTATTTTTGACCAATCTGATCCTTGCCAACAGTAAAGAAAAGCATACATTGTAATTGGTTTAGGTTAAATATAAAAACCCGCTTAAAAATGACAAAAACACAAAGGAAATGCAACTATACTGACTCATGTTGCATAACAATTTTCCTTAATTATGCCCTCGTTTCACAGATTTATTACAAACCACCAAAAAAACGGGGATCTCCCAGTTTTTCACGTGAGCAGATCTTCAACATAAAAAACTAGGACATCCCTGGTTTAGTTTGGTTGGTAATAAAATTGTGAAATGAGTGTGTAATTAAGGAAAATCGTTATTCACTGGCACTAATGTGAGCCAGTATAGTCACATTTTCTTTGCGTTTTGATCATTTTTAAGCAGTTTTTCTGTATTTTAATTAAACAAGTGACAATTTATGCTTCTCTTTACTGTTGGCAGGGATCAGTTTGGTAAAAAATAGGAACATTTGGGGCGTTTTTTGTATAAAATTGGGACAAATCAGTGGTTTTGCATAAATCTGCTGGGACAGGGGACACAGGGCTCAAAACTGGGACTGTCCCGGGTAAATAGAGACGTCTGGTCACCCTACCCTGCCCATAAAAGTCAAATATGCCCTCTTTAACATAAAATTCACTGGAAAAACAGCTTGCTACCATGATGCGATGTGAACAAGTAATGTAATGTGGGTGGCCAAAGTGAGAGCAGCCTCCTCGGGTCAGCTCACGTCTCATCCTTACACCGCACAGTAACACTAAACAAAGCCGCCTGTGTCTCTGTCTTATGAATAAAATAATAAAAATAAAGCGCCCGTGTCTTTAGTTCAAACATGTCGCCGTCTCTGAGCCCTGTGACCGAGCCCGAATCGTCTGCACGCTGCACATCTGCACACGCCATGCACAATGACGTCGATGAACAACTCCGGCTAAAGCTTTTAATCAGACCAGACAATGTGGCCCTTTCTCCCCTTTATAAACATCCCAGCGCGTGCGGATCGGACCTGCCCTTTTCTAAACAAAACCTAATTCTGCTTAAATCAACAACTACAAATCTGACGTCATAAATGCATTTTTTTTTTCCCTGGTGAGAGAAAAAGGAGCAGCAACGATGTCCTCCAGCTATGAACATTTGAATTAAAAAGTGGGAACAAAGATGCACGTGTCGGGACAAGAGCTGATCAGCGGTGTGATGGTGTGAAGCTCTGAGGAAGCTGTTTTGGCATCTGAACTACTTGGGAAAAACCAATTCGAAATTTTGAACTTTGGTAGACCCTGTATGTTTTTTTTCTTTATTATATAAGTTGTTCATTTGGGCTGTCGCAGTAATCACAATATTGCAATACCGCGGTACGATCAGTCGCATCGCACGAGGGTTGAGGTGACCGAGCTGACCGCATTTCGCATTTCAATGAGGCTCCATGCACACGCCGGGCATAATTTTACTATTCTACCCTGAACCGCTTCATGTTTACGTGGCTTTGAGCAAATAGGTTCAAATTCTGGGACTCGATCCGAACCAACACACATTAAAACGAATGTGTTGCGCACCACTGTAGCTGGCCACTGCGGGGGGGGGCCTTGCAAACACATGGTTTTGTTAACATAGCGAATCAGCCTTCGTTTTACTATTTACACTAAAGTGCACTGTTTAGGACCCGTTTGTAATGGCCCACGCACTCACAGGATATGGTGCACATAGAAGATTTCAGTGGAGTTTGGGACTAAAGCTCCTGGATCACGAGAGTGAGGAGCACCTGACCCGGCCTATGTGCTCTGGATGCCTCCTGACCATAGTCCGTATATATGAGTGGACTAAGTCAGTGTGACGTCTCCACAGCGTCAGCGTCGCTCAAATGAGGCTCACGATACCACAGTTACAGGAGCGAATTTGGAGCCAGGTCCATATTTAGAAATCTGACCGTGAGTATCATAGCAACCACAAGAGCCAATGATGACTGAGGTTGTTAAATGTGCTAAATGATACTCTACTCTGCACCTGCACAAACCGCTGTATTTCCATGATTGTTGAGAATAATAAGGAAACTTTTAGCTTTTATCATCAAACTTTAAATAGTAATTTTTAGGTCACTCATTTATGTTCTATGTTCTGTTACATGCGAACAATAGAGTCGCAATTTAACGAAATTCACTTTACTTTATGCTAATTAAGTTATGCTAGTTAAGATTCTAGTAACATTAGATATTGTAATTGTTTGAGATATTTTGTAATTTTATTTCAAAAATAGTCAATCGGGGCAGGAAAGCGGGAAGGGAACTTAGCAGCGAAACTAGCTGTCAATCAAACCTGTTGCTAACGCTCGGGGGAGGGACCTCAGGGAATGAAGGCGTCTGATTGGTCTGTTATTTATGTTCATATCTTGATTTAGGAACAAAATAGAGAAATGAAAAATTCAGGATCCTGTGTCGCGGGTTCATACGAACATTTTAAGACCAAAATGACGAGGCCACAGCAGCAGGTCCAGAGAGAGGAGCCAGAAGATCCCAATGTAAGTCAATGGGAAAAAGGGAGAGAAGGAGCCGGAAGAGCCTCCTGGAGCACTTCCTGTTTGGCACGCGGCAGCTAATGGGTTAGCTTAGTCCACTCATATATACGGCCTATGCTCCTGATGCAGCCTATGTGCTCTGGATGTCTCCGTCCAGGTGAGGACCTTTGTCTTTGCACTGTGTTCGTGTGTATGATTCGTGACCTGTCTTGTTCACGCTGGAGCATCGTTTGTGTGGTTTCAATGCGCAGCTATAAAACTATTCATAATGTGCGATTTGTTCTCGTGTCTCGCTGTTTTCATTTGGCGACAGTTGCATAAGGACTAAAGCTGTGCTCTTTGTGCCGGTAACACATGCGCACACAAATTCTGTGCCCTCGTTTGTTCATCAGAGCTACAGAACACGCTTTAGACGAGGCTATGATGAGACGCGACTCACCCGCACCCACTTTACCTCTTCTCATCGAGTTATCCGACCCACCCGAACCCATGTGGGACCCACGCATCACTACTGCTCAGTGTCAGAAAGAACAGGTTTGGTGAACAGTCTGGTCAGCAATCACTGTCGCACTCCTCCATGCTTAACTTGGGATACTCATTTGGATTCAGTGGGGACATTCAAGATATGCACAGCAGGCACCACTGTGGGGGTTTACTGTGGGTGTACGGGCTTTACGTGTTACTCACCGAAGAATTATAATAATCGCTATATCCTCGTAACTCATCAGTAAAACTTCATTACATGTCCACATACTCTTAGGCACAAACCCTGCAGATTTAGGCTCATTCTGTTTCGCCTCATGTCATGTTGTAGTACAAGAAATGCTCCACTGTGTTTATAAACTCCATGCACCTTCACTAGAATCACTTGGGATCATTTCTGCTCTGGAACTGTCATTCTCTACTGAAATGAAGGTAAACCGTAGCTGTTAATGTGAAACTACAACAAACTTCATGACATCGCAAGGTGGAACTGAGCGTTTTGAGCTTTGGAGATGTAGACGGACTAATAATGCAGGATTACTCAAACATGTGTTGTATATTTTTGAGGAAGTGGCATCATTCTAACAAGACTAAAAGCTCACAGGAGTCAGTTTTGCATAATATAGGACCTGTAAACAAACCAGCTGTATTATTGTTGTGTAAAGGTTAACTGTGCAGAGTTTCTGGTCTCTTTTGGCGAGGAGACAGTTGTTGTTCATTGTTGTGCCTGGAAAATTCTACGGTATGGACCTAAACAACACGAGAATCATGTAAAGCCAGTGAAAACAAACATTTTGAGGTATGAATGAGAAACTGCAGCAGTTACAGAAAATTATGTTTTTGCAGTAGAGCGTGAATCGGAACCAGACTCAGGTGGAACCGTTTCAAGCTCCCATGTTCACTTCCCATTTGAAACGTAGCGGCGAACAGGCTATTTTCGTATGTCCGTCTACAGGAGTCCTTCTCAAATAGTGGAGCGATGCCAGGGGGGCGCGTGTGACCTCAGGGAACATGCTTTTTTTTTGTTGTTGTTGTAATGGAATGAAGTGTAATTGCACATCCACTACAGCAGGTGTCAGTATAGTGTTGGGTTTATTGTACAGAGCAGGAGATATGAAGCGCAGTGAACAAACCTTCCAGAGACACCATGGAAAAATAGTGAACAGGGATGAAAAGAAAGGCAGAGAAAGACAGATAAGTAAACAAACGAGGAAATATGATGAAGCGTATGTAGTAGGGACGTAACAATAACCAAAATATGGTGATATCGTATCGTCAAAGTCTCACAATAATATCATGGACCATTACAATATATCGAATCCCAAGTCTCTTTGGTTAAATGAATAGTTCTGATGCAGAAATAGTTTTAAAAAAACAGAGGGAA
The DNA here is from genome assembly GCA_034769755.1 of Odontamblyopus lacepedii. Classification (NCBI taxonomy): domain Eukaryota; kingdom Metazoa; phylum Chordata; class Actinopteri; order Gobiiformes; family Gobiidae; genus Odontamblyopus; species Odontamblyopus lacepedii. The sequence continues at coordinate 37,041,535 of CM068354.1, read as the reverse complement.
CTACATAGACCATGATCCTTTGCTCCGTTTCAGTGCAGACGACATGAAAAAATAACTCTTCTAAGCACTTTTAAAGTCTCGTGAAGGCATTTTTAGAGGAAAAAGTAGCATATTCAGTTTTGTGAGCTTCCACAAAATATTGTAATAAATCTGGTACAGTGAAATGTTTATGGTGAAAATATCGTACAGAGAGATTTGGATTTCGTTCCATCCCTAATGACAATGTTGTACCAAATGACTGGTCAAAGTATTTTATAATGTCAGTCTTGTTATTCTGTAGAATATCATAATATTGTGATCCTCCCCACCATATTGCAATAAATATCGTACTGTAGGGTTCAGACTGTGATGATATTGTATCGTTAGACTTGGACATTGTTACACCTCTATACAGTATATGTCCTTAAAAACATACGTGGAGTTGTATGTTGCTTTAGTCACATTTGTTTCATGAATCCATAAATGAAGTTGTCTTCTCTGAGTCTCAAAATTGCTCTGTTTGTATTTAGCCTGGATTGTTGCGTCATAGGTAAAAGTCAGAACTTTGCCGAGCAGTTTTTCAGTACAATAAACCAACATAAGGCTCATTCTGCGGTCAAATTGTCTTCATGAACGCATGGATCTATTCGCATTGCATTCATAGGAGATATAGACATCAGTTGTTTGTGTCACTATTGTTCATTCACAAGGGGAGGTTCATACCGGCACAATATCGTATCGTGAGACTTGGATATCATTACACGGCGAGTCTGTAGCACTTGGCTGGGACTACGGCGGGAAACGAGGAAGGAAGGAGGAAAGACCGGTGTGTTTACTGTGTCTAAAAATGTTGGCAGCGGACAGCATGAAGCCAAATAAATTAAGGCGTCACTTAAAGATGTTACAGCCCAGTTACGCTGAGAAGCCGCTTGAGTTTTTTCAGCAAAAACGTGCTGAATATCACCAACAATCCTCCCACTTTATGAATACAAATTATACTGTTTTGTAGGCCTGGGCAAAAATCGATTTAAAATAAAAATCACATTGGCAAATCAATTTTTAAAGATTTTTTTATACAGTGCGTACATTTTGCATTCGCCAAGACTTCCTGTAGACTTTCCGTAGTCACTTCCTGCGTCTCTCACTTTCCCCCAAGAACGACACAAACACAAACAAATCTCTGTCACAGAAAAAACACTCATATAATCCACTGAGTCGTGTTCTTTAGTCCGACAGAAGCTGAAGGATCAAGGAAAGAGCTGCTTTTTTCAGCATTTACAGTTTATGCAAATGAGCCATGTGGTTTTAAGTTTCGTTTCTGTAAAACGTAAACAAATGTGCCAAAGCTGCATTAAACACATTCTGATCTCACACTGATGTGGCTCTGTAGTGGTGATGGTTTATATGTTGTAAAGTTGAGTTTATTTATGCAAATTAGTAATCGTAATAATAATTCTGACAATTTTGATATAAAAACGTTCATTAATGGTTGATTAATTGATAATTAATTCTCCTGACGATTGATTAAGGAAATTTAATCAAACACTCATCCCTACTGTGTCCCATATGAAATGCTCCAGTTTATTCGGTGGAGAAAAGAGGTTTTCACAACACAGTGAAAGTTTTGGATATTCGCTATACGGTTGAATCAAATCAAATCGTGAATCAAGTTTTTTCGCTCTCTACTATTTACTATTTATAGCCGTGGCGGAGAGTGAAGGGGCGAAGGGGTGACAGAAAATAACTGAGAAGCACCGATCTATAGTGCGTGGTTGTCACAGAGATACTGACCATAAACACGGTCAAAACATCTGCATTTTGAGAGTTAAAAAGGCAAATTCTGCGGAATAACTCTGACCTGTCCTCCAACCCGGCTCCTGACACTGCATCACAGTAACAACTCTGTTATTGAGGAACATTTCAGAACATGATGAGAAATGACGCCGCTCAGATTGATGTTGCCAGACACAGATCAAGAATTCTGGCTCTGACGAGAGAACATTTCGGTTTTATTAAATTTTCCATGTAACAGACACAAAATTATATGGCTCTGTGTAATCAGTCATCTTCAGCCTGGAATCCAGAGTACAAGACGTCACACGGGTTTGAGTAAACGCACAAGGTAATGTCGGGATTTTTCTGCACACGTTGGATGTTTGTGTTTTTAATTAAAGTCAAAGCAGGGCCTGACGCATTTCACACTGCGGAAGCTCTTTACCTTCTCATATGTGTTAGTATAGGCGATTATTTAAAGGTGCATTGTGGAACTTTTTTGGTAGAGGGTCCATCAAATGCTTTTCTCCAAAGAGATGTTACTGTTTTGTCTGGAATGTTTCAATTAAACCATTTTTGTTGGGTTTTTTTCCCCATTCATGTTTTATTAAACCATTAATTAAACCATTTTATCATCACAGAGCCCAAGGTATAGGTCAGATCTGTGGAGAGGAAGAGGAAGAGCAAGAGCAAGAGCAAGAGCAAGAGCAAGAGCAAGAGCAAGAGCAAGAGCAAGAGCAAGAAGAAGAAGAAGAAGAAGAAGAAGAAGAAGAAGAATTGTAGCTGACGATAATGTCAGTATATTTGTTTCATGTTGATTAGTCCTAAAATTGTTAAAAAATTTTATCTGTTCAAAAATGAGATGTGTCAGAATACCACCATTATTAATTTCCATTTATTTTATTTGTAAAATATTTATTTTTTGAGTCAGGTGACCTAGAAACAAAAGAGAAAAGATGTCAAAAATGCTACTTATCTCCCGCTGGTGATGTATTGGCGAACATGGTAAATATATTGTCTGTATTTTGTGTTTATTTTGAGGTAATTTATGCAAATCTGAGACATTTTCTCTGTTTTTATTTTAGTTTCCACAGTGTTGAAGTTGGTGAATGAGAATAAATGTTACACATGATCCTCAGTGCGGAACGTGAGGTCCTTTTAATCACAAAGAAAACCAGAGGAGCTACAATAATGATAATAATTTTTGTGAAAAATATTATATTAAAAAATCTATTCACATCCATTTTGAATCGATTGGAGAATTGTGCAATGACGTATAGCTATAAAACCATTTGTAACTGAATAAATGTAAGATGTAGAGCTGTTTAATGTCATACTGTGGCACATTCCAGGCAGAACATATATCCTTATCCATATATATCCAACATATCCATAAAAGTAAAGCAGAAAAGTTACATCCTGCACCTTTAAGAATTTGTAACTCACCATAAATTACATCTGTATAAATTTCTAATTGTAATTGCACAATAATCCTGCTTTGCTTTGCAGAAAGTCAGGAGTAAACTTGTTTCATAATCATTTATGTATCACTTATATCTGATTTTTTTTTGTTTTTGCAATCTTGCCCAAACTGCAGCACCGTACGAGACATAACACGCTGTCAATATCTTTTGGAATTAGGAACCACATGTTTTGATAATATTAAAAAAAAATTATATTGTTTTGCAAAAGGCTAAATCCGAGTCCAGATAACGATTAGGATCATTAAAATATAAATATGTGTAGTTCTTACAGTCGACTAGTCAGGACAATTGTAATAACTGCAGCTCTACAGACAGAATTATGTTGGTGCTTTATTTGGAGACGACAAAAACGATCTTTAAAACTGTAAGAAAAAGTAATTGTCTGATTTCTGGGCAAACCACATCCCACAGCAAATATAGTGAAGTATAATCAGACTCTCGAACATCATGGGGGGTCCACAAAAACATGTAAAAAAAAATAAACGTTTAATTTTTGCTGATTTGAACCCTGCATTAGGATATCACATGTCTAAAAGTAAAAAGAGTAAAATTTTGAGTTGATTTAGAGCAGGGGTGGCCAAACTTTTTTTCATCCAGGGCCACATATTAAAACACAGAGCAGCGTGAGGCCGATCGAGGGTCACAGACTGAGCCTCAAAACAGTGAGTAATTCAAATCTGTGCATTTATAACAGGTCTGAATGACCCTCCAGACCTTTGTTCAGGCTCAGACCCTCAAAAGGACACACTGCATTTGCTTGATCAAGGTAGATTTCAAAAACATGGAGTAAAAAGTACCACTTGTGGTAGTTTGGACCAATTCACCTGGAAGCCTGAGGGCCAAAACAACGGGTCTGAGGGCCACATTTGGCTCCCGGGCCATAGTTTGGATATGCCTGATTTAGAGGTTGCAGAAGATGAATGAAGTTTCTATAAATTGCTGCCTCTTTTTGCTGCTTTGTCATTGTCTGCTGGTCATTTTTTATTATATGTATTTCTCTTTACTTATAGCCAACATTGGGTTTTTTTAGAAGGATGATGCGGATTACAAAAAGCAGAGAGGATCCAGTCACTGAAAGTTGTAAATCACACAGCTGAAAGAGCAGTAAAGCTGATTCAAGACTTTAATGCACGGAAAATGAAGATGAGAAGCAATTTCTCCTTCAGGTTGTGCAGGAACATGGAAAATGTGCCTGATGTGAAGAAGGGGAGTGTTGTTAGTGTCTCAAAGGTAGAATTCAGAAGAGAGCTCTTCTGAAAGTGGAGATGAGAGAAGTTGCCTCAGAAACATTGCTGGTTGATGGTTTTGTGTGTTATTAGGGGTGTGCATCGTCTTGAGTCTGACGATACGATACATATCACGATATATCCCAATACTAAAACAATGGATGAAATATCGCGATTTACCTACACCCTCAAGAGAAGGCAAGGCAAGTTTATTTGTTTCAAAGTGCATGAAATAAGAAATACATTAAAATCACATATGCACAGCTAAACAGAACCGAAAGAGAAGACAAGCTGATAAAATATTATATATATATATTAGGGCTGAAACGATCCATCGAGTAAATCGATTCGAAAAATGCATTGATTATTTTTTTGCCTCGATGCTTCGTTTTATTTTCATACGCTCGGCGATGGCCAGAACCTTCTGCGGTAGAGGTAAAGTTTCCGCACGACCACTGCACTTCACTGTACACAAAATAGCGTGTAGCATTTGTCTGACCAGCGGCAGCATCAACACAACAACCGGAAGACGGTTCAAGCAACCAAACCACGAACAGTTCAAGAGAAACAGAGGAAGGTGGGCAGAAGAAAAGACAGAGGCCATCGAAAGTATGGGATCATTTTAAATTAAAAAAGGGAGACAACACGGTGCAGCCAGCCTGGTGCTTGTGACTGATGCAAAGACAAACTGAATCTCTATGGCTTTACTTTTTTTTACTTGTAATTTTGCGTTAAACTTGTGCACAGTTTGGAGGCTAAATAAAGGAGGATCTTTGACTGCTTTGTGCAACCTCTAAATATTGTTTGATTTCGCTGAATTTTTAATGCAAACATTAAATAAATAGTCATTTCCTAATGTCGGGTTCAAATCTAGAGAAAAAAATGCTTTGGACCACCCTATGGTACATGCAACGCACACTGAGCAGCTCCAAAACTCTCTTATCTTTACATATACAGCGCCCTCTGCTGGCCACACGACAACACTGCACAGCACCTCCAGCACCTCTACTGAGACACAAGCGTCAGTACAACCTTTCTATTCGCTGTCGGATAAAGAAATTGCACAATTATTCGACATAATCTGCGCTAATCCCTTCAAATCTTCAACAAAGTCTCATGGCTATAGTGTTAGATTACGCATGTACAGCGGAAACTTGTAAACGGAGCAGAGGCGTAGGTGGTTCTTTAACGGGGGGATGCACACCTGACCCGGGGCTCTGGTTTGCGCAGATGACAGAGCGGCGGAGAAATGCCTTTAATTATGGGAGGAGAGAGAGGAGAGATCTGAGCGAGGCGCAATAGGCCCGGCTGTAGGTGAGGCCTCTGAAGAAGCCGCTCGCTGTCAATCACAACGCAGAGTTATATCACACGAGCGCTTGGCGAGCCTGGAAGGAAAAAATTAAAAAGGTATCCGAGCTATAAAATACCGTGACGAGGCCTGGCTGTCACTGCGATGCATTTTGACGTGTGATAAACTGGTGAAAATAGGGAATAAACTATAATATTGAGACTAAACGTGATAGTTTGAAGATCCTACATTACGCAAAATTGACTCTTTTGATCTTAAATCTGTGGTAAAATGTTGTTACCTCCTCAAAAACAGACCTGGATTTGTGTTTTGTTTCATTCACACGTTTAAATAACTTTATTATTAGTCCGTCTACATCTCCAAAGCTCAAAATGATCCGTTTCACCTTGTGTTTTCAAGTTACGACTGCTGTTTTTTTACCTTTTATTCAGCAGAGATGGGAAATTCCAGGCTCGAAATAATCAATTTAAAACAGCGGAGCACTTCCTGTATTAGATATGACATCACAAGGTGGAACAGAGTGTTTTCTGTTTGAGAGAAGAACCTAAATATGGAGGATTTGTGTGTTAAACGTGTGTGAATGAAACAAAACACAACACCAGGTTTGGGATAACATGGGCCCTTTAATCTAAAATTGCTTTGCCGGAAAAGCTAAAGATTTGGAAAGGTTTATTTGTCCCACAATGGGGAATTTACAGTGTTGCAACACCAAGTTCAGGCTCCTCTTGAGAATAAGAACACGCAATAAAGATAAATAACGATTAAAGGACTTAACAATAGATGGAAAATCCAACGCAACACTGAGTAATGCAATAAGGATTCCAAAACATTACATTAAACTTACTTTGTATTTAACCAGTTGTAATTATCTTTTACCTTTTGTTCAGTAGAAATGGGAAACTCCAGGCTTGAAATGATCAATTTAATACAGTGGAGCACTTCCTGTATTAGACATGACATCACAAGGTGGAACAGAGTGTTTTCTGAGAGAAGAACTCCTAAATATGCAGGATTTGTGTGTTAAACGTGTGAATGAAACAAAACACAACTCCAGGTTTGGGATAACATGGGCCCTTTAACCTAAAATTGCTTTGCCGGAAAAGATAAAAGATTTGGAAAGGTTTATTTACTGGAATGACCTTCAAAAAAACACTCAAACTAAGCACCTTTGTTCCAATCTCAACTTTTAAAAACTTGTTCATGAATGTGTCATCTGAAATCTGCATATGTTTCAGATAAAAGTGTCTTATATGAATGTCATACTGTTGTTTTTATGATTTTATTATTAATCTTGTCTGTAACTGCACCGTTGTACATATTGTATGCAGTAACACAGTGCTGCTCCATCTGCCCTTGTGTCTCTCCCCGCCAGGTCGTTATTGTAAATAAGAACATGTTCTTAATAGCTTACCTGCTTAAATAAAGGTTAAATAAAAATAAAAATAAAATTATCTGTCCCACAATGGGGAATTTACAGTGTTGCAATGCCAAGTTCAGGCTCTGCTTGAGAATAAGAACACGCAATCAAGATAAATTTCGATTAAAGGACTTAACAATAGACTTAATAATTAAACTTATTTTGTGTTTAATCATCAATTGTAATTATCCTTCTACCTTTTGTTCAATAGAAATGGGAAATTCCAGGCTCGAAATGATCCGTTTAAAACAGTGGAGCACTTCCTGTATCACCACATGACATCACAAGGTGGAACGGAGTGTTTTCTGTTTGAGAGAAGAACCTAAATATGCAGCGTTTGTGTGTTAAACTTGTGTAAATGAAACAAAACTCCAGGTCTGTTTGCGATGAGGAAACTACATTATAACTTCAGAAAATAGTGCAATATGAACCCTTTAATCTAAAATTGTTTTGTTTGAAAAGATAAAGATTTTATTTGTCCCACGATGGGGGAATTTACAGTGTTGCAACGCAGAGTTCAGGATCAGCTTCACTGTAAAACCAAACGTCCAAAGTCATTAAATAGATTAAGTTTTGTAGAGTCAAAGTTTTAGAAAAAGTCCTACAAACTTAATTATGTCAAGTTGCTGTAACATGTTCTTCTTTTTGAGTCATTTTAACTCATATTTTTTGGTTAAATTTGTGGTTCTGGGCGTAAGTGAGCGTAATTTAATAACATAGATCAGGTACAACTACGTAGATTTAAGTCATAAAACACTGAGAATGATAAAGTCCTGTTATTTCTACTGTTTCAAATCGGTGAGATGATTTAAAAATAAACTTAATTTATATAGTACATGCAAAAATACAACACAATTTCAAAGTGCTTCACCAAATAAATGAACTTATTAAATTTTAAGTCATAATAAATGAACAAAATGAGTTGCCTTAACAGAAAACTGAGTCATATAAACTGCAAATATTTGAGTTGAGCTAAAAAAAGCACTTTTAATTCAGCTGTTTCCAAAAGGTACGAGGAACGAGCCGTCCAACATTTTAACTTCTGGAAGATTGTGACTTTTAGGTTCATCGGCTTCAAATAATTGAGCCAATTTTTTTGATTTTTTGGGGTTCTGGAAACTCATTTGGGTTTACAGTGTTGAGAATAAGAACATGCAATCAAAATAAATCACGATTAAAAGGACTTAAAGACGTAAAATCCAACACAACACTGAACCAGGAGAGTAAATCAAGACGATAAAGGAGAGTTCCACATTATAGCACTAAACTGTTACTCAAATTTTGCATTTAATCACTTACAGACATGTGTATTGTTTAAAAATATCTGGGAAAACTTGCATTTTTACCGCGAGTGTCCATGGAGATAACCAGTTTAATGGCCTACTGTGGGACATTACAGGTAAAGCAAAACGTGGAGACAAATACCGTAAATTCCGGATCACAAGCCGCTACTTTTTTTCTACACTTTCAACACTGCGGCTCGTAATATGAAGCGGCTTTTTTATTTTTTTTTTTCATCGCGGGAAAAACATGGACCAATAAAATGAATACGTAGTTCACTGAGGTCCAATGAAATTGTATGATTAATCACAACTTCCTTATTTCAGTCTTTCTGCTAACCCTCATCAACATGGAGAATACCAGACAAAAAGCATATGATGCAGCTTTTAAACTAAAAGCGATCACTCTGGCAGTTAAAGAAGGAAATCGAGCTGCTGACCGTAAAATTGGCATAAACGAGTAGATGGTGCGAAGGTGGAGGCTCCAGCAAGAAGAACTGAGCCAGTGTAAAAAGACAACCAAAGCTTTCAGAGGTAACCGTAGCAGATGGCCTGAGCTTAAAAACTTTCTGGAGGACTGGGTTAACACGCAAAGAGCAGGCGGTGTTTCCACTGTACAAATCAGACTGAAGGCTAAAGCGATCGCTACCGTGGTTTATTCCCAGAGCGCCAAGGTGTGTATGTGCATTTCGCGTGTGTGTGTCCCAAGTGTGTGAAGGTGTGTAAGTGCCTGTGGCGCGTGTGTGTCCCAAGTGTCACCAGTGAGCGAGTCCGTCCCCAGAGTTCAGCGGGGGACCGCGTCCGCGGCCCATCCCGGAGGCGCTCCAGGCGGCGGGGACGCAGAAGCGAACCCCCCGCCTAGTCTTTGGCCAGCGGTTTATAATATGGTGCGGCTCATATAATTACAAAATTGATTTTTCTTCATAAATCTGAGCATGCGGTTCTTAATCGGGTGCGCTCTGTAGTCCGGAATTTACGGTAACCAGAAATAAACTCCGCCAGAAAAGTCCCACTGTTCTCCTTTAAAAACAGGAATATCAGATTTGGAGCTAGGGAGGTCAAGCATATCAACAATCAGATACTCATCGAGAAAACTAGTATCAAAATTAGACACTCATTTGAACAAGTATCGATACTAAAAAAGTCACAGAAATCAAGCTTAAGACTGAGAGCTTAAGTATAAAAGCGAATAGACGAGTATACGGCCACAAACTACTATGGAACGGTGTGTTTTTATGAACATTGTGGCGTCCGAATCGGTTTTGAGTATCAAGTCTATTACTCAGCATCGAAACTGAGTTAAAGGCAGTCTTGTGAGTTGAAAATATTAATATAAAATGAAGTAGATTTGCCATAATTGCAGATTTTCTACAGTAAAAACACTACGGCGCCTCATCATCCGTACATTCACACACTCTTCAGCTGTGCCGCACATGCTCAGTCCACTTTCTTCTTTTGTTTCTCCAGTATAAGTGTCTTAAATCCAGGTTTTATTACATCGTTTGTCTCTGGGCCTGTGTGATCTGTACGCTTGACTACTCGAGGCCAGAGCTGTGCAAGAGCGCCCTCTGCTGTTCACGCTGTGAGAGGCTGCAGTTTTTTCAAGGTATTTATGAGTTTGAGGTCCTTGAAGACGTCTGTGTGTGATACCAGTGTGTGCAGAGGCCAAACACTGTACTAAAGTAAAACTATGCTTACTTCAAAATGCTGCTCAAGGAGAAGTAGAAAGTAGCAGTCCTGGAAATCACTCAAGTAAAAGTAAAAATGTATTTAGAAAAGTACTACTCAAGTAAGAATGATGTGCAGAGTTATGTCTGGACATAAATTCTGATGTAATATGAAGGACAAAGCATTGGATCATTAAAATAAATATAAATAATCTGATCATTTGAAAGAATAGCCCAAAAAATATCTGAAGAGAAGCACAAATGTTCACATCATTTCATATTGTCAACATAAACCTTTTGTCACTTGTACACTTGCTCAGAGTGAGAAAAGGAACCTAAGTTACTCAAATATGTTTGATTAAGACAAAATCGTGTTAGCTGTGCTGTCATAAAGCAAAGGAAACTCGGGCAGATCCCGTTTTTCTCATGTTACTGCAAAAAGAGCCATTCAAGACACTGTAAGAGCCCATAAGACTTCTGATAAAGCCATTTCTCAATATAACACATTTTACACAGAGTTACAGCATAATACTGACCCTGTCCAAACCTTTCCATTTCACAAAGAGGATTAACCCCAAATCTAAGTCAGTCACCATAATAACTCTCTGTGAACCTAACCTGGTCCGGAGCAGGTTTTATTCCTCTAACCCAGATGCACTAAATGAAGCTTAACAAGAGTTTAATGATGGGACTTGTGCTCATTTAGACTTTACACTTCTGTGACTCTAAAGCCTGATCTGCCATCACCTTCTCGAACATCAAACAGCCTAAATGTCAAAATGAACGTCGAATTCATCGAACAGGTAGAGCAAGAAACATACTTAGGAATCATATTAGACTCTCAGCTAAATTTTAAATATCAAATCAAATAAAATGAAGACATAAACTGCATTTTGCTCATGTCTTTCTGAACACAATGATCCTGTCCCAATGATCCTGTCCCAACCGCCCTAAAGCCTGTTGACAGACTTTATAATCGGGCCTTAAAAGTTTTAGATAAAAAGCCCATTCAGTTCCATCATTGTTACATTTTAAGCAAACATAAAATCTTGAACTTTATGATTTTGGTTCATTTTAACCATTTCAAGTTTCAAATGTCTGACTGGACTTGCACCTCAGCCTCTTTGTAAATGTGTGAACAGACTCTAGGCCTCCAGAGCCACGAGAGCAGCGACGTGTGGAGGCTGTAAAGATCCATTTTGTAAAACATCTTTTGCGCAGAATGTTTTCTCTGTGAGGGGAGCCAATCTGTGGAAATCTCTCTCTGCAAACATAAAGACAAGAACTAAACTGTTCGTCTTAAAAAACAAACTAAATCCTGGGTCGTAGAGCAACAGCAGTGTAACCGTGTGACTTGAAATGAAATGTGTGTGGGTGATAGGTGTGATCTTGAGTATGTGAGTATTTATACCTCACAAACTTTTATTAGTGCAAACTGGTCTCTCAACATTTTATTGTATCATTTCATAAGGACGGGTGTTGCAAATTAGCCACAGCTATAAACACTGTGATACAAGCATCAGATTATTTTTGACACAATGATCTATGTTTATTATATCTGTCCCTATCAAATAAACAATAAATAAATAAATAAACCTGACTGATCCACAGTCACGTGACTTCCTGTCCTCTGGTTTATTCTTGTCCTGGGACATACAGTTGTGATCATAAGTTTCCATCCCCTGGCAGAATTGATGATTTCTTGGTCCAGAAGCTGCACATGGGACGTACTTGGATATTCAACATGATAATGATCCAAAACACAAAGGCGAGTGGAGCTGTCACTGGCTCCAGCAGAATAAAGTGAAGGTTCTGGAGTGTTCGTCTCTTCTGACCTCAGTATCACTGAGCCTCTGGGCAGATTCAAGCTGCAGTTCAGACAAGAGCCCAAGAATTTACAGGAACTGGAGCCTTTGGCCAAGAAGAATGAGCAGCTTTACCATCAGAGAAAATAACACATCCACAACTATCACAGAAGACTCCAAGGTTCATTGGGTCATTTGTGTAGATTCTGTCTCATTATGATTTAAAAAGAGGAAACACAGTTGTTTGATAATAAACGGCTTCACCCGAGCACTAACCATGAGTGAAAGAAAAGTTTTTGTGTTATCATTCATATTCTCTAAAAGATGGATAAGAAGGCGGCACAGTGGCTGAGTGGCAACACTCAGGCCTCACAGCAAGAAGGTTGCGGGTTCGATCCCCGGGTCACCCGGGCCTTTCTGTGTGGAGTTTGCATGTTCCTCCCCGTGTCTGGATGGGTTTCCTCCGGGTACTCCGGTTTCCCCCATCAACCTAAAACATGCCCGCACCCCTATGAACTAACATCAAGGACCATGTTGCCCACCCTCCTGTGGGCTCACCACCTGCAGAGGGGTTTATAGGGGGGGTCAGGTGCTATGAGTATCTCTGACTTTTCTAACTCCGCTTCAAACCTGTTTAAGGAAACAGAAAACTCTTGACTTGTCTGTCTGAGGGGAGATTAACCCCGAGTTAACTCTTAAACTCAGAGTTTATTGCAGATCTTTTGTGGACCAGGATTATCTTTTTCACCTTAGGCCACAGTGTGACAGGAGGTCTGGTGGTCATGTGACGAGCAGCTGCCTTTATAGACCAACATCTAAACACTTGACCTAAACCGCCAGGAAATGGTAAACGTGCTAATAATGTGATAGGCCGAGTGTTTCTGTGTCATGCAGGGATCACAGTCAGGTCAGGTGACACGAGGACACTGCTCATTCTGGATGTGAAAGACGACTATGTTTGTCATTTCACAGATATTCACAATAATCAGCATTTCTTTTGCCTGTGCAGAAATGACACTGTGGTTTGGGATCCCATGACGCTGGCTAAGACATTGGCACATATTGTTCAAGTAAAACTGCATTGGAGGAATGTAAAACTGGTTGGCCATTCATTTGTGAGGTTTGCAGAACTTGGATCATCACATTTATAGAGCTGCAACACTTTTCAGCACTTTTCTGAAAGATCAAAGAAATAATCTCGAGTATCACCGAGGGTAACTATAGGTGAATTTTAGGATGATAACAAAACAAAACGGCTTTTTGCTATTGGCTAAATAGTTTGATTGGAATTTGATGGGACCTGCAGCCAAAGTATTTGAGTAAAACACACGATGGAAGTACAGATATGTTGTATAAGCAACTCTTAAGGTCAAATAAGTCTGCTGTGTACAGTCAATATCTAATTACATTTAGTTTTTTTTGGCAGAGACTCCGTGTGTACGCCCGCATGATTTTAGCTTTACTGTGACGGCCAAACTCCACTCTGGCCTCTAGAGCTTCTAAAGTCATGACAGTGAATAATTAGGAATTAGAGGCGCTTCGATCGGCCGTTCAAGGCAAAAATAACGTGGTGATCGGCAAAATGGGCCAATTATTCACTTAAATTTCCAGCAAAATTCCACTGACGCAAAACTAGTTCGATTTTCGTCAAACTTCATATCATCAACAGCCTAAATTGTTTGCAGCACTTTATCAAAGTCCACAAAGCACCGCCATGTTGCTGTGTGGGACTTTTCACTACAACAAAACAAGAGTCAAACAGCGACGCAATCGCTGCAAACAGTTTCTCCTGGAGGAACCAGCAGAGCCACTTTAACACGACCAATTTGATTCGTCACTTACAGAAGAATCATCAGGACGAGTCTGAGATTTACAAGAGCAAAGCCGCAAAGCCACAGCAGCAAACACTGGAGGAGGCATTTCACAGAAGAGAAAAGCCTCGAAATGGCAACAAGTCCAAGAAAATAACACAGAGGATTGTCGAATTCATCGCTTTAGACCAGGGGAGTCAAACTCATTTTGGTCCGGGGGCCGTGTACAACCAACTTTGATCCCAATGGGGCCGGATCAGAAAACTCATGGCATATATACTCCAAAAATAGCAATAAGTCCAAATATTTGTGCAGAGAAATGCGAATCTATTACAGAAATCTTCTTTATTTGATTTGATTTTACAAAATATTATAATATTCTGCTAGATCAGGTCGCTTTCACAGCAGCATCACTAACCTCTTGGCTCCGGGTAAAAACAGGCGGCTGTTTCTTCAGTCGCAGCAATAATTAATTTATCTTCTGTCTTATCAATTCTCTGTTCAAGTTATTGTATTTTTCTCCGTGTCTCGTAGTGGTGTTTAAGATTATATTCCTCGAGCAACGCCACTTGTTCCAAACACACTGAGCACAGATTTCCCATTCACCTCTGTCAACAAATAAGAATTAGACTATTTTTCTTGGGAAATCCTGAACTCAGCATCTGCTTTTCTCATTTTTGGACATTTTGCTGATGAGGGTGTCACTGACACGAACACGAACTTCAAAACGATCGTCCTTTAAGAGCGTTTGGAAAGAGGAAAGTCTTCATTTGTGCTGCTCTGGTGGGAGTCGCAATGTACAGAAACGCCGGAGACGCTGCTATGCTAAACGGTGCAGAAAATTAACAGAAAAATCTGAAAATTTTAAGTATTTTAATAGAAAAATCAGCCGAGGGCCAGATTAAAGGTCTTGGAGGGCCGGATCTGGCCTCCGGGCCGCATGTTTGACACATGTGGTTTAGACGATCAACCGCGGTCTGTCGTGGAAAACATCGGCTTTTGTCGTCTAATAGACTTTTTGGAGCCAAGGTACAGACTTCCTTCACGACTCTAGACAAAAAGGTATTGGACCAGTATCGGATCGGTATCGGGAAGAGCACTCCTTAAAAAAATCGGATTGGAAGCCAAAAAATCTGTCTAGTCGGTATCGGTGATCGACCTCAAAAGTTTGGATTGAAACACATAGGGTAAATGAGGAATAACTTTGGACTGCAGCAAACCTTTTAAAAAGAATTAGTTCTGTTTTTTGTTTATAAAAAATGTAATATATATGATAAAAAAGTAGAGGGAATAACAGAGTTTCACATTGTTATTGTTACTTTGAAATGTAGTTCAGTACGCAAGCAAAATTAAAAAGGTATTTGATGGAAGTACTGGACTGTGTAGCCATTTGAATATAAAGTTATATTATTGTAATGTTATAATCAGTCAGAGAAGGCAAAAAAGGAAACATAATTGAGGTAGAGAACACAAATGCATTTTAAACATGAGAAAGATGTGTTTTACATGGAATCCAGCTCAAAAGTTAGATTTCATCACATCGCAACCAACAACAAAGATCACATTTGCCAAAAATAAATAAATAAAATGAACCAGTTCCATTTTTTGACATTACGGGGTTGTGAAAATAAGGTACAGTGCTTTTAAATTTTGCATTTTTATACTGTTTTATTCACCAAATCGCGTCTATTTGTATCAAATAATTTCCTATCGCCAACTGGAGAAGGAAGAAACGCACATGCCTCACCACAAGAGCAGCATTTTCTACTTTTCTCATTAATATGGTGGAGTTTGAACCCAAAATTGAGTGATCAAGTCCTGCCTAACCTTCAGATTTTAGAAACGTAACTGTATTCTGAATTCTACCAAATGAAAGAGTCTGCATATCTCAAAATGTTTGGTACATGTATTCAGTTACTTCCCACCACATGATCATTGACTTTGAAAAAAACATATTCAGAGTTTTTAAACAAAGAAACAAAAGTCTATTATTATTTTTGCTGTTGTTATCAGGTGAATTGAAGCCTAGACGTGTGCAGACTAGAGTGACTTACCCTCCCTCGCTCTCTGCCTCCTCTGAGCTCCTGTCGGCCCTGGCGGCGGCGGCGGGGGTCCGTCTCCTCCTCGCGGCAGAGGCCCTGTGCTGCGGGCTCACCCTCCTCGTCTCGGGGCCCCTCAGCTCGTCCATCACGGCCTCCTGCAGCGTGGGGATGGCCGTCTTCAGAGCCTTCATCTCCTCCTTCAGCTCCGACACGCACTGGATCAGGGCCTCCAGGCGGTTCAGGACCTCCACCTGGCCCCCGGGGAGTCCGCCGGGGCCGTCCGTTAACGAGAGCCCGGAGGCGAGGTCGCTGCAGGGGGTGAGGAGGCCGGGCGTGGGCGGGGGCATGGAGTGGCGCCTGCGGTGGAGGGTGTAGCCTTGGTAGCACGCCACGGCCAAACCGACGCCCGCCACTCCGGCCAGAGCGCCCAGGATCAGGACTTTGTTATCGGACTGAGCCATTTTACGAGACTGTGGAGAGACAACAGCAGAGAACATTAAGACAAGATCCTCTGGTTATTCTAACGGGAAAATCAGTCCAGTTTAAAATGTTCTTAAGTTTTCCAATACAAGTTACAAAAAAACAAACCGTAAAATACCAAATAGTCGCCGGGGCGTTTATTTGTTTCAGTCACTTAACAGACCAGGTGTTTATTTGAGACCAGGCGGCGATTTGGGGCGATTAATTGACCAAATATTGACAAAATATTGATTAATTGACAAAAATATCAGCAAAACTTGGAAAATCTGGTGCTCAAATGATTTTAACCACTATAATTTAGGCGACTTTCTAAACAGACTAGTGCTGCCGCGATTATTCGACGTTGTCGACGTAATCGAATATGAAAATGAGTCGACTACAATTTTTTTGGTCGAATATTCGCCTTTATTTATTTTTGGTCTCAAACGGCTCGTCCAGAGACCTTTCGCTTGCCTGAGATCAGGTATTTCCCCTCCACACCACTAGTAGTACTACACTCGAGGCGGACACCGGTGCTGCTGACAGCGGCTACATCCGGGGTTGACGCCGAGGTGGCTAACCTAGGCTTCACCAAAGGCTAACAGCAGTGGTATATAATGGCACCGCAAAAGAAAACAAACTTGAGGAAGTATTTGCCGTGCGCACGCTGCTGGCTGGTCTCTCTCTTTCTCTCTTCCCCCTTCCCCCGATTTGAGCATTTGAGAAAATGCCAGCGGCCGGAGTCGGACCAAGACCTAAAGCCTCGAAACTCTGGGAATACTTTCGGACAGTTGGTGATAGAGTGGTTTGTACACTCTGTAGAGTGGTTTGTACACTCTGCAAGACTTCTTTGGCTTTTCACGGGAGCACGACCACGATGCATGAGGTATTGAGAATACCGTTGCAATATGCTGCTCGTGCATACATAAATTGTGTGTGCATATCGTTGTTCAACATTGTCGAATGAGCACACACAACAGACATAACAGCAATAACCTTTGCAACTCGCACACACAAGGTAACCTCCCGGGAAAATCTAACACACCCACTTGTGTGTGTTAGAACCGCTTGTTTTGTTTTTTTAATTAGTCGTTTAGATTAGTCGACTAATCGAAAAATTAGTCGAGAGATTAATCGTTAGAAAATTAGTCGTTAGTGGCAGCACTAAAACAGACGTCGGCGAGTTCATTTGAAATGTTACAACAAACAGCTGTTTTTTTTCAGCGCTTATAGTTTATGCAAATAAGCCGTGTGGTTTTAAGTTTGGTTTGTGTGGAGACGACGCGAGCATCAGTCCTGCTCCTGTTGCTGCAGCTCGACTTCTCTCTTCAGCACCAACATTAGACTCAACGTTTATTTGGAACCGGCGCTTATTTATCAAAATATACAAATATACAAATATACAAATATACACCTACACCCGGCGTTTAAAGGGACCCGGCTTTTATTTGGTATTTTACTGTATTTTAATGTGAAAATATTACAGTGTATCCCCAGGTTTGACTACCCCAAATTTAAGACATTTTTAAGACCTTTTTCAGACCACTTAAATGAAAATTAAGACCAACATCGCACCCATTATGCAGGCGAAAAACACCAGATCCAAGTCTAATAATGACCATTACTCACTGCCTTAAATAACAATAAATACTCTTATGATAACATTTCATTCAGAACTCATTTATAGTCGTATGCGCTGCTTGTAAAATGGTCAAAAAATAATTCATAACATTCTAACAAGACAAACTAAGCTTTCACATGGTCTTTTCTCACATTGCACTGCAGCCCGGTTGAGCACACAAAAAAAGGCTAATGATAATTAAGACCTTTGTGATAAATCTTTTCAAGGCCTTAATTTAGCAACATGACATTTAAGACCTTTTTAAGACTTTTAAAACCCCGCGGCTGCCCTGTATTATGGCGTGGTAGTGAACTGAGAAGGTTAATAGACCCTGTCAAAGGATCAGGTTAAGCATGTATAGCTTTTTCTTTTGGAGCATAATACAATCACGGCATCATGAATACTGTATATTATGGGCTGGGCTTTTACTAATTTTACTAATCAATACTAAAACTAGAATCAAAAACAAGACAAGCATTTGTATTTTGTCTGTTGGATTTATCTATACAAGTTGAATCCATATTTTCAGTATTTCCAAGTATTTCCAAGTATTTCCAAGTATTAGATAGATAGATTCTGTGGAGGGGAGGGGGAGAGGACACTAAAGCACTTTGAAACTTTGGATTTTAAGTATGATATATTTATGTTTTATCAGTATTTTAATATTGCATCATATATTTTATTGTATGAATGGTTTTAATGTATGTGTGAAGCAGCTGATCACAATGAATTTCCTTCGGGATTAATGAAGTTCTATCTATCTATCTATCTATACAAGTTGAATCCATATTTTCAGTATTTTCAAGTATTTCCAAGTATTTTCCAGGGACTACAGTAAATGTAGATAAATGTAGATAGATGTAAATGTAAATAAGCAGATCTGTGGAGAGGAAATCCCACGTAGTATGCTGCTATACAATTTGTCTAGAAATAAAACCACCTGTAATTGAATAAATGTAAGGTAGAAGAGGTAGAGGTTTAATGCCCTACTGTGGAACATTCCAGGCAGAGCAGTGACATCTCCACAGAATGGCACCAGCATCTTTCCTATGGCTTTTGCCTTGGTTAATGTCTTTTGTTGTGCACTGCGTCTGTACAAACATACTACACCATTTGAAGTACCAATACTGAAAAATACAGATAAAATGTATTTTGTTGCTTTCCAATCAGACCCAGTACCACATAATGATAGAAAATATTATCATTTTGTGCTGAAAATTACAGCCTAATCAGTGTTTCCCGCAGAAAATTGGTTAAGATTAGGGTCAAGGCGGTGACCGGGGGCGCAGGGGCGGAAATACTGTGCCGGTGAAAGGCAAAAGTGAGGACCAGGGGTGCAACGACCGTAGTTTTGCGAGGATTCACGTGGTTCGGAGGGATTGTCAACTATAAAGTGCTGCGGGAAACACACTGCTATTGTGTAAGAGCATTTAAAGTATTGTGATATCAAAATCATATCAAGTTTATTTTTTATTTTCCTTAATATCAAAAGAAATGTTAGGATCATGACTAGTCAAATTGATCGTGTAAAGAGGCTGTAGACTGGAGCTCGAGGGCTTGGGGACAATGAATAGGCCAGTGAGATGGTGACTGCCACATTAGCATAGACAGACAGCCATTCGCACACAAATTAAATCAAACATCGAGTGACCTAACAGTATAACATGCATTTCTGGAAAGGACGGGAAAGAGCTGTTGCAACACAGCGAAATCCCCAAAAAACATGCATCAAGTACATGTTTCCTTGGTCTTGTTATTGTATAAATTCAAGGATAGTTCCAAGGTTTCTACACGTTACGTCCCAAAATGACCCATCCCTCACCCATTCAGGGACTGTTGTTGCTGCTGATGCCAAAACTAATCACTCAGGATCATTGGTTAAAAGTGAAACTAGATTCATCTTAGGGCTGGATATCGTTAAGAAGTTGCTGATACGATACAGACATCGATACACAGATACATACTGCATCTCGATATAGTGAGCTTTCCACTGGATACGATATACATCAAATCGATTTGATAAAGTTGAATAAAAAAGTAATGTCTAAATTGTGGCTGTGATACTAAAAGTCTGTGTTGAATCACTTCTTGTGCAAAGTTAAAATGAAACACAAACATTTTAATCTTCCAAAAAGTGAATATGTCAAATGTGTTGATGAATAAAATGGATGATGAACCTAACCTGACAAGAACTTGGACTTTTCTTTCATTTATTATTGTTGTTGTTGTTATTGTTGTTGAATTTAGCTTTGATTGAGAGTGAGAAATGTAATTGTCTTTTTTCATATGTAAACATGAAAATCTGACAATAAACTTTTAGAAACTTTGAATGTGTTACATAAACAAATTTCCTTCCTCTAAACAAGCAACAAACTAAATAACTAAATAATTTAGTAAAATATACCAAAAAATACTCTTGGCGATATATCGATACAGCAGCCCATTATATCGATACTGCATCATCACATTAAATATATCAATATTTCAACATTTTTGCACACTCCTTATTAATCTATACACAAAATCCATCAAATACAATGAATAGTGCTAGTCACGGATGCCAAATATTGTAAGTTAATCACATAGAGCCTGAAAACAATCACCTAATTACTATATTGACTTATTATTCACTATATGAAAACAGGAACAATATTTTTCCATTTTAATCTAATAAGACATTGAAGTTGTAGAGGACAGAATAAATATCTTCTGGCAAATTATTGGTTCATTCAGTTATTTATTTGTTGCACCTCAGGCCTTTTAATGATACTGTTTCTTTTTTTTAATTAAATAACTGGGATTAAATAGTTTCTCTTTTGTTTTCATGACAGGCCTGCCTAAAACTACTTTTTATGTCATACATGGTTTTGCTACTCCTCAAATATGATACATGTTATAAAATAGCTTAAAACTCAAGATTACATTCATCGAAAAAGATATTTTAATCATTGACTGATTTCATGGGTTGACAAAGATTAAACAAACCAAACATTAGTGGCAGATTAACTTGTGTAACCAGCATTAGAAAATTTCCCCTCGGGGATGAATAAAAGTAATTCTGATTCAACCTTTAGATCTTGCTTGGTTATTTCTTTATTTAACTTATATTTATCGATTTATAAAGACTTGTCAGTTAGTTATTTAGTTTAAACATGTAACAGACGTTGAAAAACCAGATTATTCTCGTGTGTGGCGTTTATGAACAGCTCAATTTTATCAAGACATAATTTATTTTATTATGTGGAGTAATGGCTGCAACAAGTCAATATTTCACACAAAAAATGAAAATGTTTAGCAAAATAAACGTTTCCAAGCGTTAATCAGGAAATCCAACCCCGTTTCCACAAATAACGTAGATTCAGTGGAGAAATCAGGCAGTGGCTAAAGTCCTGAGTGAGAATGATGCAAACAAACTTACCTCTCAAGGTTATTCGGGTAAACAGCGATTGATTCTTAATTTCCTTAAAAAGGCATGTTATTAAAACCGTAATCGTGGGTTGTTGTCGATTAAAAGTTCCAAAGTATTTGATAAAACGCGATAAGACGCAGGAGCAGGAGCAGGACAGACACACGTTTGTTTACACTCTTTCACTTGACAGCTACGCGGTGCCGCGATTTAAAGGTCCGGGTGGGAACTGATGTCGTAAGAATGGTTCCGCCCTAATCGTAAGCGAGAGCACGCACTGACTAAATAAATAAATACATAGTTACATAAAAAAAGGCAAAATTATACTTCTTCTTTGCATTGTGTCGGCTTATCCTATCCTAGTATTGGTTTGGAAATTACTTATTTTTGTTTGTAATAATGCCTTTTCACTAACCTGGCTCACACCAGATTGATATGGGTATCACTTTACACATTATCCATCTGGAATGACTCTCGCTGAAGGTGAAGTGCTCACCCACAAGCTTATTTTTAGCCAGTCAGAGCAAACATGTCAAAATGGCATATCCAACTTGCACCAGGTCAAAGCGAAACAAGTGTCATGCTGTAGGTCAGGGGTGTCCAAACTTTTTTCATCAAGGGTCAGATATTAAAAGACAGACCAGCGTGAGGGCCAATCAGTGGTCATAGACTGGTGGTCAAAACAGTGAGTAATTTAAATCTGTGCATTTATAACAAGTTTGAATGACCCTCCAGACCTTTGTTCAGGCTTAGACCCTCAAAAGGATATATAAAATTTGCTTGATCAAGGTAGATTTCAAAAACATGCAGTAAAAAGTACTACTTGCGTAAACCCCCACAAAGGTGCCTGCAGTCTCTTGGTGGGCCTGGGAGCGCTTTGGGTCCCATCGGAGGAGCGGGGGGAAGTGTCTGGGGTGAGGAAGTCTCGGAGTCCGTTCTTAGACTGCTGCCCCTGGATAAGCAAAACAAATGGATGGAAAGCAAAAAGGTAAATAGTATCCTACAGTGATCCAAATTTAGGTTAGCAATTTGATCATATACATGGATCATGGGGGCGGCAGTAGCTCAGTTGGGAAGAGCGTTTGTCCACTGATCCGACTGATTCGAATTCCCGCTCTCAACATAAACATCATTGGTGAGCGTCAGATCCACTCACCCACAGGTTGCTGGTGTGATTCCATCTCCCACACTGTCATTGTGTCCTTGGACAAGACACTTAACCTACCTCACGCCAGGGTCTGCGTACACTGGTGTGTGGATTTGTTAGAATAATTATGTATATTATCCCATATTTGTCTTAATCATGTGTTAGATATTAGTGTATTTGCAATAATCTCTTTTGTGCTTGAAAACTGTGTGCAGTACTTTTCCACTGACTGCTGTGCAGCTGATGCCTGGCAGGAGCCAGGCTTATCAGCCTATGCGACAGGAGCTGTTTGATTTTGGCAAAACATGAACTGAATGTGCTCAAATTCCAGCGTGGTCACCGCGCTCAGCCTACTGTCCGACCTTGATCAATAATGCATAATTATGTTTTATTTTATTTGTCATATCTTGGTATCGTTGCTGTTTTCCCCCTTTCCCTTAGAGCAGCGACACCCAATGTAACCAGGGTCATCCTAATGTAAATAAAAGTGAGGAGACGGGGCCGTGCTTCAGAGTGGGTTGGAGAGTGTATCTCTGAGCACGTCTCAATCCGTTCTCCTCGCGAGTAAAACCAAATAATCTCTCTTGTCTTTCTTCACAGAATGTTTTAGATGGTGTTTAACCTGTTTGAACCTAACAGGATTCCTTGTTGTAAAGTGCTTTGAGTGGTAGAAAAGTGCTATAAAAATGTGACCATTTATTTAAATGTGACCATTTTATCTTAACTGAAGGGTAGTTAAAGGTGTAGCCACGTTATAATGCTGGTACCTCATTAAAAACATACCTCGAGTTGTGTTTTCTTTCATTCACACGCGTTTTTATTAGGCGTGTGTCTTCATCTCCAACGCTCCAAACGCTCTGTTCCACCTTGTGATGTCATGAACCGGTAGTTTTCAAGTAAACGGCTCCTTTTAGCTTCGTTTACCTTTTGTTCAGTAGAGATCGGCAATTCCAGGACTGAAATGATACAAATGTTTCTAGTGAAGGTGTTTGGACTTTAAAAACACAGTGGAGCACTTTTTGTATCACCACATGACATCACAAGTTGGACCAGAGTGTTTTTTGTTTGAGAGAAGAGCACCTCATCAAAAACAGACCTGGAGTTGTGTTTGGTTTCATTCACACATGTTTAACTCACAAATCCTGCAGATTTACTTCTACCAAGTTCTTCTTTCAAACCGAAAACACCCTGTTCCACCTTGTGATGTCCTGTGGTAATACAGGAAGTGCTCCGCTGTGTTTTTAAACTCCACACACCTCCACTAAAATCATTTGGATCATTTCAGCCCTAGAATCTCTACTGTGTGAATGAAACAAAACACGACTCATAGGTTTGTTTTTTGAGGAGGTAGCAACATTCTAACATGATTTAAAGCTCACAAGAGTCAATTTTGCGTAATATAGAACCTTTAAACGTGTGCGAATGAAACAAAACACAACTCCAGATCTCTTTGTCACAAGGAAACGACATTAGAACACGTCAGATAAGCCTATTCTGATCTTCCTGTGAGTTTTGACCAGTTTCGTCATGTGACAAACTTAGCCAAACTTGTCCTCGCGTTATCAAGCCAACCGTGAACTTTAAAGACCTCCGTGTCCTTCAGTTTGTTACAGATCTGTCACATTAAGAAGGATGTGTATAAAAATTAAATGAAACATGTTACCATATTGTACAAATTTCACTCTTGGGAGATTTAAGCCATGTTATAACACTGCTACCTTATCAAAAACAGACCTGGAGATGTGTTTTGTTTCATTTACACAGGTTTGAGTAACTTTATTATCAGTCTGTCTACATCTCCAAAGCTCAAAATGTTCTGTTCCACCTTGCGATGTCATGAAGTGGTATGGTTCAAGCTACCTTTTTACATTTTGTTCAGTAGAGATGGGCTATTCCAGTATTTTATGAATCTAAATATGCAAAGTTTGTGTGTTAATGAGTGAAACAAAACACAACTCCAGGTCTGTTTGTGATGAGGAAATAACATGATAAATCAGAGCATAGGATTTGACTCTAAAATAAGTTAGTTGAGTTATTTCCCTTTTTTTTGCCACATAATTCCACATTTCTTGCGTTATATATTTGTTGTCTTTTGTGTGTGTATACAATGTAGGAAGTAGTAAACTGGTAGTGTATACGGGATTACTCAAACTTGGTTCAGTGTAACGAAACACAACCACAGTGTGTCTCTGATAAGGAAACTCAATGATAAGTCACATTTTTATACCGCGCTTTTCCACCTTCAAGACTCAAGGACTTGTTGTAACGTCCTTGTGTCTTGCCCAAGGACACAACAACAGCATTTGTAGGACCTGGAATCACACCAGCTCAACCAATGTCGAGAGCAGGATGCAAACCGTCGACCTTCAGATTAGTGGACAAACGCTCAATCCCCGGGGAAGACCCAGGACACGCTGAAGGTACTACAGTCGTGGCCAAAAGTTTTGAGAATGACACAAATATTGCATTTTCACAGGGTCGGCTGCTTCAGGGTTTTTAGGTGTTTTGTCAGATGTTTTTATGGTTTGCTGAAATATAATTACAAGCATTTCATAAGCATCAAAACCTTTTATTGACAATTATACTGAGTTCATGCAACAAGTCAATATTTGCAGTGTTGACCTTCTTTTTCAAGACCTCTGCAGTTCTCCCTGGCAGCTGTCAATCAATTTCTTGACCAAATCCTGACTGATGGCTCCATTCTTGCATCATCAATACTTGGAGTTTGTCAGAATTTGTGGGGTTTTGTTTGTCCACCCGCCTCTTGAGGAATCACCATAAATTCTCAATGGGATTAAGATCTGGGGAGTTTCGTGGTCATGGACCCAAAATCTTTGTGTTTTGTTCCCCGAGCCATTTAGTTATTACGTTTGCTTTATGGGAAGGTCCATCCTGCTGGAAAAGGCTTTGTTCATCACCAAACTGATCTTGGATGGTTGGGAGAAGTTGCTCTCGGAGGACGTTCTGGTACCATTCTTTACTCATGGCTGTGTTTTTAGGCCAGATTGTGAGAGAGGCCCCTCCCTTGACTGAGAAGCAACCCCACACATGATGGTGTCAGGATGCTTTACTGTTGGCATGAGACAGGACTGATGGTCACGCTCACCTGGTCTTCTCCAAACAAGCTTTTTTCCTGACACACCAAACAATCGGAAAGGGGATTCATCAGAGAAAATGACTTTACCCCAGTCCTCAGCAGTCCAATCCCTGTACCTTTTGCAGAATATCAGCCTGTCCCTGATGTTCTTTCTGGAGAGAAGTGGCTTCTCTGCTGCCCTTCTTGACACCAGGCCTTCCTCCAAAAGTCTTTGCCTCACTGTGCAGATGCACTCACACCTGGCTGCTGCCATTCCCGAGCAGGCTGGTGGTGGCCCGATCCCGCAGCTGAAACAACTTTAGGAGATGGGCCTGGCGTTTGCTGGAGTTGGAGCCTGTTTGGCAACAACTGAACCTCTCTCCTTGAAGTTCTTGATAATCCAGTAGATGGTTGACTGAGGTGCAATCTTACTAGCTGCTCTAAATTTCCCTGTTATGCCCGTTTTGTGCAATGCAATGATGACTGCACATGTTTCCTTGCACATAACCATGGTGAACAGAAGAGGAACAATGATGTCAAACACCATCCTCCAGTGTCCAAGTGTCCAGTCTGTTATTCTAACTAAAATCTCAGACCAATTACAGGTGGTTTTAAAGATCAAAAATACCTAGAAAAACAAACATTCTGACTGTGAGCGGGGTCGCCTCTCCACAGATCTGACCTGTAACTTGGTCTGGTTTGGTCTCCATGAAGATAGAAAGGTTTGATGTCGTACTGTGGAACATTCCAGACAAAAGGAAGGAGCCTCCACCAGAAAAGCAATGCAACACACGTTTAAATACACTTTAAATACACACGTTTAAATACACACGTTTAAATACACTTAAATACACTTTTTAGTTTTCTTTGGTTTTCTGTGTGTATTTTTAGCCTGTGTAGCGTACAGAGGTCACTGGAGTTCTTTTACGTAACTCACACTGCTACGTGCGATTCCTTTCCTGCTCCTTGAACGCACCATTGTTCTGAGCCTGCATTCTGCCCTCACAAAAAAAACACCTGAACATGAGTCAGGGCCAAATAATAATAATAATGGACGTGAAGTGGGAATTAAAGAGCTGCTTTGATTCGCCGTGCGTTTGCATCCAGCCGTGGCCTCGCAGTAGCTCCCACCGGGTCAAAAGCAGCAGATAAGGGAGATCGGCCGACATCGAAAACACGGCGGGGCCAACGGGAGGGCGGTTTAAGCCTGTCGCACTTTACAGCAATATTAAAGCGGGACGTAGGAGTGAAATAAAGCATTACTATCAGAGGCAAAGACCATAAAGAAGTAGTTTTCCCATGAGAACAATGGAGCGAAACAATCCCATCCACAACGATGTTCCAGAGGTCACTTTTCCATTCATTTTCCCCTTAGACTTTTCCCTCACCATTGATGGCAGTGACGTCCACGAAAACGAAATTCAGAAATTCACTTTACTTTATGCTAGTTAAATTATGCTAGTTAAGATTCTAGTAACGTTAGCTATTGTAATTGTTTGAGATATTTTGTTATTTTATTGAAAAAATAGTCAATCGGGGCAGAAAAGCGGGAAGGGAACTTACTTAACTGTCAATCAAACCTGTTGCTAACACCAGGGGGAGGGACCTCGGGGAATGAAGGCGTCTGTTTGGTCCGTTATTTACGTTCATATCTTGATTTTGGAACAAGATAGAGAAATGAAAAAGTCAGGATCCTGTGTCGCGGATTCATACGAACATTTTAAGGCCAAAATGACAAGGCCACAGCAGCAGGTCCAGAGAAAGGAGCGAGAAGATCCTAATGTGAGTCAATGGGAAAAAGGGAGAATGAGCCAGAAGAGCCTCCTGGGGCACTTCCTGTTTGGCACGCGGCGGCTAACGGGTTAGCTTAGTCCACTTATATATACACTCTATGGTCCACACATACACAACATTTCGGTTTAATCTGTCTTTTAGTCCCACCTAATCACTTACTCATATCCATATGTGTGTGTGTTATTGTAAAGCACTTTGGGTGCAGCTCTATGTTCCCTCATCTCTATGTTCCCTCATCCCTATGTTCCCTCATCGCTATGTTCCCTCATCGCTATGTTCCCTCATCCCTATGTTCCCTCATCCCTATGTTCCCTCATCCCTATGTTCCCTCATCCCTATGTTCCCTCATCTCTATGTTCCCTCATCTCTATGTTCCCTCATCTCTATGTTCCCTCATCCCCATGTTCCCTCATCCCTATGTTCCCTCATCCCTATGTTCCCTCATCCCTATGTTCCCTCATCCCTATGTTCCCTCATCCCAATGTTCCCTCATCTCTATGTTCCCTCAGCCCTATGTTCTCTCATCCCCATGTTCCCTCATCTCTATGTTCCCTCATCTCTATGTTCCCTCATCCCTATGTTCCCTCAGCCCTATGTTCCCTCAGTCCTATGTTCCCTCATCCCTATGTTCCCTCATCCCTATGTTCCCTCATCCCTATGTTCCCTCAGTCCAGCTCGAGGTCCTGGTGCAAAGGACCCTAGGCTGAAATTACTCTGAATTATCAATAAAAATGACTTGACTTAGAGTTTAATTTTGAGAGAAATCTTAGAAATAAGAAAAATATTACAAATGAGGGAACACAGGGCTGTGGGAACATAGGACTGACCCCCAATTTTGAAGTGCCAGTGTCAGATCGTCACCACCAAACATCATCAACTCTACGGTAACAGCCGATAAAACAGAGCGTCAGGGGCAGAGGAGCGACGGACACAGAGACACAAGATACAAACTTGGGATATAACGAAAATAAAGACTTTATTTCTCACCAAATTGCAAGTGGTGCATTTAAAGTGCAGCATCTCATTCACATTATCCATAGAAATTGTCCAAATAATGACGTCCAGTCCACAAATCCGCACTATTAATCCTGTTTGAGGCGTTCTTATTATGTAGAATATCATAATATCACGAGCCTCTACAACATATCGTGAGCTTTCCCACAATAAAGCGATAAATATCGTACCGTGAGGTTCATACCGTGAACATATCGTATGGTGAGACTTGGATATCGTTACACCCCAAGTCACAGCCATGTATCTTAAATATGTTTTGACTTAACTTCTGTAGTAGCTTCAGTTGTGAATTGTCAGAAGTCTTCTCAAAAACAGCCATGTATGTTGTAAATAATTACACATGTAAGTATGAAAAGCATGTTTAAAATGAAAAAAAAATCGGGGAAGTTAGCGGTTTGTAAAGTTTCTGAAATAGATTTTAAATAAAGGCAGAAATGTTATGTGATTTTTAAACTAAATTACACTTAATTTTCATTACTCTGAGTACAATAAACGTTATGTTATACTATTTACTCATTTGTTGTTTTAAAAAGTACTGCCCAATATTTTATTTATCACCAAAATAAAGTATTAATCCAGCATTCTATTGTATTATATAGTGTATTACTGTAGGCCTGAGCAGTGGGCACTCGGCTTTTGTGACGTAATCCAACTCACAGCAGCTTCCAAATCCAATAATAACGTGTTTCGTCCTGTTCGTATTGACTGAATCACGTCTTTACAGTGTCTCTCCCTCTCCTCTCTCTTTTGTCGGGTTTTACTTTTGTCGCTCTGATGTGGTTTGTGTGAACGGGGGGGAAGTCCCGTCATGAAACCAGCAGCGCGCCTGTGGTTCTGTGGTTTTTAGCCACATCGCAGGTGCAAGATCCTGCTCAGACCGTACCGCAGACGTCCAGCAGGAGGCGATAAAACCTAATAAAACCAAACACTTCTTCTTCTTCAGCTGTTCAGTGACTATTTGGCCAAAGCGTGTTTTTCTGTTCATTTTAAAACACATCAGAATGAAAGAGGTTCCAGTAAAGCGTGTACCACACCACACCAAATGTATTTATGAAGCACTTTAAAAACTTTGCAGCTGTCAAAACACAAACATGGAACAGACAAGGACGAGCGCAAAGAAAACAATAAGATATTCAATAACAAGAAATCTCACTTGTTAAAGGGACAGTTCTGAATTTTGGACAGTGTTGGAGACGTGTGGAGACTTTTTAAAACTTTTTCTTCTATCCAGTCCTTGTATTTGGGGAGGTTGCTGGGGCTAGGCTAGTGCATGTCAATATATAATAATAATAATAATAATAATAATAATAATAATAATAATAATAATAATAATAATAATAATAATAATATTATAAGTACAATACCAATCAAAGGTATGTAAGTAAGTAGATTTCCAAGCATTTGATTTAAAGACTAATAATATGTAATGTGTTCTTGAAAATCAAACAAGCCTTGTACATGTGCACAGTGTGGATATCTTAAGGCCCCGTCCACACTAGTAGGTATAATCTGATGGAAAGCGGCTCTGGAGACGGAGCGATCTGGAGACACCAGCTCCCACGTATTCGCCTGAGCACGGATCTGATCCGGCACCGTGTGGACGCATGAAAACGCCGACACACTGACATTGGGGCTCTATCTCTCATTCTTATTGGACCACGTCACTGTGACTTGCACCTTCCTGATTTACTGGTTCGTAACATTGGGCGTGTGACGCTAAACAAACCCAAGACAAACAGGAAACAGCGTCGGTGTTATTGTAAAGCACTTTGGGTGCAGCTCTATGTTCCCTCATCCCTATGTTCCCTCATCTCTGTGTTCCCTCATCCCTATGTTCCCTCATCTCTATGTTCCCTCATCTCTATGTTCCCTCATCCCTATGTTCCCTCATCCCTATGTTCCCTCATCCCTATGTTCCCTCATCCCTATGTTCCCTCATCCCTATTTTCCCTCAGCTCTATGTTCCCTCATCTCAATGTTCCCTCATCTATATGTTCCCTCATCCCTATGTTCCCTCATGTCTATGTTCCCTCATCCCTATGTTCCCTCATCCCTATGTTCCCTCATCTCTATGTTCCCTCATCTCTATGTTCCCTCATCCCTATGTTCCCTCATCTCTATGTTCCCTCATCCCTATGTTCCCTCATCTCTATGTTCCCTCATCTCTATGTTCCCTCATCCCTATGTTCCCTCAGCCCTATGTTCCCTCATGTCTATGTTTCCTCATCCCTATGTTTCCTCATCCCTATGTTCCCTCATGTCTATGTTTCCTCATCCCTATGTTTCCTCATCCCTATGTTCCCTCATCTCTATGTTCCCTCATCTCTATGTTTCCTCATCCCTATGTTCCCTCATCTCTATGTTCCCTCATCCCTATGTTCCCTCAGCCCTATGTTTCCTCATCCCTATGTTCCCTCAGCCCTATGTTTCTTCATCCCTATGTTCCCTCATCTCTATGTTCCCTCATCTCTATGTTCCCTCATCTCTATGTTCCCTCATCCCTATGTTCCCTCAGCCCTATGTTTCCTCATCCCTATGTTCCCTCATCTCTATGTTTCCTCATCCCTATGTTCCCTCATCTCTATGTTTCCTCATCTCTATGTTCCCTCATCTCTATGTTCCCTCATCCCTATGTTCCCTCATCTCTATGTTTCCTCATCCCTTTATGTTCCCTCATCCCTATGTTCCCTTTATGTTCCCTCATCACTATGTTCCCTCAGCCCTATGTTCCCTCAGCCCTATGTTCCCTCAGTGAGACTTGGATATCGTTACACCCCTAGTCACAGCCATGTATGTTGTAAATAATTACACATGTAAGTATGAAAAGCATGTTTAAAATGAAAAAAATCGGGGAAGTTAGTGGTTTGTAAAGTGGTTTCTGAAATAGATTTTAAATAAAGGCAGAAATGTTATGTGATTTTTAAATTAAATTACACTTAATTTTCATTACTCTGAGTACAATAAACGTTATGTTATACTATTTACTCATTTGTTGTATTAAAAAGTACTGCCCAATATTTTATTTATCACCAAAACTCCAACTCACAGCAGCTTCCAAATCCAATAATAACGTGTTTCGTCCTGTTCGTATTGACTGAATCACGTCTTTACAGTGTCTCTCCCTCTCCTCTCTCTTTTGTCGGGTTTTACTTTTGTCGCTCTGATGTGGTTTGTGTGAACGGGGGGGAAGTCCCGACGTGAAACCAGCAGCGCGCCTGTGGTTCTGTGGTTTTTAGCCACATCGCAGGTGCAAGATCCTGCTGAGACCGTACCGCAGACGTCCAGCAGGAGGCGATAAAACCCAATAAAACCAAACACTTCTGATGAATAATGCTCTGTTAAGCGTCTTTGAGTGTCCAGAAAAGCACTGTATAAAACTGATGCATTATTTTTATTTTTTATTTTTTTTCTTGTTGACTCGACCCTAAAATTTACAACATGATTCTGCATTTAAACAATATTTGTTTTAGCTGCCGTCTGTACAGAATAAGATAGGCCAGTAGAATGTAATGTGTGTGACCTCTTCTACTGTACAAAGGTCTAAAACAAAGCTCAACCCATCTTCTTTAGCTGATAATTTAAACAGAACAGTTCCTTCTATTACGCCGCCCCAAAATGTCCAAACAATGTGTTCAAAAGTGAAACATCAAAGCCTCATCATGGACAGATTTGGTCCTGCTGTACTCTGGACCATGTCGTGTAAAACTTTCACTTTCATAGGAACTTTAAATAGCACTTTTAATGTTTTCAAAAGTGTATTAAAGTTACAGTCTAACCTGAGTTTCTTGTGCTTTTCTCTGCAGATAGAAACACATCCAAGGTTTTCTCATCTCTGTATATGGACCTGCCTCATGTAAAAGCTCAGAACCTTCAGAAGACACTCCCTGAGCTTCAGAGGCTGCACTAGCATTAGTATTTCTGAGCATTAATAATACCTAGATATTTTTTATGCTACACAGAGGAACTTTCTAGGCAAAACAATACCATAACCATAGAGACAAGGAAGTTTCAAAGCCCCAAAAGAAAAAGTGACAGCCCCGAAATCTGCAGACCCTCGACTGAAACAGGGTCTAGATCGACAGGACTAAGCACATTCTCATGTCCTCCTGAAAAGGTTTTCAGTTTGGAGGACACAGTACAGTAAATATGTTCAGTATTAGTGTTACATGAAAAATGGTCACATCAAATGTTTCATTTTGTGTGAGCTGTTTGCAAATGTCCATTTTCGACAGCTAAAAGTATCAAAACAATTGAAAAAACTACTCCTAGTCCTGCTTTAGTCCTGCTTTAGTCCAGGTTTAGTCCTGGTTTAGTCTTGGTTTAGTCCTGGTTTAGTCCTGGTTTAGTCCTGCTTTAGTCCTGCTTTAGTCCTGGTTTAGTCCTGGTTTAGTCCTGGTTTAGTCCTGGCTGAGTGCTGGTTTAATCCTAGTTTAGTCCTGGTTTTAGTCTTAGTTTAGTCCTGGTTTAGCCCTGGTTTAGTCCTGGTTTAGTCCTGGTTTTAGTCTTAGTTTAGTCCTGGTTTAGTCCTGGTTTTAGTCTTAGTTTAGTCCTGGTTTAGTCCTAGTTTTAGTCTTAGTTTAGTCCTGGTTTAGTCTTGCCTGAGTGCTGGTTTAATCCTGGTTTAGTCCTGGTTTTAGTCCTGGTTTAGTCCTGGTTTAGCCCTGGTTTTAGTCTTCGTTTAGTCCTGGTTTAGTCCTGGTTTTAGTCTTAGTTTAGTCCTGGTTTTAGTCTTCGTTTAGTCCTGGTTTAGTCCTGGTTTTAGTCCTGGTTTAGTCCTGGTTTTAGTCTTAGTTTAGTCCTGGCTTTAGTCTTCGTTTAGTCCTGGTTTAGTCCTGGTTTTAGTCTTAGTTTAGTCCTGGTTTTAGTCTTAGTTTAGTCCTGGTTTTAGTCTTCGTTTAGTCCTGGTTTAGTCCTGGTTTAGTCCTGGTTTTAGTCTTAGTTTAGTCCTGGTTTTAGTCTTAGTTTAGTCCTGGTTTAGTCCTGATTTAGTCCTGGTTTTAGTCTTAGTTTAGTCCTGGTTTTAGTCTTAGTTTAGTCCTGGTTTTAGTCTTCATTTAGTCCTGGTTTAGTCCTGGTTTAGTCCTGGTTTTAGTCTTAGTTTAGTCCTGGTTTTAGTCTTTGTTTAGTCCTGGTTTAGTCCTGGTTTAGCCCTGGTTTAGTCCTGGTTTAGTCCTGGTTTTAGTCTTAGTTTAGTCCTGGTTTAGTCCTGGTTTAGTCATTCAGAAACGTGAATGACTCCAAATGTTGTTGGTGGAAATGAGGCTTTTTCATCTCCTTTTTCCTCTTCTGTTCTTTATCCTGTTGGACTAATGAACAGGTGATCAGGATATTTAGCCTGACACGCATAAAGCAGCGGTTTGTGTGTTCGCTTCGTGTTTGTGTTTCCTCCCTCACCTGCTCCTCTGCCCGTTACTATTATATTCAGAATAGCCGAATATGGGCTATTCTGACCAAAATCACAAAATCACAAAAACAGAGGTGCGTAAAACACACAAGAAATTATTTTATTTTACTTACTAGTCTATATAAACATGATAACTAATAGAAAACACAAACACATGCAAATTGTTTCCATCTATGTTGGGCATTGGAGGCATTTTCGAGCTCGATTCTAAGCAGACACAAAATTTAATGAATCTTTCCAAATGGTTATGAAAGAGAAAGACAGAAAGACATTTAAAGATTGATTTTTTTGATATGTTACTCACTGAATGTGTCGGCAACTTTTTATCACGATCCAAAAATCTGGAATCTGGAAAAAAGAGGTTTTTTTCCACTCCACGCTAATGTCAGAAAGTCGTTACCTCACCAAAAACATACCCAGACTATTCTGTTTCATTCCCACATGTTTGAGAAACTCCTTATGATTACTCTGTCTACACCTCCAAATCTTAAAACGCTCTTCTCCACCTTGTGATGTCATGAAGTGATGGTTTTTTGGATTTAGTTAGCAGCGACTTTTTTTTGTTTTAACCGTTTGTTCATTCGAGATCGCTATTCCAGGACTGAAATGGTCCAAATTCCAGATTCCAGTGGAGGAGTGTGAAGTTTCAAAACACAGCGGAGCACTTCCTGTATCACCAGATGACATCACAAGGTGGGACCGAGTGTTTTCCGTTTGAGAGAAGAGCTCAGCCTAAATCTGCAGGGTTCGTGTGTTAAACGTGTGTGAATGAAACAAAACACAACTCCAGATCTGCCTGTGATGGGCGTCTGTTTTGGGGTTTGTTCTATGGAGATGTCATTGCTCGGCCTGGAATGTTCCACAGTGTGACATTAAACAGCTCGACTTTACTTTTATTCAATCACAGGTGGTTTTACAGCTCCGAGACACACAGAAAAACAGGCGTTCTGACTGTCGCCTCAACACTAGGACGGAGTGAAAAAAAACTCAGATTTTTGGATAGTGATAAAAAGTTGCCGACACATTCAGTGAGAAACAAACCAAAAAATGTGACATTTTGAAGCAAATCTTCAGTCTCCACAACGGACCTGAATAAACGGGGGGATATGGACTATTCTGACCAAAACTGCAAAATCTCAAAAAAAAAAAAAAAGTTACTAAACACAGTTATAATTATTTTATTTTTACAAAATTAACTAGTCCACACGAACATGGCGACTATTAGGAACCACCTCTTAGTCGTAGGAATGGACAGAATAGCAGGAGAATGGATCAGATTCTATGTTTCAGTGTTTTTAATGTTTCAGAAGAAGTCAGGTAAGAAAAGGAAGTGCAGGATAAATCTGTATGGAAACATCACACATTTATATATAGTATGGAAACAGTTAAGAGGAAGAACCTGATTTTTTTTTAAATGTCTTTCTGTCTTTACTATTTTTTTCATGAATAACCATTTGGAAAGATTCATTCAATTTTGTGTCTGCTCAGAATCGAGCTCGAAACGGCCTCCAGTGCCCAACATGAATTTGAGATGGAAACAATTTGCCTGTGTTTTAATGTAAGAGACATGTTTTCTATTAGTTATCATGTTTATATGGACTAGTTAGTTTTGTAAAAAAACACAAAAAAATTACTTGTGTGTTTTACTAACCTCTGTTTTTGTGATTTTGGTCAGAATGGCCCATATTCCCACGTTTATTCAGGTCCGTTGTGGAGACTGAAGATTTGCTTCCAAATGTCACATTTTTTGGTTTGTTACTCTGACCTTCCCAACACTGCTCCCTTCCCTCTGGCACCTGAGTCGCTCTCCGTCACTTCTGCTTCTGAACAGCGCACAGATGTTGTATTTTGCTTCAAAGCGGCTCTGAACCTGGCAGCCCCGATGTTTAATTTCACCAGGGCCCATAAAACGTGCTCCGACCAGAAATATCCACCTTCTCTTCTCAGGCCACAGCTGCAGTTTGGAGCACGAGCCTTTGTTTAAAACCACAGCGACATGTGAGAACGCTGAGAAATCGCTGGAAAAGTACCAACACAATGAGACCAAAACTTTGTGGGACAGATTAGAGTAAATATGAGTGTGACCGGATGAGGCCGCAGGAGATACAGAGACTAAATATTTGAATATGTTGAGCAACGCCGTCCCCAATTTAAGGAAAACTGAACAATTACCCAGCAATGAACAGGCTGCACAAGTTCCTTTCAGTTCACCTGACAGAGACTTACAGTTTAGGTCACGCTTTGTTCAATCAATCAATCAAACTTTATTAATAGAGCGCTTTTCACACAAAAATGCAACACAAAGCGCTTTGTTTATTCATAAATAATATTAAGATTATTTCCTTCAGTTTAAGCATCTTATACACGACAAAAAAGGATTTTCTAGCTAAACTGGCTTGAATTAAGAAAAGATCAATTTTAAGATTTTTTTACTTAATAAGATTAGATTTTTTAAACTTATTTTAAGATATTCCATCCTGATTTATCTTATCTCGATATTACAACTTATTCTAAGCACTTTTTATATTAACTCAGTCCAGGTTAAGCCTCTTTAACTTCCTTCTCAAACCAATAAGGGGAAAAATCTTGCCATAAATACTTGAAACTAGTGTTTTCTGCTTAGAACAAGATTTGTATTTTGTCTTGTTTTAAGAAAACTTGGTAAGTGAAATCTTTTTTACTGCACTGGCAGAAAATTTCACTTAAAATAGGGCATTTTTACCTCAAGATTGGTATTTTTTCTTATTTTTCGATAGGCCTTTGTGGCAGTGTACCATTTCACTTTCACATTTCACTTTCACGTTCAGATAAAACGGTTCTTTACAAGTAAACGGGGGCGTCGGCCTCGTCGACCCAGTGTCCACACAAACCCTGAGACCGGTGTTTTCTCGACTATAAATGAGCTCTGAATGAGATTTTACCATAAAAGTATTGTTTGTTATTTAAAGCAGTGAGTTATGGTCATTATTAGAATTGGATCTGGTGTTTTTCGCCTGCATAATGGGGGAGATGTTGGGCCTGATTTTCATTTAAGTGGTCTTAAAAAGGTCTTAAAAAAGTCTTACATTTGGGGTAGTCAAACCTGGGGATACCCTGAATATAAACTGATGTTATGTATTGTATTATGTACTGTAAGCTGCCTGAAATGCACATTTTCTATCTGTTTATGTAAGCAGTGAAAAATTTGTTATTTATCCGAGGAGCTGACACCTCACTGCAAAAAGTAATTTTTAGGTAAATTAAAATGACTTAAATTAAGAACATTTTACTTTATCTGAATCGATTCATCTTGACAAGTGAAATGATCTGCCAGTGGAATAAGCAACAATAGATTTTCTTTCTTATTTCAAGTGCAAAGAGTTGTTTTTCTCATCTTAAGTGAAGAGGTATTTTCACATTTTTACTGCAAAAAGTCTCGTTCCATTGGCAGATCATGTTACTTGCCAAGTGAAATCGACTCAAATTGTGGTAAAACTTTCTTAATTCAAGTCGTCTGACCTTGGTTAGATCTTTGTTGTGACGTTTGCGTCACGATTTTCTAAGCGCCAGTCAATGCAACATCATTTTAGAAGAAAATTGTGTTTCAAAATGTTGCAAATTCTAACAGAATGATCCACGGGTGTCACAGATTACAACTATATAACCGGGACAAGCACAATAAGTCTCCCCTGGAAAAGCACAAATCTGCACGAGGAGAGTAAACAATGGTCCCAGGCCGCACTTCCTTGGCATCGTCACGTTCTCATGTGTTCGAGTTTAGTTTGGGAGAGTGAGATTCACCACACGGGCTCAGAATATCTGCAGGAGGAGCTCTGTTTTACATGTGGTCCATCTCTGCTTCCTGCTACATTCCAGCGGTCGGTGCGACAGATACACGCCCTCCTCCATTTACGCACGGAGCTGCAGCGGAGCTTCAAGTGCACACGGCAGATTTTCACGGTTTTGCCGATTATTACTTTGGTTTGGTGGGATGGTACGCTGCGGTCAGTAATTATTATAGTTTTCTATCCGTTAAGTGTTCGTTTGTGGAAAAGAACAGGATGTAGCAGAACCTGTGTCACGACAGATAAAATTCTACCCAAAGTGCGGAGATAATTTAGAAGCAAAGAAGGCGTTTTTTCTGTGACAGATTAAACATAAAGCTAACATCAAGTTTCATCACTTTTTATTAATGGAAACGTAACTATTTTGCAATCTGGACAAGTTATGGCCCCCAGACTGTAATGTGGCCGACCAAAAAGCTTTATATAAATCCAATGTGTTGCTTTTATTATGATTAAAACATGAACTATTGCTACGTTATTGATATTAAATAACTGAATTGTTCTTGAAACTTTGACCTAATGTCTCTGCAAAACCTCAGAGCAAACCACAGAGGGCAGTATTCCACCTCGGACCACAGCCTTGACCACTAAACTAAATCAGATAAAAATTAATTTGCTTCTAACGTCCCATATTCTGCGTCTGAACATATAGATCCTGATTCTTAATCTAAATGGTGCTCGAAGCATCTGTTAGGATCATTTTGACACAGTTAATTTACAAGTACAAGGCATTTATCCAAGTGTTTTAATGTGGAATCTAGTTTAGAACGTCTCCTCCAAACAATATGGCCTTAGCTAGCCTCTCGCACGGTCATAAAAACAAGTCATTAAAAAAAGTCTGCAATGCAAATTACAAAATTACAGATATTAGACCAGTTATTTATGAATGTATAAACTCATTTGTATCAATATTAATCAAGCAATAATCATATAAAATAATAAAAGGTCTTGGGAAAGTGGTCTTTATACCATAGGAGAACTGGCTCTTTGATGCAAGAAACAGTGTGGTTGTGTCCTTGAGCAAGACTCGTAGTACAGTGTAGTGTTCGTGATTAGAGTGGACTGTGTTTGGGAGCCACGTGTCTGTCAGTTAATCATGGGGGCGACGGCGGATGCAAAAGTTAGGTCCCAAGACTTTGGAGATTGAATAATGCGATGCAAACTTATTTTGAATGTCCAAAAACACCATAAAAGACCCCATATTTAGCTATTTTTATGCGCCCGTTGTAATAAGACGGGACGTATTATGGTATGGCGCTGTCCGTCCGTCCATCCGTCTATCCGTCTGTGGACACTTCAAAGCTTTGTAGTGTCTTTAAGTTCTGTTGCTGCAATCTGATTGGTGGAATTCCGATTCTAGAATGTGATGATGTCATACTCATACTCCTACTGCAAGAGCCAGATTTCCCTATTGATTATCCGTCCGTCTGTCTGTCCGTCTGTCCGTCTGTCTGTGGACAATTTCTTGTCCGCGCTCTAACTCGACAACCGTCTCACCTAGGAATGTCAAACTTCCAAACTGCACCAACAATTCATCTTTAACTAGGTTTGACAAATTCTAACTTAATTCTATATACAATAATTCAAAGTACGGGCGTATTTTGCCCCGCTGGAGGAGCTCTTGTTTGTATTAGCTCAATTTATTTATGCATGGTTACTGTAGTGGTTAGAAATTATAACCAATTGGTTGTGTCTGTGCATGAAAATGTTGTCCTGTCTTGTACCTTAATGCTTGTCTAGGGGTCTAAAGGATCATTTTCAGAGAAACTATGATGAGTAGACCTTTGAAGAGAATGCCTTACAAATTATAGAATCAAAATCCCAATTTTAATAGTTACTGAGCTAATGTTTGCATTTCCACTGGAGACTATAGATCCCATCCCCCAAAATCTAACTGTAATTTACCAGCTTCTTACTTAAACTGGGTGCCAAGATTTTTTTTTTTTTTAAGCTTAAATTGCAGAGATAATTGCAATGATTGTCCTTAAAATTGCAATTGGATATTGTTCTAAAGTTTCTCAGCCTAATTATAAATAAATGTATATTCATGGTTTTCAGGGATATTTATATATATATATATATATATATATATTTTTTAGGATTTTGCATATGTCTTTGTTATAGCAACAACACTATAACAGGTAAAGATTCTCACCAAATCTTTTGAACAAAGACTCATTAGCTGAAACCCATGAATAGGCCCAAACCTACAGCTCATATCTTTTTTTTTTTTTGTATGGCAATACCATCCACTTTTTCAATCAACTAGCCAATGGAAAAGTTCATTTATAATACAGTATTCTCATGTCATTTTCATACCCTCCAAATTGCTTTGTTATATTCATGTTTGTTTGGGGTTTATTCCTTACACTTATGTTTTGGGTGACTCGTTGACCAAAATATGAATATTATTCTCTTAAAAATATGTACCAGTTATTATACTGTTTCTATATTGAAGGAAGTCAATAATACAGAAGAAACCACACTAAAAAAATAATTTAATTCACAAAATAATGCCCAAAGTACCATCTCCCTAAACATTAACCAAATTGGTTTAGTTTAAGAAGCAAATACTATATAAATTCTTTACATTAGTTGTTTTGAGGCTTGTCGTTCAGAATCCCTGTAACATGGACTTCACCTGTAGTGAAGGCGGCATATTCCCTCCACTTCTTCGTTGCATGAAGACACACCCCGCCATTTGCAGAGTGATGCCCTGTATCCGGGTTAGCATAGCAACCTGGGAGAAAAAGAGAGCCAAAGTGAGAAAACGAACACGTGGGAATACTGTGCGGACACCAATGTATTTTTAGTGTCCCCTTTAGTCCAGGATATAAGGTGTGAACATACCCATCTACTTTATTAGCTAGATAAATCGCAAATAACAATTTAATAACTGTAATGGTATAATAATTTGTGCACCATCTCAAAAACAACACAGAGTGAAGACAGGTTGATTTACATACCTATATTGCTGGATGTAGATATCCTAAAGAGATATTTCAGACTCCTATCACAATCGACCCCAGTTAATCAACAGGGTCCTGTAGTCTATAAAAAACTGCTACGGCTATTTTGGCTGGGGATAGCCTACTGGAATATGAGTTAGAACACCTAAATATAGGGAATAATAAATAAAGGTAAATAACAGCCCTCAAGTCCACATAAATATAATATACAGGTATAAATCAAGCAAACCCTTCCAAGCCTACATGCATTGGCTGTGGGTAGACTGCTGGTATACATGTTTCACCCACCTGAAGTTACGAATAAACTTTTGAGATTCCACTTAACTACTAATTCAAAGGTGATATCATTTATATTGTAAGACCTGTGAAACAACTTAGAAGTCTGGTTAAATAAGTAAATAACTAAGCTAAGTTGTATAAAGTTTTATTTAAAATGAACATACATAAGCAAGTAGGTAAACAGGTTTTGATCTCCAGACAAAGTATACAATATACAATCTATCTGCACGGAACACTAACAATATTTTAATCTACACTATGTGAATGGAACAGAATATGGGGTGAGAAGCGATCCTGCTCCTGTCATTTATATCAAATAAACCAGTGTAGTGCAGTCAAACAAGTTGAGGTTGTAGAACATAACTAAAGGTTAAAGTAACATGCTTGCCCATAGTGATACATTGAAACCACACCAGGAAACAAAATCTATACTACTTGCTTTAAATGCAAATATTATAAAATAAAAAGAGCTTGTCAAAAAAACAACCCTACGACAAAATGCAAAAACAAGTGGCGGCAAAATAAAATTCACTATAAACGACGCCTACCCATTGTAAGCGTATATACATAATAAAAAGGGATCGTTGTATTGGTTTGTGTCCTAGTTGAAACGGCAACATCTGCTTTGTCTACCAGGTTTTGGGAAGTGACCTTCCTACCTGTTTGGTCTGAGGTCTTCGTTATCATTGGGGCTCTGTCACTTTCTGCCGTGGTTTCACAGCAGAAGCCCCATTACCGATTTTGGCTTGTGGAATCCAGATCCCGGGTAACAGATGGATGAAGGATGGGGGTGGGGACAATCGATTTCCCATTGTCTCTGACTTAATAGCCACCACCGTAGCCACCCCTGGGGTATCCGCCACCACCACCCCCTCTGCTGTAAGGAGCCGAGCTTCTCTGGCCCCCGAAAGGTCCTTTCATGGGGCCATAACCGGAGTGCTGCTGACCATAGCCGCTGCCGAAGTCGTTGTAGCCGTTTCCACCCCCATAGCCACTGCCCTGGTCGCCGTAACCACCCCCGTACAGGCCTCCGTAGCCTCCATAGCCACCGCCATAGCTGCCGCCATTTCCTTGGCCGTAGCTTCCGCCGAAGTCTCCGCCACCGTAGCCATTTTGATTGCCCCTCATCATGCCTCCGCGGCCTCGCACTCTAGGAGCCATCGAGCCTCGTGTCGCCTGCATCTCCTGCTTGGTCAGGGCCTTTTTCACCTCCACTTTGTGATTATTGACCGAGTGGTATTTGACCACGACACACTTATCGGCTGCATCATGGTCGGTGAAGTAAACAAAACCAAAGCCTCTTTTCTTTCCAGTGTATTTTTCAGAGATGACTTCGGCCTTCTCTACCTCGCCGAAAGTGGAAAAATGCTCGACCAGGTGCTCCACTTCAATGTCTTCCTTTAGACCACCGACGAAGATTTTCTTAACCTTGGCCAAAGCCTCGGGTCTGTTGGCATCTTTTCTCGCCACAGCTCGCTTTAACTCGACGGTGTTGCCGTCGATGGTGTGCGGCCTGGCCGCCATCGCGGCGTCGGCCTCCTCCGGGGACGCGTAGGTCACAAAGCCGAAGCAGCGGGAGCGCTGCAGCTCCTTGTTCATCACCACGACGCAGTCAGTGAGCGTACCATACTGCTCAAAGTGTTTGCGCAGCCCATCGTCGTCTGTGTTGATGTTGAGGCCTCCAACGAAGAGTTTGCAAAGCTGGCCACTCATTTTTGAGAACAAAAGGATTAGTAGAGGCTAGAGACCTAAAAACGAGCTCTTCTCAAAATGGAGGATGAAGAAAAGCGGCTCTGCAATAAATACTGCGCAGCAGTGATGACTCTTGTCTCCGCCTTTTCCGCCTAGCCTCGTTTTTATACGCCCGTGATAAAACTGGACGTATTATGGTATGGCGCTGTCCGTCCGTCCGTCCGTCTGTGGACACTTCAAAGCTTTGAAGTCTTTGAAGCTTTGTCTTCATGAAAGATCTGAACTCTCTTCTCAAATGTTCTGCTGCTGAAAGCGAGAACAACCCACATTCTCTGCTTCTTTGAGCTTTGACACTTCAAAGCTTTGTAGTGTCTTTAAGTTCTGTTGCTGCGATCTGATTGGTGGAATTCCGATTCTAGAATTCTATATACAATAATTCAAAGTACCTCCTGTGGGCTCACCACCTGCAGAGGGGTTCATAGGGGGGGTCAGGTGCTATGAGTATTGGGCAGCAAGCTGCCCCCGCGACCCAGCCGGATTAAGCGGGAGAAGATGGATGGATGGATGGATGGATAATTCAAAGTACGGGCGTATTTTGCCCCGCTGGCGGAGCTCTTGCAGCGGGGCAAAATACGCCCGTACTTTGAATTATTGTATATAGAATTAAGTTAGAATTTGTCAAACCTAGTTAAAGATGAATTGTTGGTGCAGTTTGGAAGTTTGACATTCCTAGGTGAGACGGTTGTCGAGTTAGAGCGCGGACAAGAAATTGTCCACAGACAGACGGACAGACGGACAGACAGACGGATGGATAATCAATAGGGAAATCTGGCTCTTGCAGTAGGAGTATGAGTATGACATCATCACATTCTAGAATCGGAATTCCACCAATCAGATCGCAGCAACAGAACTTAAAGACACTACAAAGCTTTGAAGTGTCCACAGACGGATAGACGGACAGATGGACGGACAGCGCCATACCATAATACGTCCCGTCTTCGTCTTTCGTCCATTCACTCTGTGAAGTCAGCATCATGTATCAATGTTCTCACATGAATCATGGTCCTTCATTCCTCCAAAAAAAGCATGAATGCTGCAGTAGAAGTTATCTGTTGTGTGTGCTTACAGTTGCGGATTGTGCATGTCAAATTCAAGCAGCGTGTCCTTCATTCTTCATGATAACAAAACAGTTTAATCCTACTTGATGAGTGGCCCATGTTCTCCGTGCGCTCATAGCTCCTGGTCCATAGGCACCTGCAGACACTCCTCACGAGTCGCTTCCTCTCGGAGTGACTCTGGGCTAATGGTGATGTGTGCAGAAAGCAGTGGGAGCTTCTAGCCACAGGTGAGTGTGTTGCATGGTTGCACAGCTAACTTTTTGGATTAAAAGATAAGCAGCAGTCCTCAATTTATCTTTTGATTTAGACATTTATTTTATGAACCCAAAATTTCTCAATTTCCAAAACTTTTCCAAATCTGGTTCGACGAAGTCTTGTGTTGTGAGTAATGTGTCAGCTTGACCAGATATTAACTCTGTGTCATCTACCTCACTCCAGCTATCTTCATCTTCTTTTGTGGTAGCAGATGGAGTCTCTTCCGCTGTAACGACTTCTTTGCCAAAGCCTTTCTCTTTTGCAGTAGAAGATGGATTCCTTTTGTCATTAACAACTTCTTGATCAATGTCATGATCTTGTTTTTTTATACACTAGTGATAGTGTATAAAAAAAACAATTGACAACAACAAAACTGAACACTTTTTTGCAGTTAATGGATGCTTTTATTTAAATGAGT
Organism: Odontamblyopus lacepedii; assembly: GCA_034769755.1. Classification (NCBI taxonomy): domain Eukaryota; kingdom Metazoa; phylum Chordata; class Actinopteri; order Gobiiformes; family Gobiidae; genus Odontamblyopus; species Odontamblyopus lacepedii. The sequence goes on along the minus strand of CM068354.1, from coordinate 36,997,266 downwards.
GCGCATCTACTCCTCAGTGGAGTCGTCATGAGGAGGAGGGCGGGGCGGAGCAAAGTCGGCCATGTTGGGAAGGTCAACCGTCTCACCTAGGAATGTCAAACTTCCAAACTGCACCAACAATTCATCTTTAACTAGGTTTGACAAATTCTAACTTAATTCTATATACAATAATTCAAAGTACGGGCGTATTTTGCCCCGCTGGCGGAGCTCTTGTTAGTAATACTAGGGATGCACCGGTACGATACGATGATTTTTATGGATAGGTTATCGGTTCTGTCCATATCCTATTTTGGTCTATACATTGCCCAAACACCTACCAATAGTTGTCCAGTAGTTAGTTAAAGTGATAAATAACAGTTACAAAACCCATTCTCCGTGTGTTTATAGGAAATAAATAATAGTTTTGCTTTATTTAGTCTCTGCCCTACTATCAGTTGATATCGGCTTTCAGTATTGGCATCAGTATTGGAACAGAAAAATCTGGAATAGTGCATCATGTCATTTCAGTACTTCCTGTACAGTTGTAGGGAGTATTATCTGTAGCTCTCAGTGTTTGAACAAAGCTGTAGGAGCCTTGGAGTTTTTTCATACTTAACTTTTCTCCACAGACGCTTAACTGGTGTAAAACTATGAGAAATATTAACCACAGATACCACCTCACCGGGACATAATCAGATAAACGTGAAATCCTGCCATTTGTACTTTGCACTGCCTGTATTTGTCACGTATGCGCATAGCCTGTTATTCTTTCCATTTTACAAGTGTTTTCTGGCCTAAAATCTCAAAGCACATCTTCAGGAACGTGAGATGGTCCAGATAAAGTGTTACGCAAGTCGATCAAATAACTCAAGAGCAAAACCACAACTATTTCTACAGAGATATCCCAATGTATCTTCATGCACTGTCTAAAAAGCCCGGTACGTGTTCAGGCAGAGAAGATTTCACAACTTTGCATGGTAAGTGAAGGGTCTGTGCATTTTAGTGGGTGCAGATTTGGAGATTTGGAAAAGAATTGCAATATTATGTAAGTCTGTATAGTTGCAGAGTAGTTAGCCTAGTCCAGTTCAGACAGTGGAGTGTGCATGTCAGAGATATGGACAATATGGATTAAGAATGCAGTTTTCCTATTCCCAATAATAACGTTTCCATTCTTGTGTTCAAGCATGCGTAAAATGTCCTGGTTGAGGTCTAAGTATTGCACGAAGGCAAAATGAGAGTGAGATGAACAACAGAAACACAGAAGCAGTAGCTGTGTTTAAAAAAACAAAAAAACAGTTTATTTAAGTTTGAATCAGCTCTTTGGAACCTTTTAAGGCAGGGCAAGTTTATTTGAATACCACTATTCATACACAAAGTAATTCAAAGTGATGTACAGAATAAGAAATACATTAAAATCACAATACAAATAAATCAAAACATAAATAATCATCATAAAATTAAAGAGAGAGAGAGACATCGAATGACAGATATTAAATGGGAGATATTAATTTCAGTCATATGCACAGCTAAACAGAACCGTTTTGAGCCTGGATTTAAACAGAGTCAAAGTAGAGTCTGTTTCACATGTTCAGACTGTTCCAGGTTTTAGCTGCATGAATCTGAAACTCTGACTCCCCGAATTTAGTCCTGACTCTGGGCACCAGCAGGAGGCCGGTCCCTGAGGTCCAGAGTGCAGATGGTTCATATGAGACTCATCCACACTGCTCACATCAGAGACTCATCCACACTGCTCACATCAGAGACTCATCCACACTGCTCACATCAGAGACTCATCCACACTGCTCACATCAGAGACTCATCCACACTGCTCACATCAGAGACTCATCCACACTGCTCACATCAGAGACTCATCCACACTGCTCACATCAGCCCATGTTGAAAATGTTTCCTTATCGCAAACAAACTTAGAGTTGTGTGACAGAAAACACTTTGTTCCACCTTGTGATGTCATGTGGTAATAAGGGAAGTGCTCCACTGTGTTTTTTAACTCCATACACCTTCCTTGGGATCCTTTGAAATTGCTGATCTCTCCTGAACTAAAGGTAAAAGGAGCTGATATCTTGAAAACTACCACTTCATGACATCACAAGGAGCATTTTGAGCTTTGGAGATGATTATTGTACAAGTGTGAACAAAACAAAACACAACTTCAGTTATATTTTTGAGAAGCTAACAGCATTGTAACATGGCATAAAGCTCACAAAAGTTCATTTTGTGTAATACAGAACCTTTAATGCAGCAGCTCAACACACCCTCAAACAGTCAGTGCTTTGCCCAACTACACAACAACAGCAAATTTTGAATTCATACATTTTTACTGACATTTGCTCCAATCACAAACTGACGTTTCGGCTCAAATTTGACCAAATTTTGAAATTGCTCAAAAATGGCTGGAAATGCCTCCAAAAAACCTCAGACCACTCCAGCTATACATATTAAAGGACGGTTTGTCATTTGAAGGCAGTTTGGGATCAAAACCCTGACATGGACAAAAATGAGATTTTTGGTCAGGGCCGGTCCTGTCGTTTCGGCTCAAATTTGACCAAATTTTGAAGTTGCTCAAAAATGGCTGGGAACACCTGCAAACAACCCCAGACCACCCCAGATGTAAATATTAGAGCATGGTTTGTTATTTGAAAGCAGTTTGGGATCAAAACCCTGACCTGGAAAAAAAACTTAGATGTTTGGTCAGGGTCGGCCCTGTCGTTTCGGCTCAAATTTGACCAAATAGATCTGTTATAATGTTGTTTCCTCGTCACAAACAGACCTGGAGTTGTGTTTTGTTTCACTCACACATTTAACACACAAACCCTGCATAGTTAGTTCTTCTCACTCTCTTCCATGAGATATTTTATTGATCCTGAGGGAAATTCAAGTTTTGTTGCAGAAAACTCTTGCGGTTTCTGTTGCTGTAGCATTTCCACTGTGCGTCTCAGTCCCTTTGTGTCTCAGTCAGAGGTCTCAGTTTAACAGGAGGACTGGTCAGGGAGGGTCAGCAGGTGTGTCAGGGCACTTTGAGGGGAGGGAGAGCCCTCTGGACAAAAGTGTCCCTCCTCTGTGTCCTGCAGCGTCACAGTAGTGTCCAGGGGGCGCCGGGGGAACACAACAGGAAATGGTCCATTCCCTCAAAGTGTTTGCTCTGAAGATCTGCTGCCACATCTGCTGCCACATATGGTGTAAAAACATGTAGCAACAACATCCTTAGATATCTCCTTAACTAGCTTTTTAGTAATAATAATAATAAAATAAATAATAATAAAATAAATAAATAAATAAATAAATAAATAATGGATCAGATTCATATAGCGCTTTTTGGACTCTATAACATTATTCTTTCACTTCACATTCAGTGGTGCACTGCAAAACAATTTTTAAAAATACAATTTTTGAGGTAAAAATGCCCTATTTTAAGTGAAATTTTCTGCCAGTGCAGTAAGAAATTTTCACTTACCAAGTTTTCTTAAAACAAGACAAAATATGAATCTTGTTCTAAGCAGAAAACACTAGTTTCAAGTATTTATGGCAAGAATTTTCACCTTATTGGTTTGAGGAGGAAGTTAAAGAGGCTTAACCTGGACTGAGTTAATATAAAAAGTGCTTAGAATAAGTTGTAATATCTGGATAAGATAAATCAGGATGGAAAAAGTAAAAAAAAATCTAATCTTATTAAGTAAAAAAATCTTAAAATTGATCTTTTAAGATGAATCTGCTTAATTCAAGTCATTTTAACTATGCCAGAAAATCCTTTTTTGAAGTGTGTTAATCTGCACCCAGTTCCCCTCTGACCACCACCATCACTCACACACTCCACTTTCATACTAGGCAAAGTGGGTGAAGTGTCTTGCCTAAGGACACAATGACAGTTTTTGCAGCTGGCGCCCCCCTGTGGCACCTGATTTTCCCAGCGAAGTATAAACCAGGCCCGGCCTTGATGAGCTTCTGAGATCTGTTGCCTCTTGCACTGTCTCCACGTAAACAGGAAAAAACAAACCAAATGCAACAGTCCCTTTCATGTGTCGTTTGAACTGCACATGCTGCACTTCTTAGATGGTTTAAATCCCATGATATGATGTTTAAAACTGAGCTAAAACTGCTCAGTGTGTGAGCCGGGTAACCAACAAAGCGGCCAACCCCTCCACTGCCGTGATCCATTTTAGAGAACTGCGTGGGACTGTTTTCACATCCCACTCCCGCCCGCTCCCACTGAATTTCCGACCATTACCGGCCGCTCCCGCAACGTGTGCGCGACGTGACCGTGATGTGTTTGCCCACTTCTGCCCGTGACCCGCCAAACTCTGGGAATTATGTCACCACGTGTACAGTATAGCAGAAAACAAGCCATTTATTCGATTAATAAAGAGGTTCAGGGGGTTGTCTGTTTTTCGTTTCCCTCCCCTTTTGAGGCATTAGGAAGCGCGCTCCTGTTTTCACTTGTTTTTAAAGATGAAATAAAGACAGGTTTACCCTTGTTTGATCCTCTTCTCCGCTTCGCTGGTTGAGCGTCGTCCTGTCGCTATGCTCACCCATCCCGCAGAGTTTCTTTTAGCCGCCCATTCCCACCTGCAGGTAAACTGAAACCGCCCGTTCCCGTGATCCCAGTGCAGACCTCTGTTCCGTTTCCTAAGGTGCATTTTGAGCCTGGGAGATGTAGACGGACTAATAATAAAGGATTACTCAAAAATGTGTGAATATGTGTGAAATTGACTGACTATTGCACATTTTTTCTTTACTGACTATTGCACATTTTTCTCTTTGACTGTTGACTGTTGTGTGTATACTCGTGTGCATCCGTGTGGGCAGCAAAGTAAGAATTTCATTGTGCAGGGAAATGTGTTTCTTTACTGTACATATGACAATAAAGCTTTGAATCTTGAATCTCTCATGAAACAAAACACAACTCGGGGTTTGTCTTTGAGGAGGTAAAACGTGATTTAAAGCTCACATTAAACACACATTTTGAATAACATAGTGCTTTTAATATCATGTCTCTGAGCTGTTCTGGTAGTAAACGCTGACGTACGGTGGACTGGTGAAATACACTGTTTTCCTCTGCACTTGCAGCTGGGGTCGGGCTCAGGCCACAGTAATTCCCCTATAAATCATTACGGGAGGAATGTTTTCACAATAACATGTCGTTCTTGTTGCATTGCTGGCCATAATCACACAATTACAAAGCTCCGATAAGACCTACAGCCGTAAATATTTAGTCCACGTGAAGCTGCTGCCGTTTTATCAGCCCCGCGATTATTTTTATGTTTTTTTCCAAACGGCTCCGCAGGGATCTGTCCTGAACAAACATTTCTGCGGAGTTATTTTTCACTCCTGTTCCTGCTGTTTTCCCGGGGCTTTGTTTTTCTTAGAAGACTTCAGGGTGCGCTGTGACTAACGTTTGAGCATCGCCAGCTTCTCTCCTCCATGGAGACGATGCCTGGAATGTTCCACAGTGTGTCTTTGCAGCTATTTATCTCTACGGAGACAGAAGTTGACGTCACAGGGTCAAGTTACATGTCAGATCTGTGGAGAGGCTCGCAGTGAGAATGTTTTGAAGTCAATAAAAAGCCGTGTCGTAGATATAGAGCGGTAGATCTTAAGACTGAACCAGAACTAAAACAAGACTAAACCAGGTACAAACCAGGACTAAACCAGGTCTAAACCAGTACTAAAACAGGACTAAATCAGGACTAAAACAGGACTAAACCAAGTACAAACCAGGACTAAAACAGGACTAAAAAAGGACGAAAACAGAACTAAACCAAGACTAAAACAGGACTAAACCAGGACTAAATAGGACTAAAACAGGACTAAACCAAGACTAAAACAGGACTAAACCAGGTACAAACCAGGACTAAACCACATCTAAACCAGGACTAATCCAGAACTAAACCAGGTCTAAACTAGGAGTAAACCAGGACTGAACCCAGGATTGAGCCAGAACTGAACCAGAACTGAACCAGTACTGAACCAGGTCTAAACTGGGTCTAAACCAGGACTAAACCAGGACTGAACCAGGACTGAACCAGGACTAAACCTGGACTGAACCAGGTTTAATCCAGGATTAAACTAGGTCTAAACCAGATCTAAACTAGGACTAAACCAGGTCTAAACCAGGACTAAACTAGGACTAAACCAGGTCTAAACCAGGTCTAAACCAGGACTAAACTAGGAGTAAACCAGGTCTAAACCAGGACTAAACTAGGACTAAACTAGGACTAAACCAGCTCTAAACCAGGTCTAAACCAGGTCTAAACCAGGTCTAAACCAGGTCTAAACCAGGACTAAAGCAGGAGGTCCCTTATGGTCGGGCAGTGGAGTTATCTTTCAGAAAACCAGGTAAAATGAGGCGTTCTGATGGGACATATGCACCAAATAGGCCAGTGCTGTTTCATTATTTCATTTATTTGCCTTGTTGTACCTTTAGTCGTTTCTCTGAACCCGTTATAATTAGGAAATATAAAATAAATGTGTTTAAGAAATGTTTAATGCCGTACCGGGACAATCCAGACAGAGCAACAACTCAACATCCCATTACCGCCACCATTAAGCACCTTTAAATCTTCACTTTCGGTCTACACAAACACGAGCCGGAGAGAGTTACGGTTTGTTTTTGCACCTGTAGAAGAAGACGCATGGCCGGGGAGACGTACTGTTAAGGAATGTGCATTAAAAGCTATTTAAAAACACCACCGTGCACGGCTAGTCCCATTTCTTTGGTTTGGAGAGGAGCCAGCTGCTGTTAAGACAGACGGTCTACAGAACCTGACTTACTGACCTAATTTCAGTGCTAAAATGTTCACGGAAACAGATTTCGTGACATGTTTAAAGGGGGCGCTATGTTATTTTTCTGGTGGATGGTCAGCCATTGGAGATGCTACTGTTTTGGTTGGAAAAAGTATTGGAAACCAGATAGATACTAAAGGCCGCTACACACTACAGGATTTTTCAGTCTTAAACGATTTTTATGTGTGACAAAATGCGCAAACACCACAGACATGAGGAGAAACTTGAGACTTAAAATCTCCGATCGCAAAGACTGCTGACCACAGGATATAAAGCTGTGAGGCTGTGATGGCGTCAGCTGTTTCCTGTCTACAGTAAAACTGCTCACTCTGAGACTCTGAAGTGTTCAAAGATCAGACTCTGCACTTCCTGTTTAGACACAAGTCAAAACTGTGTTATTATTATTTGTGAAATGTGGAGCAATACTTCAGATACAGGATTTTTAAAGCATAAAAGAAGCGATAAAGTCCACAGGAAGTAGAGTCACTATCGCTAATCTGCAGCTTCACTGCGCGCTGTGTGGATATAAACAGACACACATGGGGAAACAATGTCTTTTTACTTTCAAACAACATCACAAACTAGATGAATAGCGCAGTATTGTGGACTGGATGTCATTATTTGCGGAGGACAATTTCTATTGATAATGTGGGTGAGATGCTGCACTTTAAATGTACCACTTTACTTCAGGTGAATAATAAAGACTTTATTTTCGCTATATCCCGAGTTTTTATCTTGCGTCTCTGTCCGTCGCTCCCCTGACGCTCTGTTTTATCGGCTGTTCTCGGCTCGTTGTTGATGTTTGGTGTTTACGATCTGACACTGACTCCACAGACAGAAGGAGACAAAAAGTCAGGTCTCCTTGAACTCGGGAAAAAGAAATCGCAGCCAAAATCGGACAAATTCTCTTGTAGCGTGTGGCGGCCTTAACACTATAACTGAAAGTAGATACTCATTTCAACTCGTATTGGTCGTACAAAATTCACGACAGGACGAAAGTTGAAAGTACTATTATATTGTTTTGAAAATAAAATAAAAAAGATGGTCTATTGTCTAAAAACGTTTGGTTATTTTGGTTTCGAGACTGAACTTATCCATCTCCAAAAAAGACCCGGGGCGTGTATTTGTTTCAATCACTTCACAGACCAGACATTTATTTGAGACCAGGCGGCATTTTAGGGCAGGTGATTAATTCCTTCCTCACACAACATCTTGCTCAACAAAACTGGGAAAATATGGAATTCAAATTCTTTTAACCAGTATGACGACAATTTACAGTTTTTAAGGCTTCAGAGGAGGTGTCGCCATTATACGATGGCCTGGCGACTACAGAAAAACTCGCGGCTGCTTCTCCTGAGTTTTCCTCTGCATATTTTACCACAGAAAGTTTCCATTTTAAGGCGTATTTTCTATATTTTGCTACATGTCTTCTTCCTTGTTATTTTTTTTCATACATTAGACATTGCCACGTTTACATGAGACCTTTAAGTACGATTAAAAATAATTTAATTCAGACTTAAAGTTAGTTCTGCTTTAAAAGGACCACGTAAACACTTAAATCCTAATGTTTATTCAAAATGAAATGTATTTATTTATAATACATGCTCTGTCTTGATAAATGGCTCCCCTTAAAATGCTATTTGTTTGGTTGTCCTGATACACTCATTAGTACTGATTCCTCCCTAAATTAATTTATTTATCCATATGGTGCACCAAAAACATCTGGTAATGATGAGCTGTTAGACAACACCAGTTATATTTAGGTTCATTATTATACGCCCGTTGTAATACGGGACGTATTATGGTATGGCGCTGTCCGTCCGTCTGTCCGTCCGTCCGTCTGTGGACACTTCAAAGCTTTGAAGTTTAAAGTTCAAAGGTGACACACAGTTCCAGCTGCAGCGGTTGCTAGGCAACGGGAGAGAGAGAATACAAGACAACTACACATTACCTTGTCCGCGCTCTAGCTCGACAACCGTCTCACCTAGGAATGTCAAACTTCCAAACTGCACCAACAATTCATCTTTAACTAGGTTTGACAAATTCTAACCTAGTTCAAAGTACGGGCGTATTTTGCCCCGCTCGCGGAGCTCTTGTTAATATTTTTATTGTGCCATTTCTGTTCCATTTGGAGACATAATTGAAGCACCAGTTTATGTAATTTTGAAAATAAACAAAACAAAGACCCTTCCATGTTACTGAGTTACCATAGAAACCTATGTGATGTCACTGAGTTACCATAGAAACCTTTGTGATGTCACTGAGTTACCATAGAAACCTTTGTGATGTCACTGACGTACATTCCGTATCACACTGTGAGGCTGAACAGACTCTTCACACTGTCACTTTACCCCGACTGCTCGACCAAAGTGCATCACAGAGACAAATCTCTCATTTTTGGTTGAAAAACATGACTGCAAACTCAGACATGGCAAAGAAGCTAACAATAGACGACATCGTCATTGGTCACACTCTGCACGGAAACAACTCCACGTACACCGTGCTGGAGTTTCTCGGACAAGGTGTGTTTGGCAAAGTAGCCAAATGCCAAAATGTCCAAACTAAGGAGATAGTGGCCATCAAAATCCTCAAGGACCCCAACGCCATCAAAGTGGCTGACAAAGAGGTGTCCATGCTGGAAGCTCTCAGCATCCTGGACTCCGACACCTACAACCTGGTGAAATTCTACGGCAGGTTCGAACACCACGGCCTCACCTGTCTGGCATTTGAAATGCTGGAGATAAGCATCTTTGACCTGATCGTGAGCCGAGAATGGGAGCCTCTCAGGCCAAGCGACATCAGACCAATTGCAAAACAGCTGCTGGTGACTTTAGACGGTTTAAAGAGTCTTGGTGTTATCCACACTGACATGAAAATGGATAACATAATGTTGACCAATATGAAGGAGCAGCCGTTTAGACTCAAGGTGATTGACTTTGGTGAAGCCAGGTACTCTTCTGAGGGCAAACCTTGTATATGGGTCCAGACGTGTGGATCCAGGGCTCCAGAAGTTTCACTTGGCAACAATTTTAACGAAGCAATCGACATCTTCACCTTGGGCTGTAACCTCACCTTCCTCTACCTGGGATACTTCCTATTCCCCAACCACTGTAACTATCAGATGGTCAAGAGAATGGTCGAGATTTTGGGATATCCGCCCGAGTACCTCCTGTCAAATGGATTCTTCACCAAGTTCTTTTTTAAGAAGGTGATGATCGATGACTCGTGGTCGACAAAGTGGACTCTTCGGACACCAGAGGAATACGAGCAGGTTATGTGGACTGAAACAAAGGAGTACAACCCCTATAATGCTCCTGAGATGAAGACTCTGGATGATCTGGTGGACGCCTTTCCCAAATGGGAAGATGCAGAGTACGAGGACAGGAAAGCTCTGGCAGATCTTCTCAAGGGATTGCTCCACCCAGATCCTTCTTTGAGACTGACTCCTCAACAAGCTCTGCAACACTGTTTCATCACAATGTCCCATCTGCAGAACCCGGACAGCTCAGAGTATTTGGAGCAGTCAGTAACAGCAATGCAGGTGTGTTCGACTGGTGGTTCCTGTCAAGAGGTACCACCTGAGGATGTATCTCCAGTTCCCGGAGATACATCCCAACAATTATGGAATCAACCAGTCAACACTTTGGGCCTGGTTCACCTGCCCATCAACTGTCACATTCAAGCCTGAAATTCCTGGAAATCCTTAAAGAAGGTCCTGACTCAAATGTATATGATCATAGATTACCTGATGCTGGAATTAATGTCTTTGGCTCCTCAACTATGGAGAATCAAAGAGCTGGTTCTGATACCAAGTTTCCTGAAGAGCTACACACTCAGGCATTTCCTGAATGTCTTGATCACTGGTGACCTTCTTCACTGTGGGTGTGGGTGGGTAACAGCGGAGGAGGCCCCTGCAGGTGAACAGAGGTATTACAGTCAGTGACCAGTGGATTTCCAGAATGCGTTGGTCACTGATAAGTTCTTCTTCACTATGGATCATAAAGATGATTGAACATATCTGGAGACATCTGGCAACACAAGCCTTGAGCCTCCAAAGACTGAGAGATTTGTACAGTTTCCAACCATCATGTTTACTTTCTTTAATAAACATTAAATACCAAATATATTGCATTTGTGTGATTTTTTTTGCATGGTTGTTAGTGCTAGTGGTAGATCTAGCAATATAAAACTGAACTAAATCAATTTTAATTCATTTGTTTGAGCATCAAAGAACTGCAGTGTGGATCTCTTTCTTTTGCACAATTTTTGTCTTTGGACCCAGTAAGCAGTCATAACTTTTGTTGGATGTGCATGTCTCTATCTAAAAATATTGAAAAGGTGAATTTTTTTTGAACCGCCACCTTAACGTGGTGGAGGAGTTTGAGTGCTCCAGGTGGGGTCACCCGAGACAGGTCCAGGGGGACAGAGTAAGAACAGTTCAGAAGCCCTTTATGAAGAGTGACATACACAGGCCAGTGATGTCGCCCGGATTGGCGACATAACTGGGCCCCACTCTGGGGCCAGGCCTGGGGTGGGCGCACGAGGGCCCACGGGGCCCGGCCGGGTACAACCCGAAAGGACGACATACAGTAGGGCCGCTCTCCCTTGGGCCCACCATCCGCGAGAGGAGTCACAAGGGGCCGGTGTGAGGAGGTCTGGGCGGCTGTTGAAGGCGGGGCCCTCGGCGACCGGATCTCCGGACATGGTGAAGCTCTGGGGACTCATGGGGAATGTCACCTCGCTGGAGGGGAGGAGCCTGAGCTTGTGCGGGAAGTCGAGCGTTACCGACTAGATATAGTCGGCCTTACCTCCACACGCAGCTTGGGCTCTGGAACCCGACTCCTTGAGAGGGGCTGGACTCTCCATTTCTCTGGCGCTGGCTGAGCTGGTGTGGGCTCATTGCTCCACAGCTCAGCCCCTGCATGTTGGAGTTCACCCGGTGAACGAGAGGGTCGCGTTCTTTTCACTTGAAAAGTAAAATGATCTGCCACTGGAACAAGACTTTTTGTACTTAAAATATGAAAATACATCTGGCTAAAATAAAAATAAGAAAAAAACACAACTTTTTGCACTTAAAATAAGAAACAAAATCAAATGTTGCTTGAATTAAGAAAAAAAACACTTATTCCTCTGGCAGATCACTTTACTTGTGAAGTTGAATCTACTAAAATAAAGTAAAATGTTCTTAATTTCAGTCATTTTAACTTACCTAGATATTGTTTTTTCCCCAGTGTAGTTACCATTTAGCTGGATAGGCTCCGCGATGCCTTTGAACTCTTAATATCAGAATTTTTTGTCTACAGGGAAAATTAATGGAAAATTTCCTTCTGGAACCGGAACAGGCGCTCACTGTTGAGCTCTTCTGCAGACCTAAAGTAATACTATTATATAATAAGGTAACAGTAAGAAATTTAATATTGATTTGGGTTAAATAGGCATGTTCTGGTTCTTCATTCTAATGGGTTTCATTGGCACACAGCTTTATGAGGAATTCAGCAATTTCACTGAATGTTGGTTGAGGCCAAAGCATTCATGTTTTTAATGGAACCAAATCTCAAAAAAACACATATACAGTGTTAATACAAGAACAGATACAAAAAATGCAAGTATTGAGGCTTTGTAATTAGGTTTTCACTCACATTTGGTTTAGCATTTCATAATTCTTAGCCTTAAAATAAGACCAAAAATGCATGTGTAACTTTCCGGTTGGGGGTCCATCACCTTCTTCTTTCTATGGACACACCATGGCTCTGTTTTGAATGTTCCGCAATAAAACATTAAACAAATCTTCTGTACATTTGCATTTCTATTACAGGTGGTTTTATTGCTCAAGAATATCTAGAAATACAGATATTCTGACTGGGAGCGGGGTCGCCTCTCTATAGATCTGAGCTGTAACTTGGCCTGGTTGGGTCTCCGTGCAGATAAAAAAGGTTTAAAGCCACACTGTGAAACATTTCTGACAAAGCAACAACATCTCTATGGAGAAAAGCAGCTTGTGAAGCCTCCAACAGAAAAGTTACACAAAGCACTCCTTATTTTATCCTTGCTATTCATGCGGTATATTTCATTTGAAGTAAAAAAGCGAAACACAAACAAATATAGATGCTAAAATGTTCCATGTCCGTCCACTTTCACAGCAGGGTGACGGTCTCCAGTGGGGTTGCAGTTTGCTGGTTATGGAGACGGGTATAGTCATCACTTGTTTTCAACTAAAAACAGAAAAAACACAACACAAGCACATTACTTTTTTGCTTCCTTTGTCCTTGTTTAAGCGTAGATTGTTTCACACTGAAGAAGCTTGACATCATTTTCTAATCCATCTTACAACAGCCACGGGTCTAACAAACAAAACGCTCTGCCTTTTGTTTGTTAGAAATCTGTAACGGTTTCATTTTTCCACGTAAGCAGACATGTTTATTTTGATACAGACAAACCGTGTGTGTCCCTGATTGGCTAATCCACTTGTCAGTCACTCCCATCTGAACTCAGGGAGATTCAGCGGTGACTAGACTCACATCTTCATAAAGTACTGAAAAACAGTGTTTTCTGGATCCCAGGCAAACTATACATTATTTTAGTAGTTTTTATACGCCCGTTGTAATAAGACGGGACGTATTATGGTATGGCGCTGTCCGTCCGTCCGTCCATCCGTCCGTCCGTCTATCCGTCTGTGGACACTTCAAAGCTTTGTAGTGTCTTTAAGTTCTGTTGTTGCAATCTGATTGGTGGAATTCCGATTCTAGAATGTGATGATGTCATACTCATACTCCTACTGCAAGAGCCAGATTTCCCTATTGATTATCCATCCGTCTGTCTGTCCGTCTGTCCGTCTGTCTGTGGACAATTTCTTGTCCGCGCTCTAACTCGACAACCGTCTCACCTAGGAATGTCAAACTTCCAAACTGCACCAACAATTCATCTTTAACTAGGTTTGACAAATTCTAACTTAATTCTATATACAATAATTCAAAGTACGGGCGTATTTTGCCCCGCTGGCGGAGCTCTTGTTATTCCTAGTTACAGTTGTGCTCATAAGTTTCCATCCCCTGGCAGAATTGATGGTTTCTTGGTCCAGAAGCTGCACATGGGACGTACTTGAATATTCAACATGATAATGATGCAAAACACAAAGGCGAGTGGAGCTGTCACCGGCTCCAGCAGAATAAAGTGAAGGTTCTGGAGTGTTCGTCTCTTCTGACCTCAGTATCACTGAGCCTCTGGGCAGATTCAAGCTGCAGTTCAGACAAGAGCCCAAGAATTTACAGGAACTGGAGCCTTTGGCCAAGAAGAATGAGCAGCTTTACCATCAGAGAAAATAACACATCCACAACTATCACAAAAGACTCCAACTGTCACTGGGTCATTTGTGTAGTTTCTGTTCTCATTATGACTCAAAAAGAGGAAACACAGTTATTTGATAATAAACGGCTTCACCCAAACACTAACCATGAGGGAAAGAAAAGTATTTGTCAGGGAATGTAAGCTTATGAGCACAACTGTACATGTTTGTGGTTTCTATGTTTTTTTTGCCAGTCTGAACTGTGATGAGATTCATGTTCAGTGCTCATACCATATCGTAAGTAAGAGAGTTCTCTTACCATCAAGCCAAAGACATTATGACAATCAAGTACAAAAAACAAAAACAAACAAAAACACTATTTTCACTTGGATTTGAACAAGAGGAGCAGCTTTAACCTCTTGAGACCCTGTGGCCTCATAGAAGGACATTACATTTTTTGCCTCTTAGCACCATGATATTCAATTTTTTTTTTACTTTCACCTGTCAGCTCTGCCTGTGCGATCTTGTGCTGATATCACAATATTACACCAAATTTCAATGAAAAAAATGGCGGGGAAATCAACAAAAAAAACTACAGCAAAGGAAAAACAGCATGGAATATATATATATATATAATATCTGGACGGTTCTGCTGCTGGAGAGGAAACTGCTGCTACCATTTTGTACCTTGCACTTTTTGCATGTCCACTTTTTTGTAACGATTGAAAACCAGAAAAAAATGAAAACTGGACCACAGTTTCACGGCCTTTGTCTGTGTTTTTAACCTCGCCCACTGAACCTCAACCCGCTCACGGTCGACCTACGTCACATTTGGCAGGCTTAGAGCTCGAAATAAACAGCTGAATGCATTTTATCTGTACATTTTAGTGTTTTTACATTTTTAAAACAACGGTGTCTGTTGATGTCGCGCAGTAAGATCGACCCATTGTTCCCATATGAGCAAAAAATACTTAGTTTAGTTATTATACTTAATAGGTCCTACTTATCCCAAATAGTAAGAAGAAATACCAGACAAAAGCTCAGGTCTCAGGAGGTTAAAACAAATAGTGCAGAACAGATGAAGAGAATATGCATCCTGAGTATCATCAGCTTTAAGCCTGCATTTTACTTGTGGACCGGCTCTGTTTAGAATGAGACGTCATACCAAAGTCATGTATGTCACACTGGGCCACGGCCCCTCGTACTCTTCTTCATTTCCATTCATCCGCTTCTTGTCCACAGCCTCAGAACCTGTTAAAACAGAGTCATATCAGTAATCAAGGAACCGATCAACGTTACTCTTGTGTCAGTGTTGCCCCATTGCCAGAGGTCCAACAACACAGTTTGAATACAGATAAAAGACGCACAGTTACATATTGGCAAAAGTTGCAGAGGGCATGGAGGGGTCTCAGTAACACGCTTCACTGAGCTGATTCTGTATACTTGTTTGAGTGGGTTTTTTTTTTTCAGCAATGAACAATTGAATGGGAAGTTTTAGTCCATTGTTTAAACAGTTCTACATTTTCACTCACAATTGTGAGAATAAAGTCTCTTGTTTTAAGGATGTACGAGCAAAAGGTACAAAAAATATCATATTCTCTTGCTGCGGCTTTCAGAAATGTCATGTTGTTGTTTTTTTGTTATTTTTTTGTTATACTTGTTGTTTTGTTACATTATAGAGTTTATTGTTTTCTGCTTTATTTTATTTATTGCATGGTTGGTTGTTTTTGTCTATGTATTGCAGCAATTTCCTACTGCTGTGAACCTGTGCACTCATATGACAATAAAACCTTTCTGGTTCAGATTCTGATTGCCTAGTATGAAAGTGATGTGTGAATGAGTGTTGGCGGTGGTCGGAGGGGCAGATTTGCAGCCGCACTTCCATCTGTTTGCCCCAGGGCAGCTGTGGCTACAATAGCAGTTCACACCACCGGGTCTGGCAAGAATAATCCTGTGTAAATAGTGCTCTGTAAAGTGTCTTTGTGACAGAAATCTGTGAAAAGCGCTATATAAATAAAAAAAAAAAACAACTTACTAATAATCATTTATCCCCAGATCAGCATCCTTTTCATAACTTAACCATGTCTCTAACATTAAACTCTTTCATTGCAGCCAAATAGTCAGTCATTTTATTAATATTTACACATTCTGTAGGCTTCTGCAATTAAAATGAATAGGGGAAAACATATTATTTAACTCAGCATTTTAATTAAACTCTCCCTCGCTCTAATAATTACAGGGAAACGGAGTGAATCACCAAACAGAATACAAAAAAACAACAACAGAGCCTTACCACTTGAACGGTAGATGGTTTTTCCGTTAGACGCTGGTGCAGAGGTGCCCAGACCGTTGATGTGACCAGAACACTAGAGATATACAGGAAAATGTTACACTCAGGACTTTGGTTAAAGACAGAAGGAAAAAACTAATCTGACAAACGCATACGTAGCTATCGATCCTAGTCTTGACCTCAACGGAAAGTATTGTTATTAAGTTTAAGGTTTTGTTTGCTAATGATAAAGATCAGATTGGATATAAGAGGTTGAAATGAGTTTCCTCCGCAGGGCGCTCCCGTAGAGATCGGGTGGGTTCTGCTCGTCCCACTGGGAGGAGGCCCTGGAGGGACACGCTGGAGGGACTATTACCTCTTTTTCCACCGCATCGACCAGGTGCTGGTTCTGGGCTGGTGCTTGTGCCAGTTCGGTGTTGGTGCTTCCTGCCGATTATCCAAGAACCGGTTTGTTTTTCCCCCAGCTGAGAGCCGGAGAAGTACGCCGCTACGTCCCTGCACGAGCTACCGCTGTCCTAGCGACCCAGCAGCCGTCAGCTCCGATAATAACAACACTGGAGGACGATCACTACAGATCTATTCTGCTGATATTGTTCTGCCCCCTCATGTCCCAACAGCCCCGACAATCGAGTGTTTTAAGTCTCGTCTTAAAACCCACTTTTACTCTCTGGCTTTTAACACCGCGGGAGTTTGTGTGCTCCTCTGTGTCTCTTATCTATTTTATTTTATTTATTTTAATTCTACTTTGTGATTTTTATGGTGTTGCTTTAATTTGATTTGACTGGTTTTATTGTTTTAGGACTGGTATGACCAAATTTTAGCATTCTTTATGTTTGATCTTCTGTGCAGTTCTTTGGAAACTGCTCTGTTTGTAAAATGTGCTATAGAAATAAAGTGGATTTGGATTTGATATTCATTTTACAAACGTTCTTGTCAATCCAAAGACGAAACATACAGCTCTTCATCATTGCTATGGGCAAAGGATGCGTTCCCAAAGAAAAGTAATTGTTACTGCACAGGCCTGAGCACGGTGGGCGGGAGCACCACGGGCCTGGAGCTAAACGGTCCGCTGCTCCACTGATGTGTTTTATGTAATAAATACACTAAAGTCACTCTCTTGACCGGGAAAACACGGCGTCCAAGACACATGTTGGGGCGTCTGAAATCAAATGCAAAGGCGTCACCAGCCTTTAGTTGATGCCGAGTTGGAACCAGTTCTCCAGGGCCAGAGCTGGTTTATTTGTGTGGGAAAACAAAGAACTGGTTCAAGATTTGACACTGGCTCCAAACCAGCACTGGAACTGCCCTGGTGGAAAAGAGGTAGATCTGTATTGACCGGAAAAACTGGAGGAAGTGACTGGAGTGAGGGAAGTCTGGGTGTCCCTGCTTAAACTGCTACCTGCAACTGTACGAGCAGAAGAAAATGGAGGACGGTTTCATTTACCTTTCCAGCACTGCACGCACTCTTTTTGTTCTTGTGACCTAGAACAGAAAAATATTACACTGCAGAAGCTCCACGATTAAATGGTCCACAGTCATGTACCTCTGTGGCTGTCTGACTCTTTCACAATAAGACTCTCTGCAGTGGGAATATACAGAGACTTTTATTGTGGAAGAGCATTTACGCAAGCTATGTTAAACTAGTGGAGCCTTGATCGCAAAACTTGTAGACCCTATTGTACTTTTAGAAGACTGTTCTGGATATTTACAGTGACAGAATGCTGCTTTTGGTATGAACCATTCACCCGTCTCCTCAAATTCAGCTTAAGTTTGAGTGCGCTGAGGTAAGGTGACCAGATTTTCACTTTTTTTTTTAATGTTTTGGTCATTTTTAAGCAGCTTTTTTGTATTTTACTTAAACAAATGACAGCGCATGCCTCTTTTTACTGTTGGCCGGGATCAAATTGGTGAAAAATAGAGACAAATCAGTGGTTTTGGATAAATCTGCCGGGACAGGGGACACAGGGCTCAAAACTGGGAGTGTCCCGGGTAAATAGGAAGTTTGAGAGCCAAAATTAACTTGTGATTCGTTTGTGTTAAAAAACTGTCACGGTTAAGCTGACTTTGCATTAACTCAGTAATACCACGCTTAAATTCACATCCCTATAATACATCAACAGGAGTCTATCTTTCCGATGGCAGCGGTCTGGAGCTTTTTACAGGTAATTAGACCTTTACTGTTTCTGTGTTCTCAAACCAAACCATGTAAAACTGAGCTCCTGTGCACTGTTTGTATCAGAGACAGAATATTTGTTACCTGCCAAAATGGTTGAGCAGAAAAATCCCAAAATCACCACCATGATCCCCATCACGAGACCACAGGCAGAAGACACCGGCACCATAACCCACAAGTTACAGGCGACTGGAAAAACAGAAGGGTTAGATCAGAAGGAGGAACAGAGGGTAACATGTATTTATTTATCTGAAGGTTTGTTAGAGTAAGACGACAGAGGGATTACACACCTCAGACAACTCGGGAAGAAATTACAACACAACACCAATCTACAAGGTTAATTGTTTATATGTTTTCCTTTTTGCTCAGGAGTGTACATGAGAGCACTCTCTAGACAGAGACTTTGCATTGTTAAGAGCCCCTGTGCAATCGCTGTAAACAGACAAACGTTAAAGACTCAAACAAGACTGCAAACAAGGCCAGTGTTTGAAAAGTGGCTTAAAGGGGAACTCCGGCACGCTTGAAGCTAAAGTCGGTGGAGATCTCACTGTGGCAGTGAGTCTGTCAAGGCAACAAACTAGTGTAGTGATGGGGGCAAGTTCTGAACTTCCACGTAAAACACCAATTTGCTTCACACTGAAGAAGCTTAACACCACTTTAACCCATCTGACAACAGCCACGAGTCTAACAAACAAAACGCTCTGCCTGGTTCACTCATTAGTGTCTGGAAACGTTAGAAAACAATTTTATTCACACAACAACAGTATTCGCCCACCTCTAGCAACGGACTTTCCCTTTAATTTAATTTAATTTAATTTAATTGATTTAGAAAAAACGGTGCTTGAAAAAAATATCTACGTTAGACTCAATAGACCTCAGAAAAACAAACAAAAGAAACATTATTTTATTTTTTTATATTTTAATAGATTTTATTATTATTATTATTATTATTATTATTATTATTATTATTATTAATATTGATATTAATATATGCAGGACACATCCTTCCATTCACACCCACATACATCCTGATCCAATGCACACAGTACACGTTGCTGCCTTGCACCTCGCTTCATTTACAATTTCCAAAAAGAAAAAAAGAAAAAACAACAGAAAACAGTAATAATAATAATAATAATAGACCTATTGTGTGAGTGTAGTTTTTTTTAAATATACATATAACATTTATTTTAGTTTTGTCAAGTTAGCAGTCAAAAATGAATTAATAAAAAAAAGTATATATATATACTGTATATAAAGATAAGATAAGATAAGATAAGATAAGATAGGACGTTATTGATTTCGCAGTGGAGACAGTCACAGTAGCTCCAGGACAGATTAGTGCAAAAAAAGGAAAAAAGTGTGATGCAATCAAGATAAACAATAATAATAAAAATAGAAATAATAATAAAAATAATAATATAAAGTGGATACGTATGTACAAAATTTGCAAAGAGAATTGCAATATAAATGCTATATATATGAAATAAAAAGTACAAGACATTGTACTGTTTTATCTTCCCTTCTCTGGTCACCTGAGTGTTTGAGAATTGATTTTAAGATTTTACTGCTCACTTTTAAAGCTCGTTTCGGTCTTGCACCAAGTTACGTTTCAGAATTTTTAACCCTGTAGGTTTGGATCCCGTTCGCTGTTCCAAAGTCCAGACCCCGGACGAAGGCGATCGAGCCTTTTCAGTCCGGACCCTCGGCTTTGGAGCGACCTGCCTGAGGAGATGAGGCTGCGCCATCAGTACCATCAGTACCATCAGTACCATCAGTACCATCTTTTAAACCACTTTTTATTCTATTTTATTAATGTATTTATTGTAATGGATTTGAATTGTTTAATCCTGTTTTTGTGTTACCTGATATCTGACTGTCTGCCTCATTGCCTGTTTTTGTTTGCTTCCTGTACGCTATTTTTTACACTTTTTGTATTCCTCTCTGTCTGTACGGCACCTTGTTTTTAAAAGTGAAGATTTATTGTGATTATTATGATTGTGATTATTGTTCTTATTATATGCATCTTCAGACAATCTGGGGCTTACCTTGTCCTTCGTTTAAGGCGAACATGTCTGGAGATAAAAACAAACATACACATTTGAGACCAACTCATAAGGAAAGGCTTCAACCATCGAGGTCTTGAGCAGAAAAAAACTAAATCTAACTAAGTTAAGATGACTTGAATTAAGAAAGTTTTATCATGAGTTGAGTAAATTTCACTTGACAAGTAAAATTATTTACTGGCGGAATATGATTTTTGTACGTAAAATATGAAAATACATCTCGCTCTGGCAGATCATTTTACTTATCAAGTTGAATCCACGCAAATAAATTAAAATATTCTTAATTTAAGTCATTTTAAGTTACCTAGATATTGTTTTTTTTCCATGTAACTGTCAACAATACTCGTACATAACTGTAAATTTGACCACTTTTTGACACAGGAAAAAAAAAGAAAAACTGCTTTAAATCTTGATCTAGATGAACAATAATTAGCTAAAGAAAAAAACTAATCTCTCAAACTAGTCAAAAACTAGAAACTTTGTCCAGTTGAGAGATCTGAATTGTTCTGGGGCTGGTGATAAAACATTTAGATGAGGTTTCAGTGACTCTTTATGAGAAAATTTACCACCATTTTTGTTTTGTTTTTCACCATGACCCTTAAAACCTGATCCTAACCTCCCTAACCCTAACCCTAGAGATTAATGCACTTGTTTAGCGTCTCAACGATATTCTTATGTGATAATTTTACATATAAATCTGTAATAAAACTATAATGATCTTCACATGTGCAACGGGTGCATTGGCTGGAGAGTTTACAATAAGAAAAGTACTCACTGCTGAAGAAGAGGAACAGCAGACCCCTGGCCGCGATGACGGACGGCAGACTGAACTAACACTAGGAAGTTCTGCATTTATTACGAGGGGCCAGCAGGAAAACCACAGAAACGGCATGCACACCAAAAGCAGTACAGTCACATAATGTTACATGTTACCAGGAACATTTCTAGACTAATTCATGCATGATCTGCAGTCTGGCTGTTGTTTTTACTGTTACGATGCTCTTTTTTCTGTAATATGTTCTGTCTCGTCATGTGTATGAGCATTATTGAATATATTTTACTTGCTACAGATAATTACACTACAAAAAAGGATTTTCTAGCACAGTTAAACTGACTTGAATTAAGCAGATTCATCTTAAAAGGACAATTTAAAGATTTATTTACTTAATAAGATGAGATTTTTTTTTACTTGTTTGAAGATATTCCATCCTGATCTATCTTATCTAGATATTACAACTTATTCTACGCACTTTTTATATAAAATCAAGAAGGTTAAGCCTCTTTAATTTCCTTCTCAAACCAATAAGTTGAAAACCGGATTTGGAGGAGGAAGCATAGTGCCAGACAGACAGACAGGCAGACAGACAGACAGAGACAGATAGACAGACAGACAGACAGACAGAGAGACAGACAGACAGACAGACAGACAGAGAGACAGACAGAGAGACAGACAGACAGACAGACAGACTTTATTCATCCCCATGAGGAGAAATTCAAGTTGTCCAGTAGCTTAAACATTAAACAAGACACCCAAATCTAAGAACCAATTTAAAAAACCTACATAAATAAATAAATTTGCAATAAAATAAATAAGTTAATAGTTAAAAGTTTCTAACAATAGTAATAAGGTGCCCATTAGCCAGAGCTGTTAAACAGTCTTATAACAGCAGGAATAAACGATTTCCTGAACCTCTCAGTCCTACATCGCAGGGAGAGGAGCCTGTCACTGCGGCTGCTTCTCTGAGCAGCCACAGTCTGGTGGAGAGGACGCCTGCTGTTGTTCAGGATGGAAAGGATCATGGCTCCTCATCCTCCTCTCCACAATGGCCCCCACTGAGTCCACTCTCACCCCCAGGACAGAAACACACGGATTAGCTTGCCGAGCCTGCTACTGTCTCTTACAGTCAGACCACTGCCCCAGCACACAACCCCAAAGAAAAGAGCACCTGCTACAACTGACTGATAAAAGACACGCAGCATCTCATTGCAGACGTCAAAAGATTTCAGTCTTCTCAGAAAGAAGAGTCTGCTCTGTCCTTTTTTGTGCTAAACGCAAACACTTAGAGCACCCGAAGCTTCCCATCCAAAATGGGTTTGCTCCCCTCAGCAACACACCGGCTGTACCAACGACTCTGGTAATTGGCAGTTCTGTAGTCAGGGACGTGAGGCTGCCAGCGGCCACAGTTAGGTGTTTACCAGGGGCCAGAGTGGGTGACACGTTGGCGGTAATGACGCCCGGTGGAGACAATCAGAGGTGCTCAAATTGAACGTAAGATCGGTGTGCAAACTCGCTAAGTCGATGTTGGATGCCGTAATATTCTCTGGTCCCCTGCCGAATTTGACCAATGATGAAATGTACAGCCGCTTTTCATCATTTAACCGCTGGTTATGGAGATGGTGCCCCGAAAACAACACAGGCTTTGCTGATAATCGGCGTGCGTTTTGGGGAAAACCAGGTCTTATTTCCAAAGACGGCATCCATCCCACTTGGGAGGGGTCTGCTGTCTTATCTAGAAATATGACCGATAGCATCTTTACTTCATCTGACAAACCAGAGGTGGGGCCTGGGCACAGAGCAGTAGTTCAGAACACTCCTCTGAGCTTCCTCCTCTCAATCACGTGCAAGTCCAGTGTTCAGGTTTAGTGCAGCAAACAGAGACTGTATCTGTTCCTCGCCCCATCAAAAGCAGTCGCCCACCTATAAAAAGAGCAATCTCTAAAAATCTAATAAAAATAACTACCAATAGTAAAATTAATAAACAACAAATAAATGGTTTTAATTGTGGCCTATTAAACATCAGGTCTGTCTCTTCAAAAGCTCTTAGTAAATGATATAATTATTGATAATAAAATTGATCTACTTGCCCTAACAGAAACTTGGCTACAACCAGAAGAGTATGTGAGCCTAAATGAAGCCACGGCCCCTACTCATGTAAACTTTCATACAGCAGGAGTTTGTGTAGAGGCGGAGGAGCAGCCGTCATATCACAGTCCAGTATCTTTCTGAGACCTAAACCTAAACATGTGTAGAACTCATTTGAAAGTATTACACTGTCAATCAAGCACCCAGACTGGAAGAAACATAAACCAATCATGTGTGTGATTATTTACCGGCCCCCTGGCCCATACTCAGATTTTTTAACTGAGATTTCTGAATTTCTATCCAGTATAATATTAGACTCAAACAAAATTGTAATAGTCGGGGATTTTAACATTCACGCTGATGATAGCACTAACAGTCTAGCACATGCCTTTACAACTCTAATAGGAAACATTGGTTTCACTCAAAATGTAAATGAACCACACACAGTCACACCCTGGACCTTGTTTTAACCTATGGTATAGACATTGGTCAGCTCAGTGTTCTCCCCCTCAACCCCTTCATTTCAGATCATTCTCTGATCACCTTTCAGCTCATTCTTGAGGGCTTCACTGCGCCAATAAATAAAACTCAGAATAAAAGATCATTAAATGATTGGGGCAAGTTCTTAACTTCTAAAATGCCAAATCAGTTCAGCTTCTTCAGTGTGAAGCAAATTGGCATTTTACGTGGAAGTTCAGAACTTGCCCCCATCACTACACTAGTTTGTTGCCTTGACAGACTCAATGCCACAGTGAGATCTCCACTGAGGAAACACTGATCTGTGCTGTGTTTTGGCTTCTGACAGAATTCGAACACCTCTAGCAATGAACTTTAGCTTCAAACATGCCCGAGTTCCCCTTTAAGAGAAAAGAGAAATGACACCTAAAGCCCTTGTTCACACCCAGACAGATGCATTTCCTCATGTTCTCACACCAAAAAGCAGAAGTTACTCAGAATACAAGTGATCTCACTGTTGAATGAAGTCACTAGTGCAGGTCTATTATTATTAATCATTCAAACTTTATCTGTACAGCACTTTTCATACATTGGAGATGTATCACAAAGAGCTTCACTGCAACAGAAAAATGACAATGATTAAAAACAACAGCAACCTCACCCCATTGTTTCTCCCACATTTACAACAGTTTAGACAGAACAAATAAAACATCCTAAAGGTTATAGTTAAAATAAAAAAATGTTTTTGTTTTTTTTTTAGCTATAATTAGATGGAGACGAAGTAAAATGCTAATAATCTAATTTAAAACAAGTAAAAGTTTCAATTAAAAGCTAAATTAAAAAGATATGTTTTGAGTTTACTTTTAAAAATATGAATATTCACAGCGGACCTCAGATCCTCATGTAGACCTCAGATCTTTGGGTAAACCTCAGATCCTCGAGTAGACCTCAGATCCTCAGGTAAACCTCAGATCCTCATGTAGACCTCAGATCCTCATGTAGACCTCAGATCCTCAGATAGACCTCAGATCTTTGGGTAGACTAGACCTCAGATCCTCAGGTAAACCTCAGATCCTCATGTAGATCTCAGATCCTCATGTAGACCTCAGATCCTCGGGTAGACCTCAGATCCTTGGGTAGACCTCAGATCCTCATGTAGACCTCAGATCCTCGGGTAGACCTCAGATAGACCCCAGATCCTCAGATAAACCTCAGATCCTTGGGTAGACCTCAGACCCTTGGGTAGACCTCAGATCCTCATGTAGATCTCAGATCCTCATGTAGACCTCAGATCCTCGGGTAGACCTCAGATCCTCATGTAGACCTCAGATCCTCAGATAAACCTCAGATCCTTGGGTAGACCTCAGACCCTTGGGTAGACCTCAGACCCTTGGGTAGACCTCAGATCCTTGGGTAGACGTCAGATCCTAGTTCATTTAATAATATCCACAAACTCTGCAAAAATACGCAGAAAATAAACTTGTTGAAAGAAGCAACACAGTAGAAAAGTGTGACCGTCTCACACATATTTCCTAACACAGGAAATGACGGTAGTACAACTACTCGCAGATAAACTTACTAAACATGCACATTTTATTTGTATTTACAGTAATAATATGTTGTTTTAATAAATTACAGGTGTCATCTGATGCAAATTTTAAATCACTGAGCAACATGTAGAGATGTGATCAACAGACATACAGTTTACAGTGGAAATATTAACCAAGTAAAATACAATATTAAAAGTTATTAAGCAAAAAGATGCAAATAAATCCTTTATTTTATAACATGCAAAATCCAGAGAAAACAATAGATACAAATAATAAATACAGAGCAATGGGAAGTGGCTGTGGAGAGAGACAATTTCCTGTGTGTTTGATGTAACCACAAGACAGTTCTGGACTGTAAAATATAACACCAAGTACGTTTTCAATGAGAGAACATGGTAAAAAAAAAAAAAAGAGAAGAAGCTCCAAACAGACATCTTTACACGTCTTCTTTAAACTACACCACACTCCCTATTTCCATTTCATGTTTTATCTTTTTCATGAACTAACTGTAAAAAAAGAAAAAAACAAATTGGTTCTGGATAGTGCCATAGACATCACTCGTTTTCATCTAAAAACAAAAGAAAAAACCCAACACAAGCATATTACCGGTACTCACATTTGCTTACTTTGTCCCTTTATAGGCTTACTTAAAACGGCATTGCTCAATTTTCAAGCTACAAAAGGAGGAAATAGGTAAATAAATCTATCGAATTCTTAGCTCTCAGAAACCCTCTGGTGCATCACGACTAGTCTCATGAATATTCAGGCATGTACAGGACTCAAGAACTGCTTTTCACACAGAAAGTGAAGCAGGGAGGACCAACGCTCTGTCAGTCCGTACTGAGGCTTATGGCTCCTTCTCCACAGTTTGTGATTGATGAAACGCTTTATAATTATATGCAGAAAATGATCAGATTTTGTTACAAAGTGCTGCTTTTACAACATTCCACATGGGTGTAAATAAAAATACTCATTTAATATAAAGCCTCCATCAGGTCAGTTCTGTAAAGGCCACTACACACTAGAGGATTTTTCGGTCTTAAATGATTTTTAAACGTGCCACAAAAAACGCACACCACAGACACAAGGAAAACCTTATGGCTCTGAATATGGCTTAATTCTACTCATTTATTTTTATTCAAACAGCTGAGTAGGGGTGTCAGTGGACAGAGGACAATGTTTAGGGGAGTAACTTAGACATTCATCTACATAAAAACAATAAGAAAGACAATGGGGCCCGATCTTGCCCCCAATCTTAGCAGTAGTGCAAGTGCAGAGTTGTGTTGTCTGCAAACTTCACAAGCTGGTTGGTGCTGCAGGTTGTGGTGGGGAGTCCCCCGTGGTGATGGTGCTTGACGTACTGTTGCCAGCATGTACTGCTTGTGGTCTCTGGCTGAGGAAGTCGAGCAGCCACAGTTGCAGAGGCAGGTGCTGAGACCAGCTTGTCAAGTTTGTTGTGGTATTATGGTGTTGAATGCGGAACTGAAGTCTATGAACAGCATTCTTATATATGAGCCTTTACTGTCCAGATGGGTGAGGGTGCAGAGCAGAGCAGATCGCATCCTCTGTGGAACAATTGGCTCAGTATGTGAACTGTAAGCGGTCGGGCGGGTATGGATTTGAGAATGTGAGACATGATTGACCATTCAAAGCACTTCATAGTCGTTGAGGCAGGATGGGGGTGGTTTCTTTGGCACAGGTATGATGGTGGCGGCTTTGAAGCAAGATGGGACAATGGCTTGCTCCAAAGAGGTGTTGAAGATGTCTGTAAAGACTTCCTTTAGCTCCTCTGCTCAATCCTTCAGCACACAACCTGGGATGTCTGGACCTGCTGGCTCTTGGTGGTGGCAGACGGGGATAGAGTCTTGTCCTGGAGTTGGGGTGTGGTTTTCTGTGGGTGGATTGTTTTTTTGTACTTCAAGAAGCTGTTCAGGTCACTGAGCAGATAGGTGTTGCCATCGCAGCTCTGTGACTCCGTAATGACCTGGCTGCTCTGCCATAAGCTCTTGGCATCTCTGCTGTCTTTGAAGTGGGAGGTTAACTTGTTTGTGTACTTCTTTTTGATTTCCTGATACCCCAGGACAAGTTGACTCTCACTGTTCTCAGGCCAGCTTCGTCCCCAGCTCTGAAGGCTTTGTCTCTGGCCATCAGCTCTGTGAACTTCCCCTGTCCACCATGGCTTCTGGTTAGCCTCAGTGATGATGCTTTCATCATGTTACTGAGGCAAGTGTAACATAATGATCTAAAAATGTTATGTGTTAGCAGTTAATACTCTATAGGGGTAAACTGCCCCCTCTTTAAAAATGAACATTACAAAAGGTGCACGTTGAATTATTACTAATAAATTACTACTAAATAAAGACCTTTATTTGAGTGTATTTCACATAACAGATTCACTTGTGGCAGAACAGAGTTCTGATGACCAGGCGGATCTTGGTGATCTTGAGTCCGTAGACCAGAGGGTTGATCAGAGGCTGCAGACTGAGCCAGTACAGAGACAGGAAGACACGCAGCACGATGGGAACGGCGCTCATGTCAAATCGGCTTTGTACGATCTCAAATAAACCCCCACACGAGAAGTTCAGGAGGGAGATGAGGTGCGGCATGCATGTGGTCAGAGCCCTGCGGCGAGTGCTCGCGGGGCTTCTAAAACACACGTGAAGAATCCGCCCATACGAGTACAGGATGAGCGTGATGATACTCACCGCACGACTTGACGTATTCAGCAAACCGAAGGCGTTTCGGAGGCGTGTGTCAGAGCAGCTCAGGCGCACCACCCAGAAGTTATCACAGTACACTTTGGGGATGACGTTTCCACAGAGCTCTAGAGGAGCCGTCAGTGCATACACGAAGACCAGGTTCATGATTATGGAGTAGAACCAGGCCAGAGCCGTGAGAGCTGCGATCTTACAGCCCGACATGCTGGAGCTGTACTGCAGGGGGTAGCAGATGGCCAGGTAGCGGTCGTAGGACATGATGGCGAGTGTGCTCATCTCGATCCCTAAGTACGTATACAACACAAAGATCTGGAGGAAGCACATGGTGACGGAGACCACATGGACGTCCTCCAGGATTTGTGACAGCAGGAGAGGATAGAGGGCGGAGCTGCCAAAGACTTCGTTTGCAAACAAACTGCACAGAAACAGGTACATGGGCTCGTGGAGAGTGCGGTTCACACAGATAACAAACACCAGCAGCACGTTAGAGACAACAATGGAGATGTACAGGAGCAGAAGAAAGACAAACACCATATATTTTAATGGCCCCAAGTCCATGAAGGCTCCAAGAACAAAGTGAGAGACAGGAGTGAAGTTAAGCATAGCTAGGGACGTCAAAAGTATCAAAAAACAGATCCTAATCGACAGCAAAAACTAGTATCAAAACTAAACACTCATTTGACAGAAATGAAAGGACAGAAATGAACCTTTCCTGAATCACTTTAGAATTATCTTGAGCTGTATGAGAACAAGTATTAGAGCACAGAGACTAGTAAACGCCCATGGACCACTGAGGGATTACACAGATATGAGGCTACATGGGAATATAACAGAAAGTACTACGATTTATGATGTTAAAAATCACATTCTATTGTCTAAATAAAGATTCTTTTTTAATCATCATTAAACTGGAATCTGATTTGAACTCCTTACTATCAAAATCCAGTTTGCATTTTGAATATTGTGAAAACTCAGTCATCAAACACAACACTGGAGCAGGTTAATTCAAAACTACTAATAATCTGCTGAACATCTGCAGTGGTCAACAGTTTAGAAACCAAGACATTATTCAAGACATATGCATGTATTTTATCTTCCTCAACTTGAATTGTGAATGATTCCTGCAGGTGTGAGTAATCCTACATTGTTCTGCATTTGATGCATCAGTGAAAATTCCCAATTTCACCTAACCCCTCACACAGCCCCGGGCTGACTTTTCTTTGAAGATGATTAAACCTGAGTATAAGACCTTATTATGAGACCACAGGGATGTATTAAAGACAGAACTATTATTTTATGTTGTAAATTACATTGTATTGTCTAAGAAATGCTTTAAAATGATCATTGCAATATCAAAATTAATATAAAAACTTTCCCTTATTAGCAAGTTGGGTTCTTTTTAAGCACAATGCAGTAGGAGATGTATCTACCCTGTCGTGTATCTTAACATGTTTCAGCTGCACTTTTTGGACTGACATCTACTGCTAATGTATATAAGAAGACAAAATGAATGCTTTCACTTATTATTCAAACTATGTGTGACATTTTTGTATTTTTGTTTATGATAACACTGTAAACCTGTGCCGTCTACCTGCCCAAATAAAAACAGTTCAGGTTAAAAAGGGGCTACATCAGGACATATCACATGTAATACAAGCAGACACATGTATGAAGCCTGTACGAGCACAGACAGCAGACGTCATACACAGTGATGTCTTTACCACAGTGCACTGCTCAATGAAGCCATTCTATTAAGACACGAATAAACCTTTAGGGCAGGACCAAACATCAGGACTGAAACCAGGTCTAAACCAGAACTAACCCACGTCAGTCAGAAGGACCAAAGTCAAGTCTAAACGGGGACTTATACAAAATCACATGAAAACCTTCACAGACCATAGACTGTGCACAGTTCAGTATGTCGTGGCATCGCTGTTCCAAGAACTGTACAAACCAGTCATTTAAACATACAATAGTAAACATATTTTCTTTAGAACAGCTTTTTGAAGTTGTATGAATAACAGTTTGAAGCATGAGAAAAAGCATACAAAATTGGCCTGTCAAAAACCTTGAGTAGTCAGGATTAAAAAGTACAATGTGAGGAGGAGATACATGAGTGTGAAGAGACTGCAGCCTGAAGCAGCTCTTTTATGTGAGCATTAACACGTTCTGATGCAATAAGTCATGTGACCTCTGACAGCCAGAACGGGGTCGAGTCTGCTGCCCCACACCTTTGCAGGGTGTGTCTAGGGTTGTCAAAGCGAAAATAAGATACTAATTGTGACTTAAACAAGAATCAAACTAGATACTGATTTGAGCTGGTTGATACTGAAAAACTAATATAGACTAGTATATATCCATGGACCACTATGGAAACTACCTGGACGACTGAGGGAATTTTAATTATTTTGCTATTCTTTAGTATTGAAGTCCAGTTTGAACGTTCAGTATCAGTACCAACATTAGTGTGTATGTTCTGTGGGATGTGTGTGTACCGTTGAACATAGGGATTCATAAAGGTTTCAACTCCAGCTTTCCCTCGAGGTCTTCTGTTTGCTGCTTTCTATGACAGAACAAACTATTCATGGGCTCAGTGTGCTTTGACAGTTTTTTCGATGTCAGCTCTGTTTCCACATTTGTTGTGCTGTAGGGTTATGGTTAAGGTTCGGGTTTGAGATTCTGGTGTGAGGGTTTGGTGTTTGTTATGTGTTCCCTCTCCCTTCTGTGTCGGTATCTGCACCTCTACGGGAGTGTGGCTGAGGTTATGCTGCAGTTTGGCTCACCCGTCAGCCCCATTACTTATGCTGCGTTCTATTGAATGTCGAAAGTCAGTAAATCCAAGTCCGTTCTTCAGACATCGGATGTAAATGCGTTCTATTGCAACAGTCGGGAAAATATGTATGCCCGAGAATGATTAAAAGTTTATTTTGTTCGCTTACGTAGTTGACATTGTGAACGCTATCTCCTGCTAATATACAGAGTCTGTTAGCTCAATTATGCGGACTCAATTATGGCAGTTTGACTATTACTTGTTCAGACATCCATCTGACTCGGTCTGCTAAAAACTAGCCTGAGTTTGTGTTTCGGAACTGCGAGTTGACTGGCTGTTCTGGCCGTGCATTTTCCCGAAGTGGAGGCTGTTTTAATCCGAGTTCCGAGCACAATAGAACACAACTGAAGTCCTCTCTTTGTCCTTTATTCTGTGTCAGTTCATTCCTTGTCGACGTCCTCATCATTCCCTGTCACTCACTGTCTACCCGCTCCATGTTGTCCTCGTCAACTACTTGTCGTCGTCTGGCCTATCCACGTCGTCAGGCCTGTCCACTTCATCCGTCCGGCCTATCCACGTCTTCCAGCCTGTCTATGTCTTTAAGCCTGTCCACATCGTCAGGCCTGTCCATGCCCAAGTCTGGATGGGTTTCCTCCGGGCTCCGGTTTCCCCCATTAGCCCAAACCATTGTACTGTAGGTGTGAAAGTGAAATGTGTGTGAGTGATGGTGGTGGTCGGATAATAATCCTCTGTAAACCGTCTTTGTGACATATGTCTGTGAAAAGCGCTATATAAATAAACACTTACTTACTTACACCCTGCATTCCCCGTCATAAACCTGTTTAATGTCTACCAGCACCTCCGTCTCTGTTTTGGGGTCCTCTCAAACATCAAACCTTGACTTGGCTGAGGTACACGAGCATGCATGTGGCACAACAAACACTGCAAGCTTTCAGCACTGGCGTTTATGTGCGTCGGGGAGCTGTGTGGAGCATCTGCGTGAATTTGATACTCGACCATAAACCAGCCTTTAAGCCTAAGGAAGAAGAGCCCCGACATTTGAACTCAACTCAATGGTCAATTTTGTACCAAGATATGACAATAACATTTTGAAACCAGATACTACTTTCACAACTGACATTTGTACAGCTCATTTATTCACAATTTGTTCCAAAACAAAGAGTTTGAGTGTTGTTGCAAAGTTCCTCTTAAACTTCCCAGACTGAGCTGGGCCCTGGAGAATTCTGAGGGAACAACAACAAAGGTATAAAGAGGTATAAAGAGCACGTACGTCACTGCACCACTGAACCATCGTTTAACTTTTCTGTGTCTTCTCTGCAGATTGTGCCTCTGTAAGATACTGTAGCTGTGTAACGTTGTCTGTGCATGGCTTGTTTGTGTTTTCACAGGACAAACGTTCTGAGCCTAAACCTTCAGTTATGTTTTATGTTTTTGGACTTGTTTAAAGCAGCTATTTCTAAGGTCTGTGTGTTTGTGTGAACGATTAATCCTATTGTGATTTTTCTGACAAACATGGTGATACCGATTTAGATTTGTGAGTTATGTTTTCATTACAGGATTCTGTTCAAAGTTTACAAGAATTGACCAAAACACTGAAATCTGAACTGAAACTAATGCAAGAATCACCTTTAGGAACATGTCTGTACAGATCTAAACTACTGGGTTAGGCATTTTCATGCAGAATAACACATGAGATTGTGTTGTTGGGGAGGAAAAGATGGTACTTCTAAAATCGCAGCCTTTGTGTCCATTCAAAGTGCAATTCTCATATGATTGTGATTAACTTTGCAGCTCTAGTGACAGCAATAGAAATCATATATAATGCTAAAAAATATTCAAATGATTGTAAGTTTTAAACCTCAACTGGATTGATTTTGTATGTTACGTGTTCCATTTTAAAGTCTCTGAACCTGATTTTTACTGTCTTAAAACCATATTTCTCGCTTACCTTAAGCATTCAGAGCATCCTAATTATTCACCCCGATGGAGTTTATGAGCGCTTTTCACAGCTCAACCAAACCAGGGTGAAGTTTTGTCGTGACGGTCTGGGACACAGCAGGTTTATTTTGGCTTCAACACCTGCTCATGTAATAAATCTGTACTGGGGCAAGGCACATTTAGCCCCAATACAAGGGGGGGAAAAAAACAAGTAGAGAACTTTTAATGCCATCCATTCTGATTTTATTTGCAGAGAACATTCTGTAAACCAAACAGAAACATGTTCTGCTAAACTGTTCCATTGAATTCAGACATTTGAAATCACTTTGCTGTTTTTTTTTTTTTTGCCTGGATGAGCCTTTTGGACCAAACTGATGTCTGTGAGGAGGGGGATGGTGAACTCCAGTGCAGTGACCCACTTCACGCTGGGAGCCTACACTGATCTGGGGCCTTTAAAATGGCTGTACTTCCTGCTCCTATTGACCGTGTACATTCTGATCATCGCGTCCAACCTGTTCCTCATTGTGGTCATCTGCCTGAACCGAACCCTCCACGAGCCCATGTACATGCTTCTCTGTAGTTTATTTCTGTGTGAGATTTGGGGGAGCACTGTGGTTTTCCCTGGGATTTTAGCGCAAATCCTCAGCGACGTCCACACCATCACGTACACATATTGTTTCTTACAGATTTTCTTCGTTCATATGTATGCTTCTGTAGAGTTTATGATCCTCACGGTCATCACATACGATCGGTATCTGGCCATAACCTTCCCTTTGCAGTATAGTGCTCGTATGACCTCCACCAAAGTCCGCTTCCTCTGTGTATTCCCCTGGTTCTACTCTTTCCTGTGGATTCTAACTTTAGTTCTTTTGACATTTTCTTTAAAACTGTGTGGCTCGCACATTCCAAAAGTCATCTGTTATAACTACTCGGTGGTTAAACTTGCGTGCGGTGATACGTCCATCAACAACATCTACGGACTCGTCATCACGGTCTTGACTGTTTTTGGTCCTCTGATTTTCATGTTCGTGAGTTATGTGTACATTCTGAAGGTGTGTTTTCGAGGCTCCCCTGCAACGCGGCAGAAAGCGCTCAGCACCTGCATGCCACACCTGGCCTCCATCATAAATTTATCGTTCGGAGTGTGGTTTGAGGTGTTGCAGAGCCGCCTTAACCCACAGGGTGTGTCCAATGTGATCCGAGAGCTCTTGTCTCTGTATTTTGTTGCCTTTCCGCCGCTGTTTAACTCTCTGATCTACGGACTGAAGCTGTCCAAAGTGAGAAAGCTGTGGCTACAAATGCTGCGTTCTGCTGTCACCAGAGCGTCAATAAAGACCATTTGAGTTTTTATTGATCTGTAAAGTTTGGTTTTGATTCTATCCTTTGCTCGATGACTGTGCAGCTCTTCCAATACATGAAATATTATGCATTATTTGTAGTTATTGAACTTTAAACATGCTCTTGAGAACCTTTGGCATTTCAGAATTTTAAATAAAGGTTATCTACAGTTAATAAGCATCATGTTCCTCCCTATATTGAGATTATCACTACATCTAATCACTGCAGTAGGAAATACCATTGCTCTTCTTTAGTATCGAAATCCAGTTTGAACGTTCAGTATCAGTTCCAACATTAGTGTGTATGTTCTGTGGGATGTGTGTGTACCGTTGAACATAATTCATAAAGGTTTCAACTCCAGCTTTCCCTCGAGGTCTTCTGTTTGCTGCTTTCTATGACAGAACAAACTATTCATGGGCTCAGTGTGCTTTGACAGTTTTTTCGATGTCAGCTGTTTCCACATTTGTTGTGCTGTAGGGTTATGGTTAAGGTTAGGGTTTGAGATTCTGGTGTGAGGGTTTGGTGTTTGTTATGTGTTCCCTCTCCCTTCTGTGTCGGTATCTGCACCTCTACGGGAGTGTGGCTGAGGTTATGCTGCAGTTTGGCTCACCCGTCAGCCCCATTACTTATGCTGCGTTCTATTGAATGTCGAAAATCAGTAAATCCAAGTCCGTTCTCCAGACATCGGATGTAAATGCGTTCTATTGCAACAGTCGGGAAAATATGTATGCCCGAGAATGTTTAAGAGTTTATTTTGTTCGCTTATGTAGTTAACATCGTGAACGCTATCTCCTGCTAATATACAGAGTCTGTTAGCTCAATTATGCCGACTCAATTATGGCAGTTTGACTATTACTTGTTCAGACATCCATCCGACTCGGTCTGCTAAAAAGTAGCCTGAGTTTGTGTTTCGGAACTGCGAGTTGACTGGCCGTGCATTTTCCCGAGGTGGAGGCTGTTTTAATCCGAGTTCCGAGCACAATAGAACACAGCTGAAGTCCTCTCTTTGTCCTTTATTCTGTGTGAGTTCATTCCTTGTCGACGTCCTCATCATTCCCTGTCACTCACCGTCTACCCGCTCCATGTTGTCCTCGTCAACTACTTGTCGTCGTCCGGCCTATCCACATCGTCAGGCCTGTCCACTTCATCCGTCCGGCCTATCCACGTCTTCCAGCCTGTCTATGTCTTTAAGCCTGTCCACATCGTCAGGCCTGTCTATGCCCGTGTCTGGATGGGTTTCCTCCGGGCTCCGGTTTCCCCCATTAGCCCAAACCATTGTACTGTAGGTGTGAAAGTGAAATGTGTGTGAGTGATGGTGGTGGTCGGATAATAATCCTCTGTAAACCGTCTTTGTGACATATGTCTGTGAAAAGCGCTATATAAATAAACACTTACTTACTTACACCCTGCATTCCCCGTCATAAACCTGTTTAATGTCTACCAGCACCTCCGTCTCTGTTTTGGGGTCCTCTCATACACCAAACCTTGACTTGGCTGAGGTACACGAGCATGCATGTGGCACAACAAACACTGCAAGCTTTCAGCGCTGGCGTTTATGTGCGTCGGGGAGCTGTGTGGAGCATCTGCGTGGATTTGGTACTCGACCATAAACCAGCCTTTAAGCTTAAGGAAGAAGAGCCCCGACATTTTAACTCAACTCAATGGTCAATTTTGTACCAAGATATGACAATAACATTTTGAAACCAGATACTACTTTCACAACTGACATTTGTACAGCTCATTTATTCACAATTTGTTCCAAAACAAAGAGTTTGAGTGTTGTTGCAAAGTTCCTCTTAAACTTCTCAGACTGAGTTGGACTCTGGAGAATTCTGAGGGAACAACAACAAAGGTATAAAGAGCACGTACGTCACTGCACCACTGAACCATCGTTTAACTTTTCTGTGTCTTCTCTGCAGATTGTGCCTCTGTAAGATACTGTAGCTGTGTAACGTTGTCTGTGCATGGCTTGTTTGTGTTTTCACAGGACAAACGTTCTGAGCCTAAACCTTCAGTTATGTTTTATGTTTTTGGACTTGTTTAAAGTAGCTATTTCTAAGGTCTGTGTTTGTGTGAACGATTAATCTTATTGTGATTTTTCTGACAAACATGGTGATACCGATTTAGATTTGTGAGTTATGTTTTCATTCCAGGATTCTGTTCAAAGTTTACAAGAATTGACCAAAACACTGAAATCTGAACTGAAACTAATGCAAGAATCACCTTTAGGAACATGTCTGTACAGATCTAAACTACTGGGTTAGGCATTTTCATGCAGAATAACACATGAGATTGTGTTGTTGGGGAGGAAAAGATGGTACTTCTAAAATCGCAGCCTTTGTGTCCATTCAAAGTGCAATTCTGATATGATTGTGATTAACTTTGCAGCTCTAGTGACAGCAATAGAAATCATATATAATGCCAAAATTATTCAAACTATTCTAAGTTTTAAACTTCAACTGGATTGATTTTGTATGTTACGTGTTCCATTTTAAAGTCTCTGAACCTGATTTTTACTGTCTTAAAACCATATTTCTCGCTTACCTTAAGCATTCAGAGCATCCTAATTATTCACCCCGATGGAGTTTATGAGCGCTTTTCACAGCTCAACCAAACCAGGGTGAAGTTTTGTCGTGACGGTCTGGGACACAGCAGGTTTATTTTGGCTTCAACACCTGCTCATGTAATAAATCTGTACTGGGGCAAGGCACATTTAGCTCCAATACAAGGGGGGAAAAAACAAGTAGAGAACTTTTAATGCCATCCATTCTGATTTTATTTGCAGAGAACATTCTGTAAACCAAACAGAAACATGTTCTGCTAAACTGTTCCATTGAATTCAGACATTTGAAATCACTTTGCTGTTTTTTTTTTGCCTGGATGAGCCTTTTGGACCAAACTGATGTCTGTGAGGAGGGGGATGGTGAACTCCAGTGCAGTGACCCACTTCACGCTGGGAGCCTACACTGATCTGGGGCCTTTAAAATGGCTGTACTTCCTGTTCCTATTGTCCATGTACATTCTGATCATCGCGTCCAACCTGTTCCTCATTGTGGTCATCTGCCTCAACCAAACCCTCCACGAGCCCATGTACATGCTTCTCTGTAGTTTATTTCTGTGTGAGATTTGGGGGAGCACTGCGGTTTTCCCTGTGATTTTAGTGCAAATCCTCAGCGACGTCCACACCATCACGTACACATATTGTTTCTTACAGATTTTCTTCGCTCACATGTATGGTTCTGTAGAGTTTATGATCCTCACGGTCATCACATACGATCGGTATCTGGCCATAACCTTCCCTTTGCAGTATAGTGCTCGTATGACCTCCACCAAAGTCCGCTTCCTCTGTGTATTCCCCTGGTTCTACTCTTTCCCGTGGATTCTAACTTTAGTTCTTTTGACATTTTCTTTAAAACTGTGTGGCTCGCACATTCCAAAAGTCATCTGTAATAACTACTCGGTGGTTAAACTTGCGTGCGGTGATACGTCCATCAACAACATCTACGGACTCGTCATCACGGTCTTGACTGTTTTTGGTCCTCTGATTTTCATGTTCGTGAGTTATGTGTACATTCTGAAGGTGTGTTTTCGAGGCTCCCCTGCAACGCGGCAGAAAGCGCTCAGCACCTGCATGCCACACCTGGCCTCCATCATAAATTTATCGTTCGGAGTGTGGTTTGAGGTGTCGCAGAGCCGCCTTAACCTACAGGGTGTGTCCAATGTGATCCGAGAGCTCTTGTCTCTGTATTTTTTTCTCGTTCCGCCACTGTTTAACTCTCTGATCTACGGACTGAAGCTGTCCAAAGTGAGAAAGCTGTGTGTGCAAATGCTGCGTTCTGCTGTCACCAGAGCGTCAATAAAGACCATTTGAGTTTTTATTGATCTGTAAAGTTTGGTTTTGATTCTATCCTTTGCTTGATGACTGCAGCTCTCCCAATACATGAAATATTATGCATTATTTGTAGTTATTGAACTTTAAACATGCTCTTGAGAACCTTTGGCATTTCAGAATTTTAAATAAAGGTTATCTACAGTTAATAAGCATCATGTTCCTCCCTATATTGAGATTATCACTACATCTAATCACTTGCAGTGGGAAATACCATTGCTCTTCTTTAGTATCGAAATCCAGTTTGAACGTTCAGTATCAGTTCCAACATTAGTGTGTATATTCTGTGGGATGTGTGTAGTGCTGCCGCGATTATTTGACGTTGTCGACGTAATGGAATATGAAAATGAGTCGACTACAATTTTTTTGGTCGAATATTCGCCTTTATTTATTTTTGGTCTCAAACGGCTCGTCCAGAGACAGGTGTTGTGAGATGTGTCTGTGTTGTGTCTGTGGCTCAGTGAGAGAGAGAGAGTGGGTGGTTGTGTGCGCGCGCCGGGGGCGCGCGGGAGGTATGTCTGCGCGGACCAAGGGAGCCGGGTCTCCCTCTGGGTGTGTGTCCGCATGTGCTCTGTGAGAGAGGGAGACGGCGACCGGGCGAGTAAAGGAAAAGTAAGGATGCCATGCCTGCAGTGTAGTGAGCAAATAAAGCCGACTCGACAGCGAAACTGCCTCCCTTTTTTTACATTTTTTTTATATACACCGCAAGCGCACGAGGTCCTCAAAGGGAGTTAACTCCGGCCCTAGGAGAAGACGATCTCCCCTGTGCTCCCCAACCACGGTTAGGGGGCTAGAACAGGAAAAAGTTAACACAGGTATTTCCCCTCCACACCACTAGTCGTACTACACCCGAGGCGGACACCGGTGCTGCTGACAGCGGCTACATCCGGGGTTGACGCCGAGGTGGCTAACCTAGGCTTCGCCAAAGGCTAACAGCAGTGGAATATAATGGCACCGCCAAAGAAAACAAACTTGAGGAAGTATTTGCCGTGCGCACTCTGCTGGCTGGTCTCTCTCTTTCTCTCTTCCCCCTTCCCCCGATTTGAGCATTTGAGAAAATGCCAGCGGCCGGTGGGTCAGAGTCGGATCCAAGAACAGTGGCGGCGACTTCTAGACCAAGACCTAAAGCCTCGAAAGTCTGGGAATACTTTCGGACAGATGGTGATAGAGTGGTTTGTACACTCTGTAAGACTTATTTGGCTTATCACAGGAGCACGACCACGATGCATGAGGTATTGAGAATACCGTTGCAATATGCTGCTTGTGCATACTCGTTAAATTGTGTGTGCATATCGTTGTTCAACATTGTCGAATGAGCACACACAACAGACATAACAGCAATAACCTTTGCAACTCGCACACACAAGGTAACCTCCCGGGAAAATCTAACACACACACTTGTGTGTGTTAGAACCGCTTTTTTTTTTTTTTTTTTAATTAGTCGTTTAGATTAGTCGACTAATCGAAAAATTAGTCGAGAGATTAATCGTTAGAAAATTAGTCGTTAGTGGCAGCACTAGATGTGTGTGTACCGTTGAACATAATTCATAAAGGTTTCAACTCCAGCTTTCCCTCGAGGTCTTCTGTTTGCTGCTTTCTATGACAGAACAAACTATTCATGGGCTCAGTGTGCTTTGACAGTTTTTTCGATGTCAGCTGTTTCCACATTTGTTGTGCTGTAGGGTTATGGTTAAGGTTAGGGTTTGAGATTCTGGTGTGAGGGTTTGTTGTTTGTTATGTGTTCCCTCTCCCTTCTGTGTCGGTATCTGCACCTCTACGGGAGTGTGGCTGAGGTTATGCTGCAGTTTGGCTCACCCGTCAGCCCCATTACTTATGCTGCGTTCTATTGAATGTCGAAAGTCAGTAAATCCAAGTCCGTTCTCCAGACATCGGATGTAAATGCGTTCTATTGCAACAGTCGGGAAAATATGTATGCCCGAGAATGTTTAAAAGTTTATTTTGTTCGCTTATGTAGTTAACATTGTGAACGCTATCTCCTGCTAATATACAGAGTCTGTTAGCTCAGTTATGCCGACTCACTTATGGCAGTTTGACTATTACTTGTTCAGACATCCATCCGACTCGGTCTGCTAAAAACTAGCCTGAGTTTGTGTTTTGGAACTGCGAGTTGACTGGCTGTTCTTTTGCATTTTCCCGAGGTGGAGGCTGTTTTTTCCTGAGTTCCGAGCACAATAGAACACAGCTGAAGTCCTCTCTTTGTCCTTTATTCTGTGTCAGTTCATTCCTTGTCGACGTCCTCATCATTCCCTGTCACTCTCGGTCTACCCGCTCCATGTTGTCCTCGTCAACTACTTGTCGTCGTCCGGCCTATCCACATCGTCAGGCCTGTCCACTTCATCCGTCCGGCCTATCCACGTCGTCCAGCCTGTCTGTCTTTAAGCCTGTCCATGTCATCCGGCCTGTCTATGCCCGTGTCTGGATGGGTTTCCTCCGGGCTCTGGTTTCCCCTATCAACCCAAACCATTGTACTGTAGGTGTGAAAGTGAAATGTGTGTGAGTGATGGTGGTGGTCGGATAATAATCCTCTGTAAACCGTCTTTGTGACATATGTCTGTGAAAAGCGCTATATAAATAAACACTTACTTACTTACACCCTGCATTCCCCGTCATAAACCTGTTTAACGTCTACCAGCACCTCCGTCTCTGTTTTGGGGTCCTCTCAAACATCAAACCTTGACTTGGCTGAGGTACACGAGCATGCATGTGGCACAACAAACACTGCAAGCTTTCAGCACTGGCGTTTATGTGCGTCGGGGAGCTGTGTGGAGCATCTGCGTGAATTTGATACTCGACCATAAACCAGCCTTTAAGCCTAAGGAAGAAGAGCCCCGACATTTGAACTCAACTCAATGGTCAATTTTGTACCAAGATATGACAATAACATTTTGAAACCAGATACTACTTTTACAATTGACATTTGTACAGCTCATTCATTCACAATTTGTTCCAAAACAAAGAGTTTGAGTGTTGTTGCAAAGTTCCTCTTAAACATCCCAGACTGAGCTGGGCCCTGGAGAATTCTGAGGGAACAACAACAAAGGTATAAAGAGGTATAAAGAGCACGTACGTCACTGCACCACTGAACCATCATTTAACTTTTCTGTGTCTTCTCTGCAGATTGTGCCTCTGTAAGATACTGTAGCTGTGTAACGTTGTCTGTGCATGGCTTGTTTGTGTTTTCACAGGACAAACGTTCTGAGCCTAAACCTTCAGTTATGTTTTATGTTTTTGGACTTGTTTAAAGCAGCTATTTCTAAGGTCTGTGTGTTTGTGTGAACGATTAATCTTATTGTGATTTTTCTGACAAACATGGTGATACCGATTTAGATTTGTGAGTTATGTTTTCATTACAGGATTCTGTTCAAAGTTTACAAGAATTGACCAAAACACTGAAATCTGAACTGAAACTAATGCAAGAATCACCTTTAGGAACATGTCTGTACAGATCTAAACTACTGGGTTAGGCATTTTCATGCAGAATAACACATGAGATTGTGTTGTTGGGGAGGAAAAGATGGTACTTCTAAAATCGCAGCCTTTGTGTCCATTCAAAGTGTAATTCTGATATGATTGTGATTAACTTTGCAGCTCTAGTGACAGCAATAGAAATCATATATAATGCTAAAAAATATTCAAATGATTTTAAGTTTTAAACCTCAACTGGATTGATTTTGTATGTTACATGTTCCATTTTAAAGTCTCTGAACCTGATTTTTACTGTCTTAAAACCATATTTCTCGCTTACCTTAAGCATTCAGAGCATCCTAATTATTCACCCCGATGGAGTTTATGAGCGCTTGTCACAGCTCAACCAAACCAGGGTGAAGTTTTGTCATGACGGTCTGGGACACAGCAGGTTTATTTTGGCTTCAACACCTGCTCATGTAATAAATCTGTACTGGGGCAAGGCACATTTAGCCCCAATACAAGGGGGGAAAAAAACGAGTAGAGAACTTTTAATGCCATCCATTCTGATTTTATTTGCAGAGAACATTCTGTAAACCAAACAGAAACATGTTCTGCTAAACTGTTCCATTGAATTCAGACATTTGAAATCACTTTGCTGTTTATTTTTTTTTGCCTGGATGAGCCTTTTGGACCAAACTGATGTCTGTGAGGAGGGGGATGGTGAACTCCAGTGCAGTGACCCACTTCACGCTGGGAGCCTACACTGATCTGGGGCCTTTAAAATGGCTGTACTTCCTGCTCCTATTGTCCGTGTACATTCTGATCATCGCATCCAACCTGTTCCTCATTGTGGTCATCTGCCTGAACCGAACCCTCCACGAGCCCATGTACATGCTTCTCTGTAGTTTATTTCTGTGTGAGATTTGGGGGAGCACTGCGGTTTTCCCTGTGCTTTTAGCGCAAATCCTCAGCGACGTCCACACCATCACGTACACATATTGTTTCTTACAGATTTTCTTCGGTCACATGTATGGTTCTGTAGAGTTTATGATCCTCACGGTCATCACATACGATCGGTATCTGGCCATAACCTTCCCTTTGCAGTATAGTGCTCGTATGACCTCCACCAAAGTCCGCTTCCTCTGTGTATTCCCCTGGTTCTACTCTTTCCCGTGGATTCTAACTTTAGTTCTTTTGACATTTTCTTTAAAACTGTGTGGCTCGCACATTCCAAAAGTCATCTGCAATAACTACTCGGTGGTTAAACTTGCGTGCGGTGATACGTCCATCAACAACATCTACGGACTCGTCATCACGGTCTTGACTGTTTTTGGTCCTCTGATTTTCATGTTCGTGAGTTATGTGTACATTCTGAAGGTGTGTTTTCGAGGCTCCCCTGCAACGAGGCAGAAAGCGCTCAGCACCTGCATGCCACACCTGGCCTCCATCATAAATTTATCGTTCGGAGTGTGGTTTGAGGTGTTGCAGAGCCGCCTTAACCTACAGGGTGTGCCCAATGTGATCCGAGTGTTCTTGTCGCTGTATTTTCTTGTCGTTCCGCCACTGTTTAACTCTCTGATCTACGGACTGAAGCTGTCCAAAGTGAGAAAGCTGTGGCTACAAATGCTGCGTTCTGCTGTCACCAGAGCGTCAATAAAGACCATTTGAGTTTTGATTGATCTGTAAAGTTTGGTTTTGATTCTATCCTTTGCTCGATGACTGTGCAGCTCTCCCAATACATGAAATATTATGCATTATTTGTAGTTATTGAACTTTAAACATGCTCTTGAGAACCTTTGGCATTTCAGAATTTTAAATAAAGGTTATCTACAGTTAATAAGCATCATGTTCCTCCCTATATTGAGATTATCACTACATCTAATCACTGCAGTGGGAAATACCATTGCTCTTCTTTAGTATCGAAATCCAGTTTGAACGTTCAGTATCAGTACCAACATTAGTGTGTATGTTCTGTGGGATGTGTGTGTACCGTTGAACATAATTCATAAAGGTTTCAACTCCAGCTTTCCCTCGAGGTCTTCTGTTTGCTGCTTTCTATGACAGAACAAACTATTCATGGGCTCAGTGTGCTTTGACAGTTTTTTCGATGTCAGCTCTGTTTCCACATTTGTTGTGCTGTAGGGTTATGGTTAAGGTTAGGGTTTGAGATTCTGGTGTGAGGGTTTGGTGTTTGTTATGTGTTCCCTCTCCCTTCTGTGTCGGTATCTGCACCTCTACGGGAGTGTGGCTGAGGTTATGCTGCAGTTTGGCTCACCCGTCAGCCCCATTACTTATGCTGCGTTCTATTGAATGTCGAAAATCAGTAAATCCAAGTCCGTTCTTCAGACATCGGATGTAAATGCGTTCTATTGCAACAGTCGGGAAAATATGTATGCCCGAGAATGATTAAAAGTTTATTTTGTTCGCTTATGTAGTTAACATCGTGAACACTATCTCCTGCTAATATACAGAGTCTGTTAGCTCAATTATGCGGACTCAATTATGGCAGTTTGACTATTACTTGTTCAGACATCCATCCGACTCGGTCTGCTAAAAACTAGCCTGAGTTTGTGTTTCGGAACTGCGAGTTGACTGGCCGTTCTGGCCGTGCATTTTCCCGAGGTGGAGGCTGTTTTAATCCGAGTTCCGAGCACAATAGAACACAACTGAAGTCCTCTCTTTGTCCTTTATTCTGTGTCAGTTCATTCCTTGTCGACGTCCTCATCATTCCCTGTCACTCACTGTCTACCCGCTCCATGTTGTCCTCGTCAACTACTTGTCGTCGTCTGGCCTATCCACGTCGTCCAGCCTGTCTATGTCTTTAAGCCTGTCCACTTCGTCCAGCCTGTCTATGTCTTTAATCCTGTCCACTTCGTCCAGCCTGTCTATGTCTTTAAGCCTGTCCATGTCGTCCGGCCTGTCTATGCCCGTGTCTGGATGGGTTTCCTCCGGGCTCCGGTTTCCCCCATTAGCCCAAACCTTTGTACTGTAGGTGTGAAAGTGAAATGTGTGTGAGTGATGGTGGTGGTCGGATAATAATCCTCTGTAAACCGTCTTTGTGACAT
Organism: Odontamblyopus lacepedii; assembly: GCA_034769755.1. NCBI lineage: Eukaryota > Metazoa > Chordata > Actinopteri > Gobiiformes > Gobiidae > Odontamblyopus > Odontamblyopus lacepedii. The sequence goes on along the minus strand of CM068354.1, from coordinate 36,952,642 downwards.
ATGTCTGTGAAAAGCGCTATATAAATAAACACTTACTTACTTACACCCTGCATTCCCCGTCATAAACCTGTTTAACGTCTACCAGCACCTCCGTCTCTGTTTTGGGGTCCTCTCAAACACCAAACCTTGACTTGGCTGAGGTACACGAGCATGCATGTGGCACAACAAACACTGCAAGCTTTCAGCGCTGGCGTTTATGTGCGTCGGGGAGCTGTGTGGAGCATCTGCGTGGATTTGGTACTCGACCATAAACCAGCCTTTAAGCCTAAGGAAGAAGAGCCCCGACATTTGAACTCAACTCAATGGTCAAGTTTGTACCAAGATATGACAATAACATTTTGAAACCAGATACTACTTTCACAATTGAAATTTGTACAGCTCATTCATTCACAATTTGTTCCAAAACAAAGAGTTTGAGTGTTGTTGCAAAGTTCCTCTTAAACTTCTCAGACTGAGTTGGGCCCTGGAGAATTCTGAGGGAACAACAACAAAGGTATAAAGACGTATAAAGAGCACGTACGTCACTGCACCACTGAACCATCGTTTAACTTTTCTGTGTCTTCTCTGCAGATTGTGCCTCTGTAAGATACTGTAGCTGTGTAACGTTGTCTGTGCATGGCTTGTTTGTGTTTTCACAGGACAAACGTTCTGAGCCTAAACCTTCAGTTATGTTTTATGTTTTTGGACTTGTTTAAAGTAGCTATTTCTAAGGTCTGTGTGTTTGTGTGAACGATTAATCTTATTGTGATTTTTCTGACAAACATGGTGATACCGATTTAGATTTGTGAGTTATGTTTTCATTACAGGATTCTGTTCAAAGTTTACAAGAATTGACCAAAACACTGAAATCTGAACTGAAACTACTGCAAGAATCACCTTTAGGAACATGTCTGTACAGATCTAAACTACTGGGTTAGGCATTTTCATGCAGAATAACACATGAGATTGTGTTGTTGGGGAGGAAAAGATGGTACTTCTAAAATCGCAGCCTTTGTGTCCATTCAAAGTGCAATTCTGATATGATTGTGATTAACTTTGCAGCTCTAGTGACAGCAATAGAAATCATATATAATGCCAAAATTATTCAAACTATTCTAAGTTTTAAACTTCAACTGGATTGATTTTGTATGTTACGTGTTCCATTTTAAAGTCTCTGAACCTGATTTTTACTGTCTTAAAACCATATTTCTCACTTACCTTAAGCATTCAGAGCATCCTAATTACTCACCCCGATGGAGTTTATGAGCGCTTTTCACAGCTCAACCAAACCAGGGTGAAGTTTTGTCGTGACGGTCTGGGACACAGCAGGTTTATTTTGGCTTCAACACCTGCTCATGTAATAAATCTGTACTGGGGCAAGGCACATTTAGCTCCAATACAAGGGGGGGAAAAAAACGAGTAGAGAACTTTTAATGCCATCCATTCTGATTTTATTTGCAGAGAACATTCTGTAAACCAAACAGAAACATGTTCTGCTAAACTGTTCCATTGAATTCAGACATTTGAAATCACTTTGCTGTTTTTTTGTTTTTTTTTTGCCTGGATGAGCCTTTTGGACCAAACTGATGTCTGTGAGGAGGGGGATGGTGAACTCCAGTGCAGTGACCCACTTCACGCTGGGAGCCTACACTGATCTGGGGCCTTTAAAATGGCTGTACTTCCTGTTCCTATTGTCCGTGTACATTCTGATCATCGCGTCCAACCTGTTCCTCATTGTGGTCATCTGCCTCAACCGAACCCTCCACGAGCCCATGTACATGCTTCTCTGTAGTTTATTTCTGTGTGAGATTTGGGGGAGCACTGTGGTTTTCCCTGGGATTTTAGCGCAAATCCTCAGCGACGTCCACACCATCACTTACACATATTGTTTCTTACAGATTTTCTTCGTTCATATGTATGCTTCTGTAGAGTTTATGATCCTCACGGTCATCACATACGATCGGTATCTGGCCATAACCTTCCCTTTGCAGTATAGTGCTCGTATGACCTCCACCAAAGTCCGCTTCCTCTGTGTATTCCCCTGGTTCTACTCTTTCCTGTGGATTCTAACTTTAGTTCTTTTGACATTTTCTTTAAAACTGTGTGGCTCGCACATTCCAAAAGTCATCTGTTATAACTACTCGGTGGTTAAACTTGCGTGCGGTGATACGTCCATCAACAACATCTACGGACTCGTCATCACGGTCTTGACTGTTTTGGTCCTCTGATTTTCATGTTCGTGAGTTATGTGTACATTCTGAAGGTGTGTTTTCGAGGCTCCCCTGCAACGCGGCAGAAAGCGCTCAGCACCTGCATGCCACACCTGGCCTCCATCATAAATTTATCGTTCGGAGTGTGGTTTGAGGTGTTGCAGAGCCGCCTTAACCCACAGGGTGTGTCCAATGTGATCCGAGAGCTCTTGTCTCTGTATTTTGTTGCCTTTCCGCCGCTGTTTAACTCTCTGATCTACGGACTGAAGCTGTCCAAAGTGAGAAAGCTGTGGCTACAAATGCTGCGTTCTGCTGTCACCAGAGCGTCAATAAAGACCATTTGAGTTTTTATTGATCTGTAAAGTTTGGTTTTGATTCTATCCTTTGCTCGATGACTGTGCAGCTCTTCCAATACATGAAATATTATGCATTATTTGTAGTTATTGAACTTTAAACATGCTCTTGAGAACCTTTGACATTTCAGAATTTTAAATAAAGATTATCTACAGTTAATAAGCATCATGTTCCTCCCTATATTGAGATTATCACTACATCTAATCACTGCAGTGGGAAATACCATTGCTCTTCTTTAGTATCGAAATCCAGTTTGAACGTTCAGTATCAGTTCCAACATTAGTGTTTATGTTCTGTGGGATGTGTGTGTACCGTTGAACATAATTCATAAAGGTTTCAACTCCAGCTTTCCCTCGAGGTCTTCTGTTTGCTGCTTTCTATGACAGAACAAACTATTCATGGGCTCAGTGTGCTTTGACAGTTTTTTCGATGTCAGCTCTGTTTCCACATTTGTTGTGCTGTAGGGTTATGGTTAAGGTTAGGGTTTGAGATTCTGGTGTGAGGGTTTGGTGTTTGTTATGTGTTCCCTCTCCCTTCTGTGTCGGTATCTGCACCTCTACGGGAGTGTGGCTGAGGTTATGCTGCAGTTTGGCTCACCCGTCAGCCCCATTACTTATGCTGCGTTCTATTGAATGTCGAAAATCAGTAAATCCAAGTCCGTTCTTCAGACATCGGATGTAAATGCGTTCTATTGCAACAGTCGGGAAAATATGTATGCCCGAGAATGATTAAAAGTTTATTTTGTTCGCTTATGTAGTTAACATCGTGAACGCTATCTCCTGCTAATATACAGAGTCTGTTAGCTCAATTATGCGGACTCAATTATGGCAGTTTGACTATTACTTGTTCAGACATCCATCCGACTCGGTCTGCTAAAAACTAGCCTGAGTTTGTGTTTCGGAACTGCGAGTTGACTGGCCATTCTGGCCGTGCATTTTCCTGAGGTGGAGGCTGTTTTAATCCGAGTTCCGAGCACAATAGAACACAGCTGAAGTCCTCTCTTTGTCCTTTATTCTGTGTCAGTTCATTCCTTGTCGACATCCTCATCATTCCCTGTCACTCACTGTCTACCCGCTCCATGTTGTCCTCGTCAACTACTTGTCGTCGTCCGGCCTATCCACATCGTCAGGCCTGTCCACTTCGTCCGTCCGGCCTATCCACGTCGTCCAGCCTGTCTATGTCTTTAAGCCTGTCCATGTCGTCCGGCCTGTCTATGCCCGTGTCTGGATGGGTTTCCTCCGGGCTCCGGTTTCCCCCATTAGCCCAAACCATTGTACTGTAGGTGTGAAAGTGAAATGTGTGTGAGTGATGGTGGTGGTCGGGTAATAATCCTCTGTAAACCGTCTTTCTGACATATGTCTGTGAAAAGCGCTATATAAATAAACACTTACTTACTTACACCCTGCATTCCCCGTCATAAACCTGTTTAACGTCTACCAGCACCTCCGTCTCTGTTATGGGGTCCTCTCATACACCAAACCTTGACTTGGCTGAGGTACACGAGCATGCATGTGGCACAACAAACACTGCAAGCTTTCAGCGCTGGCGTTTATGTGCGTCGGGGAGCTGTGTGGAGCATCTGCGTGGATTTGGTACTCAACCATAAACCAGCCTTTAAGCCTAAGGAAGAAGAGCCCCGACATTTGAACTCAACTCAATGGTCAATTTTGCACCAAGATATGACAATAACATTTTGAAACCAGATACTACTTTCACAATTGACATTTATACAGCTCATTTATTCACAATTTGTTCCAAAACAAAGAGTTTGAGTGTTGTTGCAAAGTTCCTCTTAAACTTCTCAGACTGAGCTGGGCCCTGGAGAACTCTGAGGGAACAACAACAAAAAGCTCAGGTATAAAGAGCACGTACGTCACTGCACCACTGAACCATCGTTTAACTTTTCTGTGTCTTCTCTGCAGATTGTGCCTCTGTAAGATACTGTAGCTGTGTAACGTTGTCTGTGCATGGCTTGTTTGTGTTTTCACAGGACAAACGTTCTGAGCCTAAACCTTCAGTTATGTTTTATGTTTTTGGACTTGTTTAAAGTAGCTATTTCTAAGGTCTGTGTGTTTGTGTGAACGATTAATCTTATTGTGATTTTTCTGACAAACATGGTGATACCGATTTAGATTTGTGAGTTATGTTTTCATTACAGGATTCTGTTCAAAGTTTACAAGAATTGACCAAAACACTGAAATCTGAACTGAAACTAATGCAAGAATCACCTTTAGGAACATGTCTGTACAGATCTAAACTACTGGGTTAGGCATTTTCATGCAGAATAACACATGAGATTGTGTTGTTGGGGAGGAAAAGATGGTACTTCTAAAATCGCAGCCTTTGTGTCCATTCAAAGTGCAATTCTGATATGATTGTGATTAACTTTGCAGCTCTAGTGACAGCAATAGAAATCATATATAATGCTAAAACATATTCAAATGATTGTAAGTTTTAATCCTCAACTGGATTGATTTTGTATGTTACGTGTTCCATTTTAAAGTCTCTGAACCTGATTTTTACTGTCTTAAAACCATATTTCTCGCTTACCTTAAGCATTCAGAGCATCCTAATTATTCACCCCGATGGAGTTTATGAGCGCTTGTCACAGCTCAACCAAACCAGGGTGAAGTTTTGTCATGACGGTCTGGGACACAGTAGATTTGTTTTGGCTTCAACACCTGCTCATGTAATAAATCTGTACTGGGGCAAGGCACATTTAGCTCCAATACAAGGGGGGAAAAAAACGAGTAGAGAACTTTTAATGCCATCCATTCTGATTTTATTTGCAGAGAACATTCTGTAAACCAAACAGAAACATGTTCTGCTAAACTGTTCCATCGAATTCAGACATTTGAAATCACTTTGCTGTTTATTTTTTTTTTGCCTGGATGAGCCTTTTGGACCAAACTGATGTCTGTGAGGAGGGGGATGGTGAACTCCAGTGCAGTGACCCACTTCACGCTGGGAGCCTACACTGATCTGGGGCCTTTAAAATGGCTGTACTTCCTGTTCCTATTGACCGTGTACATTCTGATCATCGCGTCCAACCTGTTCCTCATTGTGGTCATCTGCCTCAACCGAACCCTCCACGAGCCCATGTACATGCTTCTCTGTAGTTTATTTCTGTGTGAGATTTGGGGGAGCACTGCGGTTTTCCCTGGGATTTTAGTGCAAATCCTCAGCGACGTCCACACCATCACGTACACATATTGTTTCTTACAGATTTTCTTCGCTCACATGTATGGTTCTGTAGAGTTTATGATCCTCACGGTCATCACATATGATCGGTATCTGGCCATAACCTTCCCTTTGCAGTATAGTGCTCGTATGACCTCCACCAAAGTCCGCTTCCTCTGTGTATTCCCCTGGTTCTACTCTTTCCTGTGGATTCTAACTTTAGTTCTTTTGACATTTTCTTTAAAACTGTGTGGCTCGCACATTCCAAAAGTCTTCTGTAATAACTACTCGGTGGTTAAACTTGCGTGCGGTGATACGTCCATCAACAACATCTACGGACTCGTCATCACGGTCTTGACTGTTTTTGGTCCTCTGATTTTCATGTTCGTGAGTTATGTGTACATTCTGAAGGTGTGTTTTCGAGGCTCCCCTGCAACGCGGCAGAAAGCGCTCAGCACCTGCATGCCACACCTGGCCTCCATCATAAATTTATCGTTCGGAGTGTGGTTTGAGGTGTTGCAGAGCCGCCTTAACCTACAGGGTGTGTCCAATGTGATCCGAGTGTTCTTGTCGCTGTATTTTCTTGTCGTTCCGCCGCTGTTTAACTCTCTGATCTACGGACTGAAGCTGTCCAAAGTGAGAAAGCTGTGGCTACAAATGCTGCGTTCTGCTGTCACCAGAGCGTCAATAAAGACCATTTGAGTTTTTATTGATCTGTAAAGTTTGGTTTTGATTCTATCCTTTGCTTGATGACTGTGCAGCTCTCCCAATACATGAAATATTATGCATTATTTGTAGTTATTGAACTTTAAACATGCTCTTGAGAACCTTTGGCATTTCAGAACTTTAAATAAATGTTATCCACAGTTAATAAGCATCATGTTCCTCCCTATATTCAGATTATCAGTCCATCTAATCACTGCAGTGGGAAATACCATTGAAAAAAATAAACAATTGCTAGAGTTGGCAACCTTTTCCTACATCTCCACAGAGATGCTTGGAATATTCCACGGTATGGCATTGAACTTATCTATCTCCATGGAGACAAGCAGGTGACGTCACCACACCAACGGGTCAGACCTGTCTTAGGTGAGCCAATTCATTGTAACTAGACATGTTTTTGAAACCTTAAACAGGTTGGGGACACCCCTTTGCTCTCATGTTTTTCTCACATATGGAGTAATCAAGCCTTCAAACCAGGGAGGGCAGATGGGGGTTTCAAAATATGGGCACAGAGAGGCATAAATAATATAGGCAATACATATGCAAATGGTGAACTGCTGATGTTTAATCATATTTGTCAGAAATGTTCCATCCCCAAGAAACATTTTTAGTGCTGTCAAAAATATCACGCTATTAATGCGTTAACTCGATACAATTTTAATGCTGTTAATTTTTTTATCGCGAGATTAACGCTCTTTGTGACTCAGTGGACTACTTTTGCTGTGGCCACTGCTGTAATTTTAGAAAAACTACAGGATCTGGCTGTAAACAGGAAAAAAACAATTTGTACAAAACTGACAAGTCCCGGTTGGAGGAGGTGGGCCAAAACACGGCACATCTGCACATGCTGATGCCCCCACAAGAGGAAAATACAAAACAAAGTCTGCTTCAAAACATACGGTGAATCTGCAACAAGGACCGTGGACAGCGACACAAAGACACTGAGGAGCACCGCAGCAGGACCCACACCCGCCCCAGCACTCAACAGACATCCCCTGCCGCTGGACCCACCCTCTCCGACAACACCGCCTGTAAACAACAAACACAGTCACATGAACTGCAGGTCCTGGACGTCCCTCAGTCATGAGAATGACCTCAGGTCACAGCACATTATTTCATCCATTATTTGACTGTTCTGAAGACAAAAGAGGCACTTCACTCACACTGTTGCAGAGCACAAAGTGTCTCACTGATGATTGTTTTGGTTTGCAATAAAAAAAAAAAACAAAAAAAAAAAACAGAGTATTAAAATGATGATTCAAGGGACAAAAAATGTGCGATTAATTGCGTGGTAACTATGACATTAATGAGATTAATAGTGATTAAATGTTTGAATCGATTGACAGCACTAAACTTTTTTTTTTAAGTTTCTACAATTAAAATTACAATTACAATTATTTCATGAAAGCTTAAAAATATTTTCTGTGAACCTCCTCTATCTAGTATAATATTGTCTCCTCAAATTTAAATGGAAGGAAGCAGATCTCCCTATTTTATAGGACTTTAATGCCACATGATAAAGAATTGAGCAAGGATAAGCTGGAAACATGGATCACAGACACTCAAGAGAATACTGAAGTTGCTGATTGGGACTTAAAGCACAAAAACAAACCATTAATACTAAAATGCGATTGTTACAATATAAATGGTTAATGAGAACTTGTGTCACGCCTGTCAAATTACATCAATGGGCCCCGGACATTCCAGATATTTGTAATAAATGTGCAAATGGTAAGGGCACTTTGTTCCATTGTTTATGGGACTGTTGGAAAGTTCAAGACTATTGGAAATCTGTGATTCATACCATATCCACTATATTTGGGATAGAGGTTCCTCATGGGGCAACACTCTGTATTTTGAGTTTGTATCCCAAAGACTTTGTTGTCAGTAGAAAACAAGCCACGTTGGTGGATTTTGGTCTCCTGCAGGCTAGGAGAACTATCGCCTTATTTTGGAAAAAAGTGGATGCGCCCTCCATAAAAATGTGGACTATGGAAATGGCATCTTGCATTGCATTGGAAAGACACATTTATTTCAAGAGGAAAAGCTGAGAACTTTGAGGACATCTGGAGACCCTTTTTTGAAAAATAAGTACATTTTCATTGTGACTTGTACAATGTTGAATATTATATGAATATTTACAAGTTTGTACTTCATTATTATCAGTGATAATTGTCTGCGTGCAATAAATGTTATTGTCTATGTTTATTTGTTTCTCTGTGTTTTTGTTACTACTTTAATATGAAAATCTTAATAAATACATTGTTAAAAAAAACCTTCCCCTCACTTTTTCCCTGATTCATCAGTTCTGTCCATACGGTAGACTGACATAAACTCTGCTCTGTGTGGGAGTGAGCCATGTCATGGTGACGCAGATAATCTTAAAGTCTCTGACGTCTTGTTGATGTTTGGTTGTCGCTCTCAGGTCGTCCAGGTTCTTTTCCAGGGATTAAACATTGGATAGCAGGACAAAAGGCAATGGTGTACGATGTGACCTGCTTCTGAGCCTGTTCCAACTACTCGGACATCTCCTTGTGTGGATGATGACGTGTATTCCACTCCTGGTGTCAGCTCCTCATACTATTTCACGTGGCCAGGTGTTGCTAGCATCAATAAAACGACTACATTGTTCTCTTGGCTGGCAGATGGCACAACCCCCTACACCAAGAATACCTCAGACCAGACGCCCTTTCTCTCCTACTTCCGCCGTCCTGTTAGCTCGGCTGTGACCAAATTTCAGACAGTTGCGTGTTTATTTCTGCAGGGCCAACTGGCTTTTGACTGTAATGTTATTTGAGAGGGACTTCTACTAAATCATCTTCCATTTGTGTTAAAACAAAACTCAGATTAAAGTCTAACTGGAGTAACAGAGCTGCAGAGACAACTGAGCCTATAGTTAGCATCAAACCCGTAGAGAATAATGATGACGGCAGCTGCTCAAAAAAAATAGTCAAAATGCAAAATAAGGTTGAATGGTATTTTTATGTCGAATGTTTGAAGACTTGAACCTGGACATGGTTTTGGCAAAAAAAATACATGAGTAAAGGCCGTCACACACAACAGGAGAATTTGCCTGATTTTGGCTGTGATTTCTTCTCCCCGAGTTCAGGAGTCGTGACCCGACTTTGTGTCTCCGTGTGGGATTTTGAAGCCGCTGCTCCTCATGTGTGGAGTCAGTGTCAGATCAGAACCACCAAACATCAACAACGCGACGAAAACAGACGATAAAACAGAGTCAGGGGCAGAGGAGCGACGGACACAGAGACGCAACAAACGAACTCAGTATATAGCGAAAATAAAGACTTTATTCCTCGGCTCCCGTAAAGTGGAACATTTAAAGTGCAGCATCTGATCCACATTTTCCATCAAAATTGTCCTCCGCAAATAATGACATCCAGTCAACAAAACCGCACTATTAATCCAGTTTGAGGCGTTCTTTGAAAGTGAAAAGGCAAAAGTTGTTCCTTGCGTATGTTTGTTTACGTCCACAGAGCGTAAAACTACAGATCAGCGATACTGACTCTACTTCCTGTGGACTTTATCTCCAATCTTTTTGCTTTAAAAATCCTGTATCTGAAGTATTTCTCCACATTTCACAAATAATAACACAGTTTTGACTTGTATCTAAACTAGAAGTGCAGAGCTCTGATCTGTTGAACACTTAAGACTCTCAATGCGAGTAGTTTTACTGTAGACAGGAAACAGCAGACGTGATCGCGCTCACAGCTTTGCAGCCTGTTTTAAGCAGACAGATCCCGCTGCAGGCTTTGTAATCAGAGATTTTAAGTCTCATAAGTTTCTCCTTGTGTCTGTGGTGTGCATTTTGTGTCTGTGGTGTACGCATTTTGCCGCACGTTTAAAAATCGTTTAAGACTGAAAAATCCTCTAGTGTGTAGCGGCCTTAACTAGTGACTCACTCCCAGATATGTGATGACTTTTGGTCCAAAAAGTGTGAGTCTTGAAAATGAGTACAAACGTTTAAGCCACTAGAGCACAGGTGTCAAACATGCGGCCCGGGGGCCAGATCCGGCCCTCCAAGACCTTTAATCTGGCCCTCGGCTGATTTTCTCTTAAAATATGTAAAATGTTCAGATTTTTCTGGTAATTTTCTACGCCGCTTAGCATAGCAGCATCTCCAGTGCTTCTGTGTGTGGCTGCCTCCCACCAGAGCAGCACAAATGAAGACTCGCCTCTTTCCAAACGCTCTTAAAGGACGATCGTTTTGACTGTGACCATGACGCCCTCATCAGCAAAGTGTCAAAAATAAGAAAAGTGGAGCTGAGTGCAGGATTTTCCAAGAAAAATTTACTAATTCTTCTTTTTCACGGAGGTGAATGGGAAACCTGTATGCTTGGTGTGTTTGCAACAAGTGGCGGTGCTCAAGGAATATAAATATAAAGGAGGAATATAAACGCCACTATGAGACACAACATGGCGAAAAATACAATAACTTGAACAGAGAATGGAGTTTTCCAATCCGGCCCCTTTGGGATCAAAGTAGGTTGTATACGGCCCCCGGACCAAAATGAGTTTGACACCTCTGCACTAGAGTGAAGTGTTTTGCCCAGAGGCACAACAGTAAAATGGAACTCTCTGCTACTGAGCCATCTGATCAAGAGCTGAGGTTTAAACTCTTGATTTAAGGCTAATCCCATTTCTAATTTCTACCCCTTGCCCCTTGAAACTGAGCAACAAGGGGTAGGGATTGAAAATCGACACCTACACATTGGGACACCCCTTCAACAATCACATACATCATCAGAAGTCTCTGCCAACTTTTACGTGAGCACAGGGATAACTGTGATTACTGTCAGAGCGAATGACACGCAGACCATTCAAAAGAACTCAACCTGAGCCTCTCTAAGGGTTAAACCAGTGATTTCGCTTTCAGTTACTTGGGTTACAATATCCAAATAACTGTGCAGCATCGACGCTCGCAATTCGTTCATAACTTTATTTCCATGTATCAACCGATCACTCAAGTCACAAATAACGTGACACTGCTCAGCGTAGGACTAGCGATTATTTCAGATGCATTTTATGAAGAAAATGACCATTACGCATTGGAACAACGTTAAACTTAAGACAATAAGACAGCAGTTAAAAAGTGGAGTGTGCCTCTGAAAAATCTTAGTTTGGAGGGGTATACAGCCCTACCACTTAGGGGAAAGTGGTAGGGCCAAAGGGTGAAATGGGACATGCACTTAACCCCCAAAAACAGATTTGACTTTTGATACTCATAGTTCTTCATTCAAAGCTGCAGCAGAGAGACGTCCCCGAGGAGTTTCATCATTGTTTGTCTCATCAAACACAATGTGACCTCAGGGACCAATCAGACGCAGCAGTCCGGTCACATATCCACAGAGGGCCGAGATAATGACGTCCCACTGGGCCAAACAGGACTGTAGCAGGCCTTTAACTACAGTCCACTTCATCAGGATCAAAACAACATCTTTAATGTTTTAATTATGCTAAAAGTTAACTGTCCTATGTTTGTGAAGATGGACAAATATAGCATTGTTTCCACTGGTTCAGGATCAGTCCAAAAGTGTCCAAAAGGAGGGCTGTATTCGGGGACTAAAGACATGTTCTGCCAATGAGTTAGCCGACCACCAAAGAGATGTGGCAATCTCTCAAAATGATTCTGTATCTATACATCTGACTCAAACTGCAGTCACAAACTACACCTGAGTTCATGCAAAAGCAACTATTTATGCAGAGAAAGAACTAGGAAACAGTGTGTTTACACAGACAAATTCAACTGGTGAAACAGAAGTTTAATCTGCCTTTTTACATATAAATGCCAAAATATATGAATTCTTCAGATAACTCACTCCCTCACTAACGTCTTTCTGTTGTTGCATATATATCCTTATAATCTAAAAAGAAAATCGACTAATACTAATAATTTTGATAGACTAAAGCTGCGTTCAGGCTGCACCATCTAAAAACAAGCTGGACGCCTCTAGTTGGACGCCTTTGCATTTTGTTGCATTTGTCCCGGCCTGTGAGGGTCTGAAGAGGACCCTGTAGTACCTCCCAAATCAATGTGACCATGAAATAATAATCAGATCTGGCAGATGAACCAAAGATGGCATTGGTTGTATTGGGTTTAACGGCCGGCACTAACTGGCTCATGAGGCCAAAAATTTGAGGCTAATACTCGCACCTTACAGCAAGATGATCCTAAGTACGTACATAAGTACGTATGAAACGTCTTGATTTCTTACATACAGTAGCAAAGGGGGCAGCACGGCAGCTGAGTGGCAACGCTCATGCCTCACAGCAAGAAGGTTGTGGGTTCGATCCCTGGGTCGAGGCCCGGGCCTTTCTGTGTGGAGTTTGCATGTTCTCTCCGTGTTTGGCTGGGGTTCCTCCAGGCACTCCGGTTTCCCCCATCAACTCAAAACACTAACTAACATCAAGGACCATGACGTCCACCCTCCTGTGGACTCACCACTCACAGGGGGGTTCATGGGGGGGTCAGGTGCTATGAGGATTGGGCAGCAGCCCCCGTGACACAGCCGGATAAAGCGGAAGAAGATGAAGGTTTGGTCTCAGCTTTGTTAGGGACATTATCAGCTGGCTGGGATCTCGGCGGGAAAACACAGCACTTGCAGACCACAGCTGATGCCTTGGATGCGCGTCAAGTATTTTTCTCCTGTTGGTCCACGGCGTCCAAGACTCGCATCGGAGTGTCTGAATTAAAATCCAAAGGCAAATAGGAGCATCCAGGGCGAGCCTCAAAACAACGTTTCAACTGGTAGTTATTTGGTCTTTATCAAGTTTAAGGCTCAAACATCCAGTTTTATTGCATGTGATATTTCATATATGATATTATATTTGGTATCCAGGTCTACCCTCTGTATTGTCCTGAATGTAAATTCTGCACGTTTGCCTGAAGCTCCTGCCCTCCTTCACAGGAAGTTGATCTTACCATGTTCCTGTTCTCGTGCACTCCAGTTCACGTGAACTCCTCCTTCTCTCGGACACTCCTCTGAGCCATAGCCTTTAAAATCCAGTGTTTCTTTGTCTCCAAACCAGACCTAGTCTAAAACAGAAGTCACCAGTTTAGGTTCCTTTTTCGATCAAACAAATGAGGAATTTGCTTAAAACCTGATCTTTTTAAAACGTGTAACACATTTTGCGGATCTTGCTGCGTCTAGTTTTGTTCCTTATTTAAGCATAATATTTTCTACTATATATGTTTTTTTATGTCTGTGATTGTTTTAAAGCCTCCACTTTAGCGTTTCATTAAATCAGCAGTCATATTTCAAATTCCAGTTTTTAAACCGGGTTCGCTTCTAGATTTATGAGTTTTAATTGTCTGATTATTTTTGTGGTGCAAATTATTTGTGAATTATTGATGCTAGAAGCCTTGCTCTGTTGATTTATTTCTCACAAGAGGAGAGCCCATAAATGTTATTGTATTTTATTTGGATAATTTTGCTTGTCTAAACTAAATTTCTGCAAACTGTGTTAACATATATAATGGGATAGTACATTTTCTATTACTTACTATAATTCATTTGGTCAGATTGGACGTTGCTAGTAGTATAAAGTGACTTATTATTCAAATCAATGTTTAAGAGAGTGACTCATATGGTGCCAGGATAAGAAAGTAACTCGCATAAGTGAATCCTGAGGTTTTTTCATGTGACCGGTGCCTCTGTGAAACACTTAAATTATGTAATAGTTCATAAAACAGGTTTGTGGTTAAATGCTCTTTGATTACGGTGATATTTAAGGTCCCTTTGACACTGAACATTACTGAGTGAACCATGCCGCAGTCCCCGTTCCGGCGTCCTAACTCCACTCCGGTGTCATCCTTCGTCCTCTCTGCGTACTCTCACCCCGGCTCTCTGCGCTGGCTGTTCTTCTGTGTTCTGCTGCTGCTTTACGTTCTCATACTGTTCTCCAATGTTCTCCTCATCGTCGTCATTGCTCTGAACCGCAGCCTCCACGAGCCCATGTACATGTTCCTCTGCAGCTTGTTCATAAACGAACTCTACGGCAGCACAGCCCTCTTCCCCTTCCTCCTGCTGCACATCCTGCGAGACTCTCACGTTGTTCCTGCTCCGTTTTGCTTTTTACAGGTTTATGTTATACATGGATATGGAACGATAGAATTCCTCACATTAGCTAGCATGTCATACGACCGCTACGTGGCCATTTGCCATCCGCTTCACTATAACTCTCTCATGAGCCAGAACAAGATGACTGCCCTGATTTTGTTTCCTTGGATATTTGCTTTGGCATTAAAGGGTGTTATGATCAGTCTGAGTTCATCGTTGGAACTTTGCAGTAATGTTATTGATAAAGTTTACTGTGATAATTACCCCATCGTGAGGCAGGCCTGCTACGACACCACCTCTGTTAACATATACGGCATTGTGGGGACTTTTAACACAATCGTTATCCCATTTGTCACCATTTTTTACACTTATGTCCGCATCCTCAGAGTGTGTCGGAGCTCCCCGGGGCAGACGTGGCGCAAAGCTGTTCACACCTGTGCACCTCACCTGGCCTCAGTCCTGAACTTCACTGTGGCTGCGTTTTTTGAGGTCCTTCAGGGGCGGTTTGACATGAACAACCTCCCAAACACACTACGCATTTTCCTGTCGCTCTACTTCCTCCTGTGTCAGCCGCTCTTCAACCCTCTAATCTACGGTTTAGTTTTGACCAAAGTGAGACTCATCTGTAAGGCCTTACTGTTCAAATACATCCAGAAAGGCCAATGATAGATGAGTGGGAACCAGCTTGTCCTCCAAAGTTAGTTAGTTTATTCATTCTCGTCCCACAAACATTTAGAGCCTCATTTTCACTGTTATTTCTGTGTTTTTTTTTTTGGTATTGATTTAACAGCACAGCCTCATGTTGTGTTTCTGTAGCACATACAATCATTCCTAACTCCATTCTCCTGTACGACTCTTTATCTGCACTGTATTTACTCACCTCTTTCTGTACAATAAAGCAGTACATACATTTGCCATCTGTGTATGACCCTGACTCAAACATTTTCAGTGAACCACAAGTTTAGAACTATGTGCAGGGATGGGGGTAGGTCAAATTTTCTGAGCCATTACAAAAGTAAAATTGGGGTGAAAGTAAATAAAATTGTAAATACGGTCAGATGCAATCTTCCTGCTAATTTTTCATGTGTCTGAGCAGACACAATCTCTGCCAGTATTACTTACATGTCCTGCACTGTTTGAGTCAGTTTTTCAATTTCCAAGAGCTGTTCTTGTATATTACCTTCTGCCTCATGCAATGGGGATTCTGGAGTCAAGACAAGGATTGCCTTGCCTAATTAGACACATTTCTTTTCCATTGCTGTGTCCATTATTACAGCACTGAAGTCTCTTTAGCGATCTGTAAACTACAAATGCGCGTCACTCCCGCTGTAGTTGTCTGGTTGTGCTCCCATCACACCAAATAGCAGTGTGTATCTATGAAATCCTCAAGAATCAGCACACTTCCTCATGCTAAATCCTAGAGCTAAACCACTGAGATGCTGGAGGGAATTTGTCTCAGGGCTGACCTGGGAACACCTCAAACTCCCCCCGTAAGAGCTGGAGGATGATGGATGGTCTTAACGCTGCTTCTGATTGGTGACCTTTACATCTCCTCTGAATGAGACGAATAGCACTATTTGAGTCTGACATTTCGCTCAGACTGCACCCAGTTCAGCTCAAGTGTGGCACCGCTCTACTGTGCTTCTGCAGTCACTGCCTTTGAAGGCTGCATGTGAGACCACATGTTGCATGAAGTACGAGAACTGGAGCTCTGTGCTCTGGGAAGCCGAGCTCCGCAGGCGCAGACTAAACCAGGCCTACACCAGGACCACACAAGGACTAGGACTAAACCAGGACTTAAACAGGACTAGGACTAAATCAGGACTAAACACGGCCGCGGAGAACAGACCCTTGGAGCACGAAGCCACGGTGCACGTAGCCACGGTGCACGGAGCCACGGTGCACGGAGCCACGGAGCATGGGCAACTCCTGATGAATAGTAATTGCTTAACTTTACCACTTTACCAAATAAATGCTGCAAACCAAGCCAGAGAACTCCATTCAGGAGGAGACTAGTTACTAGTTAATACACTGCTACATGCTGTAGAGCTATATAACATTTTATAACAATTTACACATTTCTCCAACAACCTCGCTCATTATTCTCCAACCAAAGTGCTTTTTATTCTGGTCTATGTACAGGCTCATGCTGGTATCGTATATGATGGGCTCATTCCCCACCGCAACAATAATCTTACGTCACTATCATAACACAGTTCCTGATTGGTTGATGCGGCGCGAATTGCCACAGAAAGTTCAGATTTTTCAACTTTGCAAGCGAAATTTGGGCTTTGCGCGTGAAACGCCGGTTTCGCCAGTTCGCCTCTCTCAATTCGCCACTTCCAAAACATGCACTGTAGGTGTGAAAGTTGTGTGCTTGAGTGATGATGGTTGTCGGAGGGGCCGTTGGTGCCGGCTGGCTTTGCTGCCTCGCTTCCATCAGTCTGTCCCAGGGCAGCTGTGGCTACAGCAGTAGTACCACCACCGGGTCTGGAGTGAATGAAGAATATTCTGTTAATTGTGCTGTGTAAAGCGTCTTTGTGGACATGTGTCAGTATAAAGCGCTATATAAAAAAAGTTACTTTACCTTACCTTGCGTCGCTCCAAACGCATGAATCGCACCGCACAATTCGCGCCGCAAAAATTTATTTGTCAACGCACCTTTACATAGGGTAAAATGTAAACCATTCACATTGTTCGCACCCATCGCGTCCTTTGTGAGCACACAGTAAGAGCACATAGACGAGTATACGCCCATGGACCATTGTGGAACCTGCTTGGACGACTGAGGGATACACAGATATAAGACCACATGGGAACAGAAAAGAAAGTACTACGATTTACTATGATTTTTTTATTATCATTACGGTATCAGAATTGGTACTGAGTCCTTAGTATCGACATAGAGTTTGAAATGTTAGTATCACAGAGTTTGAAATGTTAGTATCACAGAGTTTGAAATGTTAGTATCATGACAACACTGGTTTGTCTGGAGCTGCGTCACAGGAAGTGAAGTCGTCGCCTGGTTTCTCCTTCGAGTGGAACCTTTAAAATCTGCGTCGTCTGCGTGAATCACACATGAGCACAGCGCAGATTAAGGGGAGAGGGAGAGTGCTTCACTTCACTTCACTAAGCATTAAAACTATGCACTTTAATAGGAACATTTAAACCAAAGTACATCTTTATTTAAAGCTCGACTCTGGGCCATGTTTTGGAATACGAGTAAAAACGTATGATTGGCATTTTGTTTAGGGCTTCTTATTTTACTTTGCACAGAACTTTACACACACAACACAGGATTTTTGCATTGCTGGAATTGTATTGTTGAGTCTGACTGTAAAGTTGTAGTTATTAATATAAACTGTCTGTAATAGAGATTTTGCATTGACATTGTATTTGGAAAATGCTGCTCATCATTCTGACTGAGTGGCACTGACGCAGAACTATGGGCAGCACAACAGGTAAAATGTGTTTGTTTTTTCTTTGCCTAATTTTTGTCCTTGAAGCTTTTGATCTTACCTATAATAATTATTTCATCAACACACAGCCTCAGAAACATGTAATTTAAGCACAGAAAGGTCCATTTCTACTGTGTCTGATCCCGTCTGTATCAGTGATAATTATGTAAGCACTACTGTTGATTTGTTTTTTCTTGTTTTAGTTGTCAAATACAAATTTGTCATTTATATTTTTATTAAAGTCCCAAAGGTTTTGCTGTCATCTCCATAACCTCTAGTGAAAGAACATGTTTCAATGCAGCATGATTTTCTAACTTCAATTTAATATTAAAAAAATCGCTTCCTTCTGCCAGATGAATTTTAACTTTAACCATTTAAGATTTATTATTATTTTTGCATTTATATTTTAAAATGAATATTTTGGTGAAATTTATAACATAGAACTGTCACTTGAGCAACACAGGCTTTTTAAGAAATACATGTATTGGGTTTTATTTTTTATTAAACTCAGCGTTACTTCTGTCACTATTACAGTTTGTGTTTAGTACCTGGTTTGGAGCTAAAGTCTCAGTTCAGACCTGGTTTAGCTTTCCTGGATGATTGATGAAGACAGTTTTTACATGAATGATGTTAAACAAGGAGCTATAATCGTTTTTATTTTAACTTTTAATTCTTACCTAATATAATCGTCATCCACAGCATGGATGCAACATGTACAGTTATGTACAATTATATTAACTGTGTAAAATTAATGGAATTTAGATTTTCTGTATGTAAAAATTAAACGATAACTTAGTTTTATCAGTGTATGTTAGACAGTAATACATCCAACGAGATGATCAGAAGACCAGAAAACTTTTCAAATGTGTTGGATTCTAACTATAATTTTGTGTAATTATTATAATAATCGATTAGTCTACAAACGTATTATTATAATTTACAAATGTTGAACTTTTTTCTTCTTAGAGAATAGGTTCACAAACATTATGATGTTTCAGAACAGGTCTGTCTGAGAGATATGTAAAGATATACCATACACCAGGTTAATGTCTTGTTAATGCTCTGCTCTGATCACTTGAATCTTTACTGTTATTTTCATTAAAGTGCTTCTGTCTTTAACCATGCCAGGACAGTCCCCGTTCCGGCGTCCTAACTCCACTCCGGTGTCATCCTTCGTCCTCTCTGCGTACTCTCACCCCGGCTCTCTGCGCTGGCTGTTCTTCTGTGTTCTGCTGCTGCTTTACGTTCTCATACTGTTCTCCAATGTTCTCCTCATCGTCGTCATCGCTCTGAACCGCAGCCTCCACGAGCCCATGTACATGTTCCTCTGCAGCTTGTTCATAAACCAACTCTACGGCAGCGCAGCCCTCTTCCCCTTCCTCCTGCTGCACATCCTGCGAGACTCTCACGTTGTTCCTGCTCCGTTTTGCTTTTTACAGGTTTATATGATGCACGGATATGGGTCGGCGGAATGCTTCACATTAGCTAGCATGTCCTACGACCGCTACGTGGCCATTTGTCATCCCCTTCACTATAACTCTCTCATGAGCCGGAACAAGATGGCTGCCCTGATTTTGTTTCCATGGACATATGCTTTGTTAATGGTAGGTGTTATGATCAGTCTGAGTTCATCGTTGGAACTTTGCAATAATGTTATTGATAAAGTTTACTGTGATAATTACCCCATCGTGAGGCAGGCCTGCTACGACACCACCTCTGTTAACATATACGGCATTGTGGGGACTTTTAATGTCATAGTTTTTCCATTTGTCACCATTTTTTACACTTACGCCCGCATCCTCAGAGTGTGTCGGAGCTCCCCGGGGCAGACGTGGCGCAAAGCTGTTCACACCTGTGCACCTCACCTGGCCTCAGTCCTGAACTTCACCGTGGCTGCGTTTTTTGAGGTCCTTCAGGGGCGTTTTAATATGAGCCATGTCCCAAAAATGCTACGCATTTTCCTGTCGCTCTACTTCCTCCTGTGTCAGCCGCTCTTCAACCCTCTAATCTACGGTTTAGTTTTGACCAAAGTGAGACTCATCTGTAAGGCCTTACTGTTCAAATACATCCAGAAAGGCCAGTGACAGATGAGTGGGAACCAGCTTGTCCTCCAAAGTTAGTTAGTTTCTTCATTCTCGTCCCACAAAGATTGGGAGCATGATTTTCATGATTTAACAGCACAGCCTCATGTTGTGTGGATGAGACTGTTTCTGTAGCATATACAATCATTCCTAACTCCATTTTCCTGTACGACTCTTTATCTGCACTGTATTTACTCACCCCTTTCTTTACAATAAAGCAGTACATACATTTGCCATCTGTGTATGACCCTGACTCAAACGTTTTCAGTGAACCACAAGTTTAGAACTTTGGGCAGGGATGGGGGGCAGGTCAATTTCTCTGAGCCATTACAAAAGCAAAAGTAAATTTGGTGTGAAAGTAAATAAAGTTGTAAGTACGTGTAACACCTGTGTTAATAGATGTTGTGTAATAACACAGTAATAAGGGTGTAACAATGTAATAGTGCAATGGAATGCGGTATTGGGCTAGTAACAGAAGACTAGGGTTCAGCTCATGGAGGGAAGGGCAGGAGACTGAAATTTTGGGTGGTGCAACACCATATATTGTGAATTAAAGTGAATGACATACAATACAAACAACCAGTGAGAATGGCCATTCAATATTTACAATATGTACAGCATGAGTGAAGGTTGAAAAAAAAAAAAACATTCCAAATATCCAGAGCTTTGCAAATGGTTCGATTCGCAATAAGCAAAGAGTCCAGCCGATGAATATTTGTGAAGTGTCGAGAGTCCAACAAATAGAGACCAACACAGCACAAGAACTTCTTCCCAGCCCGCCCACAGTTCTTAACCCCACAGCTGGGTTAACCCAGAAATCCAGAAGGGAGAGTAAGTGCACTGAGAGAGTTCGTGATGATGTATGTATGGCGTTGGTGGGCAACGGCCGAGAGAGTGAGTGGGGAGAGAGTTATAGGCTGCAAGGAGCCCCCTACCGGACCGGCGGGAGGACTGCGGCTCTGCAGTTGACTCAGCTCTGGGCTCTGTAGCTCTGTAGGCTCGAAGCCTGCTTCTAGCTCGCCATCTGGTCCAAGAAACCTGGCCTGAACAACAGGACCAAAGTTTCAATAAATACAAAAAATACAATAACCCTAATAACAAAGGCTATGTATCATTAGCTTCAGTGTGCACACAAAAAACCCAAAATATAGTACTAGTTGCACCATAAATAATTCAAAAGTATGATTCATAACCATAATCACATTAGATAAATGCCACAGCAATATATTGTAAACAGTGATATCCCATCAAATGCTAAAAATACTAGCTGTGGCAAAAAGAATCATTAAATGTACTTTACAAGTCAACAAATTGAAGCTAAAGTGCTAAAATCAGTCAATCAGCAAAAGTACTTGAAAATGCCTAAAAACTAACAATGCAATCAATATACTTTAATAGAATGAATGTGCAGACATGTAACGTTTTTGTCTGTACATGTTACAAGATTCCTTTGACAGAACCAGGCATAAAGTGTACAGAATGGTATATGCTAACCGCGCCCATTAAAAAGCATGGCTGCGGGTAAGCTAACACTAGCACAATCACACAAACACTCACCAATTCCGCGAATTAAGCCTCACACATGAGCCCCACGAGCGAGATATAGCCGCGGTAGGAAGCTCCTACAATATGACAGGTTGTACAATCAGTGTCAAGCGGAATTTACGGTAGAATAATGGAAATAGCATAGACAAACCTGAACCTCGTGTCTCAACCGGCCCCCCCACTGCAGCTATCAAACTGAGACCGCGGCGCCTTATTACTTCACGCAATTTGCCGCGCCGTGTCATGTGACCGCGTGACGTCATTGGGAAAACGGCGCTGATTGGTCGGCTGACTCACGTGACTAAAAGTCATGCAATTTTCCCCCAGGCACATGCAAACCACGTGATCACCGGGAAGAAAAAAAAAACTACGGCAGAAAGGTGCGCATATAGGACAGGCAGGAACAGGATTTGTAACCTGGGTTACATACGGTCAGATGCAATCTTCCCTGTACTTTTTCATGTGTCTCAGCAAACACACAAACGTCAGACACAAGCACTGATAGTATCATATCCGTCCAAGTTACACAGTTTATTAAAAGAATCAAAACGCAGCAACAATTTCTGTTAGATCACTTTTAATTAACTGATTTAGTCCAGCTACAATGATAATAAGTCAAAATTCTTCTTCATGACCTGTGTAAACCTTCAGTTCAATTCAAGTTATATAGCACATTTAAAATTACTTCAGTTGACCAAAGTGCTTCACATAAAGGTTAACAAAGATAACGCAAACACAATGTGAAAGCTATCATAAAAACCAAGATAATCTGACTAGCTCGTATTAAATGCCAGGGAAAAGAGGTAAGTTTTCTGTTTCCACAGTCTGGGCGCTGCCACAGAAAAGCCTCTGTCACCTCTCGTCTCGAGTTTTGGGCTCGACAAACAGGAGCTGGTCGGCTGATCTCAGGGCGGAGTTTAGGGCTGCAGTAATTTCCTCAAATGGACTGGACCCATAAAGTGTAAACATTTGAACATAATCAATAGTGTAAATTGCACCTGATAGAAGACAAGGAGCCAGTGCAGGTCACACAGCACAGATGTGAGCTGCAGCATTCTGGATGTGTTGTAAGAGCTGCAGGAGCCCTGGTCCAGCTCCACATACAAAGAATTGCAATAGTCCAGATGCGATGTTACAGGAAACCGAACGCACTGGAGAAGTCAAAAAACATGATCCTCACAGTGGCAGCCGGCTTGTCCAGGTGGGAGTAGACTCTGTGGAGTAGGGTCAGGATGGCGTCGTCTAGTCCAAGGTGGGGCTGGTAGGCAAACTGTAGAGGGTCTTCCAAATGTTGGACCATGGGCCTCAGCTGCTCCAGGACGAGTCGTTCCAGAGTCTTCATGATGTGGGAGGTCAGTGCCACGGGCCTGTAGTCCTTGGGGTCGCTGGGGCGCGGCGTCTTCGGGACAGGGACGAGGCATAAGAATTGGTACTGAGTCCTTAGTATCGACACAGAGTTTGAAATGTTAGTATCACAGAGTTTGAAATGTTAGTGTCATGACAACACTGGTTTGTCTGGAGCTGCGTCACAGGAAGTGAAGTCGTCGCCTGGTTTCTCCTTCGAGTGGAACCTTTAAAATCTGCGTCGTCTGTGTGAATCACACATGAGCACAGCGCAGATTAAGGGGAGAGGTAGAGTGCTTCACTTCACTTCACTAAGCATTAAAACTATGCACTTTAATAGGAACATTTAAACCAAAGTACATCTTTATTTAAAGCTTGACTCTGGGCCATGTTTTGGAATACGAGTAAAAACGTATGATTGGCATTTCGTTTAGGGCTTCTTGTTTTACTTTGCACAGAACTTTACACACACAACACTGGATTTTTGCATTGCTGGAATTGTATTGTTGAGTCTGACTGTAAAGTTGTAGTTATTAATATAAACTGTCTGTAATAGACATTTTGCATTGACATTGTATTTGGAAAATGCTGCTCATCATTCTGACTGAGTGGCACTGACGCAGAACTATGGGCAGCACAACAGGTAAAATGTGTTTTTTTTTTTCTTTGCCTAATTTTTGTCCTTGAAACTTTTGATCTTACCTATAATAATTATTTCATCAACACACAGCCTCAGAAACATGTAATTTAAGCACAGAAAGGTCCATTTCTACTGTGTGTGATCCTGTCTGTATCAGTGATAATTATGTAAGCACTACTGTTGACTTGTTTTTTCTTGTTTTAGTTGTCAAATACAAATTTGTCGTTTATATTTTTATTAAAGTCCCAAAGGTTTTGCTGTCATCTACATAACCTCTAGTGAAAGAACATGTTTCAATGCAGCATGATTTTCTAACTTCAATTTAATATTAAAAAAATCGCTTCCTTCTGCCAGATGAATTTTAACTTTAACCATTTAAGATTTATTATTATTTTTGCATTTATATTTTAAAATGAATATTTTGGTGAAATTTATCACATAGAACTGTCACTTGAGCAACACAGGCTTTTTAAGAAATACATGTATTGGGTTTTATTTTTCATTAAACTCAGCGTTACTTCTGTCACTATTACAGTTTGTGTTTAGGACCTGGTTTGGAGCTAAAGTCTCAGTTCAGACCTGGTTTAGCTTTCCTGGATGATTGATGAAGACAGTTTTTACATGAATGATGTTAAACAAGGAGCTATAATCATTTTTTTTTTAACTTTTAATTCTTACCTAATATAATCGTCATCCACAGCATGGATGCAACATGTACAGTTATGTATATATATTTTATTGGTGCACACAGGTGAATCCATATTGCACATATTCGTCCAACCACTTTCTTTTTTTGCTCGACACAGTTAGTATGAAAGGAAAATATTGAGAAAGAAATTACACAACACCATCACGACAGTCACAAGACACAAAATTTCCTGCAGCCAATAATGGCCAAACGGGGCCAGTCATTACGAGTCATATGAGTTGGATGTGTATCTTACCCAGGTTAAGAACTACTGTATTAGAGACTAACATTATGCAACTTTTTGATTTGATATATCATACACCAGGTTAATGTCTTGTTCATGCTCTGCTCTGATCACTTAAATCTTTACTGTTCGTTCGTTCATCTTCTTCCGCTTCATCGGGCTGAGTTGCGGGGGCAGCTGTTCACCGCCCAGTTCTCTGCACACCTGAACCCCCTATGAACCCCTCTGTGAGTGGTGAGCCCACAGGAGTTTTTTACTGTTATTTTCATTAAAGTGCTTCTGTCTTTAACCATGCCAGGACAGTCCCCGTTCCGGCGTCCTAACTCCACTCCGGTGTCATCCTTCGTCCTCTCTGCGTACTCTCACCCCGGCTCTCTGCGCTGGCTGTTCTTCTGTGTTCTGCTGCTGCTTTACGTTCTCATACTGTTCTCCAACGTTCTCCTCATCGTCGTCATCGCTCTGAACCGCAGCCTCCACGAGCCCATGTACATGTTCCTCTGCAGCTTGTTCATAAACCAACTCTACGGCAGCGCAGCCCTCTTCCCCTTCCTCCTGCTGCACATCCTGCGAGACTCTCACGTTGTTCCTGCTCCGTTTTGCTTTTTACAGGTTTATATGATACACGGATATGGGTCGGCGGAATGCCTCACATTAGCTAGCATGTCATATGACCGCTACGTGGCCATTTGTCATCCGCTTCACTATAACTCTCTCATGAGTCGGAACAAGATGGTTGCCCTGATTTTGTTTCCATGGACATATGCTTTGTTAATGATGGGTGTTATGATCAGTCTGAGTTCATCGTTGGAACTTTGCAATAATGTTATTGATAAAGTTTACTGTGATAATTACCCCATCGTGAGGCAGGCCTGCTACGACACCACCTCTGTTAACATATACGGCATTGTGGGGACTTTTAATGTCATGGTTTTTCCATTTGTCACCATTTTTTACACTTACGCCCGCATCCTCAGAGTGTGTCGGAGCTCCCCGGGGCAGACGTGGCGCAAAGCTGTTCACACCTGTGCACCTCACCTGGCCTCAGTCCTGAACTTCACCGTGGCTGCGTTTTTTGAGGTCCTTCAGGGGCGTTTTAATATGAGCCACGTCCCAAAAATGCTACGCATTTTCCTGTCGCTCTACTTCCTCCTGTGTCAGCCGCTCTTCAACCCTCTAATCTACGGTTTAGTTTTGACCAAAGTGAGACTCATCTGTAAGGCCTTACTGTTCAAATACATCCAGAAAGGCCAGTGACAGATGAGTGGGAACCAGCTTGTACTCCAAAGTTAGTTTCTTCATTCTCGTCCCACAAAAATTGGGAGCACCATTTTCATGATTTAACAGCACAGCCTCATGTTGTGTGGATGAGACTGTTTCTGTAGCACATACAATCATTCCTAACTCCATTCTCCTGTACGACTCTTTATCTGCACTGTATTTACTCAGCCCTTTCTTTACAATAAAGCAGTACATACATTTGTCATCTGTGTATGACCCTGACTCAAACATTTTCAGTGAACCACAAGTTTAGAACTATGTGCAGGGATGGGGGGTAGTTCAAATTTTCTGAGCCATTACAAAAGTAAAGTTGGGGTGAAAGTAAATAAACCACTGAGATGCTGGAGGGAATTTGTCTCTGGGCTGACCTTGGAACATCTCAAAATCCCCCCTGTAAGAGCTGGAGGATGATGGATGGTCTTAACGCTGCTTCTGATTGGTGACCTTTACATCTCCTCTGAATGAGACGAATAGCACTATTCGAGTCTGACATTTCGCTCAGACTGCACCCAGTTCAGCTCAAGTGTGGCACCGCTCTACTGTGCTTCTGCAGTCACTGCCTTTGAAGGCTGCATGTGAGACCACATGTTGCATGAAGTACGAGAACTGGAGCTCTGTGCTCTGGGAAGCCGAGCTCCGCAGGCGCAGACTAAACCAGGCCTACACCAGGACCACACAAGGACTAGGACTAAACCAGGACTTAAACCAGGACTAGGACTAAATCAGGACTAAACGTGGCGGCGGAGAACAGACCCTTGGAGCACGGAGCCATGGTGCACGGAGCATGAGCAACTCCTGATGAATAGTAATTGCTTAACTTTACCACTTTACCAAATAAATGCTGCAAACCAAGCCAGAGAAGTCCATTCAGGAGGAGACTAGTTACTAGTTAATACACTGCTACATGCTGTAGAGCTATATAACATTTTATAACAACTTACGCGGTTCTCCAACAACCTCGCTCATTATTCTCCAACCAAAGTCCTTTTTATTCTGGTCTATGTACAGGCTCATGCTGGTATCGTATATGATGGGCTCATTCCCCACCGCAACAATAATCTTACGTCACTATCATAACACACTTCCTGATTGGTTGATGCGGCGCAAATTGCCACAGAAAGTTCAGATTTTTCAACTTTGCAAGCGAAATTTGGGCTTTGCGCGTGAAAGGCCGGTTTCGCCAGTTTCGCGTCTCTCAATTCGCCACTTCCAAAACATGCACTGTAGGTGTGAAAGTTGTGTGCTTGAGTGATGATGGTTGTTGGAGGAACCGTTGGTGCCGGCTGGCTTGGCTGCCTCGCTTCCATCAGTCTGTCCCAGGGCAGCAGTGGCTACAGCAGTAGTACCACCACCAGGAGTGAATGAAGAATATTCTGTTAATCGTGCTGTGTAAAGCTTCTTTGGGGACATGTGTCAGTATAAAGCACTATATAAAAAAGTTACTTTACCTTACCTTACTTTGCGTCGCTCCAAACGCATGAATCGCACCGCACAATTCGCGCCGCAAAAATTTATTCGCGCATCAACACACCTTTACATAGGGTTAACATGTAAACCATTCACGTTGTTCGCACCCATCGCGTCCTTTGTGAGCACACAGTAAGAGCACATAGACGAGTATACGCCCATGGACCATTGTGGAACCTGCTTGGACAACTGAGGGATACACAGATATAAGACCACATGGAAACAGAAAAGAAAGTACTACGATTTACTATCATTTTTTTATTATCATTACGGTATCAGAATTGGTACTGAGTCCTTAGTATCGACATAGAGTTTGAAATGTTAGTATCACAGAGTTTGAAATGTTAGTATCATGACAACACTGGTTTGTCTGGAGCTGCGTCACAGGAAGTGAAGTCGTCGCCTGGTTTCTCCTTCGAGTGGAACCTTTAAAATCTGCGTCGTCTGCGTGAATCACACATGAGCACAGCGCAGATTAAGGGGAGAGGTAGAGTGCTTCACTTCACTTCACTAAGCATTAAAACTATGCACTTTAATAGGAACATTTAAACCAAAGTACATCTTTATTTAAAGCTTGACTCTGGGCCATGTTTTGGAATATGAGTAAAAACGTATGATTGGCATTTCGTTTAGGGCTTCTTGTTTTACTTTGCACAGAACTTTACACACACAACACTGGATTTTTGCATTGCTGGAATTGTATTGTTGAGTCTGACTGTAAAGTTGTAGTTATTAATATAAACTGTCTGTAATAGAGATTTTGCATTGACATTGTATTTGGAAAATGCTCCTCATCATTCTGACTGAGTGGCACTGACGCAGAACTATGGGCAGCACAACAGGTAAAATGTGTTTGTTTTTTCTTTGCCTAATTTTTGTCCTTGAAGCTTTTGATCTTACCTATAATAATTATTTCGTCAACACACAGCCTCAGAAACATGTAATTTAAGCACAGAAAGGTCCATTTCTACTGTGTCTGATCCCGTCTGTATCAGTGATAATAATGTAAGCACTACTGTTGACTTGTGTTTTCTTGTTTTAGTTGTCAAATACAAAGGAAATATTTAGTTGGAGTTGTTTTGTTGTTTATATTTTTATTAAAGTCCCAAAGGTTTTGCTGTCATCTACATAACCTCTAGTGAAAGAACATGTTTTAATGCAGCATGATTTTGTAACTTCCATTTAATATAAAAAAAATCACTTCCTTCTGCCAGACGAATTTTAACTTTAACCATTTAAGATTTATTATTATTTTTGCATTTATATTTTAAAATGAATGTTTTGGTGAAATGTATCACATAGAACTGTCACTTGAGCAACACAGGCTTTTTAAGAAATACATGTATTGGGTTTTATTTTTAATAAACTCAGCGTTACTTCTGTCACTATTACAGTTTGTGTTTAGTACCTGGTTTGGAGCTAAAGTCTCAGTTAAGACCTGGTTTAGCTTTCCTGGATGATTGATGAAGACAGTTTTTACATGAATGATGTTAAACAAGGAGCTATAATCATTTTTATTTTAACTTTTAATTCTTACCTAATATAATCGTCATCCAGAGCATGGATGCAACATGTACAGTTATGTACAATTGTATTAACTGTGTAAAATTAATGTAATGTATATATATATATTTTTTTTGTATGTAAAAATTAAACGATAACTTAGTTTTCTCAGTGTATGTTAGACAGTAATACATCCAACGAGATGATCAGAACCCAGAAGACCAGAAAACCTTTAAAATGTGTTGGGTTCTAACTATAATTTCATGTAATTACTATAATAATCTATTAGTCTTTTGAAAGTCACATACATTTAATCATAATTTACAAATGCTGAACCTTTTTTGTTATTAGAGCAGTGGTTCTTAACCTTGTTGGAGGTACTGAACCCCACTAGTTTCATATGCGCATTCACAGAACCCTTCTTAAATGGAAAAATAAAATGTTTTTTTCAAATTCAAAACATAGGTATATATATTTTATTGGTGCACACAGGTGAATCCGTATTGCACATATTCGTCCAACCACTTTCTTTTTTTGCTCGACACAGTTAGTATGAAAGGAAAATATTGAGAAAGAAATTACACAACACCATCACGACAGTCACAAGACACAAAATTTCCTGCAGCCAATAATGGCCAAACGGGGCCAGTCATTACGAGTCATATGAGTTGGATGTGTATCTTACCCAGGTTAAGAACTACTGTATTAGAGACTAACATTATGCAACTTTTTGATTTGATATATCATACACCAGGTTAATGTCTTGTTCATGCTCTGCTCTGATCACTTAAATCTTTACTGTTCGTTCGTTCATCTTCTTCTGCTTCATCGGGCTGAGTTGTGGGGGCAGCTGTTCACCGCCCAGTTCTCTGCACACCTGAACCCCCTATGAACCCCTCTGTGAGTGGTGAGCCCACAGGAGTTTTTTACTGTTATTTTCATTAAAGTGCTTCTGTCTTTAACCATGCCAGGACAGTCCCCGTTCCGGCGTCCTAACTCCACTCCGGTGTCATCCTTCGTCCTCTCTGCGTACTCTCACCCCGGCTCTCTGCGCTGGCTGTTCTTCTGTGTTCTGCTGCTGCTTTACCTTCTCATACTGTTCTCCAACGTTCTCCTCATCGTCGTCATCGCTCTGAACCGCAGCCTCCACGAGCCCATGTACATGTTCCTCTGCAGCTTGTTCATAAACCAACTCTACGGCAGTGCAGCCCTCTTCCCCTTCCTCCTGCTGCACATCCTGCGAGACTCTCACATTGTTCCTGCTCCGTTTTGCTTTTTACAGGTTTATATGATGCACGGATATGGAACGACAGAATTCTTCACATTAGCTAGCATGTCCTACGACCGCTACGTGGCCATTTGCCATCCGCTTCACTATAACTCTCTCATGAGTCGGAACAAGATGGTTGCCCTGATTTTGTTTCCTTGGATATTTTCTTTGGCGACAAAGGGTGTTATGATCAGTCTGAGTTCATCGTTGGAACTTTGCAATAATGTTATTGATAAAGTTTACTGTGATAATTACTCCATCGTGAGGCAGGCCTGCTACGACACCACCTCTGTTAACATATACGGCATTGTGGGGACTTTTAATATCATAGTTTTTCCATTTGGCACCATTTTTTACACTTACGCCCGCATCCTCAGAGTGTGTCGGAGCTCCCCGGGGCAGACGTGGCACAAAGCTGTTCACACCTGTGCACCTCACCTGGCCTCAGTCCTGAACTTCACCGTGGCTGCGTTTTTTGAGGTCCTTCAGGGGCGGTTTGACATGAGCCACGTCCCAAACACACTACGCATTTTCCTGTCGCTCTACTTCCTCCTGTGTCAGCCGCTCTTCAACCCTCTAATCTACGGTTTAGTTTTGACCAAAGTGAGACTAATCTGTAAGGCCTTACTGTTCAAATACATCCAGAAAGGCCAATAACAGATGAGTGGGAACCAGCTTGTCCTCCAAATTAGTTTATTCATTCTCGTCCCACAAAGATTTGGAGCCTCATTTTTACTGTTATTTGTGGGGGGTTTTTTTGGTATTGATTTAACAGCACAGCCTCATGTTGTGTTTCTGTAGCACATACAATCATTCCTAACTCCATTCTCCTGTACGACTCTTTATCTGCACTGTATTTACTCACCTCTTTCTGTACAATAAAGCAGTACATACATTTGCCATCTGTGTATGACCCTGACTCAAACATTTTCAATGAACCACAAGTTTAGAACTATGTGCAGGGATGGGGGTAGGTCAAATTTTCTGAGCCATTACAAAAGTAAAATTGGGGTGAAAGTAAATAAAGTTGTAAATATGGTCAGATGCAATCTTCCCGCTAATTTTTCATGTGTCTGAGCAGACACAATCTCTGCCAGTATTACTTATATGTCCTGCACTGTTTGAGTCAGTTTTTCAATTTCCAAGAGCTGTTCTTGTATATTACCTTCTGCCTCATGCAAAGGGGATTCTGGAGTCAAGACAAGGATTGCCTTGCCTAATTAGACAAATTTCTTTTTCATTGCTCTGTCCATTATTACAGCACTGATGTCTCTTTTGCGATCTGTAAACTACAAATGCGCGTCACTCCCGCTGTAATTGTCTGGTTGTGCTCCCATCACACGTGTCGCCAAATAGCAATGTGTATCTATGAAATCCTCAAGAATCAGCACACTTCCTCATGCTAAATCCTAGAGCTAAACCAGTGAGATGCTGCGGGGAATTTGTCTCTGGGCTGACCTGGGAACACCTCAAGATCCCCCCGTAAAAGCTGAAGGAAGAGTATGTGGAAAGGGAAGAAAATGAATCGATGGATGGTCTTAACACTGCTTCTGATTGGTGACCTTTACATCTCCTCTGAATGAGACGAATAGCACTATTCGAGTCTGACATTTTGCTCAGACTGCACCCAGTTCAGCTCAAGTGTGGCACCGCTCTACTGTGCTTCTGCAGTCACTGCCTTTGAAGGCTGCATGTGAGACCACATGTTGCATGAAGTACGAGAACTGGAGCTCTGTGCTCTGGGAAGCCGAGCTCCGCAGGCGCAGACTAAACCAGGACTACACAAGGACTACACAAGGACTAGGATTAAACCAGGACTTAAACCAGGACTAGGATTAAATCAGTAGTAAACGTGGCCGCGGAGAACGGACCCTTGGAGCACGGAGCCACGGTGCACGGAGCATGAGCAACTCCTGATGAATAGTAATTGCTTAACTTTACCACTTTACCAAATAAATGCTGCAAACCAAGCCAGAGAAGTCCATTCAGGAGGAGACTAGTTACTAGTTAATACACTGCTACATGCTGTAGAGCTATATAACATTTTATAACAATTTACACATTTCTCCAACAACCTCGCTCATTATTCTCCAACCAAAGTCCTTTTTATTCCGGTCTATGTACAGGCTCATGCTGGTATCGTATATGATGGGCTCATTCCCCACTGCAACAATAATCTTACGTCACTATCATAACACAGTTCCTGATTGGTTGATGCGGCGCGAATTGCCACAGAAAGTTCAGATTTTTCAACTTTGCAAGCGAAATTTGGGCTTTGCGCATAAAACGCCGGTTTCGCCAGTTCGCCTCTCTCAATTTGCCACTTCCAAAACATGCACTGTAGGTGTGAAAGTTGTGTGCTTGAGTGATGATGGTTGTTGGAGGAACCGTTGGTGCCGGCTGGCTTGGCTGCCTCGCTTCCATCAGTCTGTCCCAGGGCAGCTGTGGCTACAGCAGTAGTACCACCACCGGGTCTGGAGTGAATGAAGAATATTCTGTTAATCGTGCTGTGTAAACCTTCTTTGGGGACATGTGTCAGTATAAAGCGCTATATAAAAAAAGGTACTTTACCTTACCTTACTTTGCGTCGCTCCAAACGCATGAATCGCACCACACAATTCGCGCCGCAAAAATTTGTTCACGCATCAACACACCTTTACATAGGGTTAACATGTAAACCATTCACGTTGTTCGCACCCATCGCGTCCTTTGTGAGCACACAGTAAGAGCACATAGACGAGTATACGCCCATGGACCATTGTGGAACCTGCTTGGACAACTGAGGGATACACAGATATAAGACCACATGGGAACAGAAAAGAAAGTACTACGATTTACTATCATTTTTTTATTATCATTACGGTATCAGAATTGGTACTGAGTCCTTAGAATCGACATAGAGTTTGAAATGTTAGTATCACAGAGTTTGAAATGTTAGTATCATGACAACACTGGTTTGTCTGGAGCTGCGTCACAGGAAGTGAAGTCGTCGCCTGGTTTCTCCTTCGAGTGGAACCTTTAAAATCTACGTCGTCTGCGTGAATCACACATGAGCACAGCGCAGATTAAGGGGAGAGGTAGAGTGCTTCACTTCACTTCACTAAGCATTTAAACTATGCACTTTAATAGGAACATTTAAACCAAAGTACATCTTTATTTAAAGCTTGACTCTGGGCCATGTTTTGGAATATGAGTAAAAACGTATGATTGGCATTTCGTTTAGGGCTTCTTGTTTTACTTTGCACAGAACTTTACACACACAACACTGGATTTTTGCATTGCTGGAATTGTATTGTTGAGTCTGACTGTAAAGTTGTAGTTATTAATATAAACTGTCTGTAATAGAGATTTTGCATTGACATTGTATTTGGAAAATGCTGCTCATCATTCTGACTGAGTGGCACTGACGCAGAACTATGGGCAGCACAACAGGTAAAATGTGTTTGTTTTTTCTTTGCCTAATTTTTGTCCTTGAAGCTTTTGATCTTACCTATAATAATTATTTCATCAACACACAGCCTCAGAAACATGTAATTTAAGCACAGAAAGGTCCATTTCTACTGTGTGTGATCCTGTCTGTATCAGTGATAATTATGTAAGCACTACTGTTGACTTGTTTTTTCTTGTTTTAGTTGTCAAATACAAAGGAAATATTTAGTTGGAGTTGTTTTGTCGTTTATATTTTTATTAAAGTCCCAAAGGTTTTGCTGTCATCTACATAACCTCTAGTGAAAGAACATGTTTTAATGCAGCATGATTTTGTAACTTCCATTTAATATAAAAAAAATCACTTCCTTCTGCCAGACGAATTTTAACTTTAACCATTTAAGATTTATTATTATTTTTGCATTTATATTTTAAAATGAATGTTTTGGTGAAATGTATCACATAGAACTGTCACTTGAGCAACACAGGCTTTTTAAGAAATACATGTATTGGGTTTTATTTTTTATTAAACTCAGCGTTGCTTCTGTCACTATTACAGTTTGTGTTTAGTACCTGGTTTGGAGCTAAAGTCTCAGTTCAGACCTGGTTTAGCTTTTCTGGATAATTGATGAAGACAGTTTTTACATGAATGATGTTAAACAAGGAGCTATAATCGTTTTTATTTTAACTTTTAATTCTTACCTAATATAATCGTCATCCAGAGCATGGATGCAACATGTACAGTTATGTACAATTGTATTAACTGTGTAAAATTAATGTAATGTATATATATATATTTTTTTTGTATGTAAAAATTAAACGATAACTTAGTTTTCTCAGTGTATGTTAGACAGTAATACATCCAACGAGATGATCAGAACCCAGAAGACCAGAAAACCTTTAAAATGTGTTGGGTTCTAACTATAATTTCATGTAATTACTATAATAATCTATTAGTCTTTTGAAAGTTACATACGTTTAATCATAATTTACAAATGTTGAACCTTTTTTGCTATTAGAGCAGTGGTTCTTAACCTTGTTGGAGGTACTGAACCCCACTAGTTTCATATGCGCATTCACAGAACCCTTCTTAATTGGAAAAATAAAATGTTTTTTTCAAATTCAAAACATAGGTATGTATATTTTATTGGTGCACACAGGTGAATCCATATTGCACATATTCGTCCAACCACTTTCTTTTTTTGCTCGACACAGTTAGTATGAAAGGAAAATATTGAGAAAGAAATTACACGACACCATCACGACAGTCACAAGACACAAAATTTCCTGCAGCCAATAATGGCCAAACGGGGCCAGTCATTACGAGTCATATGAGTTGGATGTGTGTCTTACCCAGGTTAAGAACTACTGTATTAGAGACTAACATTATGCAACTTTTTGATTTGATATATCATACACCAGGTTAATGTCTTGTTCATGCTCTGCTCTGATCACTTAAATCTTTACTGTTCGTTCGTTCATCTTCTTCCGCTTGATCGGGCTGAGTTGCGGGGGCAGCTGTTCACCGCCCAGTTCTCTGCACACCTGAACCCCCTATGAACCCCTCTGTGAGTGGTGAGCCCACAGGAGTTTTTTACTGTTATTTTCATTAAAGTGCTTCTGTCTTTAACCATGCCAGGACAGTCCCCGTTCCGGCGTCCTAACTCCACTCCGGTGTCATCCTTCGTCCTCTCTGCGTACTCTCACCCCGGCTCTCTGCGCTGGCTGTTCTTCTGTGTTCTGCTGCTGCTTTACGTTCTCATACTGTTCTCCAACGTTCTCCTCATCGTCGTCATCGCTCTGAACCGCAGCCTCCACGAGCCCATGTACATGTTCCTCTGCAGCTTGTTCATAAACCAACTCTACGGCAGCACAGCCCTCTTCCCCTTCCTCCTGCTGCACATCCTGCGAGACTCTCACGTTGTTCCTGCTCCGTTTTGCTTTTTACAGGTTTATATGATACACGGATATGGGTCGGCGGAATGCCTCACATTAGCTAGCATGTCCTACGACCGCTACGTGGCCATTTGTCATCCGCTTCACTATAACTCTCTCATGAGTCGGAACAAGATGGTTGCCCTGATTTTGTTTCCATGGACAAATGCTTTGTTAATGGTAGGTGTTATGATCAGTCTGAGTTCATCGTTGGAACTTTGCAATAATGTTATTGATAAAGTTTACTGTGATAATTACCCCATCGTGAGGCAGGCCTGCCACGACACCACCTCTGTTAACATATACGGCATTGTGGGGACTTTTAATATCATAGTTTTTCCATTTGTCACCATTTTTTACACTTACGCCCGCATCCTCAGAGTGTGTCGGAGCTCCCCGGGGCAGACGTGGCGCAAAGCTGTTCACACCTGTGCACCTCACCTGGCCTCAGTCCTGAACTTCACCGTGGCTGCGTTTTTTGAGGTCCTTCAGGGGCGTTTTAATATGAGCCACGTCCCAAAAATGCTACGCATTTTCCTGTCGCTCTACTTCCTCCTGTGTCAGCCGCTCTTCAACCCTCTAATCTACGGTTTAGTTTTGACCAAAGTGAGACTCATTTGTAAGGCCTTACTGTTCAACTACATCCAGAAAGGCCAGTGACAGATGAGTGGGAACCAGCTTGTCCTCCAAAGTTAGTTTATTCATTCTCGTCCCACAAAAATTGGGAGCATCATTTTCATGATTTAACAGCACAGCCTCATGTTGTGTGGATGAGACTGTTTCTGTAGCACATACAATCATTCCTAACTCCATTCTCCTGTACGACTCTTTATCTGCACTGTATTTACTCAGCCCTTTCTTTACAATAAAGCAGTACATACATTTGTCATCTGTGTATGACCCTGACTCAAACATTTTCAGTGAACCACAAGTTTAGAACTATGTGCAGGGATGGGGGTAGGTCAAATTTTCTGAGCCATTACAAAAGTAAAGTTGGGGTGAAAGTAAATAAACCACCGAGATGCTGGAGGGAATTTGTCTCTGGGCTGACCTTGGAACATCTCATAATCCCCCCTGTAAGAGCTGGAGGATGATGGATGGTCTTAACGCTGCTTCTGATTGGTGACCTTTACATCTCCTCTGAATGAGACGAATAGCACTATTCGAGTCTGACATTTTGCTCAGACTGCACCCAGTTCAGCTCAAGTGTGGCACCGCTCTACTGTGCTTCTGCAGTCACTGCCTTTGAAGGCTGCATGTGAGACCACATGTTGCATGAAGTACGAGAACTGGAGCTCTGTGCTCTGGGAAGCCGAGCTCCGCAGGCGCAGACTAAACCAGGCCTACACCAGGACCACACAAGGACTAGGACTAAACCAGGACTTAAACCAGGACTAGGACTAAATCAGGACTAAACGTGGCGGCAGAGAACAGACCCTTGGAGCACGGAGCCATGGTGCACGGAGCATGGGCAACTCCTGATGAATAGTAATTGCTTAACTTTACCACTTTACCAAATAAATGCTGCAAACCAAGCCAGAGAACTCCATTCAGGAGGAGACTAGTTACTAGTTAATACACTGCTACATGATGTAGACCTATATAACATTTTATAACAACTTACGCGGTTCTCCAACAACCTCGCTCATTATTCTCCAACCAAAGTCCTTTTTATTCTGGTCTATGTACAGGCTCATGCTGGTATCGTATATGATGAGCTCATTCCCCACCGCAACAATAATCTTAGGTCATTATCATAACACAGTTCCTGATTGGTTGATGCGTCGCGAATTGCCACAAAAAGTTCAGATTTTTCAACTTTGCAAGCGAAATTTGGGCTTTGTGCGTGAAACGCCGGTTTCGCCAGTTCGCCTCTCTCAATTCGCCACTTCCAAAACATGCACTGTAGGTGTGAAAGTTGTGTGCTTGAGTGATGATGGTTGTCGGAGGGACAGTTGGTGCCGGCTGGCTTGGCTGCCTCGCTTCCATCAGTCTGTCCCAGGGCAGCTGTGGCTACAGCAGTAGTACCACCACCGGGTCTGGAGTGAATGAAGAATATTCTGTTAATCGTGCTGTGTAAAGCGTCTTTGGGGACATGTGTCAGTATAAAGCGCTACATAAAAAAGTTACTTTACCTTACCTTACTTTGCGTCGCTCCAAACGCATGAATCGCACCGCACAATTCGCGCCGCAAAAATTTATTTGTCAACGCACCTTTACATAGGGTAAAATGTAAACCATTCACATTGTTCGCACCCATCGTGTCCTTTGTGAGCACACAGTAAGAGCACATAGACGAGTATACGCCCATGGACCATTGTGGAACCTGTGCTGGGACGACTGAGGGATACACAGATATAAGACCACATGGGAACAGAAAAGAAAGTACTACGATTTACTATGATTTTTTTATTATCATTACGGTATCAGAATTGGTACTGAGTCCTTACTATGTAGTTAGTTAGTAATGGTTCGATTCGCAATAAGTATAAGTAGAATATTTGTGAAGTGTCGAGAGTCCAACAAATAGAGACCAACACAGCACAAGAACTTCTTCCCAGCCCGCCCACAGTTCTTAACCCCACAGCTGGGTTAACCCAGAAATCCAGAAGGGAGGGTAAGTGCACTGAGAGAGTTCGTGATGATGTATGTATGGCGTTGGTGGGCAACGGCCGAGAGAGTGAGTGGGGAGAGAGTTATAGGCTGCAAGGAGCCCCCTACCGGACCGGCGGGAGGACTGCGGCTCTGCAGTTGACTCAGCTCTGGGCTCTGTAGCTCTGTAGGCTCGAAGCCTGCTTCTAGCTCGCCATCTGGTCCAAAAAACCTGGCCTGAACAACAGGACCAAAGTTTCAATAAATACAAAAAATACAATAACCCTAATAACAAAGGCTATGTATCATTAGCTTCAGTGTGCACACAAAAAATCCAAAATATAGTACTAGTTGCACCATAAATAATTCAAAAGTATGATTCATAACCATAATCACATTAGATAAATGCCACAGCAATATAATGTAAACAGTGATATCCCATCAAATGCTAAAAATACTAGCTGTGGCAAAAAGAATCATTAAATGTACTTTACAAGTCAACAAATTGAAGCTAAAGTGCTAAAATCAGTCAATCAGCAAAAGTACTTGAAAATCCCTAAAAACTAACAATGCAATCAATATACTTTAATAGAATGAATGTGCAGACATGTAACGTTTTTGTCCGTACATGTTACAAGATTCCTTTGACAGAACCAGGCATAAAGTGTACAGAATGGTGTATGCTAACCGCGCCCATTAAAAAGCATGGCTTTTTAGCTAACACTAGCACAATCACACAAACACTCACCAATTCCGCGAATTAAGCCTCACACATGAGCCCCTCGAGCGAGATATAGCCGCGGTAGGAAGCTCCTACAATATGACAGGTTGTACAATCAGTGTCAAGCGGAATTTACGGTAAAATAATGGCTTACAGCAGAATGCGAAACGAAACGAAACGAAACGAAACGAAAATCTGCAGAATGCGAAATCTGCAAACTACGAAATCTGCAGAATGCGAAATCTGCAAACTACGAAATCTGCAGAATGCGAAATCTGCAAACTATTTAAATCTGCAGAATCGCGAACGGTGTTTATGTTCACCCGGAAGTACCCGTAAGTCACCGGAAGTACTGAAGGTAAGTCACTAGCGGGTCAGTCTCTCTGAAGAGGACATGACACCGCTAAAATTGGAACTATTTTTGAGGCAGGTTAAAATCACCTTTTCTGTTGTTGTAAACACCGTTTTCTAATAGGCTTATAGCTAATAGCTAATAACTGGAATGCTAGCTGCTTTACTTACAGAAGCTGTTACCAGTTGCAGACATAACAACGTCAAGGTTACACACTGCTAGGGACTGTAACCAATACTGTTATTAACTGTAAGTAGCTTTGGATAAAGTGTCAGCTAAGTGTAATGTATAATGTAATGTAAACAGGGTTATTTCAGTTTCATTCCCAGGCCATTGTTTTCATAGTCATATTTGCCATGCCTAAAGATATCGCTCCATTATTGCAGCGGAATAAATAATGAACAAATCCAGGTCTTTACTGATGATTTATTTTAGGCTTTTAAATTGTACATAGTTACAGTTAAGCCACGGGCGTGTGGCGCAGTGTGTGTGCGCGCAGGTGTGAATGCAAGAACTGATATTGCTATACAAATACATTTTGAATTGAATGTTAATTTGTCATGCCAATTAATCAATGCTTGATAATAACATTTAAGTGGCTTTTTGGATTACTTGAAGAAAATACAATTTAAATAAAGTTCTGTAATGTCTCTTGGAGGGCTTTGAATCTGAATCCTTCAAATATTGTTCTTGTTTTAGCAGCAATGAAGAAGCATATGACAAAAATTGAAGAGGTATATGCCCAGTCCTCTCCAGATGGTCGATGCCGTCAAGAAACTCTCCCATCGGTTCAAAGCCGCACATGTCTTGACTGAGGAACAAGCTTCGAACATATCAGAGCTGCATTCAGCTGCGTGCGTAAAGGTACAGTCTGTTGTCGCATTTTCAACAGTCTAGTCCCCATTTTTGATTTTGATTTGTTGCGTTGCAACTGTGTATTGTGTGTATCTAAGTCTATTGTATGCCGTGCGTATGCTGTTGCCTGTTGAAATACTCTGCCTGTTTCTTCACAAACAAATCTTAAGGGTTTGTGTATCAGGGCTCTAGGAAAGTGCAGAAGTCACTCTCACTAAATCTGTTGCCGGATGGCCTTCAGAGTATCCTCAGAGTGGCCCCTTGGAAGTTTTCAGCATGCGCGCCAAACAGAAAGTTGCCCTGT
Source organism: Odontamblyopus lacepedii (assembly GCA_034769755.1). Taxonomy (NCBI): domain Eukaryota; kingdom Metazoa; phylum Chordata; class Actinopteri; order Gobiiformes; family Gobiidae; genus Odontamblyopus; species Odontamblyopus lacepedii. The sequence continues at coordinate 36,912,418 of CM068354.1, read as the reverse complement.
CCTAGACTGTTGCCTTTCTCTCTGGAGCTCCTTGCGGTTGGGTTGTTAACTGCATGGTAAACAAAACCCAGAGTTACTGATCAATATAAACAAATAAATAAAGTTATGGTTTGAATTAATCAGTGTTTTCATGTTCTCTTGCATTTTAATTATTGCGACTAGTTTTCAAATCGCCAAGATCAAATATCTGAAATCGAAGAGGAAACCATATCTGTAGCCCTAAAACTGTGAAACATAAACTATCAAGACATTGTACTGTTCGTATCCTAGTACTAGTGTTTATCTCTGTCTTGCAGGACCAGTGATGGAGCCAGTGCTCAAACATGCCGCAGATCAATCCTAGGATGCAGTCGTGTGTCACTCGGTCACTGCAGACAAGCAATCAGCGCGTAAAATAGGCCAGACAGCTTCAGGATGTGGTGGAGGTTTCGGCCTTTCTGAGGTTCTGAATGCCTTGCAAGACGTTATTAAGGTGGACTAAACGCATTGTGCTGGTAACCATCTCTGTTATTACTTTCTGTTCACTTTATTGCCAATATTCAGAGGTCGATGTAAGCTTAGGATATTTATTCTAAGTAAGAAAGAGAAAGTTACAGAGAAATAAAAAGACGTTCATGTTTAATAAACATAATAAAAGAATGTAAGTGTAAAGGTAACGCAGAGTTAAATTTGTAACTGGACCAAAGTTTTGATAGAAGACGTTTGCTTGCTCATCCGAGCTGCTTCTTCAGTAAATGAAGAAGCAGCTCGATGAGCCGTCTTCTATCAAAACTTTGGTCCAGTTGACAAATTTAACTCTTACGCTGCCTTTTACAATTTACCTTACATTCTTTTATTATGTTTATTAAACATGAACGTCTTTTAAAAGTATTTCTCTGTAACTTTCTTTCTTACTTAAAATAAAAATATCCTTGCTTACATCTGACCTCTGAACATTGGCAATAAAGTGAACAGAAAGTAATAACAGAGATGGTTACCAGCACAATGCGTTTAGTCCACCTTAATAACGTCTTGCAGGCATTCAGGGCCTCAGAAAGGCCAGAAACCTCCACCACATTCAAGGCCAAGCTGTCTGGCCTACATTTTACACACTGATTGCTTGTCTGCAGTGACCGAAGTGACACACGACCTGCATCCTAGAATTGATCTGCAGCATGTTGACAACACTGGCTCCATCACTGGTCCTGCAAGACAGAGATAAAAAGTAATTAGGACACTAGGGATGCAACAGTACAATGTGCCCAGTTTGGTATGTTTCACAGTTTTAGGCTACAGATATGGTTCCTCTTCGTTTCAGATATTTGATCTTGGCATTTGGAAAACTAGTCACAATAATTAAATGCAAGAGAACATGAAACACTGATTAATTCAAACCACTTCTTTATTATTTATTTGTTTATATTGATCAGTAACTCTGGGTTTGTTTACTATGCAGTTAACAACCCAAACCTGTAGGGGAGCTCCGTAGAGAAAAAAAGGCAACAGTCTAGGACAGGAGTGGGCAAACTTTTCTGTTTATGCGGCCGCATGCTGAAAAACTAGGTACACTTCCAAGGGGCCACTGCAAATGAAGGCCATCCGCTTTTAACAGATTTCTAGTGAGAGTGACTGCACACTCTGCACTTTCCTAGAGCCCTGGTCTAGAAATAAACCTACCAGTATTAACTTAAGATTTGTTTGTGAAGAAACAGGCAGAGTATTTCAACAGGCAACAGCATACACACAGCATACAATAGACTTAGATACACACAATACACAGTTGCAACACAACAAATCAAAATCCAAAAATGGGGACTAGACTGTTTGAAAATGCGACAACAGACTGTACCTTTACACACAGCAGCTGAATGCAGCTCTGATATGTTCAGCTTGTTCCTCAGTCAAGACATGTGCGCTTTGGATTCGATGGGAGAGTTTCTTGACGGCATCGGGTTACATCTGAGAGGGACTGGGCCGCCATAACCACCTCTTCAATTTTGTCATATGCTTCTTCATTGCTGCTAAAACAAGAACAATATTTGAAAGAGTTCAGATTCAAAGCCCTCCAAGAGACATTACAGAACTTTATTTTTAAATTGTATTTTCTCCAAGTAATCCCAAAAGCCACTTAAATGTTATTATCAAGCATTAGGGTTAATTGGCATGACAAATTAACATTCAATTCAAAATGTATTTGTATAGCACAATATCAGTTCTTCGTGATTCACACACTACACGCACACACACACGCACACACACACACACGCCATAACACACGCACTCCATTAACTGTAACTATGTACAATTTAAAAGCCTAAAATAAATCATCAGTAAAGACCTGGATTTGTTCATTATTTATTCCACTGCAATAATGGAAGCGGTATCTTTAGGCATGGCAAATATGACTATGAAAACAATAGCCTGGGATAAGGGAAGCCTAGAATAACCCCTGTTTACATTACATTATACATTACACTTAGCTGACACTTTTTATCCAAAGCTACTTACAGTTAATAACAGTATTGGTTACCGTCCCTGGAGCAGTGTGTGCCTTGACGCTGTTATGTTCAACATATAACAGCTTGCTCTACGAGTAAAGCACGCTAGCATTCCAGTTATTAGCTTATTAGCTATCGCCTGATTAGAAAACGGTGTTTACAACAACAGAAAAAGGTAATTTTAACCTTACCTCAAAAATAGTTCCACTTTTTTGGTGTCATGTCCTCTTCAGAGAGACTGACCCGCTTAGTGACTTACTCCGGGTACTTCCGGTGACTTACTTCCGGTACTTCCGGGTGAACATAAACACACCGTTTCGCATTCTGCAGATTTCGTAGTTTGCAGATTTCGCATTCTGCAGATTTCGTAGTTTGCAGATTTCGCATTCTGCAGATTTCGTAGTTTGCAGATTTCGCATTCTGCAGATTTTCGTTTCGTTTCGTTTCGTTTCGTTTCGTTTCGCATTCTGCTGTAAGCCTAAAATAATGGAAATAGCATAGACAAACCTGAACCTCGTGTCTCAACCGGCCCCCCCACTGCAGCTATCAAACTGAGACCGCGGCGCCTTATTACTTCACGCAATTTGCCGCGCCGTGTCATGTGACCGCGTGACGTCATTGGGAAAACGGCGCTGATTGGTCGGCTGACTCACGTGACTAAAAGTCATGCAATTTTCCCGCAGGCACATGCAAACCACGTGATCACCGGGGAGAAAAAAAAAAAAACTACGGCAGAAAGGTGCGCATATAGGACAGGCAGGAACAGGATTTGTAACCTGGGTTACATACGGTCAGATGCAATCTTCCCTGTACTTTTTCATGTGTCTCAGCAAACACACAAACGTCAGACACAAGCACTGATAGTATCATATCCGTCCAAGTTACACAGTTTATTAAAAGAATCAAAACGCAGCAACAATTTCCGTTAGATCACTTTTAATTAACTGATTTAGTCCAGCTACAATGATAATAAGTCAAAATTCTTCTTCATGACCTGTGTAAACCTTCAGTTCAATTCAAGTTATATAGCACATTTAAAACTACTTCAGTTGACCAAAGTGCTTCACATAAAGGTTAACAAAGATAACACAAACACAATGTGAAAGCTATCATAAAAACCAAGATAATCTGACTAGCTCGTATTAAATGCCAGGGAAAAGAGGTGAGTTTTCTGTTTCCACAGTCTGGGCGCTGCCACAGAAAAGCCTCTGTCACCTCTCGTCTCGAGTTTTGGGCTCGACAAACAGGAGCTGGTCGGCTGATCTCAGGGCGGAGTTTAGGGCTGCAGTAATTTCCTCAAATGGACTGGACCCATAAAGTGTAAAAATTTGAACATAATCAATAGTGTAAATTGCACCTGATAGAAGACAAGGAGCCAGTGCAGGTCACACAGCACAGATGTGAGCTGCAGCGTTCTGGATGTGTTGTAAGAGCTGCAGGAGCCCTGGTCCAGCTCCACATACAAAGAATTGCAATAGTCCAGATGCGATGTTACAGGAAACCGAACGCACTGGAGAAGTCAAAAAACATGATCCTCACAGTGGCAGCCGGCTTGTCCAGGTGGGAGTAGACTCTGTGGAGTAGGGTCAGGATGGCGTCGTCTACTCCAAGGTGGGGCTGGTAGGCAAACTGTAGAGGGTCTTCCAAATGTTGGACCATGGGCCTCAGCTGCTCCAGGACGAGTCGTTCCAGAGTCTTCATGATGTGGGAGGTCAGTGCCACGGGCCTGTAGTCCTTGGGGTCGCTGGGGCGCGGCGTCTTCGGGACAGGGACGAGGCATAAGAATTGGTACTGAGTCCTTAGTATCGACATAGAGTTTGAAATGTTAGTATCACAGAGTTTGAAATGTTAGTGTCATGACAACACTGGTTTGTCTGGAGCTGCGTCACAGGAAGTGAAGTCGTCGCCTGGTTTCTCCTTCGAGTGGAACCTTTAAAATCTGCGTCGTCTGTGTGAATCACACATGAGCACAGCGCAGATTAAGGGGAGAGGTAGAGTGCTTCACTTCACTTCACTAAGCATTAAAACTATGCACTTTAATAGGAACATTTAAACCAAAGTACATCTTTATTTAAAGCTTGACTCTGGGCCATGTTTTGGAATACGAGTAAAAACGTATGATTGGCATTTCGTTTAGGGCTTCTTATTTTACTTTGCACAGAACTTTACACACACAACACTGGATTTTTGCATTGCTGGAATTGTATTGTTGAGTCTGACTGTAAAGTTGTAGTTATTAATATAAACTGTCTGTAATAGACATTTTGCATTGACGTATTTGGAAAATGCTGCTCATCATTCTGACTGAGTGGCACTGACGCAGAACTATGGGCAGCACAACAGGTAAAATGTGTTTTTTTTTCTTTGCCTAATTTTTGTCCTTGAAGCTTTTGATCTTACCTATAATAATTATTTCGTCAACACACTGCCTCAGAAACATGTAATTTAAGCAAAGAAAGGTCCATTTCTACTGTGTCTGATCCCGTCTGTATCAGTGATAATTATGTAAGCACTACTGTTGACTTGTTTTTTCTTGTTTTAGTTGTCAAATACAAATTAAATATTTAGTTGGAGTTGTTTTGTCGTTTATATTTTTATTAAAGTCCCAAAGGTTTTGCTGTCATCTACATAACCTCTAGTGAAAGAACATGTTTCAATGCAGCATGATTTTGTAATTTCCATTTAATATAAAAAAAATCACTTCCTTCTGCCAGACGAATTTTAACTTTAACCATTTAAGATTTATTATTATTTTTGCATTTATATTTTAAAATGAATGTTTTGGTGAAATTTATCACATAGAACTGTCACTTGAGCAACACAGGCTTTTTAAGAAATACATGTATTGGGTTTTATTTTTTATTAAACTCAGCATTACTTCTGTCACTCTTACAGTTTGTGTTTAGTACCTGGTTTGGAGCTAAAGTCTCAGTTCAGACCTGGTTTAGCTTTCCTGGATGATTGATGAAGACAGTTTTTACATGAATGATGTTAAACAAGGAGCTATAATCGTTTTTATTTTAACTTTTAATTCTTACCTAATATAATCGTCATCCAGAGCATGGATGCAACATGTACAGTTATGTACAATTGTATTAACTGTGTAAAATTAATGTAATGTAGATTTTTTATTTTTATTTTTTATGTAAAAATTAAATGATAACTTAGTTTTCTCAGTGTATGTTAGACAGTAATACATCCAACGAGATGATCAGAACCCAGAAGACCAGAAAACCTTTAAAATGTGTTGGGTTCTAACTATAATTTCATGTAATTACTATAATAATCTATTAGTCTTTTGAAAGTCACATACGTTTAATCATAATTTACAAATGTTGAACCTTTTTTGCTATTAGAGCAGTGGTTCTTAACCTTGTTGGAGGTACTGAACCCCACTAGTTTCATATGCGCATTCACAGAACCCTTCTTAAATGGAAAAATAAAATGTTTTTTTCAAATTCAAAACATAGGTATGTATATTTTATTGGTGCACACAGGTGAATCCGTATTGCACATATTCGTCCAACCACTTTCTTTTTTTGCTCGACACAGTTACTATGAAAGGAAAATATTGAGAAAGAAATTACACGACACCATCACGACAGTCACAAGACACAAAATTTCCTGCAGCCAATAATGGCCAAACGGGGCCAGTCATTACGAGTCATATGAGTTGGATGTGTGTCTTACCCAGGTTAAGAACTACTGTATTAGAGACTAACATTATGCAACTTTTTGATTTGATATATCATACACCAGGTTAATGTCTTGTTCATGCTCTGCTCTGATCACTTAAATCTTTACTGTTCGTTCGTTCATCTTCTTCCGCTTCATCGGGCTGAGTTGCGGGGGCAGCTGTTCACCGCCCAGTTCTCTGCACACCTGAACCCCTTATGAACCCCTCTGTGAGTGGTGAGCCCACAGGAGTTTTTTACTGTTATTTTCATTAAAGTGCTTCTGTCTTTAACCATGCCAGGACAGTCCCCGTTCCGGCGTCCTAACTCCACTCCGGTGTCATCCTTCGTCCTCTCTGCGTACTCTCACCCCGGCTCTCTGCGCTGGCTGTTCTTCTGTGTTCTGCTGCTGCTTTACGTTCTCATACTGTTCTCCAACGTTCTCCTCATCGTCGTCATCGCTCTGAACCGCAGCCTCCACGAGCCCATGTACATGTTCCTCTGCAGCTTGTTCATAAACCAACTCTACGGCAGCGCAGCCCTCTTCCCCTTCCTCCTGCTGCACATCCTGCGAGACTCTCACGTTGTTCCTGCTCCGTTTTGCTTTTTACAGGTTTATGTTATACACGGATATGGAACGACAGAATTCTTCACATTAGCTAGCATGTCATACGACCGCTACGTGGCCGTTTGCCATCCGCTTCACTATAACTCTCTCATGAACCGGAACAAGATGACTGCCCTGATTTTGTTTCCATGGACATATGCTTTGTTAATGATGGGTGTTATGATCAGTCTGAGTTCATCGTTGGAACTTTGCAGTAATGTTATTGATAAAGTTTACTGTGATAATTACTCCATCGTGAAGCAGGCCTGCTACGACACCACCTCTGTTAACATATACGGCATAGTGGGGACTTTTTATGTTGTAGTTTTTCCATTTGTCACCATTTTTTACGCTTACACCCGCATCCTCAGAGTGTGTCGGAGCTCCCCGGGGAAGACGTGGCGCAAAGCTGTTCACACCTGCGCACCTCACCTGGCCTCAGTCCTGAACTTGTGTGTGGCCACGTTTTTTGAGGTCCTTCAGGGGCGTTTTAATATGAGCCACGTCCCAAAAATGCTACGCATTTTCCTGTCGCTCTACTTCCTCCTGTGTCAGCCGCTCTTCAACCCTCTAATCTACGGTTTAGTTTTGACCAAAGTGAGACTCATCTGTAAGGCCTTACTGTTCAACTACATCCAGAAAGGCCAATGACAGATGAGTGGGAACCAGCTTGTCCTCCAAAGTTAGTTAGTTTCTTCATTCTCGTCCCAAAAAGATTTGGAGCCTCATTTTCACTGTTATTTGTGTTTTGTTTTTTTGGTATTGATTTAACAGCACAGCCTCATGTTGTGTTTCTGTAGCACATACAATCATTCCTAACTCCATTCTCCTGTACGACTCTTTATCTGCACTGTATTTACTCACCCCTTTCTTTACAATAAAGTAGTACATACATTTGCCATCTGTGTATGACCCTGACTCAAACATTTTCAGTGAACCACAAGTTTAGAACTATGTGCAGGGATGGGGGTAGGTCAAATTTTCTGAGCCATTACAAAAGTAAAGTTGGGGTGAAAGTAAATAAACCACTGATTTGCTGGAGGGAATTTGTCTCTGGGCTGACCTGGGAACACCTCAAAATCCGCCCCGTAAGAGCTGGAGGATGATGGATGGTCTTAACACTGCTTCTGATTGGTGACCTTTACATCTCCTCTGAATGAGACGAATAGCATTATTTGAGTCTGACATTTTGCTCAGACTGCACCCAGTTCAGCTCAAGTGTGGCACCGCTCTACTGTGCTTCTGCAGCCACTGCCTTTGAAGGCTGCATGTGAGACCACATGTTGCATGAAGTACGAGAACTGGAGCTCTGTGCTCTGGGAAGCCGAGCTCCGCAGGCGCAGACTAAACCAGGACTACACCAGGACTACACAAGGACTAGGACTAAACCAGGACTTAAACCAGGACTAGGACTAAATTAGGACTAAACACGGCCGCAGAGAACAGACCCTTGGAGCACGGAGCCACGGTGCATGGAGCATGGGCAACTCCTGATGAACAGTAATTGCTTAACTTTACTACTTTACCAAATAAATGCTGCAAACCAAGCCAGAGAACTCCATTCAGGAGGAGACTAGTTACTAGTTAATACACTGCTACATGCTGTAGACCTATATAAAATTTTATAACAGCTTATGCGGTTCTCCAACAACCTCGCTCATTATTCTCCAACCAAAGTCCTTTTTATTCCGGTCTATGTACAGGCTCATGCTGGTATCGTATATGATGAGCTCATTCCCCACCACAACAATAATCTTACGTCATTATCATAACCGCAACCTTAACGTGGTGGAGGGGTTTAAATACCCGAATGATCCCAGGAGCTATGTTGTCGGGGGCTTTATGCCCCTGGTAGGGTCACCCAAGGCAAACAGGTCCGGGGGGACGGGTCAGACGAAGAGCGGTTCAGAAGACCCTTATGATGACAATAAAAACGAGGTCAGTGACGTCGCCCGGAAAGGCGGTACCGGGGCCCCACCCTGGAGCCAGGCCTGGGGTGGGTGCACGTGGGCGAGCGCCTGGTGGCCGGGCTTTTCCGCACAGGGCCCGGCCGGGCACAGCCCGAAGGAGCGACATGGGACCGCCCTCCCCTGGACCCACCATCCGCGGGAGGAGCCATAAGGGCCGGGTGCAGAGTGATCTGGGCGGCAGTCGAAGGCGGGGGCCTCGGCGACCAGATCTCCGGACATGGAGACTAGCTCTGGGGACATGGAATGTCACCTCGCTGGGGGGGAAGGAGCCTGAGCTTGTGCGGGAGGTCGAGCGTTACCGGCTAGATATAGTCGGCCTCACCTCCACGCACAGCTTGGGCTCTGGAACCCAACTCCTTGAGAGGGGTTGGACTCTCCATTTCTCTGGCGTTGGCCGCGGGGAGCGGCGGCGAGCTGGTGTGGGCCTCCTCATCGCCCCTCAGCTCAGCCGATGCGTGTTGGAGTTTACCCCGGTGAACGAGAGGGTCGCGTCCCTGCGCCTTCGGGTCGGGGACAGGTCTCTCAATGTGGTGTCGGCCTATGGGCCGAACAGCAGTGCAGAGTACCCGGCCTTCTTGGAGTCTCTGGGAGGGGTACTGGACAGTGCGCCGACCGGGGACTCCGTTGTTCTACTGGGGGACTTCAACGCCCGTGTGGGCAACGACAGTGACACTTGGAGAGGGGTGATTGGGAGGAACGGCCTCCCTGATCTGAACCCGAGTGGTGTTCTGTTATTGGACTTCTGTGCTAGTCACAGTTTGTCCATAACGAACACCATGTTCGAGCACAAGGGGATCCATCGGTGCACGTGGCACCAGGACTCCCTAGGCCGGAGGTCGATGATCGACTTTGTTGTCGTGTCATCTGACCTCCGGCTGTGTGTCTTGGACACTCGGGTGAAGAGAGGGGCAGAGCTGTCAACTGATCACCACCTGGTGGTGAGTTGGGTCCGCTGGCGGAGGAGGAAGCCGGAAAGACCTGGCAGGCCCAAGCGTATCGTGAGGGTCTGCTGGGAACGTCTGGCGGAAACTTCTGTCAGTGTGGCCTTCAACTCACACCTCCGGGAGAGCTTCTCCCAGATCCCGGGGGAGGCTGGGGACATGGAGCCCGAGTGGGCTTCGTTCTCGGCCTCCATTGTCGAGGCGGCCGTACGTAGCTGTGGCCGTAAGGTCTGCGGTGCCTGTCGCGGCGGCAATCCCCGAACCCGGTGATGGACACCGGAAGTAAGGGATGCCGTCAAGCTGAAGAAGGAGTCCTACCGGGCCTTACTGGCCCGGTGGACTCCTGAGGCAGCTGACGGGTACCTTCGGGCCAAGCGTGCTGCAGCCCGGGCGGTTGCAGAGGCAAAAACTTGGGTCTGGGAGGAGTTCGGGGAGCCCATGGAGGAGGACTATCGGACGGCCCCAAGGAAATTCTGGCAAACCGTCCGGCGCCTCAGGAGGGGGAAGCGGTCCTTCACCAACACTGTTTACAGTGCGGGGGGAGAGCTGCTGACCTTGACTGGGGATGTTGTCAGGCGGTGGAAGGAATACTTTGGGGATCTCCTCAATCCCACTGTCACGTCCTCCGAAGAGGAGGCCGAGGCTGGGGACCCACAGGCGCACTCATCCATCACCCTGGCTGAAGTCACTGAGGTGGTCGGAAAACTCCTCGGTGGCAAGGCTCCGGGGGTGGATGAGATCCGTCCTGAGTACCTTAAGTCTCTGGGTGTTGTGGGGCTGTCTTGGCTGACACGTCTCTACAACATCGCGTGGTGGTCGGGAACAGTACCTTTGGACTGGCAGCCCGGGGTGGTGGTCCCTCTGTATAAAAAGGGGGACCGGAGGGTGTGTTCCAACTACAGGGGAATCACACTCCTCAGCCTCCCCGGTAAAGTCTATGCCAGGGTACTGGAGAGGAGAGTTCGGCCGATAGTCGAACCTCGGATTCAAGGGGAGCAGTGTGGTTTTCGGCCTGGTCGTGGAACACTGGACCAGCTCTACACCCTCCATTGGGTGCTCGAGGGTTCATGGGAGTTTGCCCAACCAGTCCACATGTGCTTTGTGGACTTGGAGAAGGCATTCGACCGTGTCCCTCGTGGTGCCCTGTGGGGGGTGCTCCGGGAGTATGGGGTCCGGGGCTTTTTGCTAAGGGCTGTCCGGTCCCTGTATGACCGGAGCAGGAGCTGTGTTCGCATTGCCGGCAGTAAGTCAGACCTGTTCCCGGTGCATGTTGGACTCCGCCAGGGCTGCCCTTTGTCACCGGTTCTGTTCATTGTATTTATGGACAGAATTTCTAGGCGCAGCCAGGGGCCGGAGGGGGTCCAGTTCGGGGACCACAGGATTTCATCGCTGCTTTTTGCGGATGATGCTGTCCTGTTGGCTCCATCGAACCAGGACCTGCAGCGTGCACTGGGGCGGTTTGCAGCCGAGTGTGAAGCGGCCGGGATGAGAATCAGCTGTTCCAAATCCGAGGCCATGGTTCTCGACCGGAAAAAGGTGGATTGCCCTCTCCGGGTGGGTGGGGAGTCTCTGCTTCAAGTGGAGGAGTTCAAGTATCTCGGGGTCTTGTTCACAAGTGAGGGGAGGATGGAGCGTGAGATTCACAGGCGGATCGGTGCGGCGTCGGCAGTGATGCAGTCGCTGCATCGGACCGTTGTGGTGAAGAGGGAGCTGAGCCAAAAGGCGAAGCTCTCGATTTACCGGTCAATCTACGTTCCTACCCTCACCTATGGTCATGAGCTCTGGGTAATGACCGAAAGAACGAGATCGCGGATACAAGCGGCCGAAATGAGTTTCCTCCGCAGAGTGGCCGGACGCTCCCTTAGAGATAGGGCGAGGAGCTCGGTCACACGGGAGGAGCTCGGAGTAGAGTCGCTGCTCCTCCACGTCGAGAGGAGCCAGCTGAGGTGGCTCGGGCATCTGGTCCGGATGACTCCTGGACGCCTCCCTCGGGAGGTGTTCCGGGCATGTCCCACCGGTAGGAGGCCCCGGGGAAGACCCAGGACACGCTGGAGGGACTATGTCTCTCGGCTGTCCTGGGAACGCCGTCCGGAGGAGCTGGAGGAAGTGGCTGGGGAGAAGGAAGCTTGGGAGCCCCTGCTTAGACTGCTGCCCCCGCAACCCGGCCCCGGATAAGCGGAAGAAGATGGATGGATGGTATTATCATAACACAGTTCCTGATTGGTTGATGCGGCGCGAATTGCCACAGAAAGTTCAGATTTTTAAACTTCCAGTTCGCCTCTCTCAATTCGCCACTTCCAAAACATGCACTGTAGGTGTGAAAGTTGTGTGCTTGAGTGATGGTGGTTGTCGGAGGAACCGTTGGCGCCGGCTGGCTTAGCTGCCTCGCTTCCATCAGTCTGTCCCAGGGCAGCTGTGGCTACAGCAGTAGTACCACCACCGGGTCTGGAGTGAATGAAGAATATTCTGTTAATTGTGCTGTGTAAAGCGTCTTTGGGGACATGTGTCAGTATAAAGCGCTATATAAAAAAAGTTACTTTACCTTACCTTACTTTGCGTCGCTCCAAACGCATGAATCGCACCACACAATTCGCGCCGCAAAAATTTATTTGTCAACGCACCTTTACATAGGGTTAACATGTAAACCATTCACGTTGTTCGCACCCATCGCGTCCTTTGTGAGCACACAGTAAGAGCACATAGACGAGTATACGCCCATGGACCATTGTGGAACCTGCTTGGACGACTGAGGGATACACAGATATAAGACCACATGGGAACAGAAAAGAAAGTACTACGATTTACTATCATTTTTTTTTATTATCATTATGGTATCAGAATTGGTACTGAGTCCTTAGTATCGACATAGAGTTTGAAATGTTAGTATCACAGAGTTTGAAATGTTAGTGTCATGACAACACTGGTTTGTCTGGAGCTGCGTCACAGGAAGTGAAGTCGTCGCCTGGTTTCTCCTTCGAGTGGAACCTTTAAAATCTGCGTCGTCTGCGTGAATCACACATGAGCACAGCGCAGATTAAGGGGAGAGGTAGAGTGCTTCACTTCACTTCACTAAGCATTTAAACTATGCACTTTAATAGGAACATTTAAACCAAAGTACATCTTTATTTAAAGCTTGACTCTGGGCCATGTTTTGGAATACGAGTAAAAACGTATGATTGGCATTTCGTTTAGGGCTTCTTGTTTTACTTTGCACAGAACTTTACACACACAACACTGGATTTTTGCATTGCTGGAATTGTATTGTTGAGTCTGACTGTAAAGTTGTAGTTATTAATATAAACTGTCTGTAATAGAGATTTTGCATTGACATTGTATTTGGAAAATGCTCCTCATCATTCTGACTGAGTGGCACTGACGCAGAACTATGGGCAGCATAACAGGTAAAATGTGTTTTTTTTTTCTTTCTTTGCCTAATTTTTGTCCTTGAAGCTTTTGATCTTACCTATAATAATTATTTCATCAACACACAGCCTCAGAAACATGTAATTTAAGCACAGAAAGGTCCATTTCTACTGTGTCTGATCCCGTCTGTATCAGTGATAATTATGTAAGCACTACTGTTGACTTGTTTTTTCTTGTTTTAGTTGTCAAATACAAATTTGTCGTTTATATTTTTATTAAAGTCTCAAAGGTGTTGCTGTCATCTACATAACCTCTAGTGAAAGAACATGTTTTAATGCAGCATGATTTTGTAATTTCCATTTAATATAAAAAAAAATCACTTCCTTCTGCCAGACGAATTTTAACTTTAACCATTTAAGATTTATTATTATTTTTGCATTTATATTTTAAAATGAATGTTTTGGTGAAATTTATCACATAGAACTGTCACTTGAGCAACACAGGCTTTTTAAGAAATACATGTATTGGGTTTTATTTTTTATTAAACTCAGCGTTACTTCTGTCACTATTACAGTTTGTGTTTAGTACCTGGTTTGTGTTTAGTACCTGGTTTGGAGCTAAAGTCTCAGTTAAGACCTGGTTTAGCTTTCCTGGATGATTGATGAAGACAGTTTTTACATGAATGATGTTAAACAAGGAGCTATAATCGTTTTTATTTTAACTTTTAATTCTTACCTAATATAATCGTCATCCACAGCATGGATGCAACATGTACAGTTATGTACAATTGTATTAACTGTGTAAAATTAATGGAATTTTGATTTTTTGTATGTAAAAATTAAACGATAACTTAGTTTTATCAGTGTATGTTAGACAGTAATACATCCAACGAGATGATCAGAAGACCAGAAAACCTTTAATATGTGTTGGGTTCTAACTATAATTTGGTATAATTACTATAATAATCTATTAGTCTACAAATGTATTATTATAATTAGAAACGTTGAACTTTTTTTGTTCTTAGAGAATAGGTTCACAAACATTATGATGTTTCAGAACAGGTCTGTCTGAGAGATATGTAAAGATATACCATACACCAGGTTAATGTCTTGTTAATGCTCTGCTCTGATCACTTGAATCTTTACTGTTATTTTCATTAAAGTGCCTCTGTCTTTAACCATTCCAGGACAGTCCCCGTTCCGGCGTCCTAACTCCACTCCGGTGTCATCCTTCGTCCTCTCTGCGTACTCTCACCCCGGCTCTCTGCGCTGGCTGTTCTTCTGTGTTCTGCTGCTGCTTTACGTTCTCATACTGTTCTCCAACGTTCTCCTCATTGTCGTCATCGTTCTGAACCGCAGCCTCCACGAGCCCATGTACATGTTCCTCTGCAGCTTGTTCATAAACCAACTCTACGGCAGCGCAGCCCTCTTCCCCTTCCTCCTCCTGCACATCCTGCGAGACTCTCACGTTGTTCCTGCTCCGTTTTGCTTTTTACAGGTTTATATGATGCACGGATATGGAACGATAGAATTATTCACATTAGCTAGCATGTCATACGACCGCTACGTGGCCATTTGCCATCCGCTTCACTATAACTCTCTCATGAGCCAGAACAAGATGACTGCCCTGATTTTGTTTCCTTGGATATTTCCTTTGGCGTTAAAGGTTGTTATGATCAGTCTGAGTTCATCGTTGGAACTTTGCAGTAATGTTATTGATAAAGTTTACTGTGATAATTACTCCATCGTGAGGCAGGCCTGCTACGACACCACCTCTGTTAACATATACGGCATTGTGGGGACTTTTATTGTCATAGTTTTTCCATTTGTCACCATTTTTTACAGTTACGCCCGCATCCTCAGAGTGTGTCGGAGCTCCCCGGGGCAGACGTGGCGCAAAGCTGTTCACACCTGTGCACCTCACCTGGCCTCAGTCCTGAACTTCACCGTGGCTGCGTTTTTTGAGGTCCTTCAGGGGCGTTTTAATATGAGCCACGTCCCAAAAATGCTACGCATTTTCCTGTCGCTCTACTTTCTCCTGTGTCAGCCGCTCTTCAACCCTCTAATCTACGGTTTAGTTTTGACCAAAGTGAGACTCATCTGTAAGGCCTTACTGTTCAAATACATCCAGAAAGGCCAGTGACAGATGAGTGGGAACCAGCTTGTCCTCCAAAGTTATTTTATTTCTTTCTCATCCCACAAAAATTGGGAGCATGATTTTCATGATTTAACAGCACAGCCTCATGTTGTGTGGATGAGACTGTTTCTGTAGCATATACAATCATTCCTAACTCAGTTTTCCTGTACGACTCTTTATCTGCACTGTATTTACTCACCCCTTTCTTTACAATAAAGCAGTACATACATTTGTCTTCTGTGTATGACCCTGACTCAAACGTTTTCAATGAACCACAAGTTTAGAACTTTGGGCAGGGATGGAGGCAGGTCAATTTCTCTGAGCCATTACAAAAGCAAAAGTAAATTTGGCGTGAAAGTAAATAAAGTTGTAAGTCCGGTCAGATGCAATCTTCCCTGTAATTTTTCATGTGTCTCAGCAAACACACAAACGTCAGACACAAGCACTGATAGTATTATATCCGTCCAAGTTACACAGTTTATTAAAAGAATCAAAACGCAGGAACAATTTCCGTTAGATCACTTTTAATTAACTGATTTAGTCCCTAACCTTGACCTTTGGCCTCACATTCCAAAATGGTCTCAATCTGCAGAATTGTGCTCTTAATACATGTGTTTCTGGGTGTTCTGCATTTTTTTGTGTCTAAGTGTCTCAGGGCTCTTTTTCTGTGTATTTGTCCTTTGGAACGAATTTCTTCACTTGCCATTTATGATGCTTGCCACATCATCATGATGCAAGGTTGATTGGTTGTTGCTGCTCTCTGCTGGTGAGGAGTTTGTTTTTCCTTTGCTTTGTGAGGAATATGACCTTGTGGTGCACTGTAGAGGTAAGATCTTAAGCCCGAGCCCGAGCCCGAGCCCAACCCGACCTGAAATTCGGGTCGGGTCGGGCCTAAAATGTCAATCATTGCTTCGGGTCGGGTCGGGCCGGGCTTCTCTCTCGCTGACTTTTCTTAAATAAATAAACAGTTAAATTCGTGCGCAGAGCATGAGTCAGAGCCAGAGCGGCTCCTGTAACAGGAGCCGCAGAGCCAGCGCATGCTCTGCGCACGTGAACGCCGCTCTCTTAATAATCTTCCCCTCCGCAGGTCCGCATGAAATTTTGGGTTTGCTTCGGGCTCGGGCCTGCAAATCAAGTTAATAGGTCGGACTCGGGTCGGGTCGGGTTTTAATACCCGCGGGTCGGGTTGGGTCGGGCTGGATTTTAAGATAAGATAAGATATCCTTTATTTGTCCCACAATGGGGAAATTTCAGTGTTGCAACGCACAGTAAAGAGAACAGCAAGAAACAGTAGCAGCAATAGAGTACAGTTAAGTTAAAAATAGACAAACACTATAAGGATCTATAAAGATAAGGATTATAAAACTATGTATCATATAAATTGCTATCTTAAGATAATATATACAATAAATTGCAATCTAAAAACTATATATACAATAAATTACTATCTTACATTATTGCACAGGGTCCCAGTATTGCACAGGCAGCAGAGTTAGCAGTGTTCATTGTAAAGTCTGACAGCAGCAGGAAGGAAAGACCTGCGGAACCTCTCCTTCACACAGCGAGGGTGGATCAGTCTGTCACTGAAGCTGCTCTCCAGAGCAGACAGGGCACCCTGAAGAGGGTGAGACTCCAGGTCCAGCATAGAAGTGTATCTGGCCAGGACCCTTCTGTTCCCCACCTCCTGCACCGAATCCAAGGCACAGCCCAGGACAGAGCTGGACTTCCTGATGACTTTGTCCAGTCTCCTCTTGTCCCTCTCTGTGATGCTGCTGCTCCAGCAGACCACACCGTACAGGATGGCTGATGCCACCACAGAGTCGTAGAAGGTCCTCAGGAGGGGCCCCTTCACTCCAAAGGACCTGAGTCTCCTCAGGAGGTAGAGCCTGCTCTGGCCCTTCCTGTACAGTGCATCTGTGTGGTGAGTCCAGTCCAGTTTGTTGTTCAGATGAACACCCAGGTACTTGTATGAGTCCACTCTCTCAATGTCCCTTCCCTGGATGTTCACTGGTGGGGGGGCAGTGGAGCGGCGTCTGCGGAAGTCCACCACCATCTCCTTGGTCTTCCCGGCGTTGATGAGAAGGTGGTTCCGCTGACACCAGTCCACAAAGTCCTGCGTTAGTCCCCTGTACTCTGCGTCATCATCGTCCGTGATGAGTCCGATAATGGCAGAGTCATCAGAGAACTTCTGCAGGACGCAGCTGTCCGTGTTGTGCCTGAAATCTGCAGTGTAGAGGGTGAAGAGGAAGGGCGCCAGGACAGTGCCCTGGGGCGCCCCTACACTGCAGGTCTGAACATCAGACACACAGTCCCGGGTCCTCACAAACTGGGGCCGGTTTGTGAGGTAGTCCAGGATCCAGTCTGCCAGGTCGCAGTCCACCCCAGCTGCCTCCAGCTTGTCCCTCAGAAGCAGCGGCTGGATGGTGTTGAAGGCACTGGAGAAGTCAAAGAACAGAATCCTCACAGTGCTGCCGGGCTTCTCCAAGTGAGAGAGGGAGCGGTGTAACAGGAAGATGACGGCGTCCTCCACTCCGATGCCAGGCCGGTATGCAAACTGCAGCGGGTCCATTGCTGAGCTCACGGTGGAGCGGAGGTGGCCCAGGACCAGTCTCTCCAGTGTCTTCATCAGATGTGATGTGAGAGCCACCGGCCTGAAGCTGCTGAGGTCCTTGACGTGCGGTGTCTTTGGCACGGTACCACACGGGAGGTCTTCCACAGCTGTGGTACCGTCCTCAGCCTTAGGCTCATGTTGAAGACATGCCCCATGACTCCACACAGCTCTTCTGCGCAGGATCTCAGGAGCCTGGAGCTAATGTTGTCTGGTCCCGCTGCCTTCCTCTCCTTGATCTTCTTCTGCTCTCCCCTCACCTGGGCTGTAGTGAAGGACAGAGCTGGGCAGGGGGGTGATGTGCTGGGGGGAGGGGTGCCTCCTTCTGCAGTAGTGGAGAGTCTCAGAGCTGGAGCAGAGGTGTGAAGAGGTGCAGAGGTGTGAACAGTAGCAGCTGTCTGTCCATTCATGGAGGTGGTGGTGTGCAACTGTGCGGGGGGAGGGGTGGGTGCTTGATCAAACCTCAGAAAGTGTTGGTTCAGATCATTAGCCCATTGCAGGTCACCCTCCGCCTGGACAGGGGGCGTTTTGAAGCCTGAGATGGATTTCAGGCTTCTCCACACCCCCTGGATGTTCTGATTCTGGAGCTGCAGCTCCATCTTCCTCCGATACTGGGCCTTGGCTTTCCTGATCTTCCTCCTCAGCCTCTTCTGTGCAGACCTCAGCTCCTCTTTGTTCCCTGACCTAAAAGCCCTCTTCTTGTCCTTTAGCAGGGCTTTTATGTCAGCGTTAATCCATGGCTTGTTGTTAGGAAAACACCGCACCGTGCGAGATGGTACAGTGTTCTCGTAGGAGAAGTTGATGTAGTCCGTGATGCACTCTGTCATTGCATTAATGTCCTCTCCATGCGGGTCACAGAGCTCTGCCCACACAGTGGTGTCAAAGCAGTCTCTCAGAGCCTCCTCGCTCTCAGGAGTCCACCTTTTCACCACACATGGCACAACAGGCTGCCTGTGTACAATAGGAACGTACACAGGTCGCAGATGGACAATGTTGTGGTCCGCTCCTTGGCATTTGGAAAAAACAGGTCCAAAGTTTTATTGTCCCTTGTGTGGCATTTAATGTACTGGGTGAACGTGGGCAGCACCGTCTTGGGGGAGCTGTGGTTGAAGTCTCCTGACACTAGGAAGAGAGCCTGGGTATGCTGGGTCTGTAGTCGACTGGTGCAGGAGAGCAGCGCTTCACAAGCATTATCAGCGTTAGCAGAGGGGGGCACATACACAGCTATCACAATAACATGTGAAAACTCCCTCGGCAGGTAGTAGGGCCTCATGCTAACCGCCAGCAGTTCAATGTCCTTGTTACACATCTGCTCCTTCACTGTACAGTGTCCAGGTTTGCAGCACGCTCCATTCACAAACACAGCCAGGCCCCCTCCTCTCCTCTTACCGCACTCAGCCGTCCGATCCGCACGGATCAGGTGAAAGTTCTCCATAGGGATGGCTGAGTCAGTAATGTTCGGGGTTAGCCATGTCTCCGTGAACAGCATGATGCAGCTGTCCCTATAGTCCCGCTGGAACCGCGTGAGCGCGGTCAATTCATCCGCCTTGTTCTGAATTGACCGCATGTTCCCCGTGATGACAGAGGGGAGGACGGGCCGGGCGCGTCGCTTCTTTTCCCGGTGTTTCCGTCCTGCGCGGCATCCTCGGCGCGTCATCCTGAGCAGGGATCTCGTGTCGGTCTCTGGGGAGTACCGCCGCGCTGCGGAGGGTGATCAGCTGATCCTTAGTGTAGACAATGGGCGCTCTCGGACCCACGCACATTGTCGCAAAAATGTCCCGTAAAGTCCACAAAGGTGTCCAATTAAAGTGCAAACTGCTGCATTCGTGCGCCCTATTTTTTACACACCTATATTTACGAAAGTGTTCACAAAACTAGCAGTATAGACAGCAAAAAGTAAAGAAAAGTACGAAAAGAGTGGAGCGTTGCAAACCAGCTGCTGACTCGCGCCTGCGCCGGAAGTTTTTAGGCCCGATCTTACCTCTAGTGCACTGGCCTTCATTCTGTTTTATCATTTTACTTTGATTATTTTTATTTTCCTCTTCCAATTCTGTATATATTTATTCTTTCTTTGTTGCATTCAGATTCTTCAGCATGCCTCAGCTGTGCTTTAAACTTCCAAACAATTTTTGAATATTGTGTCTTGGTTTTTTGTGTCAGGGCTGTATTATGGGGGGTTGATGTGGCCTTTGGTCTTATTAGTTCTAAACTTCGATCTTCCTGCACTGTTTGATTCAGATTGAGGGCAATGAGGATTCTGGAGTCAAGACAAAGATTGCCTTGACTAAATAGATGAATTTCTTTTCCATTGCTATGTCTATTGTTAAAGCGCTTAAGTCTCTTTAGTGATCTGTAAGCTCCAAACGTGTGTCACTCCCGCTGTAGTCGTCTGGTTGTGCTCCCATCACACGTGTCGTCAAATAGCAATGTGTATCTATGAAATCCTCAAGAATTGGCACATTTTGCTGTTAGTGTTGAAAACAGCACATATTTGAGTGCAAGCTAGTGCTAAACCAATGAGATGTCAGGGAAGTCTTTTCGGCCACCGGAAGATCCAGGACACGCTGGAGGGAATTTGTCTCTGGGCTGGCCTAGGAACACCTCAAGATCCCCCCTAAGAGCTGGAGGAAGTGTACGTGGAAAGAGAAGTCTGGGCCTCCCTGCTCCTGCCTCCGCGGCCCAGCCCTGGATAAAGCGGAAGAAAATGAATGAATGGATGATCTTCACAGTCGATCTTTACAGTCGATCTCTTTTTTGGTCAGTCACTATCTCTAATCCCTTGTTACATCTCCTCTGAATGAGAAGACTAGCACTAGTGGAGTCTGACATTTCGCTCAGACTGCACCCAGTTCAGCTCAAGTGCGGCACAGCTCTACTGTGCTTCTGCAGCCACTGCCTTTGAAGGCTGCATGTGAGACCACATGTTCACATGATGAGTATTTATTAAAGAAAAAGGCTTGCTGTGGGAACCAGCAAAGCAACGAGCCCTCTTACACCGACAGTAACTAATTAACGAAGATACTAAAACTAGATACTCATTTGAGCAGGAATTGATACTAAAAAGTCACATTCACAGAACAAACAAGAACCTTTCCTGAATCGCTTTATGATCTTGAGCTGTATGAGAGCACAAAGACGAGTATACGCCCATGGACCACTGTGGAACCTGCTTAGACGACTGAGGGATAACACAGATATAAGACCACATGGGAATAGAAAAGAAAGTACTACGATTTACTATGATTTTTTTTTATTATCATTACGGTATGATAATATAATGTTCTGCTCTGATCACTTAAATCTTTACTGTTTGTTCGTTCATCTTCTTCCGCTTGATCGGGCTGAGTTGTGGTGGCAGCTGTTCACCGCCCAGTTCTCTGCACACCTGACCCCCCTATGAACCCCTCTGTGAGTGGTGAGTCCACAGGAGTTTTTTACTGTTATTTTCATTAAAGTGCCTCTGTCTTTAACCATGCCAGGACAGTCCCCGTTCCGGCGTCCTAACTCCACTCCGGTGTCATCCTTCGTCCTCTCTGCGTACTCTCACCCCGGCTCTCTGCGCTGGCTGTTCTTCTGTGTTCTGCTGCTGCTTTACGTTCTCATACTGTTCTCCAACGTTCTCCTCATCGTCGTCATCGCTCTGAACCGCAGCCTCCACGAGCCCATGTACATGTTCCTCTGCAGCTTGTTCATAAACCAACTCTACGGCAGCGCAGCCCTCTTCCCCTTCCTCCTGCTGCACATCCTGCGAGACTCTCACGTTGTTCCTGCTCCATTTTGCTTTTTACAGATTTATGTTATACACGGATATGGAACGATAGAATTCCTCACATTAGCTAGCATGTCATACGACCGCTACGTGGCCATTTGCCATCCGCTTCACTATAACTCTCTCATGAGCCAGAACAAGATGGCTGCCCTGATTTTGTTTCCTTGGATATTTGCTTTGGCGTTAAAGGGTGTTTTGATCAGTCTGAGTTCATCGTTGGAACTTTACAATAATGTTATTGATAAAGTTTACTGTGATAATTACTCCATCGTGAGGCAGGCCTGCTATGATATCTCCATTATTAACATAAACAGCATTGTGGGGACTTTTAACACAATCGTTATCCCATTTGTCACCATTTTTTACACTTACGCCCGCATCCTCAGAGTGTGTCGGAGCTCCCCGGGGCAGATGTGGCACAAAGCTGTTCACACCTGTGCACCTCACCTGGCGTCAGTCCTGAACTTCACCGTGGCTGCGTTTTTTGAGGTCCTTCAGGGGCGGTTTGACATGAGCCACGTCCCAAAAATGCTACGCATTTTCCTGTCGCTCTACTTCCTCCTGTGTCAGCCGCTCTTCAACCCTCTAATCTACGGTTTAGTTTTGACCAAAGTGAGACTCATCTGTAAGGCCTTACTGTTCAAATACATCCAGAAAGGCCAATGACAGATGAGTGGGAACCAGCTTGTCCTCCAAAGTTAGTTAGTTTATTCATTCTCGTCCCACAAAGATTTGGACCCTCATTTTCACTGTTATTTGTGTTTTTTTTCTTTTTGGCATTGATTTAACAGCACAGCCTCATGTTGTGTTTCTGTAGCACATACAATCATTCCTAACTCCATTCTCCTGTACGACTCTTTATCTGCACTGTATTTACTCACCTCTTTCTGTACAATAAAGCAGTACATACATTTGCCATCTGTGTATGACCCTGACTCAAACGTTTACAGTGAACCACAAGTTTAGAACTATGTGCAGGGATGGGGGTAGGTCAAATTTTCTGAGCCATTACAAAAGTAAAGTTGGGGTGAAAGTAAATAAACCACTGAGATGCTGGAGGGAATTTGTCTCTGAGCTGACCTGGGAACACCTCAAAATCCGCCCCGTAAGAGCTGGAGGATGATGGATGGTCTTAACGCTGCTTCTGATTGGTGATCTTTACATCTCCTCTGAATGAGACGAATAGCACTATTCGAGTCTGACATTTTGCTCAGACTGCACCCATTTCAGCTCAAGTGTGGCACCGCTCTACTGTGCTTCTGCAGCCACTGCCTTTGAAGGCTGCATGTGAGACCACATGTTGCATGAAGTACGAGAACTAGAGCTCTGTGCTCTGGGAAGCCGAGCTCCGCAGGCGCAGACTAAACCAGGCCTACACCAGGACTACATAAGGACTAGGACTAAACCAGAACGTAAACCAGGACTAGGACTAAATCAGGACTAAACACGGCCGCGGAGAACAGACCCTTGGAGCACGGAGCCATGGTGCACGGAGCCATGGTGCACGGAGCCATGGTGCACGGAGCCATGGTGCACGGAGCATGGGCAACTCCTGATGAATAGTAATTGCTTAACTTTACCACTTTACCAAATAAATGCTGCAAACCAAGCCAGACAAGTCCATTCAGGAGGAGACTAGTTACTAGTTAATACACTGCTACATGCTGTAGAGCTATATAACATTTTATAACAACTTACGCGGTTCTCCAACAACCTCGCTCATTATTCTCCAACCAAAGTCCTTTTTATTCCGGTCTATGTACAGGCTCATGCCGGTATCGTATATGATGGGCTCATTCTCCACCGCAACAATAATCTTACGTCACTATCATAACACAGTTCCTGATTGGTTGATGCGGCGCGAATTGCCACAGAAAGTTCAGATTTTTCAACTTTGCAAGCGAAATTTGGGCTTTGCGCGTGAAACGCCGGTTTCACCAGTTCGCGTCTCTCAATTCGCCACTTCCAAAACATGCACTGTAGGTGTGAAAGTTGTGTGCTTGAGTGATGATGGTTGTCGGAGGGGCCGTTGGCGCTGGCTGGCTTGGCTGCCTCGCTGCCTCCATCAGTCTGTCCCAGGGCAGCTGTGGCTACAGCAGTAGTACCACCACCGGGTCTGGAGTGAATGAAGAATATTCTGTTAATCGTGCTGTGTAAAGCGTCTTTGGGGACATGTGTCAGTATAAAGCGCTATATAAAAAAGTTACTTTACCTTACCTTACTTTGCGTCGCTCCAAACGCATGAATCGCACCGCACAATTCGCGCCGCAAAAATTTATTTGCGCGTCAACGCGCCTTTACATAGGGTTAACATGTAAACCATTCACATTGTTCGCACCCTTCGCGTCCTTTGTGAGCACACAGTAAGAGCACATAGACGAGTATACGCCCATGGACCACTGTGGAACCTGCTTGGACGACTGAGGGATACACAGATATAAGACCACATGGAAACAGAAAAGAAAGTACTACGATTTACTATGATTTTTTTTATTATCATTACGGTATCAGAATTGGTACTGAGTCCTTAGTATCGACAGAGTTTGAAATGTTAGTATCACAGAGTTTGAAATGTTAGTATCATGACAACACTGGTTTGTCTGGAGCTGCGTCACAGGAAGTGAAGTCGTCGCCTGGTTTCTCCTTCGAGTGGAACCTTTAAAATCTGCGTCGTCTGCGTGAATCACACATGAGCACAGCGCAGATTAAGGGGAGAGGTAGAGTGCTTCACTTCACTTCACTAAGCATTAAAACTATGCACTTTAATAGGAACATTTAAACCAAAGTACATCTTTATTTAAAGCTTGACTCTGGGCCATGTTTTGGAATACGAGTAAAAACGTATGATTGGCATTTCGTTTAGGGCTTCTTGTTTTACTTTGCACAGAACTTTACACACACAACACTGGATTTTTGCATTGCTGGAATTGTATTGTTGAGTCTGACTGTAAAGTTGTAGTTATTAATATAAACTGTCTGTAATAGAGATTTTGCATTGACATTGTATTTGGAAAATGCTCCTCATCATTCTGACTGAGTGGCACTGACGCAGAACTATCAGAATCAGAATCAGAATTACTTTTATTCATCCCCGAGGGGAAATTTTCTTCGTTACAGATGCAACCGACCAAAAGCATGTACATCAAACAAGTTACAAAATAAGCTAAATACAATAAGATAACGATAAAATAGCTCTCTCTGGGAAATTATTTACATCATTGACATCTTTATGACTATAGACATGTGTGAGCAGGGAATAGGATGAAAAGGATTGAGTAGTTTGTGAGTTAAAGTGCAGCGTTCAACAGTTTGATGGCGACAGGCAGGAAAGATTTCCTGTGTCTCTCAGTGGAGCAGCGCGGCAGCCGCAGTCTATGGCTGAAAGAGCTCCTCTGATTGGCCAGCACCTTGTGGAGGGGGTGGGAGGGAGAGTCCAGGATAGTCCAGATTTGGTCCAGTATTCTCCTGTCCAACACCAGCGCCAGAGAGTCCAGCTCCTCCCCCACAACATGTCCAGCCTTCCTAATGATCTTCTCGAGTCTATTAGTGTCCCTCACGCGCAGACTGCTGCCCCAGCAGACTACAGCGTACATGATGGCACGGGCCACCATAGACTCATAGAACATCCTGATCCTATGGGCAGCACAACAGGTAAAATGTCTTTTGTTTTTTTTTCTTTGCCTAATTTTTGTCCTTGAAGCTTTTGATCTTACCTATAATAATTATTTCATCAACACACAGCCTCAGAAACATGTAATTTAAGCAAAGAAAGGTCTATTTCTACTGTGTCTGATCCCGTCTGTATCAGTGATAATTATGTAAGCACTACTGTTGACTTGTTTTTTCTTGTTTTAGTTGTCAAATACAAATTAAATATTTAGTTGTTTTGTCGTTTATATTTTTGTTAAAGTCCCAAAGGTTTTGCTGTCATCTACATAACCTCTAGTGAAAGAACATGTTTTAATGCAGCATGATTTTGTAATTTCCATTTAATATAAAAAAAAAAATCACTTCCTTCTGCCAGACGAATTTTAACTTTAACCATTTAAGATTTATTATTATTTTTGCATTTATATTTTAAAATGAATGTTTTGGTGAAATTTATCACATAGAACTGTCACTTGAGCAACACAGGCTTTTTAAGAAATACATGTATTGGGTTTTATTTTTTATTAAACTCAGCGTTACTTCTGTCACTATTACAGTTTGTGTTTAGTACCTGGTTTGGAGCTAAAGTCTCAGTTCAGACCTGGTTTAGCTTTCCTGGATGATTGATGAAGACAGTTTTTACATGAATGATGTTAAACAAGGAGCTATAATCGTTTTTATTTTAACTCTTAATTCTTACCTAATATAATCGTCATCCACAGCATGGATGCAACATGTACAGTTATGTATATATATTTTATTGGTGCACACAGGTGAATCCATATTGCACATATTCGTCCAATCACTTTCATTTTTTGCTCGACACAGTTAGTATGAAAGGAAAATATTGAGAAAGAAATTACACGACACCATCACGACAGTCACAAGACACAAAATTTCCTGCAGCCAATAATGGCCAAACGGGGCCAGTCATTACGAGTCATATGAGTTGGATGTGTGTCTTACCCAGGTTAAGAACTACTGTATTAGAGACTAACATTATGCAACTTTTTGATTTGATATATCATACACCAGGTTAATGTCTTGTTCATGCTCTGCTCTGATCACTTAAATCTTTACGGTTCGTTCGTTCATCTTCTTCCACTTCATCGGGCTGAGTTGTGGGGGCAGCTGTTCACCGCCCAGTTCTCTGCACACCTGACCCCCCTATGAACCCCTCTGTGAGTGGTGAGCCCACAGGAGTTTTTTACTGTTATTTTCATTAAAGTGCTTCTGACTTTAACCATGCCAGGACAGTCCCCGTTCCGGCGTCCTAACTCCACTCCGGTGTCATCCTTCGTCCTCTCTGCGTACTCTCACCCCGGCTCTCTGCGCTGGCTGTTCTTCTGTGTTCTGCTGCTGCTTTACCTCCTCATACTGTTCTCCAACGTTCTCCTCATCATCGTCATCGCTCTGAACCGCAGCCTCCACGAGCCCATGTACATGTTCCTCTGCAGCTTGTTCATAAACTAACTCTGCGGCAGCGCAGCCCTCTTCCCCTTCCTCCTACTGCACATCCTGCGAGACTCTCACATTGTTCCTGCTCCGTTTTGCTTTTTACAGGTTTATATGATGCACGGATATGGAACGACAGAATTCTTCACATTAGCTAGCATGTCATACGACCGCTACGTGGCCATTTGCCATCCGCTTCACTATAACTCTCTCATTAGCCAGAACAAGATGGCTGCCCTGATTTTGTTTCCTTGGATATTTTCTTTGGCGACAAAGGGTGTTATGATCAGTCTGAGTTCATCGTTGGAACTTTGCAGTAATGTTATTGATAAAGTTTACTGTGATAATTACTCCATCGTGAGGCAGGCCTGCTACGACACCACCTCTGTTAACATATACGGCATTGTGGGGACTTTTAATGTCATGGTTTTTCCATTTGTCACCATTTTTTACACTTACGCCCGCATCCTCAGAGTGTGTCGGAGCTCCCCGGGGCAGACGTGGCGCAAAGCTGTTCAGACCTGCGCACCTCACCTGGCCTCAGTCCTGAACTTCACCGTGGCTGCGTTTTTTGAGGTCCTTCAGGGGCGGTTTGACATGAGCCACGTCCCAAACACACTACTCATTTTCCTGTCGCTCTACTTCCTCCTGTGTCAGCCGCTCTTCAACCCTCTAATCTACGGTTTAGTTTTGACCAAAGTAAGACTCATCTGTAAGGCCTTACTGTTCAAATACATCCAGAAAGGCCAGTGACAGATGAGTAGGAACCAGTTTGTCCTCCAAATTAGTTTATTCATTCTCGTCCCACAAAGATTTGGAGCCTCATTTTCACTGTTATTTGTGGGGGTTTTTTGGTATTGATTTAACAGCACAGCCTCATGTTGTGTTTCTGTAGCACATACAATCATTCCTAACTCCATTCTCCTGTACGACTCTTTATCTGCACTGTATTTACTCACCTCTTTCTGTACAATAAAGCAGTACATACATTTGCCATCTGTGTATGACCCTGACTCAAACGTTTTCAATGAACCACAAGTTTAGAACTATGTGCAGGGATGGGGGTAGGTCAAATTTTCTGAGTCATTAATAAAAAGTAAAAGCAAAATTGGGGTGAAAGTAAATAAAGTTGTAAATATGGTCAGATGTAATCTTCCCGCTAATTTTTCATGTGTCTGAGCAGACACAATCTCTGCCAGTATTACTTATATGTCCTGCACTGTTTGAGTCAGTTTTTAAATTTCCAAGAGCTGTTCTTGTATATTACCTTCTGCCTCACGCAATGGGGATTCTGGAGTCAAGACAAGGATTGCCTTGCCTAATTAGACAAATTTCTTTTCCATTGCTGTCTCCATTATTACAGCGCTGAAGTCTCTTTAGTGATCTGTAAACTGCAAACGCGCGTCACTCCCGCTGTAGTCGTCTGGTTGTGCTCCCATCACACGTGTCGCCAAATAGCAGTGTGTATCTATGAAATCCTCAAGAATCAGCACACTTCCTCATGCTAAATCCTAGAGCTAAACCAGTAAGATGCTGGAGGGAATTTGTCTCTGGGCTGATCTGGGAACACCTCCAGATCCCCCGTAAGAGCTGAAGGAAGTGTATGTGGAAAGGGAAGAAAATGAATCGATGGATGGTCTTAACACTGCTTCTGATTGGTGACCTTTACATCTCCTCTGAATGAGACGAATAGCACTATTCAAGTCTGACATTTTGCTCAGACTGCACCCAGTTCAGCTCAAGTGTGGCACCGCTCTACTGTGCTTCTGCAGTCACTGCCTTTGAAGGCTGCATGTGAGACCACATGTTGCATGAAGTACGAGAACTGGAGCTCTGTGCTCTGGGAAGCCGAGCTCCGCAGGCGCAGACTAAACCAGGCCTACACCAGGACCACACAAGGACTAGGACTAAACCAGGACTTACACCAGGACTAGGACTGAATCAGGACTAAACACGGCCGCGGAGAATAGACCCTTGGAGCACGGACCCTTGGAGCACGGAGCCACGATGCACGGAGCCATGGTGCACGGAGCATGGGCAACTGCTGATGAATAGTAATTGCTTAACTTTACCACTTTACCAAATAAATGCTGCAAACCAAGCCAGAGAAGCCCATTCAGGAGGAGACTAGTTACTAGTTAATACACTGCTACATGCTGTAGAGCTATAAAACATTTTATAACAACTTACGCGGTTCTCCAACAACCTCGCTCATTATTCTCCAACCAAAGTCCTTTTTATTCCGGTCTATGTACAGGCTGCTGTATGGCCAGCTGGCAGATGGAACCAGGTCTCGCGATCGCCCCTTCCTCCGCTTCAAGGACTCATGCAAGCGCGACATGAGACACGCGGGCATTGCTGTTGATACTTGGGAGCAACTCTCTGAGGACCGTGGGGCCTGGAAGTCAGCTGTCCGTGGCGGGGTTGAGCAGGCCGAGGCTGAACGCAGCACAGTGCTGAAGCGGAAGAGAACTATGCGCAAGGCAAGGTCTAGTGA
This sequence comes from Odontamblyopus lacepedii, assembly GCA_034769755.1. Classification (NCBI taxonomy): domain Eukaryota; kingdom Metazoa; phylum Chordata; class Actinopteri; order Gobiiformes; family Gobiidae; genus Odontamblyopus; species Odontamblyopus lacepedii. The sequence continues at coordinate 36,883,273 of CM068354.1, read as the reverse complement.
CCCAGCAGTCTCAGCCCACATCTGCCCAGTCTGCTCAAAGGACTGCCACTCTCGCATCGGCCTGCACAGTCACAGCAGGAGATGCATCACCAACAGTGACCCAATCTAAATGTGCAGCCATCATCTTTCGAGATGGAGTGAGGCCAGAGAGAGATGTACAGGCTCATGCTGGTATCGTATATGATGGGCTCGTTCCCCACAGCAACAATAATCTTACGTCACTATCATAACACAGTTCCTGATTGGTTGATGCGGCGCGAATTTCCACAGAAAGTTCAGATTTTTCAACTTTGCAAGCGAAATTTGGGCTTTGCGCATAAAACGCCGGTTTCGCCTGTTCGCGTCTCTCAATTCGCCACTTCCAAAACATGCACTGTAGGTGTGAAAGTTGTGTGCTTGAGTGATGATGGTTGTCGGAGGGACCGTTGGCGCCGGCTGGCTTGGCTGCCTCGCTGCCTCCATCAGTCTGTCCCAGGGCAGCAGTGGCTACAGCAGTAGTACCACCACCAGGAGTGAATGAAGAATATTCTGTTAATTGTGCTGTGTAAAGCGTCTTTGGGGACATGTGTCAGTATAAAGCGCTATATAAAAAAGTTACTTTACCTTACCTTACTTTGCGTCGCTCCAAACGCATGAATCGCACCGCACAATTCGCGCCGCAAAAATTTATTTGCGCGTCAACGCGCCTTTGCATAGGGTTAACATGTAAACCATTCACATTGTTCACACCCATCGCGTCCTTTGTGAGCACACAGTAAGAGCACATAGACGAGTATACGCCCATGGACCACTGTGGAACCTGCTTGGACGACTGAGGGATACACAGATATAAGACCACATGGGAACAGAAAAGAAAGTACTACGATTTATTATCATATTTTTATTATCATTACGGTATCAGAATTGGTATTGAGTCCTTAGTATCGACATAGAGTTTGAAATGTTAGTATCGACAGAGTTTGAAATGTTAGTATCATGACAACACTGGTTTGTCTGGAGCTGCGTCACAGGAAGTGAAGTCGTCGCCTGGTTTCTCCTTCGAGTGGAACCTTTAAAATCTGCGTCGTCTGCGTGAATCACACATGAGCACAGCGCAGATTAAGGGGAGAGGTAGAGTGCTTCACTTCACTTCACTAAGCATTAAAACTATGCACTTTAATAGGAACATTTAAACCAAAGTACATCTTTATTTAAAGCTTGACTCTGGGCCATGTTTTGGAATACGAGTAAAAACGTATGATTGGCATTTCGTTTAGGGCTTCTTGTTTTACTTTGCACAGAACTTTACACACACAACACTGGATTTTTGCATTGCTGGAATTGTATTGTTGAGTCTGACTGTAAAGTTGTAGTTACTAATATAAACTGTCTGTAATAGAGATTTTGCATTGACATTGTATTTGGAAAATGCTCCTCATCATTCTGACTGAGTGGCACTGACGCAGAACTATGGGCAGCACAACAGGTAAAATGTGTTTTTTTTTTTTTCTTTGCCTAATTTTTGTCCTTGAAGCTTTTGATCTTACGTATAATAATTATTTCATCAACACACAGCCTCAGAAACATGTAATTTAAGCAAAGAAAGGTCCATTTCTACTGTATCTGAACCCGTCTGTATCAGTGATAATAATGTAAGCACTACTGTTGACTTGTTTTTTCTTGTTTTAGTTGTCAAATACAAATTTGTCGTTTATATTTTTATTAAAGTCCCAAAGGTTTTGCTGTCATCTACATAACCTCTAGTGAAAGAACATGTTTTAATGCAGCATGATTTTGTAACTTCCATTTAATATAAAAAAAATCACTTCCTTCTGCCAGACGAATTTTAACTTTAACCATTTAAGATTTATTATTATTTTTGCATTTATATTTTAAAATGAATGTTTTGGTGAAATTTATCACATAGAACTGTCACTTGAGCAACACAGGCTTTTTAAGAAATACATGTATTGGGTTTTATTTTTTATTAAACTCAGCGTTACTTCTGTCACTCTTACAATTTGTGTTTAGTACCTGGTTTGGAGCTAAAGTCTCAGTTCAGACCTGGTTTAGCTTTCCTGGATGATTGATGAAGACAGTTTTTACATGAATGATGTTAAACAAGGAGCTATAATCGTTTTTATATTAACTTTTAATTCTTACCTAATATAATCGTCATCCACAGCATGGATGCAACGTGTACAGTTATGTACAATTATATTAACTGTGTAAAATTAATGGAATTTAGATTTTCTGTATGTAAAAATTAAACGATAACTTAGTTTTATCAGTGTATGTTAGACAGTAATACATCCAACGAGATGATCAGAAGACCAGAAAACTTTTCAAATGTGTTGGATTCTAACTATAATTTTGTGTAATTACTATAATAATCGATTAGTCTACAAACGTATTATTATAATTTACAAATGTTGAACTTTTTTTGTTCTTAGAGAATAGGTTCACAAACATTATGATGTTTCAGAACAGGTCTGTCTGAGAGATATGTAAAGATATACCATACACCAGGTTAATGTCTTGTTAATGCTCTGCTCTGATCACTTGAATCTTTACTGTTATTTTTATTAAAGTGCTTCTGTCTTTAACCATGCCAGGACAGTCCCCGTTCCGGCGTCCTAACTCCACTCCGGTGTCATCCTTCGTCCTCTCTGCGTACTCTCACCCCGGCTCTCTGCGCTGGCTGTTCTTCTGTGTTCTGCTACTGCTTTACGTTCTCATACTGTTCTCCAACGTTCTCCTCATCGTCGTCATCGCTCTGAACCGCAGCCTCCACGAGCCCATGTACATGTTCCTCTGCAGCTTGTTCATAAACCAACTCTATGGCAGCGCAGCCCTCTTCCCGTTCCTCCTGCTGCACATCCTGCGAGACTCTCACGTTGTTCCTGCTCCATTTTGCTATTTGCAGGTTTATGTTATACACGGATATGGAACGATAGAATTCTTCACATTAGCTAGCATGTCATACGACCGCTACGTGGCCATTTGCCATCCCCTTCACTATAACTCTCTCATGAGCCAGAACAAGATGACTGCCCTGATTTTGTTTCCATGGACATATGCTTTGATAATGGTAGGTGTTATGATCAGTCTGACTTCATCGTTGGAACTTTGCAATAATGTTATTGATAAAGTTTACTGTGATAATTACCCCATCGTGAGGCAGGCCTGCTACGACACCACCTCTGTTAACATATACGGCATTGTGGGGACTTCTAATGTCATACTTTTACCATTTGTCACCATTTTGTACACTTACGCCCGCATCCTCAGAGTGTGTCGGAGCTCCCCGGGGCAGACGTGGCGCAAAGCTGTTCACACCTGTGCACCTCACCTGGCCTTAGTCCTGAACTTCACCGTGGCTGTGTTTTTTGAGGTCCTTCAGGGGCGTTTTAATATGAGCCACGTCCCAAAAATGCTACGCATTTTCCTGTCGCTCTACTTCCTCCTGTGTCAGCCGCTCTTCAACCCTCTAATCTACGGTTTAGTTTTGACCAAAGTAAGACTCACCTGTAAGGCCTTACTGTTCAAATACATCCAGAAAGGCCAATGACAGATGAGTGGGAACCAGCTTGTCCTCCAAAGTTAGTTAGTTTATTCATTCTCGTCCCACAAACATTTGGAGCCTTATTTTCACTGTTATTTGTGTTTGTTTGTTTTTTGGTATTGATTTAACAGCACAGCCTCATGTTGTGTTTCTGTAGCACATACAATCATTCCTAACTCCATTCTCCTGTACGACTCTTTATCTGCACTGTATTTACTCACCTCTTTCTGTACAAAAAAGCAGTACATACATTTGCCATCTGTGTATGACCCTGACTCAAACGTTTACAGTGAACCACAAGTTTAGAACTATGTGCAGGGATGGGGGTAGGTCAAATTTTCTGAGCCATTACAAAAGTAAAAGTAAAATTGGGGTGAAAATAAATAAAATTGTAAATACGGTCAGATGCAATCTTCCTGCTAATTTTTCATGTGTCTGAGCAGACACAAACTCTGCCAGTATTACTTATATCTCCTGCACTGTTTGAGTCAGTTTTTCAATTTCCAAGAGCTGTTCTTGTATATTACCTTCTGCCTCACGCAATGAGGATTCTGGAGTCAAGACAAGGATTGCCTTGCCTAATTAGACAAATTTCTTTTCCATTGCTGTGTCCATTATTACAGCGCTGAAGTCTCTTTAGCAATCTGTAAACTACAAACGCGCGTCACTCCCGCTGTAGTTGTCTGGTTGTGCTCCCATCACACCAAATAGCAGTGTGTATCTATGAAATCCTCAAGAATCAGCACACTTCCTCATGCTAAATCCTAGAGCTAAACCACTGAGATGCTGGAGGGAATTTGTCTCAGGGTTGACCTGGGAACACCTCAAAATCCGCCCCGTAAGAGCTGGAGGATGATGGATGGTCTTAACGCTGCTTCTGATTGGTGACCTTTACATCTCCTCTGAATGAGACGAATAGCACTATACAAGTCTGACATTTTGCTCAGACTGCACCCAGTTCAGCTCAAGTGTGGCACCGCTCTACTGTGCTTCTGCAGTCACTGCCTTTGAAGGCTGCATGTGAGACCACATGTTGCATGAAGTACTAGAACTAGAGCTCTGTGCTCTGGGAAGCTGAGCTCCGCAGGCGCAGACTAAACCAGGCCTACACCAGGACTACACAAGGACTAGGACTAAACCAGGACTTAAACCAGGACTAGGACTAAATCAGGACTAAACACGGCCGCGGAGAACAGACCCTTGGAGCACGGAGCCACGGTGCACGGAGCCACGGTGCACGGAGCCACGGTGCACGGAGCCACGGTGCACGGAGCATGGGCAACTCCTGATGAATAGTAATTGCTTAACTTTACCACTTTACCAAATAAATGCTCCAAACTAAGCCAGAGAAGTCCATTCAGGAGGAGACTAGTTACTAGTTAATACACTGCTACATGCTGTAGGGCTATAAAACATTTTATAACAAATTACACATTTCTCCAACAACCTCGCTCATTATTCTCCAACCAAAGTCCTTTTTATTCCGGTCTATGTACAGGCTCATGCTGGTATCGTATATGATGAGCTCATTCCCCACCGCAACAATAATCTTACGTCACTATCATAACACAGTTCCTGATTGGTTGATGCGGCGCGAATTGCCACCGAAAGTTCAGATTTTTAAACTTCGTAAGCAAAATTTGGGCTTTGCGCGTGAAACGCCGGTTTCGCCAGTTCGCGTCTCTCAATTCGCCACTTCCAAAACATGCACTGTAGGTGTGAAAGTTGTGTGCTTGAGTGATGATGGTTGTCGGAGGAACCGTTGGTGCCGGCTGGCTTGGCTGCCTCGCTTCCATCAGTCTGTCCCAGGGCAGCTGTGGCTACAGCAGTAGTACCACCACCAGGAGTGAATGAAGAATATTCTGTTAATTGTGCTGTGTAAAGCGTCTTTGGGGACATGTGTCAGTATAAAGCGCTATATAAAAAAAGTTACTTTACCTTACCTTACTTTGCGTCGCTCCAAACGCATGAATCGCACCGCACAATTCGCGCCGCAAAAATTTATTTGCGCGTCAACGCGCCGTTACATAGGGTTAACATGTAAACCATTCACATTGTTCGCACCCATCGCGTCCTTTGTGAGCACACAGTAAGAGCACATAGACGAGTATACGCCCATGGACCATTGTGGAACCTGCTTGGACGACTGAGGGATACACAGATATAAGACCACATGGGAACAGAAAAGAAAGTACTACGATTTATTATCATATTTTTATTATCATTACGGTATCAGAATTGGTACTGAGTCCTTAGTATCGACATAGAGTTTGAAATGTTAGTATCACAGAGTTTGAAATGTTAGTATCATGACAACACTGGTTTGTCTGGAGCTGCGTCACAGGAAGTGAAGTCGTCGCCTGGTTTCTCCTTCGAGTGGAACCTTTAAAATCTGCGTCGTCTGCGTGAATCACACATGAGCACAGCGCAGATTAAGGGGAGAGGTAGAGTGCTTCACTTCACTTCACTAAGCATTTAAACTATGCACTTTAATAGGAACATTTAAACCAAAGTACATCTTTATTTAAAGCTTGACTCTGGGCCATGTTTTGGAATACGAGTAAAAACGTATGATTGGCATTTCGTTTAGGGCTTCTTGTTTTACTTTGCACAGAACTTTACACACACAACACTGGATTTTTGCATTGCTGGAATTGTATTGTTGAGTCTGACTGTAAAGTTGTAGTTATTAATATAAACTGTCTGTAATAGAGATTTTGCATTGACATTGTATTTGGAAAATGCTCCTCATCATTCTGACTGAGTGGCACTGACGCAGAACTATGGGCAGCACAACAGGTAAAATGTGTTTGTTTTTTCTTTGCCTAATTTTTGTCCTTGAAGCTTTTGATCTTAACTATAATAATTATTTCGTCAACACACAGCCTCAGAAACATGTAATTTAAGCACAGAAAGGTCCATTTCTACTGTGTGTGATCCTGTCTGTATCAGTGATAATTATGTAAGCACTACTGTTGACTTGTTTTTTTCTTGTTTTAGTTGTCAAATACAAATTAAATATTTAGTTGGAGTTATTTTGTCATTTATATTTTTATTAAAGTCCCAAAGGTTTTGCTGTCATCTACATAACCTCTAGTGAAAGAACATGTTTTAATGCAGCATGATTTTGTAACTTCCATTTAATATAAAAAAAATCACTTCCTTCTGCCAGACGAATTTTAACTTTAACCATTTAAGATTTATTATTATTTTTGCATTTATATTTTAAAATGAATGTTTTGGTGAAATTTATCACATAGAACTGTCACTTGAGCAACACAGGCTTTTTAAGAAATACATGTATTGGGTTTTATTTTTTATTAAACTCAGCGTTGCTTCTGTCACTATTACAGTTTGTGTGTAGTACCTGGTTTGGAGCTAAAGTCTCAGTTCAGACCTGGTTTAGCTTTCCTGGATGATTGATGAAGACAGTTTTTACATGAATGATGTTAAACAAGGAGCTATAATCATTTCTATTTTAACTTTTAATTCTTACCTAATATAATCATCATCCACAGCATGGATGCAACATATACAGTTATGTACAATTGTATTAACTGTGTAAAATTAATGCAATTTAGATTTTTTGTATGTAAAAATTAAACGATAAGTTAGTTTTATCAGTGTATGTTAGACAGTAATACATCCAACGAGATGATCAGAACCCAGAAGACCAGAAAACTTTTAATATGTGTTGGGTTCTAACTATAATTTTGTGTAATTACTATAATAATCGATTAGTCTACAAACGTATTATTATAATTTACAAATGTTGAACTTTTTTTGTTCTTAGAGAATAGGTTCACAAACATTATGATGTTTCAGAACAGGTCTGTCTGAGAGATATGTAAAGATATACCATACACCAGGTTAATGTCTTGTTAATGCTCTGCTCTGATCACTTGAATCTTTACTGTTATTTTCATTAAAGTGCTTCTGTCTTTAACCATGCCAGGACAGTCCCCGTTCCGGCGTCCTAACTCCACTCCGGTGTCATCCTTCGTCCTCTCTGCGTACTCTCACCCCGGCTCTCTGCGCTGGCTGTTCTTCTGTGTTCTGCTGCTGCTTTACGTTCTCATACTGTTCTCCAACGTTCTCCTCATCGTCGTCATCGCTCTGAACCGCAGCCTCCACGAGCCAATGTACATGTTCCTCTGCAGCTTGTTCATAAACCAACTCTACGGCAGCGCAGCCCTCTTCCCCTTCCTCCTGCTGCACATCCTGCGAGACTCTCACGTTGTTCCTGCTCCGTTTTGCTTTTTACAGGTTTATATGATACACGGATATGGAACGATAGAATTATTCACATTAGCTAGCATGTCATATGACCGCTACGTGGCCATTTGCCATCCGCTTCACTATAACTCTCTCATGAGCCAGAACAAGATGACTGCCCTGATTTTGTTTCCTTGGATATTTCCTTTGGCGTTAAAGGTTGTTATGATCAGTCTGAGTTCATCGTTGGAACTTTGCAGTAATGTTATTGATAAAGTTTACTGTGATAATTACTCCATCGTGAGGCAGGCCTGCTACGACACCACCTCTGTTAACATATACGGCATTGTGGGGACTTTTATTGTCATAGTTTTTCCATTTGTCACCATTTTTTACAGTTACGCCCGCATCCTCAGAGTGTGTCGGAGCTCCCCGGGGCAGACGTGGCGCAAAGCTGTTCACACCTGTGCACCTCACCTGGCCTCAGTCCTGAACTTCACCGTGGCTGCGTTTTTTGAGGTCCTTCAGGGGCGTTTTAATATGAGCCACGTCCCAAAAATGCTACGCATTTTCCTGTCGCTCTACTTTCTCCTGTGTCAGCCGCTCTTCAACCCTCTAATCTACGGTTTAGTTTTGACCAAAGTGAGACTCATCTGTAAGGCCTTACTGTTCAAATACATCCAGAAAGACCAATGACAGATGAGTGGGAACCAGCTTGTTCTCCAAAGTTAGTTTATTTCTTTCTCATCCCACAAAAATTGGGAGCATGATTTTCATGATTAAACAGCACAGCCTCATGTTGTGTGGATGAGACTGTTTCTGTAGCATATACAATCATTCCTAACTCAGTTTTCCTGTACGACTCTTTATCTGCACTGTATTTACTCACCCCTTTCTTTACAATAAAGCAGTACATACATTTGTCTTCTGTGTATGACCCTGACTCAAACGTTTTCAATGAACCACAAGTTTAGAACTTTGGGCAGGGATGGAGGCAGGTCAATTTCTCTGAGCCATTACAAAAGCAAAAGTAAATTTGGTGTGAAAGTAAATAAAGTTGTAAGTACGGTCAGATGCAATCTTCCCTGTAATTTTTCATGTGTCTCAGCAAACACACAAACGTCAGACACAAGCACTGATAGTATTATATCCGTCCAAGTTACACAGTTTATTAAAAGAATCAAAACGCAGGAACAATTTCCGTTAGATCACTTTTAATTAACTGATTTAGTCCAGCTACAATGATAATAAGTCAAAATTCTTCTTCATGACCTGTGTAAACCTTCAGTTCAGTTCAAGTTATATACTGTAGCACATTTAAAACTACTTCAGTTGACCAAAGTGCTTCACATAAAGGTTAACAAAGATAACGCAAACACAATGTGAAAGCTATCATAAAAACCAAGATAATCTGACTAGCTCGTATTAAATGCCAGGGAAAAGAGGTGAGTTTTCAGTCTGTTTCCACAGTCTGGGCGCTGCCACAGAAAAGCCTCTGTCACCTCTCGTCTCGAGTTTTGGGCTCGACAAACAGGAGCTGGTCGGCTGATCTCAGGGCGGAGTTTAGGGCTGCAGTAATTTCCTCAAATAGACTGGACCCATAAAGTGTAAACATTTGAACATAATCAATAGTGTAAATTGCACCTGATAGAAGACAAGGAGCCAGTGCAGGTCACACAGCACAGATGTGATGTGTTCTCGTCTCTTGGTGTTTGTCAGTAGACGAGCTGTAGAATTGCAATAATCCAGATGCGATGATACAGCAAACTTTTACATCAAGTAGGGGGCCGCAAAATATGGTTTAATGGGCTGCAGTTGGGCCCCAGTTTGAGACCCCTGCCTTACATTGAGTTTGCATCAGGAATGTTTGTTCAATATACCAGGATTTGGTCTGCCAGGTTTTTAAAGCCCCCACACACTCCCTGTGAGGAGTGTGAGGCCTCAGTATTATTGCACGTCGCCCACCGGAACCCAAGGAGGAATGGGACCGTTCCAGATAGAAAAATCATTTGATCCGGTACTAGAATGTTGGGCCGTCAGAGGAAAAGTGTGTTGCTTTGGCATGCGGATGCTTTTCTCTGATGTATTTTAGGACTTGTTCCAGGTGGGCCCACCCAGGGTACCTCTGCCTCCTGCTGTAAACCCTGCCCTCGCTCAGGTAAGTGACCCCAGTGTGTAGAGTCACCTGTTCATTTCCCCTTCCAAAGTGGGCGTCTTTTATTTCTTTGGCGTATTTGCAGCTTTAGTCTCCATGTACTGCCACAGCATTTGGAGAGTTTAGTTAGTGGGACTGATGTGAGGGTTTGGTGTTTGTTATGTGTTGCTCCTCCATTCTGTGTGGTTCACCTGCAGCTCATCGCCCCATCAGTCCCACTACTTAGTCCTGTCCTTGTCCTTTGTTCTGTGTTCTTTCATTCCTTGTCTATGTCCTTGTCTATGTCCTCATTATTCCCCGCCGCTCTCTGTCTACCTGCTCCTTGTCATCATCCAGCATGTCCACGGTGTCCAGCCTGTCCAGCCTGTCCAGCACCCGTGAGTCTACCTCCAGTGTCTTCCTGCTGGTCCATGTCTCCAGCCAGCTCCCGTCACCACATCCTGCATTCCCTGTAATAAACCCGTTTATCACCTACCTGCGCCTCTGCTTTGGGGTCCTCTATCAAACTCAAAACTTGACAACTGATCTCGATTCCTAACATGTAACAGTATTTCCTTTTGTCACGGGATCCAGTGACGTGGTGAATACACTGTGCTTACAGGCCTCACATTTGCCCCGCACCAAATGTTTTCATGTCACAGACAATGGATCTCACCAGCTCCTCAGGGCAAAGGGTTGCCAATATTCCCAGCTGACACAACTTCTGACTTTTTAGATTGAAGTCTTCTGGCATTTTGAAGCACATGTCTCTCTAACCTTGACCTTTGGCCTCACATTCCAAAATGGTCTCAATCTGCAGAATTGTGCTCTTAATACATGTGTTTCTGGGTGTTCTGCATTTTTTTGTGTCTAAGTGTCTCAGGGCTCTTTTTCTGTGTATTTGTCCTTTGCAACGAATTTCTTCACTTGCCATTTATGATGCTTGCCACATCATCATGATGCAAGGTTGATTGGTTGTTGCTGCTCTCTGCTGGTGAGGAGTTTGTTTTTCCTTTGCTTTGTGAGGAATATGACCATGTGGTGCACTGTAGAGGTAAGATCTTAAGCCCGAGCCCGAGCCCGACCCGACCTGAAATTCGGGTCGGGTCGGGCCTAAAATGTCAATCATTGCTTCGGGTCGGGTCGGGCCGGGCTTCTCTCTCGCTGACTTTTCTTAAATAAATAAACAGTTAAATTCGTGCGCAGAGCATGAGCCAGAGCCAGAGCGGCTCCTGTAACAGGAGCCGCAGAGCCAGCGCATGCTCTGCACACATGAACGCCACCCTCTTAATAATCTTCCCCTCCGCAGGTCCGCATGAAATTTTGGGTTTGCTTCGGGCTCGGGCCTGCAAATCAAGTTAATAGGTCGGACTCGGGTCGGGTCGGGTTTTAATACCCGCGGGTCGGGTTGGGTCGGGCTGGATTTTAAGATAAGATAAGATATCCTTTATTTGTCCCACAATGGGGAAATTTCAGTGTTGCAACGCACAGTAAAGAGAACAGCAAGAAACAGTAGCAGCAATAGAGTACAGTTAAGTTAAAAATAGACAAACACTATAAGGATCTATAAAGATAAGGATTATAAAACTATGTATCATATAAATTGCTATCTTAAGACAATATATACAATAAATTGCAATCTAAAAACTATATATACAATAAATTACTATCTTACATTATTGCACAGGGTCCCAGTATTGCACAGGCAGCAGAGTTAGCAGTGTTCATTGTAAAGTCTGACAGCTGCAGGAAGGAAAGACCTGCGGAACCTCTCCTTCACACAGCGAGGGTGGATCAGTCTGTCACTGAAGCTGCTCTCCAGAGCAGACAGGGCCCTGAAGAGGGTGAGACTCCAGGTCCAGAGCAGACAGGGCCCTGAAGAGGGTGAGACTCCAGGTCCAGCATAGAAGTGTATCTGGCCAGGACCCTTCTGTCCCCCACCTCCTGCACCGAATCCAAGGCACAGCCCAGGACAGAGCTGGACTTCCTGATGACTTTGTCCAGTCTCCTCTTGTCCCTCTCTGTGATGCTGCTGCTCCAGCAGACCACACCGTACAGGATGGCTGATGCCACCACAGAGTCGTAGAAGGTCCTCAGGAGAGGCCCCTTCACTCCAAAGGACCTGAGTCTCCTCAGGAGGTAGAGCCTGCTCTGGCCCTTCCTGTACAGTGCATCTGTGTGGTGAGTCCAGTCCAGTTTGTTGTTCAGATGAACACCCAGGTACTTGTATGAGTCCACTCTCTCAATGTCCCTTCCCTGGATGTTCACTGGTGGGGGGGCAGTGGAGCGGCGTCTGCGGAAGTCCACCACCATCTCCTTGGTCTTCCCGGCGTTGATGAGAAGGTGGTTCTGCTGACACCAGTCCACAAAGTCCTGCGTTAGTCCCCTGTACTCTGCATCATCGTCGTCCGTGATGAGTCCGATAATGGCAGAGTCATCAGAGAACTTCTGCAGGACGCAGCTGTCCGTGTTGTGCCTGAAATCTGCAGTGTAGAGGGTGAAGAGGAAGGGCGCCAGGACAGTGCCCTGGGGCGCCCCTACACTGCAGGTCTGAACATCAGAAACACAGTCCCGGGTCCTCACAAACTGGGGCCGGTTTGTGAGGTAGTCCAGGATCCAGTCTGCCAGGTCGCAGTCCACCCCGGCTGCCTCCAGCTTGTCCCTCAGAAGCAGCGGCTGGATGGTGTTGAAGGCACTGGAGAAGTCAAAGAACAGAATCCTCACAGTGCTGCCGGGCTTCTCCAAGTGAGAGAGGGAGCGGTGTAACAGGAAGATGACGGCGTCCTCCACTCCGATGCCAGGCCGGTATGCAAACTGCAGCGGGTCCATTGCTGAGCTCACGGTGGAGCGGAGGTGGCCCAGGACCAGTCTCTCCAGTGTCTTCATCAGATGTGATGTGAGAGCCACCAGCCTGAAGCTGCTGAGGTCCTTGACGTGCGGTGTCTTTGGCACCGGTACCACACGGGAGGTCTTCCACAGCTGTGGTACCGTCCTCAGCCTTAGGCTCATGTTGAAGACATGCCCCATGACTCCACACAGCTCATCTGCGCAGGATCTCAGGAGCCTGGAGCTAATGTTGTCTGGTCCCGCTGCCTTCCTCTCCTTGATCTTCTTCTGCTCTCCCCTCACCTGGGCTGTAGTGAAGGACAGAGCTGGGCAGGGGGGTGATGTGCTGGGGGGAGGGGTGCCTCCCTCTGCAGTAGTGGAGAGTCTCAGAGCTGGAGCAGAGGTGTGAAGAGGTGCAGAGGTGTGAACAGTAGCAGCTGTCTGTCCATTCATGGAGGTGGTGGTGTGCAACTGTGCGGGGGGAAGGGTGGGTGCTTGATCAAACCTCAGAAAGTGTTGGTTCAGATCATTAGCCCATTGCAGGTCACCCTCCGCCTGGACAGGGGGCGTTTTGAAGCCTGAGATGGATTTCAGGCTTCTCCACACCCCCTGGATGTTCTGATTCTGGAGCTGCAGCTCCATCTTCCTCCGATACTGGGCCTTGGCTTTCCTGATCTTCCTCCTCAGCCTCTTCTGTGCAGACCTCAGCTCCTCTTTGTTCCCTGACCTAAAAGCCCTCTTCTTGTCCTTTAGCAGGGCTTTTATGTCAGCGTTAATCCATGGCTTGTTGTTAGGAAAACACCGCACCGTGCGAGATGGTACAGTGTTCTCGTAGGAGAAGTTGATGTAGTCCGTGATGCACTCTGTCATTGCATTAATGTCCTCTCCATGCGGGTCACAGAGCTCTGCCCACACAGTGGTGTCAAAGCAGTCTCTCAGAGCCTCCTCGCTCTCAGGAGTCCACCTTTTCACCACACGTGGCACAACAGGCTGCCTGTGTACAATAGGAACGTACACAGGTCACAGATGGACAATGTTGTGGTCCGCTCCTTGGCATTTGGAAAAAACAGGTCCAAAGTTTTATTGTCCCTTGTGTGGCATTTAATGTACTGGGTGAACGTGGGCAGCACCGTCTTGGGGGAGCTGTGGTTGAAGTCTCCTGACACTAGGAAGAGAGCCTGGGTATGCTGGGTCTGTAGTCGACTGGTGCAGGAGAGCAGCGCTTCACAAGCATTATCAGCGTTAGCAGAGGGGGGCACATACACAGCTATCACAATAACATGTGAAAACTCCCTCGGCAGGTAGTAGGGCCTCATGCTAACCGCCAGCAGTTCAATGTCCTTGTTACACATCTGCTCCTTCACTGTACAGTGTCCAGGTTTGCAGCACGCTCCATTCACAAACACAGCCAGGCCCCCTCCTCTCCTCTTACCGCACTCAGCCGTCCGATCCGCACGGATCAAGTGAAAGTTCTCCATAGGGATGGCTGAGTCAGTAATGTTCGGGGTTAGCCATGTCTCCGTGAACAGCATGATGCAGCTGTCCCTATACTCCCGCTGGAACCGCGTGAGCGCGGTCAATTCATCCGCCTTGTTCTGAATTGACCGCATGTTCCCCGTGATGACAGAGGGGAGGACGGGCCGGGCGCGTCGCTTCTTTTCCCGGTGTTTCCGTCCTGCGCGGCATCCTCGGCGCGTCATCCTGAGCAGGGATCTCGTGTCGGTCTCTGGGGAGTACCGCCGCGCTGCGGAGGGTGATCAGCTGATCCTTAGTGTAGACAATGGGCGCTCTCGGACCCACGCACATTGTCGCAAAAATGTCCCGTAAAGTCCACAAAGGTGTCCAATTAAAGTGCAAACTGCTGCATTCGTGCGCCCTATTTTTTACACACCTATATTTACAAAAGTGTTCACAAAACTAGCAGTATAGACAGCAAAAAGTAAAGAAAAGTACGAAAAGAGTGGAGCGTTGCAAACCAGCTGCTGACTCGCGCCTGCGCCGGAAGCTTTTAGGCCCGATCTTACCTCTAGTGCACTGGCCTTCATTCTGTTTTATCATTTTACTTTGATTATTTTTATTTTCCTCTTCCAATTCTGTATATATTTATTCTTTCTTTGTTGCATTCAGATTCTTCAGCATGCCTCAGCTGTGCTTTAAACTTCCAAACAATTTTTGAATATTGTCTCTTGGTTTTTTGTGTCAGGGCTGTATTATGGGGGGTTGATGTGGCCTTTGGTCTTATTAGTTCTAAACTTCGATCTTCCTGCACTGTTTGATTCAGATTGAGGGCAATGAGGATTCTGGAGTCAAGACAAAGATTGCCTTGACTAAATAGATGAATTTCTTTTCCATTGCTATGTCTATTGTTAAAGCGCTTAAGTCTCTTTAGTGATCTGTAAGCTCCAAACGTGTGTCACTCCCGCTGTAGTCGTCTGGTTGTGCTCCCATCACACGTGTTGTCAAATAGCAATGTGTATCTATGAAATCCTCAAGAATTGGCACATTTCGTTAATAGTGTTGAAAACAGCACGTATTTGAGCACAAGGTAGTGCTAAACCAATGAGATGTCAGGGAAGTCTTTTCGGCCACCGAAAGATCCAGGACACGCTGGAGGGAATTTGTCTCTGGGCTGGCCTAGGAACACCTCAAGATCCCCCCTAAGAGCTGGAGGAAGTGTACATGGAAAGGGAAGTCTGGGCCTCCCTGCTCCTGCCTCCGCGGCCCAGCCCTGGATAAAGCGGAAAAAAATGAATGAATGGATGATCTTCACCGTCGATCTTTACAGTCGATCTCTTTTTTGGTCAGTCACTATCTCTAATCCCTTGTTACATCTCCTCTGAATGAGAAGACTAGCACTAGTGGAGTCTGACATTTCGCTCAGACTGCACCCAGTTCAGCTCAAGTGCGGCACAGCTCTACTGTGCTTCTGCAGCCACTGCCTTTGAAGGCTGCATGTGAGACCATATGTTCACATGATTAGTATTTATTAAAGGAAAAGGCTTGCTGTGGGAACCAGCAAAGCAACGAGCCCTGTTACACCGACAGTAACTAATTAACGAAGATACTAAAACTAGATAATCATTTGAGCAGGAATTGATACTAAAAAGTCACATTCACAGAACAAATAAGAACCTTTCCTGAATCGCTTTATGATCTTGAGCTGTATGAGAGCACAAAGACGAGTATACACCCATGGACCACTGTGGAACCTGCTTAGACGACTGAGGGATAACACAGATATAAGACCACATGGGAATAGAAAAGAAAGTACTACGATGTACTATAATTTTTTTAATTATCATTACGGTATGATAATATAATGCTCTGCTCTGATCACTTAAATCTTTACTGTTCGTTCGTTCATCTTCTTCCGCTTGATCGGGCTGAGTTGCGGGGGCAGCTGTTCACCGCCCAGTTCTCTGCACACCTGAACCCCCTATGAACCCCTCTGTGAGTGGTGAGCCCACAGGAGTTTTTTACTGTTATTTTCATTAAAGTGCTTCTGTCTTTAACCATGCCAGGACAGTCCCCGTTCCGGCGTCCTAACTCCACTCCGGTGTCATCCTTTGTCCTCTCTGCGTACTCTCACCCCGGCTCTCTGCGCTGGCTGTTCTTCTGTGTTCTGCTGCTGCTTTACGTTCTCATACTGTTCTCCAACGTTCTCCTCATCGTTGTCATCGCTCTGAACCGAAGCCTCCACGAGCCCATGTACATGTTCTTCTGCAGCTTGTTCATAAACCAACTCTACGGCAGCGCAGCCCTCTTCCCCTTCCTCCTGCTGCACATCCTGCGAGACTCTCACGTTGTTCCTGCTCCGTTTTGCTTTTTACAGGTTTATGTTATACACGGATATGGGTCGGCGGAATGCTTCACATTAGCTAGCATGTCCTACGACCGCTACGTGGCCATTTGTCATCCGCTTCACTATAACTCTCTCATGAGTCTGAGCAAGATGGCTGCCCTGATTTTGTTTCCATGGACATATGCTTTGTTAATGATGGGTGTTATGATCAGTCTGAGTTCATTGTTGGAACTTTGCAATAATGTTATTGATAAAGTTTACTGTGATAATTACCCCATCGTGAGGCAGGCCTGCTACGACACCACCTCTGTTAACATATACGGAATTGTGGGGACTTTTTATGTTATAGTTTTTCTAATTATCACCATTTTGTACACCTATGTCCGCATCCTCAGAGTGTGTCAGAGCTCCCTGGGGCAGACGTGGCGCAAAGCTGTTCACACCTGTGCACCTCACCTGGCCTCAGTCCTGAACTTCACAGTGGCTGCGTTTTTTGAGGTCCTTCAGGGGCGTTTTAATATGAGCCACATCCCAAAAATGCTACGCATTTTCCTGTCGCTCTACTTCCTCCTGTGTCAGCCGCTCTTCAACCCTCTAATCTACGGTTTAGTTTTGACCAAAGTGAGACTCATCTGTAAGGCCTTACTGTTCAAATACATCCAGAAAGGCTTGTTCTAAGAGTTCTAAGAGGGAAAAGTAAACTGATTGAAACTGTTTCAAATCTTCTGTCAAAGTAAAATAAATAAAACCATTATCTACAAACCAAGTGAACCACACTTTGTCACAAAGTGAAATCGCTGCTCTGGGAGGACTTTGGAAAGGGTCACATTAGGGGCAGATCTGGTCAGACTGTAGAAGGAGCATGAGTCTCACTGTCTTGTCTTCTTGCGCTTTCTTTGGACTGTAGTATGTTTTAATTTTCTTCATTTGGTCTGAGTCCTTAAAAGACTCCTAACACAAGTTATTAGAATCCATTAATCATTCACATTAAACCAAGAGAAGTAAACTCACACAATAGATATTTGTGCAAAATTATAAACTTAGAACCTATGCCACTCCAAGAAACACTCCAAAACAAACAAACAAACAACAGAAAACAAAGCAGTCCTTGAGGATATGACTGGAATCAGAATCAGAATCAGAAAACTTTATTGATCCCAGAGGGCAATTCGTTTGCAGCTTTCACAGAGCAGTTCTCACTTCTCACCCGCACAAACACACACTGTGTCAGACCATTACAGACACAAGTGGAACTCAAAGAACAATATAAGAACAATATACATATGACAATGCAAAACCTCAAAAAACACAACCCTCAGAATTTAGCAGTTTAATAGCTGAAGGCACAAACTGCATGACTGGGACTGCATGGACGCACACACGGCACCTTTGCAAGCTGCCAGCCACACAACGCTATAAGCAGCAGTTATTCGGGAGGCTGGCTTATGCAATTTGTTAATTTGAGGTAGACCTTTAATTACCTGTCAGCACTGTTTAGGGCTCGCAGCGGCAGTAGAGCAAGGGACTGATTACTGCGTCACTTTCACTTGGGGCTTGAAGTACCACATGGGTGTCTGAGCCCCAGAAGCCTGGCACCACTGAGCTACCTCACGTGACATACCTGGCCAATAACACCTAGAAGTCCATGCTCCTGATGGACTTGAGTGAGGGTGTTCTGGACCAGGGCTCTGGGCAGAAGGAGTTGATACACAAACCAACCACCATCAGGACAGAACACCTGCCGATACAGCAGCCCCTCTACCTCGACCAAGCAGGACTAAGAGGGCGGCTGAGGAAAGGGCTTGTCACTCTACACAAGTGGGCTGATTCTGTTGCCAGAAGGACAGGATCTCATAGGATGTTGTTGGACTGCTGAAGCTCCCGGAGGTCAGCAGGGGCAACATGAGGGAGGACAGACACCATGGACTGGGTTGCCCGTGTAGCTACTCCGTGCAAAGCTTGCTGCATGCTGGCAAACATGTGCCCAACGTCCCTAGTGTCACTCCCAGCGAGGAGGTGCCAGGCTGGTGAGACCAAGCGTCAGCATAACTGTTTGAGTTACCGGATCCGATACTTCAACTAAAAGTCAAACGAGCTGTTCAAAGTGACCTCACGCCTCCACCACAGACTCACACCTACTGAGTAAATGACAATAAAATACATTTTAGCTCACCTTTTTAAATACACAACACTCGATATGATTTAATAAAAAAAACTTTATTTCTTCCTTCATACAAATATAATACAGAGATTCACATTTACAATAAATTCATTGCAAAAAACTAAATAATCAGTGGAGCAGAGTCTCTTATGGTGTGGCAAAAGGAGAAATTCAATTCGTCACCTGGACAAAAGTTTATTTCGCAGCTCGTCCAAGCTGCTTCTTCAGTTCTGGTTAGGATGCTGGAGGACACTGCCTTAAACCCGCCTGAAAAGGGAGGCACTACAGCCGCTACTATGAAATTACTCTGAAACTAATACCCTACTTGATTCCAGTTTCTGTTGGTTAGCTCGGCCTATTGAAATTGCCCTGAGTGTGGGGTCATATGAGCAGAATCAATAGACCGAGCAAACCAGCAGAGACAGTAAAAAGTAGGGTATTAGTTTCAGAGTAATTTCATAGTAGCTAGCTCCTCCCTTTGTAGGCAGATATAAGGCAGTGTCCTCCGGATTCTGATCAGAACTGAAGAAGCAGCCTGGATGAGCTTCTCCTTTTGCCATGAATTCTACCTGGATGATTGAAGGATTTTATACACGTCTCTTGCAGTAGTCTATGTGCTTAACAGAAAAAGAAAAAAAAAGTTTTATTTGAACTCTGTTTGCAGATCATTTTGAATGAAATAAACTAAATGTCAATTGCTGTATGTTATAAACTAAATGAAACAAAACTACAGCATAACTATCTATTTTAAAAAGAGAGAAAGGGACATGCCAAAGCTTAAATTGTTCAGTCAAGCTTTAGTAGGAATCATATCAATGCAGTACACAGCTAGTTCTAGTTAAAGGGAGTCTGCACGACCATTTCCACTGTAACCTAATCTTTATGAGGTTTTTTCTGAGTCGTGCTAAAATCAATAAATCGTGACAGATCAGGCATTGGACGGGGAGCTGCGGATGGACGTCACTGACAACAATTCCAGCAACGACGGCCCTCGCCTGGCTTCAGATGGACTTCGAGCGTCATCACTGTCTGCTTGGCTCCTCTCCTGCCTCCTGTAGCTTCAGTTTGACTCATTTATGCAGTGCTGCACCCAAAACATACACCACTGACCTACACCTTTACGTTCTCTTTAGTTCATGAACCTTTGTGAACGCGTTTGCTCCTTGTTCTATTCTCTTTGTCGCTGCTTGTCCGAACTCCCCAAAGGTCCATTGTACAACTGCCAAAGGAACAACCTTAAGAGCAGTTCGCAGAATACAAATACAATACAAATACATGTGGATCTGACACACGGGTTCATTGTTCTTCATCATCACATCAATATATTACAAAAAAAGATGAAACTTTAACTGTCTTTTTGGATCCCGCCTGCACAAAATGTACACGTCACGTATTTTCACTCATATAGATTCTTGTAATGTTAATAAAATGTCACAGTGGACTTTATACTATGTACAATTTAACCCCTGAAGACCTAAGGGCAATTTTAGTACATTTCTCCTCGCCTGGACTTTTTTCTTTGTTTTGCTTTTAAAACTGCCCCTTTTACCCCCTAATGAAGTGTTCTACATCCTTTTGTTCAGTACAGCCTGTTATTTCACAATCTGCTGCTATAGTTGTGTCATGTGGCTGTAATAAAAGTTATAGGACCAGAAATAAAGATGGGAATAAATAAATAAATAAATGAAAATCCCCACTCTTTTATAAAAAGCACAGAGCAAACATGTATAAACAACTTTTTGGATGTAAAAATGCTTAATTTAGGGCCTTAGCTACAAAAATGAAAGATATCAAGTCTGTAAGTAAATAAAAAATATCCTTATTGCCCTAAAAACAAAAAAAAAGTGTAATCGCTCCATTACTTTTCTGGTCCAGTCGTGGAAACAGCTCCTGTCAGGTCCAGGGCCAGAGCCACAGCACTTTTAATGCATTTCCATGGTGGAAATTACATTTGTACTTGTTCATTGTGAGTGAAATAAACCTTTAAATAAAAATAGAAAGGGATGCGCAATTACGCACAAGATGTGTAATTTTCCATGTATGTGAGAATTAACTCCACTTACAGCGACTTTTTCACTCGTTATAAACACACACAGTCAGAGGAGTCGACCATCTTGACTCACTTCACTCTTTGGCAAAGTTTGGCTCGATCAAAATGGACGGAGCGCATGAGTTTGGGGAAAACAAAGTTCCTGTTGGACACTCGTTTTGCTCACGTCATCACACAGCGTGAGTGTGACGTAGGATAAAGCCGCAGAAATGTACGGAAACCTCTATGTCTGCACTTTCAGAGGGGGAAAGGAAGTTTCTATCTTTTACGGTTAGAAAGTTTTGCGCGGTTATAGAAAACATATTCCTCAGAGTCGTATACGATGTCGTAGGTCTTCGAGGGTTAAAGGCACTTTGTAAATTTGAGTGGGATAAATTACAACACCTTTTCATACAGTGCTCAGGTTGATGTTCTCCATTGGGGTTGCAGATGGCTGATCATGAACAGTGGCATAAACATCAGTTGTTCTTTTCTAAAATAAAATAATAATTAAAAACACACACACACACACAAAGATACAGACATTAGTTAAAGAGTGATACAAACGACTGGTAAGATTGCATTGATTTCCTATGTTAAAAATACAAATATATAAAGTTTAAGTAAATAAAGAATGGCCTACATTTTGCTTAGAATCTTACCTAATTCCCTCACTTTGACAGTTTGGTCAATGTTAGTGTTTTCACCTAATTAATATCCCTAACGATAGGTTTGTAGATATTCAGGACCCCATACCAAAGCCGTGTATGTTCCTCTATCCTCCACTTCATCATACTCATCATCAGCTTCGATCTCCACTTCGTTCATTGTCCTCGAATCTGTTGGAAATGGATATGTTTCAATTAATCTGGCCCGAAAGGAAATATTAAACATATCACATACCTTTAATCCATTTTGAGCAGAAAAAACACAGAATTGTCAGGACACTTCCCACCAGGAGACCACAGGACGTCAGCGTCACCAGGAGCCAGATGGGGACCTCTGTTTGACACAAGACAGCCTCACTTTTCCAACGGTCTAAACCAGGCCGGGCTCTGATTCAGTTCAGTCATGTAAAGTCAAACTCCTGTTGAACTGATTCACATTTTTAGATTTTAGGCCAAGTGACAAAGTTGTTTCATCTTTAAAAAGTGTTTTAATTCATTCTTTTTATTACCTTCAAATCAGGGTGCACAAGATTTTATAATAAATAATAATGCGTCAGTTTCATACAGCACTTTTCTGGACACTTAAGACTTTACACAGCATCATTCACTCCACACTCAGTGGTGTAAACTACTCCTGTAGCCACAGGGACAGACTGACAGAAGCGAGGCTCCAATCTGCACCATCTGACCGACACTCAAATGCACCACTTTCATTCTAGGCAATGTGGGTGAAGTGCCTTGCCTATGGACACAACAACAGTTTTTGTGTCTGGCGCCCCCCTGTGGCACCTGATTTTCCCAGTGTCTCCCATCCAAGTACTGACCAGGCCCTGCTGAGCTTCTGAGATCTGACGGCATCAGGCTTTGACGAGCCGGTATGGCCACGGTGACCACGACCATTTTGTAAGTTTAAAAACACAGATGAATTTACCATCCAATAAGAAGAAGAGCACATGAAGTTACATAAGTACAAAAAGTTTATATGATTGATTAAAATCAAGCCAATATAATCTGAAAGCACTGTTGTTGGCCATGGTGAAAATGACCTCGACAAAAGCTCTATGGATTCACATAAAATCCAGCAGTTGATGTCTTATAACCACAATGGCAGCACAGTGTCTGAGTGGAGCACTCACGCCTCACAGAAAAAAAGGTTTGGGTTCAATATCAACCCAAAACATGCACCATAGGTACAATCCTCCAGCTACATGTAATCCTGACCCAGATCTGGAGATGTGTCCTCGAGCACATCTCCAGGTTATAAGTTTCCACAATAATGATATGTGACAGTTACAGTGAGTTCTGTTCATCTACTCACTGTTTGAACTGACAGGTTCATGTTGTGGGTCTGTGGTCGTCTCTGGGTCTGATGGAGCTGAGGTCACATGGAGCAGGTCTGAATAATATTTTCTCATATACTCTGAAAAGAATACAGTTCTTGAGAAACAACAAAACTAAAGTAAATGTGTGAATGATGTGAGACTCACTGGTTAAGTCATTTTGTTCACTGCGAGGAGAGAGGGAGAGGGGTCCAGTTCCTAAAGTGTAGTCACAGCTGAACACTTTTCTCTGAAGTTTATGGAAATTTGTCACAAAATCCATTTTGGAAACATAAAACTGGCATAAAACGCTCTCCTTCCTTGAGTTGTAGACTGTAGAATTGACTGTAGAATGTGGCTGTGTGGATTCTCCAAAATACAGGTGACATTTGGAGCCAGTTGCAGAAGGAGGAGGATAGCAGTAAATCATAACCTCTGTATCGAAGGCTAGAAGAATTATGATTGGTTTCATATCTAAAACAAAAGTACCAACAAACCATGAGTATTCACTTTTGGAGTTGAAAAGTTGAAATGAAAACATTATGCTTTCATTATCTTATCGATGAATAAATAAAATACAGACTGCAGTTTCTAGGCAGGCTCTGACCTGTGTAATTTTTTATTTTAAAACAACTAATGTCTTTGTGCTTATAGAACATATTTGTTATACTGAAGTAAAGTCCCTACAAAACACCAACATGTAATAACTTACTTTGTACATGAACAGTGACAGGGGTTGGGTCACTCTGGTCAGATGAAGAAACAGCCTGTCCCCAGTCTACAACATAATAACACTTGACTTGAACTTGAGCAGGAGGTTTCTGTTTCTCCCTCAGCAGATCAGAGCCTCTCACAGACTGGAGGCATTTGGAGTTTGGCCAGATTTGTCCGTCTGTCGTGTAAAAATGGCATCGAGACACAGGGACAGATGCTCTCAGAGGTGGAGGTCGACAGTTTAGAGTCACTGAGTCTGTCTCTGTGATCACTGAGGGATGTGCAGTCAAAGTGGGACGAGCCAGATCTGTGGAGGACAAAACTGTGATCAGAAACCTCAGAAACTCTCAGGCTGGTCGCAGGTTTATCACTAATAATAAATAGCAGCTGGTCTTGGCTTGCAGTAGTTCACAGTAGTGAGCAGTGGATAAAAAAGTAAAACATGTATCACTCATTAAAGATAAATATATTTCAATATCTACAGAATGAATGTGCATAGTAATAATAGACTGACGTCAGTCTGCACCACAACCAAAACTCACACACATTCATACGAGCCAACGTGGGTGAAGTGTCTTGCCTAAGGACACAACATCACACTGAAGTACAGTGGGTGTGTGTGGGCCAAAGGGGAATAGAGGAACTTTCAGAGCAATGACACCATTTAAAGTGAACTAATGATGAGGTGAATCCATTATAACAGGTAAATCTAAAGATGTTCATTTTGCCTTCTTATGGACTTTAACATCATTGGTTCTTTTTTAAAGCCCGTACAGTAAAGTGTATTTATCTTGTTGACATGTTTCAGCTGCAGCTGCAAACCGTCTTCATGTCAACAAGGTAAATACACTTTACTGTGTGCTCTTTTAAAAAGAACCCATGAAGTTATGGTCAGTGGTCACATTTTTATACAGCACTTTTCCACCTTCAAGGCTCAAAGTGCTTTACAACAAGGAACCACTCACCCCTTCACACTCACTCATGCACCAGTTTACACAGACACTCTTCTTTAAATGTCAGATTGTTGGTCTGAGTTGGTTCAGATCTGAGTTTTTACAAAAATAAAATATTATAAAGAAGCGGCTCACCTTGTCCTTTGGTCAAAGAGAAGAGATCTGCTGAGAAAATGTGCACACGTTTCAGACCAAAGAATAATGCAGTTCAATGTGAATAAACTCACTGAATATTTCTGGATATTGTTGAGCACAGCTGCTTTGTCCACTGACATCAACCACATGTTGTATTAATCACCCATTTTTACTTAATGTTGGAAAATATCTATATTTTAAAGTTGTGTTTAATAGGTGTAGTACAGTTCTGGAGTTTAGTTTTGTCCTTCTCAAGACACTCGGATTTATACTGCATTATTCATTCACTTCAGACTGGGTGGTGTAATCACAGAAGCTGAGCCGTCAATCAGTGAAGCACACAGCAGATTCCTACGTAACTAAAGTGGACAAGTGTCTTGCCCAAGGACACATCACCTGTTTGCACTGGTCAGAACTTGGATCGCAGCACAAACCTTCATGTTCCCGACCAGATGTTGTGTTTCAGACCAATCTGATGACTGTTCCAGTAATTGTATCATCGTCATGTAAACTTGTATGTTGTATGTATGTGCATAGGCAATAGCTGGAGATTGTACAACAAAATAAGTACTCACTCACGAAGAAGAAGAGCAGCAGAAACTCAGCCATGATGGACAGCGGTCGAGTTCAGACTGACACACAGAGTTCAGCTTTTATTATAATAAGAACTCAGAAACCACAAACCCAACCCTCAAACATGAAACTTTCCACTCTGCAAATAATGCAAACAGAAATATAAGCGCAGAGGGCGGTAATCATCCTGTTCAATCGACCTGTGGTGTGACAACCTAGTTTAGACTCTTGAAAACTCGACCACCGGCTCACACCAAAACCAGATCTGCTCAGGACAATAGTCGCTTCTCACACTATGAACTGACTTCATCTGAATTTAGATGTTTGAGTAAATTACATTACAAAATACATTTAGTGCACCCTTTAAAGTACACAAAAGTCAATATAATATATGTATAAAAACTTTACTGTTCTGTTTCTTCATTCATACAAATATAATACAGATGCATATTTGTGTCACACGTTACATTCATTGGTCATAATCAGTGGAACATGGGCTCCTGCCATAGCCTATTATATAATTTAAAAAAATAAATCTGAAATGAAAGTATTTTAAACTCCATTGGCAGAATTCTTGCATGAAATATTTAAAATGTACAAATACAATACTAATAATCATAAAAATCATAAACTTGACCCATCTGCGTCCCCAGATATGAGGCCAACGTGTTCAGATCAAATATAACTTTGGCTGAAAACATTTATAATTCTGATTTATTCTTAGCTGCAAAAGCACTGGACACACAAGTGGTTGGTTCTCAAGACAATCAACCAATCAGAACGCAGAAAGAGCCTCACATGAGTCTCCCCTTTGGGTTGTTGGTTAAACCGAAAGTACCTCTGTCTGATCTGAACGGTCACTGCCTGAACCAGCACCTACAGCCAGTCATGGGTCAGTGCTAGTGCAGGGACAGTTTGGGTTTTTTGACATGAATCTGTACGGCAAGTTGGCTGGGGTCAGGAAAATAAAGTGTTTTTGTTCTCAAAACAATATTCAGTGTTCAAAAGAGTGAGACATTTGTGTCACAAAATAATGAACCATGAAAAAGTCAGACCTCATAATCGGTACTATTTTCTCTCTGGTCGTATCACTGCGCTGCCTCCAGGTGAAGCCGCGCACGAATCCAACTCTTTTTTCAGTTGTTCGGCAGTGTTTATGTCCTCAGACTTTTGACCGCCGCGACGCGATGGAGCTAACGTGAGAGCTACAGCCATAAGTATATAAGCTTATATAAGCTATATAAGAATTTATATAAAAAATGGTGCAGACTTGTGATTCTCCAGGCTGTAAAAACAAAACTCCAGGTTCTTCAGCTTGTCCCACTCTGTCCCTCCTCTGTATCTCTGCTGTTCTGACTCCATCTGGTGAATTTGGGCATCAGTATATTCGTGTTCATAAAGATCTCCCCTCGTCTCTGTGCTAAAGACGACGTCTTCATCGTCAATGTCGTCGTCACACATGTTGTCGTGAACGTTCTGAGCAGGAAACACAGTGAAACAGGCGCGGAGTCTCACCGGACGCTGTCGGGAGGCAAGTCAGTGTTGATGCACGACACTGCTGACGGGGACGTACAGAGTCATACCAAAAAACCCAAACTATCCCTTTAATACTTTAAATAAGTCATGCCAAAAAACCCAAACTATCCCTTTAATACTTTAAATAATAACAATTGTATTTTTCTGCAGTCTAATGTGCACGTTTTATGTATTTGTCTTCTCTATGCCACTTCTGTTGTGACTTTTGGATTCCTTATGTAACACAAATATAAAAGAGTAAATAAATAAAAATAAAATAAAACATGAAAGGAGAATCGAAGTCTTTCCTGTTGGTAAAAGCGCTCGGTCAGTGTCGGAGCAGGGTCACAGAGAGCTGTAGAGAACGTTCTCCACTGTTGCTGAGCCGGGTTCATCCTGGATGGTGTCGTACAGGTGGTATATTTCACTCTGAAACACAAAACAATCACATCATTTACTTTTTCTGACTACTTAAAGAGGCACTACGTAACTTTTCTCATTGTGAGTCCACGACACCAGAATCCTCCACAGTACGGCATTAAACACATGTATCTGCATTTATTAAATCTTCTGCTTTATCTCCATGAAGATATGAGTTTAATGCCATAGTGTGGGAAATTCCAGGCAAAGCAATAGCATCACCATGGAGACAAGAAGAACCTCTAGAAAGGGTGACGTAGTGCAACTTTAAATTTAAATGTCCAGTAACTTCTCACCTCGTCCACATCTTTGCTTTGATTGTCCACGACTTCTGCAGAACCTGTTAAAACCAAATGTTTGACACACAAGGTGCCAAAAGTGCTTTACATTCAAATCAACACAGGATAAAAACATGCAAAACACATTAAACAATGAAATGAAACAGGTTGTGCAAAGTTTCAGGAACTCCGGCTCGTTTGCAGCTAAAGTCCGTTGCTAGAGGTGGTCGAATTCTGTCATAAGCCAAAAAACGGCGCAGATCAGTGTTTCTTCGGCGGAGATCTCACTGTGGCAGTGAGTCTGTCAAGGCCACAAACTAGTGTAGTGATGGGGGCAAGTTCTGAACTTCCACGTAAAACACCATGATTGATTTCCCACTACACAGGCCAAAGCCCAAAAGACTCGATTGTCGAGAGTCTCGAGCCGCCAGAAGCAACAAGTGAAGATCGACTACTGACGGTGAAGAAGAGAAACTGAAAGTTGTGGAAAGAAAATGGTTTGTGAATGTATTTTTCAAAAAATATAATTCACATGTTTTCACAGTAGCAGGAAATCAGCAGAGGGAAGTGTAAGGTGCTTATAAAGTTGTTTTCTCACGTTTCCAGACACTAATGAGTGAACCAGGCAGAGCGTTTTGTTTGTTAGACTTGTGGCTGGTGTAAGATGGGTTAAAGTGGTGTTAAGCTTCTTCAGTGTGAAGCAAATTGGTGTTTTACGTGGAAGTTCAGAACTTGTTTAAAAAGTCATTCCACCTCCAAAGTACGGTTCAGCCAGCGAGGTATTTTTGTGATTGTTAATGTGTTTATTTTGTGTCTTTAATATTATACTGTTTTAATTGTAATTTATGTTAATTATTTTAGTTCGACGGTGACGTTGGTGAAGTTGGTGGCATCTATTAAAGGGGAATTCTGATTACGTGGAAGTTCAGAACTTGCCCCCATCACTACACTAGTTTGTTGCCTTGACAGATTCAGTGCCACAGTGAGATCTCCACCGAGGAAACACTGATCTGTGCTGTTTTTTGGCTTCTGACAGAATTCGAACACCTCTATCAACGGACTTTAGCTTCAAATGTGCCGGAGTTCAACTTTAAAACCAGTGAATATCAGTTTATGAAACACACCTTTGGAGCAGTGGGCGCTGGGCACTGAGGTGATCACACTGTAGAAATTATCATCATTTACAACCTGCTTGAGGAAAGAAGAAAAGATGATTAAACTGAACAAAGATAAATAGAAAAATACTCTGTAGGTTAAGAAACAAAAGAGCCGTAAGCACCATGTGAGCTCTGGGTTCGACTGTCTGATCCTGTGTGTTCAGATACTCTGAAACAGAAAACACTGGATTACAGCACACAGGGAAATATAATATTCAAGTGATACTCTGCAGCTGGTGTCATCAACATTCTCTGGGGGTGTGACGCTAACAGGAGGCTCTACTCTGTCTAAAGCTCTGTTACTCAAGTTAGACTTTAATCTGAGGTTTGTTTGAACATAATCTGGCCTGAAGGAGCTGGTTCAATCGACCCTTTTAGTGTTCGTAAACAGTCATGACGTAGGCTCGGTTCTGCATGCATTTTGGCAACAGAAGTTTGGCAGAACTGGGCAGCTTGTCGAGCACGGTGAAAGGATTATCGTCAAAAGATCGCAAATATTTCCTCAACAAGCCTTTGTCCAATGGTCAGATCCTTGTGCGACCAGTGAGTAACACATTAAAACTTTAGTCCTCCAGTAGAATATTGATTCTGACAACCACACACAGAACAACCAGACATTTTGGTGCTGGAAATGTTTTTATCTCCGTCTTCTTCTGTCCGTATTCAGTATGAATGAATTGGGATGAGTGGGGAACAATGACACTTCCGTTGCCAGAATGCGCATGCAGCTTTTTTTTTTTTTAAATCACTTCTGCCCTAAAAAGTCTGTTGGAAATACAACAGGTGAGCAGATTTGTCCGGATTTCAGTCGGACAGTCCGGTTTTAGAGCCTTCTGTCCGGACCTCTGTCATGTGTCCTCATTTTTGAACCGTTGCGTCACCACAAATCCCCGCCCATATCACACCTGCTACTGTTTACTGTTGAACCAAAGCAAATGCCAAAAAGGAAGAATCCTTCAAACATGCTCGGTGCTCAGAGCATAGACTGTATAAAAGAAGTGGAATAAGTGAGTGTGACGTCACCCACAGCGTTCAGCGTCGCTCAAATGAGGCTCGCGATGCCACAGTTACAGGAGCGAATCTGGAGCCAGGATCTATGTTATGAATAGGATTTTTTAGGGACAAAATAGCGAAAAAAGGGTGACCGGACGTGCCTGTTTACCCAGTTTTGAGCCCTGTGACCCCTGTCCCAGCAGATTTATCCAAAACCTGTCACGGTTTAGCTAAGACCCAAAATCACGAACCACGACTGGTAAACGTGAAAGTGATTTATTACAAGATTCTGGAAATAATACAGAAGGCAGGCAGGCAGACGGGCAGGCAGGCAGGCAGGCAGGCAGACAGGCAGGCAGGCAGGGAGGCTGGCAGGCAGGCACGTAGAGTAGACAACGAACTGGCGAGGACTGGTTGGAGAGCTGGGTCTCTTATACTGCAGGTGATGAGTTGATGGGATGCAGGTGTGCGCTCTGCCAGCAGGAGGGAAACGCCCAGAGGAGGAGGAGAAGAGAGGAGGAGAAGGCAAAGACCAGGAGCGGATCCTGACAGTACCCTCCCCTCAACGGACGCCACCGGGCGGACAGCCAGGCTTGTCCGGATGAGCTTTATAAAAGTCTGAGATCAGGTTAGGGTCCAGAATGAGTGCATGGGACACCCACGAGAGTTCCTCAGGCCCGTAACCCTCCCAATCAACGAGGTATTGATAGCCCCTACCTCGACGACGCACATCCAAGAGACGCCGAACAGTATAGGCAGGGTAATCATCAACAACCTGGGCGGGAGGAGGGGGATCAGCCGGAGGGCACAGGGGACTGGACTGAACTGGCTTGAGCTGGGAGACATGGAAACTGGGATGTATTCTGGGTGAAGGAGGCAATTTCAGTTTAACCACAGTAGGATTGATGATTCTTTCTATTTCAAAAGGGCCAATATACCGTGGAGCAAGCTTCCTTGAGTCAGTTTTTAATGGAATGTCTCTGGAAGATAACCACACTTTCTGACCTGGTTTATAGGCGGGAGCAGGTGTCCGGTGTTTGTCAGCTGATTTGTTCCACTGAACGGAGTAGAGATGCCCGAGCAGTTGTCCAGATGAGCCGACAGCACTGGAGATGGTCCTTTACCGAGGGGACTGCTATGTCTCTCTCCTGTTCAGGGAACAGAGGTGGCAAATATCCCAGTGAGCATTCAAATGGAGACATACCAGTAGCGGCGGAGGAGAGAGAGTTGTGAGCATATTCAACCCATGGTAGGTGGTCACTCCAGGTGGTTGGATCTTTGGCAGCAACGCAGTGAAGAGCGGCTTCCAGGTCCTGATTAGCACTCTCGCACTGACCATTGGTTTGTGGGTGGAATCCAGAAGATAAATTGACCTTGGCACCAAGGGCTTCACAAAAACCTCTCCAAACTTTAGAAATAAACTGTGGCCCACGGTCTGAAACAATATTGAGGGGGATACCATGGATTCGTATAACATGTTGTACCAATAAGTCAGCAGTTTCGTGAGCTGAGGGAAGTTTTGGTAAGGCAACAAAATGAACAGCCTTTGAGAATCTGTCTATTATTGTCAGAATGACCGTGTTACCTCGGGAGACAGGAAGACCAGTAACAAAGTCGAGGGCAATGTGAGACCAGGGTCGACTTGGAACAGGGAGAGGACGTAGGTGACCTGGAGGAGGCTGGTGAGAAGATTTACCTCTGGCACAAACTGTACAGGCAGATATGAATTCTCGTGTGTCTTTTCCAAGTGTTGGCCACCAGAAATGACGACGGAGGAGACTGATAGTCCGACCAACACCAGGGTGACAGGAGAATCGGGAGGTATGTCCCCAACGGATGACCTGTGAACGAACAGCGTTGGGGACAAACAGACGGTTAGGTGGTCCGCTACCTGGATCAGGTTCAGTCTGCTGTGCCTCCTTAACCACAGACTCTATCTCCCAGGTAATAGCTCCAATCACTCGGGAGGGTGGAAGTATGGTGGGCAGTGTCCTCGGGATTCTCTGTGGAAGCAAACTGACGGGACAGTGCATCAGACTTAACATTTTTTGATCCAGGGTGAAATTGAACCTATCAAAAAACAGGGCCCATCGAGCTTGGCGAGAGTTCAAACGCTTTGCAGACTTGATATAAGACAATTTCTTATGATCAGTCCAAACTACATATGGTTGTTCAGTACCCTCCAAGAGATGTCTCCATTCCTCTAGTGCCAACTTAACTGCTAGTAGTTCTCTATCGCCAATAGTATAGTTACGCTCAGCAGGACTTAAGCGACGTGAAAAGAAGGCACAAGGGTGTAGTTTATGGTCTGAGGGGGAATGCTGGGATATAACTGCCCCAACCCCGGAATCAGAGGCGTCAACCTCGACCACGTATTGGAGAGCTGGGTCTGGATGCACGAGGACAGGTGCTGTGGTGAACCTTTGCTTGAATACCAGGAAAGCATTTTCAGCATCTGTGGACCAGATAAAGGGGACCTTGGGAGAGGTTAGACGGGTTAGTGGGGCAGCAATCTGACTGAAGTCACGAATGAATCGTCGATAGAAATTTGAAAATCCAAGAAATCTTTGAAGTTGTTTGATGTTTCCGGGTTGAGGCCAATCAGCAACTGCCTGTATCTTTGTGGGGTCTGGCTTCACCTGCCCACTGCCAATAATGTATCCGAGGAAACTGACTAAGTCCTTGTGAAATTCACATTTTTCTGCTTTCGCAAACAGTTTATTTTCGAGTAGTCTTTGGAGGACTTTACGTACATGGCAGACATGTTCCTCAGGGGAGGAAGAAAAGATCAGGATATCATCCAGGTAGACAAAAACAAACTTGTTTAAATAGTCTCTTAACACGTCATTCACCAGTGCCTGAAAAACCGCAGGTGCATTAGTTAAACCAAAAGGCATTACCAAATATTCAAAGTGGCCCAGAGGAGTGTTGAACGCTGTCTTCCACTCATCACCATCGCGAATACGCACGAGATGATAAGCGTTACGTAGGTCCAATTTTGAGAATGTGGTAGCTTTATGCAGTGGTTGGAAAGCGGAGTCAATAAGGGGGAGTGGATATTTGTTTTTAACAGTGATGTTATTAAGTCCTCGATAATCAATACATGGGCGTAAAGATTTGTCTTTTACCAACAAAGAAAAAGCCTGCACCGACGGGAGAGGAGGATGGTCTGATAATACCTGCTGCCAAGGAATCCTTTATGTAGCGTTCCATTGCCTCATGTTCGGGGCGAGACAGGTTGTATAGACGACTGTTAGGAAGAGGGGCACCAGGAAGGAGGTCGATAGCACAGTCATATGGCCGGTGTGGGGGCAAGGACAAGGCCCGCTCCTTGCTGAACACTTCTCCCAAGTCATGATATTCATTAGGAACAAGGGACAAATCAGGTGGCTCATGATGAGATGGGGCAGCACCAGCGGGAGGAAGGGCAGACTGCAAACAGACAGAATGACATAATGAACTCCAACTCAGAACCTTCCCTCCTGTCCAATCGAACTGGGGGTTATGGCGTCGTAACCAGGGGTAGCCCAGAATTAAGGGTGAGTGAGGAGCTGCAATCAGGTGAAAAGTTATTTCTTCCTGGTGATTTCCAGACAGTAACAGAGTGAGGGGAACTGTGCGATGGGTTACCTTGGCCAACAACCGTCCATCCAAAGCGTTAGCCACTAAGGGGGTGTCCAGGGGTTCCATCGCCAGCCCAGCTTCCAGTGCAATATTGAAATCTAGGAAATTCTCTTTGGCCCCAGAATCAATCAGAGCAGTAAGTGGCAACGTTAACTCTTGGAAACAGATTGTAGCTGAGATTTGCATTCTATTCTGGGGGGCAGAGGAGGTAGAATTATGGCTCACCAGTACCCCCAAGTTTACTGGTGAGCCCTGTCTTTTGGTCGGGTGGGGCAATTGGCAAGGAAATGTCCCGTTTTACTGCAGTAAATGCACTCACCGGCTTGAATTCTGCGAATCCGCTCAGCCGGGGTCAAACGGGCTCGTCCAAGTTGCATGGGCTCCTCACCTGAAGTAGATTGAGCTGCCGGTGGTGCCGTGGGTACAAACGGGGTGCGAGGAACTGGTGGAGGATTGGAAAACGAAGACGGGGCTGGCCGATGACTTCGCTCTCTTTAGCGCTCCAGGAGGCGATTGTCCAATTTGATGGGTGTAGAGATGGTAGAATCAACACTATTAGAATCCTCTCTTAGTGCCAGCTCATCCTTTAACTGTTCATTTAGGCCGTTAACAAAAACGGTCTGAAGAGCCACGTCATCCCAACCTGCTTCAGCTGCCAGTGTTCGGAATTCTACCGAATATTCAGCCACACTGCGTGAGCCCTGGCGAACGGTGAGAAGGCGTTTAGATGCCTCTCTGCCCTGGACAGGATGGTTGAATACTTTCTTTAATTCTTTAACAAATCTTTCATAATCATTAAATATCTCAGAATTATTTTGCCACATAGCTGTTGCCCAGTCCAAAGCATTTCCACGTAATAAGCCCATGATGAAGGCAATCTTAGATTGATCGCTAAAATATGTATTAGGTTTTTGGGCAAAAACTAGTGAACACTGAAGTAGGAAACCCCCACATCTCCCCATGTCACCTTCATAGTGGTCAGGATCTGGCACATGGACCTCTCTTGTGTGGCCTGGGTCTGGTGAGGTAGCAGGAGAGGAGGCCTGGACAGGGGCAGACAGAGGCTGGGTCGGCAGAGAATTAGGGAAAACATGTGTAGTGAACTCACGAAACATGTTTCCAAGCTGGGTGATCTGGTCTGAAGTAGATATTTGACAATCCATGAGATTCCTCAGAAGTTGCTCGTGTTGTCCAATTAGCGCCCCCTGATTGGAGAGGCCTGGGTAACTGGGTCTGCGTGATCTGGGTCCATATGGCCAGTTCGTACTGTCACGGTTTAGCTAAGATCCAAAATCACGAACCACGACTGGTAAACGTGAAAGTGATTTATTACAAGATTCTGGAAATAATACAGAAGGCAGGCAGGCAGACGGGCGGGCAGGCAGGCAGGCAGGCAGACGGGCGGGCGGGCAGGCAGGCAGGCAGGCAGACAGGCAGACAGGCTGGCAGGCTGGCAGGCAGGCACGTAGAGTAGACAACGAACTGGAGAGGATTGGTTGGAGAGCTGGGTCTCTTATACTGCAGGTGATGAGTTGATGGGATGCAGGTGTGCGCTCTGCCAGCAGGAGGGAAACGCCCAGAGGAGGAGGAGAAGAGAGGAGGAGAAGGCAAAGACCAGGAGCGGATCCTGACAAAACCAGTAATTTGTCCCAGTTTTATACAAGAAATGTCCCAGGTGTCCGTATTTTTGACCAATCTGATCCTTGCCAGCAATAAAGAGAGGCACACATTGTCATTTGTTGAGGTAAAATACAGAAAAACTGCTTAAAAACTATACAGACACATGTTAATCAGGAATGGGTCAAATGCAGAACAATTTTCCTTAATTATGCACTCATTTCACAATTTTATTATTACTAACCATCCCAAACCGGGTCAAAATCTGGTCCCCCTACAGTGTTTCCTAATGTGTGCATTGTGTCACCATAGTAGCTGCTGAACAGTTCTGCCATAGACAAACATCTAGAACACCCCCAGTGCAATGTCACTGCAAAGTATCAGCATTAACAATATGATCAAGTCGTGTACGTACCAACGGCCTTGGACCGGGAGCTTTAAAAAGGAAACAAACATTAGTTAAAGCAACGATATCGAGCCAGAAAATAAAACGCTCCAAGTGTCTGTGACAGGTTAGACTTAAAGCTGCATTGTGTAACTTTTCTGGTGGAGAGTACGTCAAATGCTTTTCTCCATGGAGATGTTATTGCTTTGAATGGAATGTTTCGCAGTATGGCTTTAAACCTTTCTGTCAACATGGAGACCAAACCTGACGAAGTTACAGGTCAGATCTGTGGAGAGGTGAGTCCAGTTGTTTGTTTTTTATTTTTTTTATTTTAGGTATTTCTGAGCTATAAAGCCACCTGTAAATCATAAATCTTAGGCCTTGTCCACACGTATCCGGGTATCTGATAAACCGAAGATGTTTTGCTGCGTTTTGACCTGTCATCCACACGAACACGCATCAAAAACGAGTATTCAGGGAAAACTCCGGCCAAAGTGAAGATTTTTGAAAACTCCGTTTATGCCTGTTTGTGTGGACAGAGATAACTGGGGTTTTGCGTTTTAAAACGTCACTGTCTGCGCCAAAAAATATGAATCTGCCCTGACGTCAAACGTGCAACATTTGTTTAGGCGACTGCAAAAGCCAAAGCCAAAGCCAAAGCAGACTATGGATCGGAGTCGTTTCTTGAGAGCTGTGTGTGTGTTGAGAGCAGAATTGCTCCTAAACTGTGTTTAGGAGCAATTCTGACTCCGAGTCTGTCCAGACAAAGCAGCTCGGCGCCATGTTTTCTGTTGTTTAAGTTTAGGCGGAAGTGACGGCGAAGTGAGGGCTCAATGGAAATAACGGCATCTACAGGTTTGGAATGTTTATGAATGTGGTTGAAAACGCAGATGTTCGGTTATGTGTGGAAGGTATTTTTTTCGAAGACGAGGTGGTGTGGATAAAACTATTTTTATAAACGGAGGGGGGGAAATGTTCGGTTTTAAAAATACCCGGCTACGTGTGTACATGGCCTAAGGCAGAGCTGTTTAATGTCACACTGAGGAACAGGGGCACCCACACTTTTTCAGCAGGTGAGCTACTTATAAAATGACCAAGTCAAAATGATCGACTTACTACAAAAATGCAAATTATTTATATATTTATAAATCTATTGAGAATCAGTCATGGTGGAACAGTACTTGGCCTTAAGAACTTCATGTCTCCATTTTATCTTATAGATGTTCATTTAAGCTTAAAATAAACCAAACTGCACTGCACTGAAACTAGAGGTAAGATCGGGCCTAAAAAATCCAGCCCGACCCGATCCGACCCGCGGGTATTAAAACCCGACCCGACCCGAGCCCGAGCAATTAACTTGATTTGCAGGCCCGAGCCCGAAGCAAACCCGAAATTTCATGCGGACCTGCGGAGGGGAAGATTATTAAGAGGGCGTCGTTCACGTGCGCAGAGCATGCGGTGGCTCTGCGGCTCCTGTGGCTCTGGCTCATGATCTGCGCACGAATTTAACTGTTTATTTATTTTTTAAAAAGTCAGCGAGAGAGAAGCCCGACCCGACCTGAAGCAATGATTGACATCTTGGGCTTAAGATCTTACCTCTAACTGAAACACTCTGTGCCCCTTTTTGGACCCTCACCCACAGTTTGAGAACCCTTCTTTAAGAGAACTTCCACTGGCATTTTACACGAAGTGAAGTAAGTGGGTTGGATTTTTATACCTGTTTCATTAGTTTTGCAGTGTTACAGCCTCTGCACATTTACCAAACGCACGTCATGACAAATACAGATGCATTTGTGTGTTTTTATTTGGCAAACTTCTGCTCAGGCTGTAGACCTGCTCTGTGCCAACACTGTAACATACATTTTGATTAGGTTTTGCTTTGAGTCTCATCTTACTCTTCTAATCAGCGTGCGTGCATCTGTGTGCTGTATGTGGGGAGGAGAGAGCGTGAAAAGGCGAGGAGCGGTGCACTGACGTGAGGCAGATGGACAGGTAAGATGTTTAAAAGGTTTAACCTGCCTCGAGATACACATGAGGGGATGTGCTGTTGTGGACAAGCCGTGTACACTGGGGGCGTGTGGTGATGTGCCGCTCCACACGAGCGCACAGGCTGCAGAGAGACTCCTGCACACCGGTGTGAGTTTATTACCGACAGCAGCAGCCGTAATGAAATATGATCGCACGAGGGTCAGACCTCGAGTCCGAGACAAGACCGAGTCCAAGTGCCTTCAAGACCGAGACAAGACCGAGTCCAAGTGCCTTCAAGACCGAGACAAGACCGAGTCCAAGCGCCTTCAAGACCGAGACAAGACCGAGTCCAAACGCCTTCAAGACCGAGACAAGACCGAGTCCAAGTGCCTTCAAGACCGAGACAAGACCGAGTCCAAGTGTCAAGATCGAGACAAGACCGAGTCCAAGCGCCTTCAAGACCGAGACAAGACCGAGTCCAAGTGTCAAGATCGAGACAAGACCGAGTCCAAGTGCCTTCAAGACCAAGACAAGACCGAGTCCAAGCGCCTTCAAGAACGAGACAAGACCGAGTCCAAGCGCCTTCAAGACCGAGACAAGACCGAGTCCAAGCGCCTTCAAGACCGAGACAAGACCGAGTCCAAGCGCCTTTAAGACCGAGACAAGACAGAGTACAAGTGCCTTCAAGATCGAGACAAGACCGAGTCCAAGTGCCTTCAAGACCGAGACAAGACCAAGACCGTAAAAAATTGGTCTCGAGGCCGGTCACGAGACCAAGACCGGTCTGGAGTACTACACTACGATCTACCTTGGCGATCGACTGGTAGATCGCGATGGACGTATTGGGCACCACTGCTGTGGAACATTCCAGGCAGAGCAGTGACATCTCCATAGAAACAAGCAGGTGACGGACACTTAACGAAAAACATGAAAACCTGTCATACACACTTTAAAAACAGTTCATAATTTTATATAAGTGTGTAATTCAAACTTAAAACTAAATAAACAAAACTACAAATACAATTTTCTTTTCAAATTTCTTTTATAAACAGATATGTAAATGTTATATAACTAATTTAAACTAATTTATTTAAGTGAAATAACTGACTAAAAACATCTTACCTTTTGTTGTTGTGCTTTGCTTGAAAAGGGAAAAAAGTTAAATTCAGGATTATTTGTATTTATTTATGTACTTTTTATTATTCTTTCTTAAAAGTATAGCAGTATTTCTTACCATTTCTGCATTTTGTGAAGATAAAAGCTGATCTCAAGATCCCACAGAGCAATAAAACTCCACACACTCCAAGTATGACCCATAGAGGGATTTTGACTTTTTCTGAAGAGAAAAAAACAATGTATGTATGAATTTTGGGGCTTTTTTTCAGTAAATTAACGTATTACAAGTTTTAAAGCCATAATTGGGTCATTCCACGGCAAATCTCCAAATGCCCCCACACGACCATCTCAGATTTGACTGAAAAACAAACAGGAGGTTCAGACACTTTCCAATAATAGGAAAAGTCTCAAATTTTATCTCCCAACTCCTTATAGCACATGTGTCAAACATGCGGCCCGGGGGCCAGATCCGGCCCTCCAAGACCTTTAATCTGGCCCTCGGCTGATTTTTCTATTAAAATACTTAAAATTTTCTGATTTTTCTGTTAATTTTCTGCACCGTTTAGCATAGCAGCGTCTCCGGGGTTTCTGTACGTTGCGATTCCCACCAGAGCAGCACAAATGAAGACTTTCCTCTTTCCAAACGCTCTTAAAGGACGATCGTTTTGACTGTCGACCGTGACCCTCATCAGCAAAATGTCAAAAAATGAGAAAAGCAGATGCTGAGTTCAGGATTTCCCAAGAAAAATAGTCTAATTCTTATTTGTTGACAGAGGTGAATGGGAAATCTGTGCTCAGTGTGTTTGGAACAAGTGGCGTTGCTCGAGGAATATAATCTTAAACACCACTACGAGACACGGAGAAAAATACAATAACTTGAAGAGAGAACTGAGTTTTCTGATCCGGCCCTTTTGGGATCAAAGTAGGTTGCATACGGCCCCTGGACCAAAATGAGTTTGACATCCCTGCTTTATAGTTTTGTCATTAAAGGGGAACCCCGGCACGTTTGAAGCTAAAGTCCATGGCTAGAGGAGGACGAATGCTTTCCACAGTCCTAAAAGGAGTAAATTTTCAAGCAAATTCAAGCCTCCAGAAGTCTGTGATAAACCAAACGCACATGTGAAAGTCCATATTCTACAAGTACATTAGCCAGTTTTTAACCCTTGAAATTTTAAAGGAAATTTTTAAAAAATTACATAGTTTTTTAGATCCAGCAATTTGAACGTTTTTAATGACAAAACTATTGGGAGCGAAAAATGTGGGACTTTTCCTGTTGGAAAGTGTGTGAACCTCAAATCTGAGATGGTCGTGCGGGGGAATTGGGAGATTTGCCGTGGAATCACCCAATTATGACTTTTAAAACTCTTTTATTTTTGATTTACTGGCAGAAATGGGCTTCCATAAATAGGAGACCCTTATCCAGGCCAAATAACAGTCTGTTTGTTTGGTTTGTGGTGATCCAAGCCCGCTGAGAGTAATGATGCGTGTTTTTCATTGTGTTTCAGTAAAAAGGTTACATACTGTGGCTTTAAATGACATGCAAACCTGATGTTTGTGAAAAAGTTGATGTGAGTAAACAAAAAGAAACGAGATGATTTTGCTGTTATAGGTTTTTATCCTGCACTCTCCTCTTTTCATGTTAATTTTAGAACTATTATACGTTCTAAAAATAACCTGCAATAGGCGAAATCTGCAAACTAGTCAGCTTTATTTTTTTACAAATATTATATATATGTTTTAAGGCTGTAAAACCCCTCCATGATCTAAACTGAGGAGTGTGGGCGGTAGTTGCTGGTTTTTATGGTTTTTATTCTTATAAACACACAGAACACAATGTGCAGGTTTTCCCTCAGCCAATCAGAACGCAGAACACAATGTGCATTCATACACTAAAAAATAGCATGCAAAATTGCACAAAAAAAATCTGCGAAGCCGCGAAAGGTGAACTATGATAGAGTGAGGGACGACTGTATTTATGTTTTAATTTGTCTATATTGTGGTTTTCCTGTTGGAATTGCTTTGTGCACTTGCTGTTTACGTTTTAATGATCTTATAACTCAAAAAATCCTGTAGCAGATTTGCCCAGGTGACCAGAGATAGACACACTGAACTGGACGACGAATAAAGATTATCCAGCACACATATATTTTAGGTTGTGTGGGTAAAAAATGTTTTAACTGGACTGATCTCAGAGTCAGTTTGTGCTGGGGTTGGCTGGGGAACCTTAACAAAGACTACAATTAAAAGATTAAATAACAACATTTTGAAAAGAATTGTGGTTAGAACAAGTAACACGTTGTGACTATAAGTGCTTTTATTAAAGTGCAACCCGGGCGACCTGCTTCAGAGTCACTTCCTGTGTGTTGTGGGTTCGTGGTCTTCGCTGTGTCTGATGGAGCTGTGGGCGGATGGGGGACTGCTGCTGTACAAGAGAAATCATACATGTTTCTCTTGGCCAAAATGTGTGTAATCTGTACAACAGTGTCACAAAATGGCCCGGTTTAGATGTTTAGTCCCTCTTTAATTTGCAAACGGCTTTATCTTAACGCAAACTTTTAACATGAGGTGACTGTAAATGCTTTGATAAAATGTTATTGTGATTAAGAAATCACAGTAACCAGTTGCGTATGCCAGTTATTGTGCGTTCTGTTCGTCAAATCAGTCTTACCTGAACTGTCAGGTCCCTGTTGTGGGTTTGTTGTATTCACTGGGTCTGATGGAGCAGAGGTCACAGGCGGCCGGGGTGTTGTGGTGTGAACTACAGGAGGAATAAAAGTATATTTAATTTACAAACACCATTATCTTTTCTGGTGGGTTTTCTGCCACCTGCTTGTCTCCATGAATATAATAGTTCAGCCCACAGTGTTCCACAGTATGGCCTTAAACTAAATAAAAATCAGAACTGAACTGAGACCAAATCTGAAATTAAACCAGAGCAGAACCAAAGTCCACATCAGGACTAAACCGCGTTCAAACCTGCACCAGAAAAGTCAGTAAGTGTTTATTTCTATAGCGTTTTTCCCAGACACATGTCACAAAGACGCTTTACAGAGCATTATTCATTCACTAAACTACTATTGTCGCCACAGTTTCCCTGGAGCAGACTGATGGAAGCGAGGCTGCCAATCCAATCTGCTCCATCGGTCCGTCTGTCACCATCATCACACACACGCACACGCCACTTTCCTTCTAGACTCTGAACATACCTTAAGCCCATCTGTCTCGTAATAATTCAATTACAGGTGTTTTTATTGCCAAAATATTAGTGCTGTCAAAAATATCGCGCTATTAACGCTTAGGGACTGCAGACGGAAACTAGCTATCTAGCTATAATCTGGTGCAGAACATCTCTGTTTTTTTTTTTTAAACTTAATGTATCTGTACATTGTCCCTTCAAATAAAGACTAAACTATCCTATAAACTATTAACTCAAAACTATTTTAATGGTGTTCATTTTTTTTAATCGCGAGATTAACGCTCTTTCTGACTCGGTGGACTAGTTTTGCTGTGGCCACTGCTGTAACGTTAGAAAAACTACAGGATCTAGCTGTAAACAGGAAAGGAAACAGTTTGTACAAAACTGACAAGTCCCGGTTGGAGGAGGTGGGCCAAAGCACGGCACATCTGCACACGCCGATGCCCCCACACGAGGACGACACCAAACAAAGTCTGCTTCAAAACATACGGCGAATCTGCGACAAGGACCACGGACAGTGACACAAACACATTGAGGAGCGACACCGCAGCAGGACCCACACTCGCCCCAGCACTCAACAGACACCTGACGCTACTGGACCCACCCTCTCCACCAAAACCACCAGCTCCACCACACGACCCTCAAACAAAGCTGTGCGACGACGCCCTGGCCACAACCCGGTAGGTGCGAAAGCGATCCTCAGAACCCCAGACAATGCAGTGCCCGAGCACGGCCCAAAAGTCCCAGCGCGAGTGCACCCCGAGTACAACAGGTGTTGGGGCGACAAACACAGTCGTACGAACTGGAGCTCACTGGACCCTCAGTAATGAGCACATTATTTCATCCATTATTTGACTGAAGACAGAAGAGACACTTCGCTCACACTGTTGCAGAGCACAAAGTCTCACTGACGATTGTTCTGGTTTGCAGTAAAAAAAAAAAAAAACAAGAGTAGTAAAATGATGATTCAAGGAACAAAAAAAAGTGTGATTAATTTGCGATTAATCACGAGTTAACGATGACATTCATGAGATTAATCGCGATGAAATATTTTAATCAATTGACAGCATTACAAAATATGTTTCTGACTAACATGTGGAGTGGAGTCACCTCTGCACAGATGGTCAGAAGCTGTAATGCCATACTGTGGAACATTCCAGGTAAACGATAACATCCCCATGGACACAAGCAAACAGCGTGTCATCCACCAGAAAAGTTATAGTGACAAACATGTAATAAGATGAACAAGATGTAAATGCTTTTATAAAATGTGTCACCAGGAGAGACGGGTTCAGAGTCACTTCCTGTTTCATGTTGTGGGTCTGTGGTCGTCTCTGGGTCTGATGGAGCTGAGGTCACATTGAGCAGGTCTGAATAATATTTTCTCATATAATCTGAAAAGAATACAGTTCTTGAGAAACAACAAAACTAAAGTAAATGTGTGAATGATGTGAGACTCACCGGTCAAGTCTTTTTGTTCACTGCGAGGAGAGAGGGAGAGGGGTCCAGTTCCTAAAGTGTAGTCACAACTGACCACTTTTCTCTGAAGTTTACGGAAATTTGTCACAAAATCCATCTTGGAAACATAAAACAGGCATAAAACTTTCTTCGTCCTTGGGTTGATTGTAGAATGTGGCTGTGTGGATTCTCCAAAATACAGGTGACATTTGGAGCCAGTTGCAGAAGGAGGAAGATAGCAGGAAATAATAACCTCTGTATCGAAGGCTTGAAGACTTATCCCTGGTTTCATGTCTAAAACAAAAGTACCAACAAACCATGAGTATTCACTTGTGCTGACACGAATCTTAACAGTGTGAATAACAAATAAAATTAGGTTGGATTCATGTGACACTCCAACATCACAGAACGTCAATAGTTTAAACCGAGCTGGAGACAGGTAAGGATCCTCAGGTGGAGTTTGTTGTGTAACTGCAGATTTGTTGACCTGGATTGTGATTCATATCTCTGTCATTTCTGGGCCTATCCACATCTTCTCTGCCAGTACAAATAAAACCAATTACTTTTCCGCATTTAGATATTTCTAACTAAAGTGGCGCCATTGCTCCACCCCAAAAACGTCATTGTTGAGTGGACTTTAAACCGTGAGATTAATATGTCAAGGTTGTGCAGCTAATCTTTCACAAATTATGGTAAAATCCAACATTTGTACGGCATAAATGTGGATATTTCTTTAATAACCTGCTAATCTACCATATGCTCTTGATCCTTCTTTGCATTAAAGCCTGAACTGAAATGTCCTACGCTCTAAACAGAGTCTTATGGGTGTTTTATGACCTGCACAAATGTTGAGCCCCTAAAATCCACTGAAATGTAATAACTTACTTTGTACATGAACAGTGACAGGAGTTGGGTCACTAGGGTAAGATAAAGAAACGTTTTGTCCCCAGTCTACAACATAATAACACTTGACTTGAACTTGAGCAGGAGGTTTCTGTTTCTCCCTCAGCAGATCAGAGCCTCTCACAGACTGGAGGCATGTGGCGTTTGGCCAGTTTTGTCCGTCTGTCGTGTAAAAATGGCATCGAGACACAGGGACAGATGCTCTCAGAGGTGGAGGTCGACAGTTTAGAGTCACTGACTCTGTCTCTGTGATCACTGAGGGATGTGCAGACAAAGTGGGACGAGCCAGATCTGTGAAAAAATGAAACAATATTTCAATAAAATCCAACTTGTGTGCATGATATTGAAAGTTGGTTGCTTGTCTTTTTCAAAACTAATAAGATCTTTTAGTTAAATCTGTATTACCCAATTTATCGTTCTACATTTTGTACATTTGTTTTAAGCAGGACTGTGTAAAAAGACCCCTGTGAATCCCTATATCTATCTGCAGCTTTAGGGTCAGAGCTGGTTGGTTGTCCTTTGGCGGTCCACCCTGCTTCACTCGTGCTACAGGCCCAAAAATGAGTAAATGGGAATAGTGACCATGTGGCAAAGAGTTAGATCTATAAACTTCCTTCTTTCA
Source organism: Odontamblyopus lacepedii (assembly GCA_034769755.1). Lineage (NCBI taxonomy): Eukaryota > Metazoa > Chordata > Actinopteri > Gobiiformes > Gobiidae > Odontamblyopus > Odontamblyopus lacepedii. Next base: position 36,838,948 of record CM068354.1, on the reverse strand, counting down.
TCGTTTGAAACTCAGGTAGCAATACTTTCAAATGCAGGTGATGGCTATCTGTCTATTTAGTGCCTTTATAATATATATGTCTACCTTTTCTTCCATTGATCAGGATGAAGTACCTTACAAGGGATTAGGAGAATAAATCTTACAATAAGTGTACACATCCAACTGTTTAATGGTCCTACATTACACAAAATGGATTCTTGTGAGCTTTAAGTCATGTTATATTGTTACCTCCTCAAAAACCGACCTGGAGTTGTGAATTTTTTCATCACCACATGTTTGAGTAATCCTTTATTATTAGTCTGTCTACATCTCAAAAGACTCGATCGCCGATGTCGTTTCTAATCCATTTATTTATAAGTGAATTATATTTTTTGAAAAACGCTAAAAAAAAATACAGTTCCGAAACATTTTCTTTCAACAACTTTCAGTTTGAGTCCCTGGGTCAAGTGGAGGAGTTCAAGTATGTCGGGGTCTTGTTCACAGTGAGGGGAGGATGGAGCGTGAGGTTGACAGGTGGATCGGTGCAGCGTCGGCAGTGATGCGGTCGCTGTATTGGACCGTTGAGGTGAAGAGGAACTGAGCCCAAAGGCAAAGCTCTGGATTTACCTCAGTCACGTTCCTCCCCTCACCTGTGGTCATGAGCTCTGGGGAACGACCGAAAGGACGAGATCGGCGATACAAGCGAAGAAATGAGTTTGAGCTTCTGAAGTCGACTATCAAGTCTTTTGGGCTTTGGCCTGTGCAGTGGGAAATCAACAGAGGGAAGTGTAAGGTGCTTTTAAAGTTGTTTTCTAACGTTTCCAGACACTAATGAGTGAACCAGGCAGAGCGTTTTGTTTGTTAGACTCGTGGCTGTTGTCAGATGGGTTAAAGTGGTGTTAAGCTTCTTCAGTGTGAAGCAAATTGGTGTTTTACGTGGAAGTTAAGAACTTGCCCCCATCACTACACTAGTTTGTTGTCTTGACAGACTCACTGCCACAGTGAGATCTCCACCGAGGAAACACTGATCTGTGCCGTTTTTTGGCTTCTGACAGAACTCGACCAACTCTAGCAACGGACTTTAGCTTCAAACGTGCCGGAGTTCCTCTTTAAGATCAAATATATGAGGCAAGATGGAATTATGTAGTGAATATTAAAATATTTTTTTAATATTTTAGTTTCAGTTTCCTAAAAGCATCCACCCTTTGCTTTGTTCACAGCTTTTTTTTCTTACATTCCATATGAATCCATTTAGCTTTAATGCATTCATTGAAAATGTACAACGTAAAGAGTCCTGAAAATAAAGAAAAAACAAAAATGAAAAGGTCTGAAAAAGTAGTAGCGCATATTGTGTGTCCATTTTGTTCTGTGGTTGATGTGACACATCAGCACTTCTTGCTGCAGCGGAAACGATTCCACCAACTTGTTTTGTGGTTTTAATGAAGAACTCTGATAGAACAACTGATAGAAAGAGCCTCAGGAGATTTAAATGACCCTGCACAAAAACATCAATTGTAATTAAACAAATTAAATCAGGTTTACCTTGTGCTGAGACTCCAAAAATTGCATCTGTGGAGAACAAAATATATCAGAGTCAAAGCATCTGCATGAACCTACAGGCTGTGGTTAGAAAGTTTGTACAGGAAACACAGGTTTAAAACACAATAGCAGCTGATTGTTGCTTTACCCAACAGAACCTGAGAAAATCTAACAGTGAAACAGACATTGGTCAATAACAGAGCAGATTAACGGGCAGATTAACCAAGATTCACAGGAAAAAAAGCCGATGGAGAACTGTCCCAGAGCGCCCCCTGTCCTTAAACCCTCCATTGTTTTTACTGACCCGGGGATCGAGACCGACTGCTTTAACCAGTGAGTCTAAAGCAGTCAAAAGTTCAGTTTGTCTTTGTAATAGTTTCCCACCTAAAAAAGCTTATATACTTAACCTTTTCAGTCTCTGTATGTTAAACACGACTAAAATATCTGTTCTGGAATAAGAATAGTCAGAATTCACCTGTGACCGAAAGACTACAGGTTGTGCACGTGCGTGGGCGTTTGTGTATTTATAGATTTGACTCAGGGTGTAGTTTCTTCTTGTTTCAGTGAGGTTTGAAGCTTCACTTCCCGGTTACAGGCAGAATATACGACGTACGAAAAGGTAAATCAAAAATATTAAACACTCGTTATGATTAGACTAATGCAAATTAATGACAAGACTTTTATTTATTTGGTTAAATGACGGTTTAACCTGTTTAAAACGTCGTCCTTGTGCTCTACAGTATGTAGGTTTTATTCCTAAACTTAACCAGAGGTGCAATGTAATGAAGTAAAAGCAATCAAGTACTATACTTAAGAATACATTTTAGGTATGTGTACTTTAGTTAAGTACATTTTAAACAGAATACTTTTTACTTTTACGTTTGTACTACACTTGAGAGCAGATATCTGCACTTTATATTCATTTTTGAACAGGACCGAAAAGTAAAACTAGTTTTTATTATTGTCTGAGACTCATGAAAAAGGCGAGGGTTTATTTTAAACGTGTTCATAATTTGAGCAAACAACTGACAAATAACAACAGAAAGAAAACCATTGGTTCTGTTGTTTCTGTTGAACAAAATTCTGCACAAATCTTCCAAAATCAGTACATTTGAAGCTTTATTCGACTCAAAAATCCACACGAAAGACTTTACTTTTTGCTCTTTTCGGGTGGAGGGTCCGTCGCCTGCTTGTTTCTATGGATACATCATTAATCTAACTGGAATGTTCCACAGTATGACATTAAACAGTTCTACTTTACACTTATTCAACTGCAGGTCAAATCACATCAAATGTATTTGTATAGCAAATTTGAAACAGCCAAGGTTTACCAAACTGCTGAACAACATTTGCAGTGAAATAAAATGTACAATAAGCAAAAACAGCTGAAATTATAACGATAAAAGTAATAATAAGGTGTCTTTTTGTAATTCTGGACAAATGGCGAGGAGAAAAGGTACGTTTTGAGCGAGGATTTAAACTGCTCCGGTGACACAAGGTGAAACAGGCTTTCTGACTGAGAGCGGGGTCGCCTCTCCACAGATCTGACCTGTAACTTAGTCTAGTTTGGTCTCAATGAAGATAGAAAGGTTTAGTATTGTACTATGGAACATAGTAGACAAAACCCTTCACCAGAAAAGTTGCACAATGCACGTTTAAGTACATTTCACATAGGTACTTTTACACTATAATGAAAGTTTAGATGTTTTCATGTGATACTTTTACTTGAGTTTTGTTTTGTCTTTTATGCTCCAGTATCTGTCCTTTAACAAATTAACTTAAGTGATACAAAACTACAACACCAAACCAAATAACAGATCTATACAAATATGTGTAGAAATAAAAGTCTTGTCATTTACAGGCTAATGATGAACAAAGTGTAACTCACGGGTGAAGCAGAGGAGCAGCAGAGCTGAGGCCATGACGCTTCACAGCCGCACAGTCAGTGACATGAAACTAAAGTCTGTATATTCTTTTAAAGAAGTGAAGGACAGGAAACCACACTCAGATCTGTGTCAGAGCTGTGGGCTGGACTGTGTCTCACTGCTACAACACAACACACAGATAATGAAGAGTTCTGCAGAATAACTATGAATGAATCACTCTAAAGCTGCACTGTGTGTCATTTATCACACCACCTCCTTATATAGTCAATAAAGAGTTCTTTTTATTGATGGCTTGACTGATCTTTATTGTGGCTTGTACAATCTTGAGCCTTAAAGAGGAACTCTGGCATGTTTGAAGCTAAAGTCCGTTGCTAGAGGAGGTCGAATTCTGTCAGAAGCCAAAAAACGGCACAGATCAGTGTTTCCTCGGTGGAGATCTCACTGTGGCAGTGAGTCTGTCAAGACAACAAACTAGTGTAGTGATGGGGGCAAGTTCTGAACTTCCACGTAATCAGAATTCCCCTTTAATAGATGCCACCAACTTCACCAACGTCACCGTCGAACTAAAATAATTAACATAAATTACAATTAAAACAGTATAATATTAAAGACACAAAATAAACACATTAACAATCACAAAAATACCTCGCTGGCTGAACCGTACTTTGGAGGTGGAATGACTTTTTAAACACGCTTATGAACTTTGTTTTAACTTTAATTTGCTTGGTTGTCGATACGCCACATTTTTTACTTTCAACCAGGCCGTGCGTCTCTAACTAGAGTCCAGAGGAACCGAACAACACAACAACAGTTCCTGCCTGTCAAAATAAAAGCGTAACATTTCTCTGTATCTCTACATACATATTATATATTAAATAAGAATTATTTGAATAAGAGAAAATAAAAATTATGGCAGTAAAAGAATTAAACTTTTCTGTCTTCTTTGGTTGAAAACCAAACCAAACTAGACCAAGTTGCAGGTCAGATCTGTGGAGAGGCGACTCCGCTCACAGTCAGAATGCCTGTTTTTATGAGCTATAAAACCTCCTGTAAATGAGTGACTGTAAAGCAGAGCCATTTAATGTCACACTGTGGAACATTTCAGGCGGATCAAAGACGTATCCATAAAAACAAGCAGGTGACGGACCCCAAACCCAAAAGTTACACAGTGGACCTTTAAAATGCAGCTCTGTATTTTGCTTTTACATTTGGAAATAATCACTTTTGTGAATCATAGGAAAAGTTCTCTAAAGTCTTTACTCATCGCTGTGTTTGGGGTTAAAAATAACACTTTGCAGTTTCACTTCTGAAGAGATTTTTTTTTTTCTGTTTCCTTCTTCCCCATTTAAATTTATGATGATTATTTATGCTTTGATTTGTTTGTATTGTGATTTTAATGTGTTTCTTATTCCGTAAAGCACTTTGAATTCATTTGTGTAAGAATTGTGCCATACAAATAAACTTGCCTTGCCTTTTCTTTGCCCCTGCACATTGAGGAGCAGCAGCTCTACCCTGAGCTTGTCCACCTTTGTATTTCCTCAACAGTAAAACTAAGAAAGATTCATGTGTTGAGACAATTCCTCTGTTTGCTGCTCATCTCTAACGGGCAGCAAACAAGAAGTTATCAACCAAAATTGTTGAAATAGAGAAATCTACGCTTGATGCACTGGAAAAAACAATATCTCGGTAAGTGAAAATTACTTAAATTAAGAATATTTTACTAGATGGATGGATTAGAAAGTGGTGTTAAGATTCTTCAGTGTGAAGCAAATTGGCGTTTTACGTGGAAGTTAAGAAATTGCCCCCATCACTACACTAGTTTGTTGTCTTGACAGACTCACTGCCACAGGCACTGATCTGTGCCGTTTTTTGGCTTCTGACAGAATTCAACCACCTCTAGCAACGGACTTGAGCTTCAAATGTGCTGGAGTTCAACTTTAAGCATCTTGTGAATGGGACCCTTGTCAAAAGTAATATGATTAGGTAGTTGTTAGAATAAAATGCTTATAATGATGAAGTTATTAAAAATGTACATGTGGTTAAAAGGTGATTTCAGAGTACAGAGAGTTCTTTGTTAAGAAAGGAATGCTGCTCTGAGAGACCAGATGCATGACCTCTTATGACCTTTTCCCTCCTTGCAGGACTGTTCACATCGTAACTTGTGCCTTATCTCAGCAAATGTAAAACAAAGCCATGATATACTTCACTATGTTGTAGACTATGTATTCACTATGTTGTAAACTATGTATTCTCTGACTATGCTTTGTACTGGCATGATTGATTTGGTGAGAGGAAATAAAAGGCCGTGCTGCAGGAGGAGGGGCAGGATATCTGGGAGTGACTGGCCTTAGTAGCAGACTCTCCAGCCCTGTCCTCCATGCGCACGTAAAATGAAAAAGCTGACTCAGGTGATTCAATCTCAATAGGCAGAGACTGGTTTAATGTAAAACTGTAAGATTTATCACTGGTTTGTGATCTTATTCTCCTAACAGTAGTGTATGAAGAACTGTCCAGGAAAAACATGTTTGTCTGATCAACAAAAAATGGTTAAAAAGTGGGATGTCCTTTAGAAACGAGAAACTATATAAAAAAAAAAAAACTTGTTAATAATCGGAGTCTTCTTGTATTGGGCTTTAATCGTCATCCACAGCATGGATGCAACATGTACAGTTATGTACAATTGTATCAACTGTGTAAAATTAATGGAATTTAGATTTTTTGTATGTAAAAATTAAACGATAACTTAGTTTTATCAGTGTATGTTAGACAGTAATACATCCAACGAGATGATCAGAAGACCAGAAAACTTTTCAAATGTGTTGGATTCTAACTATAATTTTGTGTAATTACTATAATAATCGATTAGTCTACAAACGTATTATTATAATTTACAAATGTTGAACTTTTTTTGTTCTTAGAGAATAGGTTCACAAACATTATGATGTTTCAGAACAGGTCTGTCTGAGAAATATGTAAAGATATACCATACACCAGGTTAATGTCTTGTTAATGCTCTGCTCTGATCACTTGAATCTTTACTGTTATTTTCATTAAAGTGCTTCTGTCTTTAACCATGCCAGGACAGTCCCCGTTCCGGCGTCCTAACTCCACTCCGGTGTCATCCATCGTCCTCTCTGCGTACTCTCACCCCGGCTCTCTGCGCTGGCTGTTCTTCTGTGTTCTGCTGCTGCTTTACGTTCTCATACTGTTCTCCAACGTTCTCCTCATCGTCGTCATCGTTCTGAACCGCAGCCTCCACGAGCCCATGTACATGTTCCTCTGCAGCTTGTTCATAAACCAACTCTACGGCAGCGCAGCCCTCTTCCCCTTCCTCCTGCTGCACATCCTGCGAGACTCTCACGTTGTTCCTGCTCCGTTTTGCTTTTTACAGGTTTATGTTATACACGGATATGGGTCGGCGGAATGCCTCACATTAGCTAGCATGTCCTATGACCGCTACGTGGCCATTTGTCATCCCCTTCACTATAACTCTCTCATGAGCCGGAACAAGATGGCTGCCCTGATTTTGTTTCCATGGACATATGCTTTGTTAATGATGGGTGTTATGATCAGTCTGAGTTCATCCTTGGAACTTTGCAATAATGTTATTGATAAAGTTTACTGTGATAATTACTCCATCGTGAGGCAGGCCTGCTACGACACCACCTCTGTTAACATATACGGCATTGTGGGGACTTTTTATGTTATAGTTTTTCCATTTGTCACCATTTTTTACACTTACGCCCGCATCCTCAGAGTGTGTCGGAGCTCCCCGGGGCAGACGTGGCGCAAAGCTGTTCACACCTGTGCACCTCACCTGGCCTCATATGGCGTCAGATTCCTTTCAAAAGTAACACGCGCATAGAAACTCTATGCGAGGTGCAGGAACTGTTCAGAAACTGCTCGTGGGCGCCGAAACTACTCGTGCCTGCGAGCAAAGAAACACGCTCGCGCGAGACGGAGAACTGCGCGCGTGAGCAAAGAAACACGCTCGCGAGAGTAGAAGAAGCTCTTGCGCGGGCAGAGAAACTCCCCTCTTGCGTGGGACAAAACCACTCTGCTCACGCGGAGTGGACTTCTGCTTGCGTGGAGAATGTGGACTAATGGGGGAGGGAACCTGAGGATGATGGCTATTGTGATTGGTCTGTCCTGAGACACAGGACTTTGACAGACCGCCCAAAATTTCCAAACACTGCATGACATGTGCGTTGGCCGCCACTAGGGGGAAACGCTACTTGCTCTGACGCTACATTACAGAATCTCTGTGAATACATGGGTAGAGCCAGAACCATAGATGAGACAGCCGAGTTTGACAGGTTTAATAATAATAATAATAATAATAATAATAATACATTTTATTTAATACGTGCCTTTCAAGGTACTCAAGGACACTGTACAGTAAACATAAAGTTCAAACATAAATTATAGAAATAGAATATAGGTTAAAACAAAATCAAAGGAAATAGTAACATTATTGGTAATAATAATAAAAGATGATGATAATAATATTAATATGAACAATAATTTGGCAATAAGATTATAACACAAAATAGCAGGACCATTCATAGAATAGATTTAAAATAATAAATGAATAATGAATAAATAATACATTTTTAAAATAAATAAATAAAATAAAATAAAATAAATAATAAATAAAATAATATAAAAAATGAGAGAGAAACAATGAATTTGGATTCAGGAATTGGGATAAGCTAGGGTAAAAAGGTGGGAAGTCAGGGAAGTCTTTTCGGCCACCGGAAGATCCAGGACACGCTGGAGGGAATTTGTCTCTGGGCTGGCCTAGGAACACCTCAAGATCCCCCCTAAGAGCTGGAGGAATTGTACGTGGAAAGGGAAGTCTGGGCCTCCCTGCTCCTGCCTCCGCGGCCCAGCCCTGGATAAAGCGGAAAAAAATGAATGAATGGATGATCTTCACAGTCGATCTTTACAGTCAATCTCTTTTTTGGTCAGTCACTATCTCTAATCCCTTGTTACATCTCCTCTGAATGAGAAGACTAGCACTAGTGGAGTCTGACATTTCGCTCAGACTGCGCCCAGTTCAGCTCAAGTGCGGCACCGCTCTACTGTGCTTCTGCAGCCACTGCCTTTGAAGGCTGCATGTGAGACCACATGTTCACATGATTAGTATTTATTAAAAGAAAAGGCTTGCTGTGGGAACCAGCAAAGCAACGAGCCCTGTTACACCGACAGTAACTAATTAACGAAGATACTAAAACTAGATACTCATTTGAGCAATGGAATTGATACTAAAAAGTCACATTCACAGAACAAATAAGAACCTTTCCTGAATCGGTTTATGATCTTGAGCTGTATGAGAGCACAAAGACGAGTATACGCCCATGGACCACTGTGGAACCTGCTTAGACGACTGAGGGATAACACAGATATAAGACCACATGGGAATAGAAAAGAAAGTACTACGATTTACTATGATTTTTTTATTATCATTACGGTATAATAATATAATGCTCTGCTCTGATCACTTAAATCTTTACTGTTCGTACGTTCATCTTCTTCATCGGGCTGAGTTGTGGTGGCAGCTGTTCACCGCCCAGTTCTCTGCACACCTGAACCCCCTATGAACCCCTCTGTGAGTGGTGAGCCCACAGGAGTTTTTTTACTGTTATTTTCATTAAAGTGCTTCTGACTTTAACCATGCCAGGACAGTCCCCGTTCCGGCGTCCTAACTCCACTCCGGTGTCATCCTTCGTCCTCTCTGCGTACTCTCACCCCGGCTCTCTGCGCTGGCTGTTCTTCTGTGTTCTGCTGCTGCTTTACGTTCTCATACTGTTCTCCAACGTTCTCCTCATCGTCGTCATCGCTCTGAACCGCAGCCTCCACGAGCCCATGTACATGTTCCTCTGCAGCTTGTTCATAAACGAACTCTACGGCAGTGCAGCCCTCTTCCCCTTCCTCCTGCTGCACATCCTGCGAGACTCTCACGTTGTTCCTGCTCCGTTTTGCTTTTTACAGGTTTATATGATACACGGATATGGGTCGGCGGATTGCTTCACATTAGCTAGCATGTCATATGACCGCTATGTGGCGATTTGTCATCCGCTTCACTATAACTCTCTCATGAGTCGGAACAAGATGGCTGCCCTGATTTTCTTTCCATGGACAAATGCTTTGTTAATGATGGGTGTTATGATCAGTCTGAGTTCATCGTTGGAACTTTGCAATAATGTTATTGATGAAGTTTACTGTGATAATTACCCCATCGTGAGGCAGGCCTGCTACGACACCACCTCTGTTAACATATACAGCATTGTGGGGACTTTTAATGTCATGGTTTTTCTATTTGTCACCATTTTGTACACTTACGTCCGCATCCTCAGAGTGTGTCGGAGCTCCCCGGGGCAGACGTGGCACAAAGCTGTTCACACCTGTGCACCTCACCTGGCCTCAGTCCTGAACTTCACCGAGGCTGCGTTTTTTGAGGTCCTTCAGGGGCGTTTTAATATGAGCCACATCCCAAAAATGCTTCGCATTTTCCTGTCGCTCTACTTCCTCCTGTGTCAGCCGCTCTTCAACCCTCTAATCTACGGTTTAGTTTTGACCAAAGTGAGACTCATCTGTAAGGCCTTACTGTTCAAATACATCCAGAAAGGCTTGTTCTAAGAGTTCTAAGAGGGAAAAGTAAACTGATTGAAACTGTTTCAAATCTTCTGTCAAAGTAAAATAAATAAAACCATTATTTACAAACCAAGTGAACCACACTTTGTCACAAAGTGAAATCGCTGCTCTGGGAGGACTTTGAAAAGGGTCACATTAGGGGCAGATCTGGTCAGACTGTAGAAGGAGCATGAGTCTCACTGTCTTGTCTTCTTGCGCTTTCTTTGGACTGTAGTATGTGGTGGTTTTCTTCATTTGGTCTGAGTCCTTAAAAGACTCCTAAGACAAGTTATTAGAATCCATTAATCATTCACATTAAACCAAGAGAAGTAAACTCACACAATAGATATTTGTGCAAAATTATAAACTTAGAACCTATGCCACTCCAAGAAACACTCCACAACAAACAAACAAACAACAGAAAACAAAGCAGTTCTTGAGGATATGACTGGAACTGCATGGACCCACAAACGGCACCTTTGCAAGCTGCCAGCCACACAACGCTATAAGCAGCAGTTATTCGGGAGGCTGGCTTATGCAATGTGTTAATTTGAGGTAGAACTTTAATTAGCTGTTAGCACTGTTTAGGGCTCGCAGCGGCAGTAGAGCAAGGGACTGATTACTGTGCCACTTTCACTTGGGGCTTGAAGTACCACATGGGTGTCTGAGCCCCAGAAGCCTGGCACCACTGAGCTACCTCACATGACATACCTGGCCAATAAGACCTAGAAGTCCGTGCTCCTGATGAACTTGAGTGAGGGTGTTCTGGACCAGGGCTCTGGGCAGAAGGAGTTGATACACAAACCAACCACCATCAGGACAGAACACCTGCCGATACAGCAGCCCCTCTACCTCGACCAAGCAGGACTAAGAGGGCGGCTGAGGAAAGGGCTCGTCACTCTACACAAGTGGGCTGATTCTGTTGCCAGAAGGACAGGATCTCATAGGATGTTGTCGGACTGCTGAAGCTCCCGGAGGTCAGCAGGGGCAACATGAGGGAGGACAGACACCATGGACTGGGTTGCCCGTGTAGCTACTCCGTGCAAAGCTTGCTGCATGCTGGCAAACATGTGCCCAACGTCCCTAGTGTCACTCCCAGCGAGGAGGTGCCAGGCTGGTGGGACCAAGCGTCAGCATAACTGTTTGAGTTACCGGATCCGATACTTCAACTAAAAGTTAAACGAGCTGTTCAAAGTGACCTCACGCCTCGACCACAGACTCACACCTACTGAGTAAATGACAATAAAATACATTTTAGCTCACCTTTTTAAATACACAACACTCGATATGATTTAATGAAAAAAACTTTATTTCTTCATTCATACAAATATAATACAGAGATTCACATTTACAATAAATTCATTGCAAAAAACAAAATAATCAGTGGAGCAGAGTCTCTTACGGTGTGGCAAAAGGAGAAAACCTGGACAAAAGTTTATTTCGCAGCTCGTCCAAGCTGCTTCTTCAGTTCTGGTTAGGATGCTGGAGGACACTGCCTTAAACCTGCCTGAAAAGGGAGGCGCTACAGCCGCTACTATGAAATTACTCTGAAACTAATACCCTACTTGATTCCAGTTTCTGTTGGTTAGCTCGGCCTATTGAAATTGCCCTGAGTGTGGGGTCATATGAGCAGAATCAATAGACCGAGCAAACCAGCAGAGACAGTAAACAAGTAGGGTATTAGTTTCAGAGTAATTTCATAGTAGCTAGCTCCTCCCTTTGTAGGCAGATATAAGGCAGTGTCCTCCAGATTCTGATCAGAACTGAAGAAGCAGCTTCGACGAGCTTCTCCTTTTGCCATGAATTCTACCTGGATGATTGAAGGATTTTATACACGTCTCTTGCAGTCGTCTATGTGCTTAACAGAAAAAGAAAAACGTATTATTTGAACTCTATTTGCAGATCATTTTGAATGAAATAAACTAAATGTCAATTGCTGTATGTTATAAACTAAATGAAACAAAACTACAGCATAACTATCTATTTGAAAAAGAGAGAAAGGGACATGCCAAAGCTTAAATTGTTCAGTCAAGCTTTAGTAGGAATCATATCAATGCAGTACACAGCTAGTTCTAGTTAAAGGGAGTCTGCACGACCATTTCCACTGTAACCTAATCTTTATGAGGTTTTTTCTGAGTCGTGCTAAAATCAATAAATCGTGACAGATCAGGCATTGGACGGGGAGCTGCGGATGGACGTCACTGACAACAATTCCAGCAACGACGGCCCTCGCCTGGCTTCAGATGGACTTCGAGCGTCATCACTGTCTGCTTGGCTCCTCTCCTGCCTCCTGTAGCTTCAGTTTGACTCATTTACGCAGCGCTGCACCCAAAACATACACCACTGACCTACACCTTTACGTTCTCTTTAGTTCATGAACCTTTGTGAAAGCGTTTGCTCCTTGTTCTATTCTCTTTGTCGCTGCTTGTCCGAACTCCCCAAAGGTCCATTGTACAACTGCCAAAGGAACAACCTTAAGAGCAGTTTACAGAATACAAATACAATACAAATACATGTGGATCTGACACACGGGTTCATTGTTCTTCATCATCACATCAATATATTACAAAAAAAGATGAAACTTTAACTGTCTTTTTGGATCCCGCCTGCAAAAAATGTACACGTCACGTATTTTCACTCATATAGATTCTTGTAATGTTAATAAAATGTCACAGTGGACTTTATACCATGTACAATTTAACCCCTGAAGACCTAAGGGCAATTTTAGTACATTTCTACTCACCTGGATTTTTTTTCTTTATTTTGCTTTTAAAACTGCCCCTTTTACCCCCTAATGAAGTGTTCTACATCCTTTTGTTCAGTACAGCCTGTTATTTCACAATCTGCTGCTGTAGTTGTGTCATGTGGCTGTAATAAAAGTTATAGGACGAGAAATAAAGATGGGAATAAATAAATTAATTAATTAAAATCCCCACTCTTTTATACAAAGCACAGAGCAAACATGTATAAACAACTTTTTGGACATAAAAAATGCTTAATTTAGGGCCTTAGCTACAATAATAAAAGATATCAAGTCTGTAAGTAAATAAAAAATCTCCTTATTGCCCCAAAAACAAAAAAAAAGTGCAATCGCCCCATTACTTTTCTGGTCCAGTCCTGGAAACAGCTCCTGTCAGGTCCAGGGCCAGAGCCACAGCACTTTTAATGCATTCTATGGTGGAAATTACATTTGTACTTGTTCATTGTGAGTGAAATAAACCTTTAAATAAAAATAGAAAGTGATGCGCAATTACACACAAGATGCGTAATTTTCCATGTATGTGAGAAGAAACTCCACTTAGAGTGACTTTTTCACTCGTTATAAACACACACAGTCAGAAGAGTCGACCATCTTGACTCACTTCACTCTTTGGCAAAGTTTGGGTCGATCAAAATGGATGGAGCGCATGAGTTTGGGGAAAATAAAGTTCCTATTGGACACTCGTTTTGCTCACGTCATCACACAGCGTGAGTGTGACGTAGGATAAAGCCGCAGAAATGTACAGAAACCTCTATGTCTGCACTTTCAGAGGGGAAAAGGAAGTTTCTGTATTTCACGGTTAGAAAGTTCTGCGCGGTTATAGAAAACATATTCCTCGGAGTCGTATACGATGTCGTAGGTCTTCGAGGGTTAAAGGCACTTTGTAAATATAAGTGGGATAAATTACAACACCTTTTCATACAGTGCTCAGGTTGATGTTCTCCATTTCGGTTGCAGATGGCTGATCATGAATAGTGGCATAAACATCAGTTGTTCTGTTCTAAAATAAAATCATAATTAAACACACACACACACACACAAAGATACAGACATTAGTTAAAGAGTGATACAAACGACTGGTAAGACTGCATTGATTTCCTATGTTAAAAATACAAATATATAAAGTTTAAGTAAATAAAGAATGGCCTACATTTTGCTTAGAATATTACCTAATTTCCTCACTTTGACAGTTTGGTCAATGTTAGTGTTTTCACCTAATTAATATCCCTAACGATAGGTTTGTAGGTATTCAGGACCCCATACCAAAGCCGTGTATGTTCCTCTATCCTCCACTTCCTCATACTCATCTTCAGCTTCGATCTCCACTTCGTTCATTGTCCTCGAATCTGTTGGAAATGGATACGTTTCAATTAATCTGGCCCGAAAGGAAATATTAAACATATCACATACCTTTAATCCATTTTGAGCGGAAAAAACACAGGATTGTCAGGACACTTCCCACCAGGAGACCACAGGACGTCAGCGTCACCAGGAGCCAGATGGGGACCTCTGTTTGACACAAGACAGTATGGGGGTAGTTTTGTTCCTTTTTTATTCAAACAAAGAAAAAAAATCCAAACAAAATATACAGCTTTGAAAAAAAAAAAAAACATGTTGAGTTCTGATTTTCTTTCATTTTAAATGTGAAATCTTTGATTGCGGGCCAAAGTTTTGTTTGCAAGTCGAAAAGTTTTGAACCTCAAAATCTTTTGCAAACCAAGAACGTTTGCTTGCAAGTTCAAATGAACGCGATGGGCGGGATCTTAAAGAGGAGAACGGGTGGATTTCTATTGGTAGCTTGCCTCTGATTGACAGTTGGGCTGGTGCCTGCCAGGCCCTCCCACCAACTCTTCTACTGCCTATCTGCCAAGTTACCCCGCCCCCTGAAGACGGTGTGTGAATGGGAAGAAGTCCGTTGGTGGGAAATTGGAAGGTAAGTCGCTATAATGAAATAGTTTAAAATTCTAAACAGCAAGACCATACGTTGTATTGTAAAGATATTTGAATATAAATGTTTCCCTTGTCAGTGATACCTAGAATGCAGTGGGCGTCTGTTTTGCGCAAGCAAGACGGTGCACCAATTTACCTCATTTACTGGGCTAATATTAGAGACGTTACCTAGCTAGCTACCTAGAGAACCCCAGCACGGTTAAACTTAGACCTTGTTGTGTAAGAGCTTCAGCTATTTTGATTTGGTACAGAAATTACTAAAACCCGCTCAGTTAAGAGCGAGCTAGGCCTCTTATATGCTACCCAGCTAACACGGTTACATTGTTACAACATTGCAGATTAGTGAATTCATGACCACACATGCGTTGTAGCTACGGTACCTCCTGACTACCCCCATAATAGCCTCACTTTTCCAACGGTCTAAACCAGGCCGGGCTCTGATTCAGTTCAGTCATGTAAAGTCACGCTCCTGTTGAACTGATTCAAATTTTTTGATTTTAGGCCAAGGGCTCCTAACCCCAGCCTACACACCACTCAGGAGACGGTCCACCCCCCTGACAAAGACCATCACCACGTGGCCTGAGGATGCCCTCTCCCAGGTCCAGGATTGTTTTGACAACACAGAATGGAGTGTTTTCCACCATGAGGACCTGGCTGCACACACTGAGACGCTGCTGTCCTACATCAGGTTCTGCATGGACAATGTAGCAGTGGAAAAACGCATCCGGGTGTTCCCCAACCAGAAGCCCTGGATGACTAGCCAGGTCAAGGCACTCCTCAGGACACGTAATACTGCCTTTAGGTCAGAGGACAGAGCTCTTTATAACACTGCCAGAGCTAACCTGAAGAGAGGCATCAGGGGGGCCAAGTTGGACTATAAGAGGAGGATAGAGGACCACCTCTCCCATAACAAATCACAGCAGGTGTGGCAGGGGATACAGAGACTGACCAATTATAGGCAGACAAACACCACAGGGGGGGAGACAAGTGATTCTCTGGCAGAGGAACTGAATGTCTTCTTCTCATGCTTTGTGGTCCCACCTCCGCAGTCTCCAGCCACACCAGCCCAGCTCCTCCCCGCGCCCAACTCCAAACCACTGACTGTACAAGTATGGGAGGTGGAACAGGTGCTCAGCAGGGTGAACACCAGGAAAGCAGCGGGACCGGATGGCATACCTGGGAAGATCCTGAAAGCATGTGCCCACCAGCTTTCAGAGGTCTTCACCATGATCTTCAACCCAGCCTGCCTCAAGTCTGCCACCATCATCCCCATACCAAAAAAATCAGCCACAAACCAACTGTGTGACTTCAGGCCGGTCGCCCTCACACCAATCATCATAAAGTGTCTGGAGCGGCTGGTCCTGAGGCACATCAAGAACTGTCTTCCTCCCTCCTTGGACCCATATCAATTCGCCTATAAGACAAACAGGTCGACAGAGGACGCAATCGCCGTTGCCCTCCACACTGCACTGAGCCACCTGGAGCAGCGGGAGAGCTACGTACGGATGGTCTTTGTCAACTACAGCTCAGCTTTTAATACCATCATCCCAGAGATCCTGGTCAACAAACTGTCCGACTTGGGACTTCACCCACTCACCTGCCACTGGGTTAAGGACTTCCTCACAAACCGACCCCAGGCAGTGAGACTCGGTCGCCACCTGCCCTCTACTCGGACGCTGAGCATTGGAGCTCCACAAGGGTGCGTGCTGAGCCCTCTCCTGTACACTCTCTACACATCGGACTGCAGCCCCACCCACTCCAATAACACCATTGTGAAGTTTGCGGACGATACCACAGTTGTGGGGCTGATCTTAGGGGGGGAGGAGTCTGCTTACAGGGACGAAATCCTGGCTCTGTCGACGTGGTGTTCGGCAAACGACCTGGCGCTGAACACCATAAAGACCAAGGAGATAATCCTGGACTTTAGAAAGAACAGAGCCGACCCACCCCCTCTCCACATCAACGGAGTCTGTGTAGAGAGAGTGCACTCTTTTACTTTCCTGGGGACCACAATATCGGCTGACCTGACATGGTCCAACAACACCTCGAGATTAGTAAAGAAGGCTCAGCAGCGCCTGCACTTCCTGCGGCTCCTCAGGTCCAATTACATTAGTCAGAGGCTGCTGGTGAACTTCTACCGCTCCTCTATTGAAACGGCATCACGGTGTGGTTCACGCTCTGCACGGAGGCAGAACGGAAGAGGTTACAGGGGATGGTGAAGACGGCAGGGCGGAGCGGATTATCAAGGATGTTTCCCACCCCGCGCACCACCTCTTTGAACTGTTGCCATCAGGCAGGCGCTACAGTTCCATCAGGAGCCGGACCAATAGACTGAGAGACAGTTTCTTTCCCCAAGCCATCATTAGACTGAACTCACGCATGCACTAACCCCCTTCCCGTATCCCCCAACTGCACCATAACACACTACCTCACTACATCACAACACACTACCTCACTACATTATTAATTCTGTGAATTATCTGTATGCCAAGTGCTGCTGCTGCTGCTGTTTGCTGCTACTGTTTGTTTTATTCTGTTTTTACTGAAGTTCGTTGTTTGCTGGTCAAATATTTTTATTTATGTATTTTTATCTATTTTACCTACACCTGCGGAGAGCTTTCCCAATTTCGTTGTGTTTTTATTGAACATAATGACAATAAAGACTATTCTAAGTGACAAAGTTGTTTCATCTTTAAAAAGTGTTTTAATTCATTCTTTTTATTACCTTCAAATCAGGGTGCACAAGATTTTATAGTAAATAATAATGCATCAGTTTCATACAGCACTTTTCTGGACACTTAAGACTTTACACAGCATCATTCACTCCACACTCAGTGGTGTAAACTACTCCTGTAGCCACAGGGACAGACTGACAGAAGCGAGGCTCCAATCTGCACCATCTGACCGACACTCAAATGCACCACTTTCATACTAGGCAGTGTGGGTGAAGTGCCTTGCCTAAGGACACAACAACAGTTTTTGTGTCTGGCGCCCCCCTGTGGCACCTGATTTTCCCAGTGTCTCCCATCCAAGTACTGACCAGGCCCTGCTGAGCTTCTGAGATCTGACGGCATCAGGCTTTGACGAGCCGGTGTGGCCACGGTGACCACGACCATTTTGTAAGTTTAAAAACACAGATGAATTTACTATCCAATAAGAAGAAGAGCGCATGAAGTTACATAAGTACAAAAAGTTTATATGATTGATTAAAATCAAGCCAGTATAATCTGACTGTTGTTGGCCATGGTGAAAATGACCTCGACAAAAGCTCTATGGATTCACATAAAATCCAGCAGTTGATATCTTATAACCACAATGGCAGCACAGTGTCTGAGTGGAGAACTCACGCCTCACAGAAAAAAAGGTTTGGGTTCAATATCAACCCAAAACATGCACCATAGGTACAATCCTCCAGCTACATGTAATCCTGACCCAGATCTGGAGATGTGTCCTCGAGCACATCTCCAGGTTATACGTTTCCACAATAATGATATGTGACAGTTACAGTGAGTTCTGTTCATCTACTCACTGTTTGAACTGACAGGTTCATGTTGTGGGTCTGTAGTCGTCTCTGGGTCTGATGGAGCTGAGGTCACATGGGGCCGGGGTGTTGTGGTGTGAACTACAAGAGGAATAAACATACATTTCAATTACAAACTGTTTTATCTTAACAGAAACTTTTAACCTGATGTGACAGTAAATGGTCACTTGATTCATGTTGTGGGTCTGTGGTCGTCTCTGGGTCTGATGGAGCAGAGGTCACAGGCGGCCGGGGCGCTGTGGTTTGAACTACAAGAAGAATAATAGTATTAGTAGTAAATTTACAAACAGCTTTATCTTAACCCATGACAAACATGTGGCAGTAAATGCTTTTATAAAAACTGTCACCAGGAAGGACGGGTTCAGAGTCACTTCCTGTTTCATGTTGTGGGTCTGTGGTCGTCTCTGGGTCTGATGGAGCAGAGGTCACATGGAGCAGGTCTGAATAATATTTTCTCATATACTCTGAAAAGAATACAGTTGTTGAGAAACAACAAAACTAAAGTAAATGTGTGAATGATGTGAGACTCACTGGTCAAGTCTTTTTGTTCACTGCGAGGAGAGAGGGAGAGGGGTCCAGTTCCTAAAGTGTAGTCACAACTGAACACTTTTCTCTGAAGTTTATGGAAATTTGTCACAAAATCCATCTTGGAAACATAAAACTGGCATAAAAAGCTCTTCGTCCTTGAGTTGACTGTAGAATTGACTGTAGAATGTGGCTGTGTGGATTCTCCAAAATACAGGTGACATTTGGAGCCAGTTGCAGAAGGAGGAGGAGAGCAGGAAATAATAACCCCTGTATCGTCGGGTTGAAGACTTATCCCTGGTTTCATATCTAAAACAAAAGTACCAACAAATCATGAGTATTCACTTGTGGATTTGAAAAGTTGAAATGAAAACATTATGCTTTCATGATCTTATCAATGAATAAATATAATACAGAATGCAGTTTCTAGGGAGGCTCTGACCTATGTAATTTTTTATTTTAAAACTACTAATGGCTTTGTGCTTATAGAACATATTTGTTATACTGAAGTAAAGCCCCTACAAAACACCAACATGTAATAACTTACTTTGTACATGAACAGTGACAGGGGTTGGGTCACTATGGTCAGATGAAGAAACGGTCTGTCTCCAGTGTACAACATAATAACACTTGACTTGAACTTGAGCAGGAGGTTTCTGTTTCTCCTTCAGCAGATCAGAGCCTCTCACAGACTGGAGGCATTTGGGGTTTGCCCAGTTTTGTCCGTCTGTCGTGTAAAAATGGCATAGAGACACAGGGACAGATGCTCTCAGAGGTGGAGGTCGACAGTTTAGAGTCACTGAGTCTGTCTTTGTGATCACTGAGGGATGTGCAGTCACAGTGGGACGAGCCAGATCTGTGGAGGACAAAACTGTGATCAGAAACCTCAGAAACTCTCAGGCTGGTCGCAGGTTTATCACTAATAATAAATAGCAGCTGGTCTTGGCTTGCAGTAGTTCACAGTAGTGAGCAGTGGATAAAAAAGTAAAACATGTCTCACTCATTAAAGATAAATATATTTCAATATCTACAGAATGAATGTGCATAGTAATAATAGACTGACGTCAGTCTGCACCACAACCAAAACTCACACACATTCATACGAGCCAACGTGGGTGAAGTGTCTTGCCTAAGGACACAACATCACACTGAAGTACAGTGGGTGTGTGTGGGCCAAAGGGGAAAAGAGGAACTTTCAGAGCAATGACACCATTTAAAGTGAACTAATGATGAGGTGAATCCATTATAACAGGTAAATCTAAACCAAAGATGTTCATTTTGTCTTCTTATGGACTTTAACATCTTTGGTTCTTTTTTAAAGCCCGTACAGTAAAGTGTATTTATCTTGTTGACATGTTTCAGCTGCAGCTGCAAACCATCTTCATGTCAACAAGGTAAATACACTTTACTGAGTGCTCTTTTAAAAAGAACCCATGAAGTTATGGTCAGTGGTCACATTTTTATACAGCACTTTTCCACCTTCAAGGCTCAAAGTGCTTTACAACAAGGAACCACTCACCCCTTCACACTCACTCATGCACCAGTTTACACAGACACTCTTCTTTAAATGTCAGATTGTTGGTCTGAGTTGGTTCAGATCTGAGTTTTTACAAAAATAAAATATTATAAAGAAGCGGCTCACCTTGTCCTTTGGTCAAAGAGAAGAGATCTGCTGAGAAAACGTGCACACGTTTCAGACCAAAGAATAATGCAGTTCAATGTGAATAAACTCACTGAATATTTCTGGATATTGTTGAGCACAGCTGCTTTGTCCACTGACATCAACCACATGTTGTATCAATCACCCATTTTTACTTAATGTTGGAAAATATCTATATTTTAAAGTTGTGTTTAATAGGTGTAGTACAGTTCTGGAGTTTAGTTTTGTCCTTCTCAAGACACTCGGATTTATACTGCATTATTCATTCACTTCAGACTGGGTGGTGTAATCACAGAAGCTGAGCCGTCAATCAGTGAAGCACACAGCAGATTCCTACGTAACTAAAGTAGAAAAGTGTCTTGCCCAAGGACACATCACCTGTTTGCACTGGTCAGAACTTGGATCTTAGCACAAACCTTCATGTTCCCGACCCGATGTTGTGTTTCAGACCAATCTGATGACTGTTCCAGTAATTGTATCATCGTCATGTAAACTTGTATGTTGTATGTATGTGCATAGGCAATAGCTGGAGATTGTACAACAAAATAAGTACTCACTCACGAAGAAGAAGAGCAGCAGAAACTCAGCCATGATGGACAGCGGTCGAGTTTAGACTGACACACAGAGTTCTGCTTTTATTATAATAAGAGCTCAGAAACCACAAACCCAACCCTCAAACATGAAACTTTCCACTCTGCAAATAATGCAAACAGAAATATAAGCGCAGAGGGCGGTAATCATCCTGTTCAATCGACCTGTGGTGTGACAAACGAGTTTAGACTCTTGAAACCTCGACCACCGGCTCAGACCAAAACCACATCTGTTCAGGACGAAGGTCGCTTCTCACGCTATGAACTGACTTCATCTGAATTTAGATGTTTGAGTAAATTACATTACAAAATACATTTAGTGCACCCTTTAAAGTACACAAAAGTCAATATAATATATGTATAAAAATTTTACTGTTCTGTTTCTTCATTCATACAAATATAATACAGATGCATATTTGTGTCACACGTTACATTCATTGGTCATAATCAGTGGAACATGGGCTCCTGCCATAGCCTATTATATAATTTAAAAAAATAAATTTGAAATGAAAGTATTTTAAACTCCATTGGCAGAATTGTTGCATGAAATCTTTAAAATGTATAAATACACTCAACAAAAATATAAATGCAACACTTTTGTTTTTGCTCCCATTTGTCATGAGATGGACTCAAAGATCTAAAATTCATTCCAGATACACAATATTACCATTTCTCACAAACATTGTTCACAAATCTGTCTAAATGTGTGATAGTGAGCACTTTTGCTTTGCTGAGATAATCCATCCCACCTCACAGGTGTGCCACATCAAGATGCTCATCAGACACCATGATTAGTGCACAGGTGTACCTTAGACTGTCCACAATAAAAGGCCACTCTGAAATGTGCAGTTTTGTCCATCCATCCATCCATCTTCTCCCGCTTAATCCGGCTGGGTCGCGGGGGCAGCATGCTGCCCAATACTCATAGCACCTGACCCCCCCTATGAACCCCTCTGCAGGTGGTGAGCCCACAGGAGGGTGGACAACATGGTCCTTGATGTTAGTTCATAGGGGTGCGGGCATGTTTTGGGTTGATGGGGGAAACCGGAGTACCCGGAGGAAACCCATCCAGACACGGGGAGGAACATGCAAACTCCACACAGAAAGGCCCGGGCGACCCGGGGATCGAACCCGCAACCTTCTTGCTGTGAGGCCTGAGTGTTGCCACTCAGCCACCGTGCTGAGTGTGCAGTTTTGTCTCACAGCAAAATGCCACAGATGGCGCAAGCATTGAGGGAGCGTGCAATTGGCATGCTGACAGCAGGAATGTCAACCAGATCTGTTGCTCGGGCATTGAATGTTCATTTCTCCACCATAAGCCGTCTCCAAAGGCGTTTCAGAGAATATGGCAGTACATCCAACCGGCCTCACAACCGCAGACCACGTGTAACCACACCAGCCCAGGACCTCCACATCCAGCAGGTTCACCTCCAAGATCGTCTGAGACCAGCTACTCAGACAGCTGCTGAAACAATTGGTTTGCATAACCAAAGAATTTCTGCACAAACTGTCAGAAACCGTCTCAGGGAAGCTCAACTGCATGCTCGTCGTCCTCATCGGGGTCTTAACCTGACTCCAGATTGTCGCCGTAACAGACTTGAGTGGGCAAATGCTCACATTCGATGGCGTCTGGCACGTTGGAGAGGTGTTCTCTTCACGGATGAATCTCGGTTTACATTGTTCAGGGCAGATGGCAGACAGCGTGTGTGGCGTCGTGTGGGTGAGCGCTTTGCTGATGTCAGTGTTGTGGATCGAGTGGCCCATGGTGGTGGTGGGGTTATGGTATGGGCAGGCATCTGTTATGGACGAAGAACACAGGTGCATTTTATTGATGGCATTTTGAATGCACAGAGATACCGTGATGAGATCCAGAGGCCCATTGTTGTGCCATACATCCATGAACATCACCTCATGTTTCAGCAAGATAATGCACGGCCCCATGTTGCAAGGATCTGTACACAATTCTTGGAAGCTGAAAATGTCCCAGTTCTTGCATGGCCAGCATACTCACCGGACATGTCACCCATTGAGCATGTTTGGGATGTGCTTGACCGGCGTATACGACAGCGCGTACCAGTTCCCACTAATATCCAGCAACTTCGCACAGCCATTGAAGAGGAGTGGACCAACATTCCACAGGCCACAATTGACAATCTGATAAACTCTATGCGAAGAAGATGTGTTGCACTGCATGAGGCAAATGGTGGTCACACCAGATACTGACTGGTTCTGAGTCCCCAGACCCCCAATAAAGCAACAACTGCACATTTCAGGGTGGCCTTTTATTGTGGACAGTCTAAGGTACACCTGTGCACTAATCATGGTGTCTGATGAGCATCTTGATGTGGCACACCTGTGAGGTGGATTATCTCAGCAAAGCAAAAGTGCTCACTATCACACATTTAGACAAATTTGTGAACAATGTTTGTGAGAAATGGTAATATTGTGTATCTGGAATTAATTTTAGATCTTTGAGTCCATCTCATGACAAATGGGAGCAAAAACAAAAGTGTTGCGTTTATATTTTTGTTGAGTGTACAATACTAATAATCATAAAAATCATAAACTTGACCCATCTGCGTCCCCAGATATGAGGACAACGTGTTCAGATCAAATATAACTTTGGCTGAAAACATTTATAATTCTGATTTATTCTTAGCTGCAAAAGCACTGGACACACAAGTGGTTGGTTCTCAAGACAATCAACCAATCAGAACGCAGAAAGAGCCTCACATGAGTCTCCCCTTTGGGTTGTTGGTTAAACCGAAAGTACCTCTGTCTGATCTGAACGGTCACTGCCTGAACCAGCACCTACAGCCAGTCATGGGTCAGTGCTAGTGCAGGGACAGTTTGGGTTTTTTGACATGAATCTGTACGGCAAGTTGGCTGGGGTCAGGAAAATAAAGTGTTTTTGTTCTCAAAACAATATTCAGTGTTCAAAAGAGTGAGACATTTGTGTCACAAAATAATTAACCATGAAAAAGTCAGACCTCATAATTGGTACTATTTTCTCTCTGGTCGTATCACTGCGCTGCCTCCAGGTGAAGCCGCGCACGAATCCAACACTTTTTTCAGTTGTTCGGCAGTGTTTATGTGCTCAGACTTTTGACCGCCGCGACGCGATGGAGCTAACGTGAGAGCTACAGCCATGACTATATAAGCTTATATAAGCTATATAAGAATTTATATAAAAAATGGTGCGGACTTGTGATTCTCCAGGCTGTAAAAACAAAACTCCAGGTTCTTCAGCTTGTCCCACTCTGTCCCTCCTCTCTCTCTCTGCTGTTCTGACTCCATCTGGTGAATTTGGGCATCAGTATATTCGGGTTCATAAAGATCTCCCCTTGTCTCTGTGCTAAAGGCGTCGTCTTCATCGTCTGTGTCGTCGTCACACATGTTGTCGTGAACTTTCTGAGCAGGAAACAGTGAAACAGGCACGGAGTCTCACCGGACGCTGTCGGGAGGTAAGTCAGTGTTGATGCACGACACTGCTGACGGGGACGTACAGAGTCATGCCAAAAAAACCAAACTATCCCTTTATTACTTTAAATAATAACAATTGTATTTTTCTGCAGTCTAATGTGCACGTTTTATGTATTTGTCTTCTCTATGCCACTTCTGTTGTGACTTTTGGATTCCTTATGTAACACAAATATAAAAGAGTAAATAAATAAAAATAAAATAAAACATGAAAGGAGAATCGAAGTCTTTCCTGTTGGTAAAAGCGCTCGGTCAGTGTCGGAGCAGGGTCACAGAGAGCTGTAGAGAACGTTCTCCACTGTTGCTGAGCCGGGTTCATCCTGGATGGTGTCGTACAGGTGGTATATTTCACTCTGAAACACAAAACAATCACATCATTTACTTTTTCTGACTACTTAAAGAGGCACTACGTAACTTTTCTCATTGTGAGTCCACGACACCAGAATCCTCCACAGTAAGGCATTAAACACATGTATCTGCATTTATTAAATCTTCTGCTTTATCTCCATGAAGATATGAGTTTAATGCCATAGTGTGGGAAATTCCAGGCAAAGCAATAGCATCACCATGGAGACAAGAAGAACCTCTAGAAAGGGTGACGTAGTGCAACTTTAAATTTAAATGTCCAGTAACTTCTCACCTCGTCCACATCTTTGCTTTGATTGTCCACGACTTCAGCAGAACCTGTTAAAACCAAATGTTTGACACACAAGGTGCCAAAAGTGCTTTACATTCAAATCAACACAGGATAAAAACATACAAAACACATTAAACAATGAAATGAAACAGGTTGTGCAAAGTTTCAGGAACTCCGGCTCGTTTGCAGCTAAAGTCCTTTGCCAGAGGTGGTCGAATTCTGTCAGAAGCCAAAAAACGGCACAGATCAGTGTTTCCTCAGTGGAGATCTCACTGTGGCAGTGAGTCTGTCAAGGCAACAAACTAGTGTAGTGATGGGGGCAAGTTCTTAACTTCCACGTAAAACACCAATTTGCTTCACACTGAAGAAGCTTAACACCACTTTAACCCATCTTACACCAGCCACGAGTCTAACAAACAAAACGCTCTGCCTGGTTCACTCATTAGTGTCTGGAAACGTTAGAGAACTTTATAAGCACCTTACACTTCCCTCTGTTGATTTCCCACTGCACAGGCCAAAGCCCAAAAGAATCGATTGTCGAGAGTCTCAAGCCGCCAGAAGCAACAAGTGAGGATCGACTACTGACGGTGAAGAGAA
Source organism: Odontamblyopus lacepedii (assembly GCA_034769755.1). Lineage (NCBI taxonomy): Eukaryota > Metazoa > Chordata > Actinopteri > Gobiiformes > Gobiidae > Odontamblyopus > Odontamblyopus lacepedii. Next base: position 36,813,167 of record CM068354.1, on the reverse strand, counting down.
ACTGAAAGTTGTGGAAAGAAAATGGTTTGTGAATGTATTTTTCAAAAAATATAATTCACATGTTTTCACAGTAGCAGGAAATCAGCAGAGGGAAGTGTAAGGTGCTTATAAAGTTGTTTTCTCACGTTTCCAGACACTAATGAGTGAACCAGGCAGAGCGTTTTGTTTGTTAGACTCGTGGCTGTTGTAAGATGGGTTAAAGTGGTGTTAAGCTTCTTCAGTGTGAAGCAAATTGGTGTTTTACGTGGAAGTTAAGAACTTGCCCCCATCACTACACTAGTTTGTTGCCTTGACAGACTCACTGCCACAGTGAGATCTCCGCCGAGGAAACACTGATCTGTGCTGTTTTTTGGCTTCTGACAGAATTCGACCACCTCTAGCAACGGACTTTAGCTTCAAATGTGCTGGAGTTCAACTTTAAAACCAGTGAATATCAGTTTATGAAACACACCTTTGGAGCAGTGGGCGCTGAGCACTGAGGTGATCACACTGTAGAAATTATCATCATTTACAACCTGCTTGAGGAAAGAAGAAAAGATGATTAAATTGAACAAAGATAAATAGAAAAATACTCTGTAGGTTTAGAAACAAAAGAGGCGTAAGCACCATGTGAGCTCTGGGTTCGACTGTCTGATCCTGTGTGTTCAGATACTCTGAAACAGAAAACACTGGATTACAGCACACAGGGAAATATAATATTCAAGTGATACTCTGCAGCTGATGTCATCAACATTCTCTGGGGGTGTGACGCTAACAGGAGGCTCTACTCTGTCTAAAGCTCTGTTACTCAAGTTAGACTTTAATCTGAGGTTTGTTTGAACATAATCTGGCCTGAAGGAGCTGGTTCAATCGACCCTTTTAGTGTTCGTAAACAGTCATGACGTAGGCTCGGTTCTGCATGCATTTTGGCAACAGAAGTTTGGCAGAACTGGGCAGCTTGTTGAGCACTGTGAAAGGATTATCGTCAAAAGATCGCAAATATTTCCTCAACAAGCCTTTGTCCAATGGCCAGATCCTTGTGCGATCAGTGAGTAACACATTAAAACTTTAGTCCTCCAGTAGAATATTGATTCTGACAACCACACACAGAACAACCAGACATTTTGGTGCTGGAAATGTTTTTATCTCCGTTTTCTTCTGTCCGTATTCAGTCTGAATGAATTGGGATGAGTGGGGAACAATGACACTTCCGTTGCCAGAATGCGCATGCAGCTTTTTTTTTTTTTTTATCACTTCTGCCCTAAAAAGTCTGTTGGAAATACAACAGGTGAGCAGATTTGTCTGGATTTCAGTCGGACAGTCCGGTTTTAGAGCCTTCTGTCCGGACCTCTGTCATGTGTCCTCATTTTTGAACTGTTGCGTCACCACAAATCCCCGCCCATATCACACCTGCTACTGTTTACTGTTGAACCAAAGCAAATGCCAAAAAGGAAGAATCCTTCAAACATGCTCGGTGCTCAGAGCATAGACTGTATAAAAGAAGTGGAATAAGTGAGTGTGACGTCACCCACAGCGTTCAGCATCGCTCAAATGAGGCTCGCGATGCCACAGTTACAGGAGCGAATCTGGAGCCAGGATCTATGTTATGAATAGGATTTTTTACGGATAAAATACCGAAAAAAGGGTGACCGGACGTGCCTGTTTACCCAGTTTTGAACCCTGTGTCTCCTGTCCCAGCAGATTTATCCAAAACCAGTAACTTGTCCCAGTTTTATATGAGAAATGTCCCAGGTGTCCCTATTTTTGACCAATCTGATCCTTGCCAGCAATAAAGAGAGGCATACATTGTCATTTGTTGAGGTAAAATACAGAAAAACTGCTTAAAAACTATACAGACACATGTTAATCAGGAATGGGTCAAATGCAGAACAATTTTCCTTAATTATGCACTCATTTCACAATTCTATTATTACTAACCATCCCAAACCGGGTCAAAATCTGGTCCCCCTACAGTGTTTCCTAATGTGTGCATTGTGTCACCATAGTAGCTGCTGAACAGTTCTGCCATAGACAAACATCTAGAACACCCCCAGTGCAATGTCACTGCAAAGTATCAGCATTAACAATATGATCAAGTCGTGTACGTACCAACGGCCTTGGACCGGGAGCTTTAAAAAGGAAACAAACATTAGTTAAAGCAACGATATCGAGCCAGAAAATAAAACGCTCCAAGTGTCTGTGACAGGTTAGACTTAAAGCTGCATTGTGTAACTTTTCTGGCGGAGGGTACATCAAATGCTTTTCTCCATGGAGATGTTATTGCTTTGAATGGAATGTTTCGCAGTATGGCATTAAACCTTTCTATCAACATGGAGACCAAACCTGACCAAGTTACAGGTCAGATCTGTGGAGAGGTGAGTCCAGCACTGTAAGATAAATTTTGATTAGGTTTTGCTTCGAGTCTCATCTTACTCTTCTAATCAGCGTGCGTGCATCTGTGTGCTGTATGTGGGGAGGAGAGAGCGTGAAAAGGTGAGGAGCGGTGCACTGACGTGAGGCAGATGGACAGGTAAGATGTTTAAAAGGTTTAACCTGCCTCGAGATACACATGAGGGGATGTGCTGTTGTGGACAAGCCGTGTACACTGGGGGCGTGTGGTGATGTGCCGCTCCACACGAGCGCACAGGCTGCAGAGAGACTCCTGCACACCGGTGTGAGTTTATTACCGACAGCAGCAGCCGTAATGAAATATGATCGCACGAGGGTCAGACCTCGAGTCCAAGACAAGACAGAGTCCAAGCTCCTTCAAGACCGAGACAAGACCGAGTCCAAGCGCCTTCAAGACCGAGACAAGACCGAGTCCAAGTGCCTTCAAGAACGAGACAAGACCGAGTCCAAATGCCTTCAAGACCGAGACAAGACCGAGTCCAAGTGTCAAGATCGAGACAAGACCGAGTCCAAGCGCCTTCAAGACCGAGACAAGACCGAGTCCAAGTGTCAAGATCAAGACAAGACCGAGTCCAAGTGCCTTCAAGACCAAGACAAGACCGAGTCCAAGCGCCTTCAAGACCGAGACAAGACCGAGTCCAAGCGCCTTCAAGACCGAGACAAGACCGAGTCCAAGCGCCTTCAAGACTGAGACAAGACCGAGTCCAAGCGCCTTCAAGACCGAGACAAGACAGGAGTCCAAGCGCCTTCAAGACCGAGACAAGACCGAGTCCAAGCGCCTTCAAGACCGAGACAAGACCGAGTACAAGTGCCTTCAAGACCGAGACAAGACCAAGACCGTAAAAAATTGGTCTCGAGGCCGGTCACGAGACCAAGACCGGTCTGGAGTATTACACTACGATCTACCTTGGCGATCGACTGGTAGATCGCGATGGACGTATTGGGCACCACTGCTGTGGAACATTCCAGGCAGAGCAGTGACATCTCCATAGAAACAAGCAGGTGACGGACACTTAATGAAAAACATGAAAACCTGTCACACACACTTTAAAAACAGTTCATAATTTTATATAAGTGTGTAATTCAAACTTAAAACTAAATAAACAAAACTACAAATACAATTTTCTTTTCAAATTTCTTTTATAAACAGATATGTAAATGTTATATAACTAATTTAAACTAATTTATTTCAGTGAAATAACTGACTAAAAACATCTTACCTTTTGTTGTTGTGCTTTGCTTGAAAAGGGAAAAAAGTTAAATTCAGGATTATTTGTATTTATTTATGTACTTTTTATTATTCTTTCTTAAAAGTATAGCAGTATTTCTTACCATTTCTGCATTTTGTGAAGATAAAAGCTGATCTCAAGATCCCACCGAGCAATAAAACTCCACACACTCCAAGTATGACCCATAGAGGGATTTTGACTTTTTCTGAAGTGATAAAAACAATGTATGTATGAATTTTGGGGCATTTTTTTCAGTAAATTAACGTATTACAAGTTTTAAAGCCATAATTGGGTCATTCCACGGCAAATCTCCGAATGCCTCCGCACGACCATCTCAGATTTGACTGAAAAACAAACAGGAGGTTCACACACTTTCCAATAATAGGAAAAGTCTCAAATTTTATCTCCCAACTCCTTATAGTTTTGTCATTAAAGGGGAACCCCGGCACGTTTGAAGCTAAAGTCCATGGCTAGAGGAGGACGAATGCTTTCCACAGTCCTAAAAAGAGTGAAATTTTCAAGCAAATTCAAGCCTCCAGAAGTCTGTGATAAACCAAACGCACATGTGAAAGTCCATATTCTACAAGTACATTAGCCAGTTTTTAACCCTTGAAATTTTAAAGGAAATTTTAAAAAAAATTACATAGTTTTTTAGATCCAGCAATTTGAAAGTTTTTAATGACAAAACTATAAGGAGTTGGGAGCGAAAAATGTGGGACTTTTCCCGTTGGAAAGTGTGTGAACCTCAAATCTGAGATGGTCGTGTGGGGGAATTGGGAGATTTGCCCTGGAATGACCCAATTATGACTTTTAAAACTTTTATTTTTGATTTACTGGCAGAAATGGGCTTCCATAAATAGGAGACCCTTATCCAGGCCAAATAACAGTCTGTTTGTTTGGTTTGTGGTGATCCAAGCCCGCTGAGAGTAATGATGCGTGTTTTTCATTGTTTTTCAGTAAAAAGGTTACATACTGTGGCTTTAAATGACATGCAAACCTGATGTTTGTGAAAAAGTTGTGTGAGTAAACAAAAAGTTTTCCTGTTTGAATTGCTTTGTGCACTTGCTGTTTACGTTTTAATGATCTTATAACTCAAAAAATCCTGTAGCAGATTTGCCCAGGTGACCAGAGATAGACACACTGAACTGGACGACGAATAAAGATTATCCAGCACACATATATTTTAGGATGTGTGGGTAAAAAATGTTTTAACTGGACTGATCTCAGAGTCAGTTTGTGCTGGGGTTGGCTGGGGAACCTTAACAAAGACTACAATTAAAAGATTAAATAACAACATTTTGAAAAGAATTGTGATTAGAACAAGTAACACGGCGTGACTATAAGTGCTTTTATTAAAGTGCAACCCGGACGACGTGCTTCAGAGTCACTTCCTGTGTGTTGTGGGTTCGTGGTCTTCGCTGTGTCTGATGGAGCTGTGGGCGGATGGGGGACTGCTGCTGTACAAGAGAAATCATACATGTTTCTCTTGGCCAAAATGTGTGTAATCTGTACAACAGTGTCACAAAATGGCCCGGTTTAGATGTTTAGTCCCTCTTTAATTTGCAAACGGCTTTATCTTAACGCAAACTTTTAACATGAGGTGACTGTAAATGCTTTTATAAAAGGTTATTGTGATTAAGAAATCACAGTAACCAGTTGCGTATGCCAGTTATTGTGCGTTCTGTTCGTCAAATCAGTCTTACCTGAACTGTCAGGTCCCTGTTGTGGGTTTGTTGTATTCACTGGGTCTGATGGGGCAGAGGTCACAGGCGGCCGGGGTGTTGTGGTGTGAACTACAGGAGGAATAAAAGTATATTTAATTTACAAACACCATTATCTTTTCTGGTGGGTTTTCTGCCACCTGCTTGTCTCCATGAATATAATAGTTCAGCCCGCAGTGTTCCACAGTATGGCCTTAAACTAAATAAAAATCAGAACTGAACTGAGACCAAATCTGAAATTAAACCAGAGCAGAACCAAAGTCCACATCAGGACTAAACCAAGTTCAAACCTGCACCAGAAAAGTCAGTAAGTGTTTATTTCTATAGCGTTTTTCCCAGACACATGTCACAAAGACGCTTTACAGAGCATTATTCATTCACTAAACTACTATTGTCGCCACAGTTTCCCTGGAGCAGACTGATGGAAGCGAGGCTGCCAATCCAATCTGCACCATCGTCTGTCACCATCATCACACACGTACACGCCACTTTCCTTCTAGACTCTGAACACACCTTTAGCCCATCTGTCTCGTAATAGTTCAATTACAGGTGTTTTTATTGCCAAAATATTAGTGCTGTCAAAAATATTGCGCTATTAATGCGTTAACTCAAAACTATTTTAATGGTGTTAATTTTTTTCGTCGCGAGATTAACGCTCTTTCTGACTCGGTGGACTAGTTTTGCTGTGGCCACTGCTGTAACGTTAGAAAAACTACAGGATCTGGCTGTAAACAGGAAAGGAAACAGTTTGTACAAAACTGACAAGTCCCGGTTGGAGGAGGTGGGCCAAAGCACGGCACATCTGCACACGCCGATGCCCCCACACGAGGACGATACCGAACAAAGTCTGCTTCAAAACATACGGCGAATCTGCGACAAGGACCACAGACAGTGACACAAACACACTGAGGAGCGACACCGCAGCAGGACCCACACTCGCCCCAGCACTTAACAGACACCTGATGCTACTGGACCCACCCTCTCCACCAAAACCACCAGCTCCACCACACGACCCTCAAACAAAGCCGTGTGACGACGCCCTGGCCACAGGCCGGTAGGTGCGAAAGCGATCCTCAGAACCCCAGACAATGCAGTGCCCGAGCACGGCCCAAAAGTCCCAGCGCGAGTGCACCCCGAGTACAAAAGGTGTTGGGGCGACAAACACAGTCGTACGAACTGGAGCTCACTGGACCCTCAGTAATGAGCACATTATTTCATCCATTATTTGACTGAAGACAGAAGAGACACTTCGCTCACACTGTTGCAGAGCACAAAGTCTCACTGACGATTGTTCTGGTTTGCAGTAAAAAAAAAACAATAGTAAAATGATGATTCAAGGAACAAAAAAAATGTGTGATTAATTTGCGATTAATCATGAGTTAACGATGACATTCATGAGATTAATCGCAATGAAATATTTTAATCAATTGACAGCATTACAAAATATGTTTCTGACTAACATGTGGAGTGGAGTCACCTCTGTACAGATGGTCAGAAGCTGTAATGCCATACTGTGGAACATTCCAGGTAATCGAAAACATCCCCATGGAGACAAGCAAACAGCGTGTCATCCACCAGAGAAGTTATAGTGACAAACATGTAATAAGATGAACAAGATGTAAATGCTTTAATAAAACGTGTCACCAGGAGAGACGGGTTCAGAGTCACTTCCTGTTTCATGTTGTGGGTCTGTGGTCGTCTCTGGGTCTGATGGAGCTGAGGTCACATGGAGCAGGTCTGAATAATATTTTCTCATAACAACTGAAAGGAACACAGTGGTTTAGAAACAACAAAACTAAAGTAAATGTGTGAATGATGTGAGACTCACCGGTCAAGTCTTTTTGTTCACTGCGAGGAGAGAGGGAGAGGGGTCCAGTTCCTAAAGTGTAGTCACAACTGACCACTTTTCTCTGAAGTTTACGGAAATTTGTCACAAAATCCATCTTGGAAACATAAAACTGGCATAAAACGCTCTTCGTCCTTGAGTTGACTGTAGAATTGACTGTAGAATGTGGCTGTGTGGATTCTTCAAAATACAGGTGACATTTGGAGCCAGTTGCAGAAGGAGGAGGAGAGCAGGAAATAATAACCCCTGCATCGTCGAGTTGAAGACTTATCCCTGGTTTCATATCTAAAACAAAAGTACCAACAAACCATGAGTATTCACTTGTGCTGACACGAATCTTAACAGTGTGAATAACAAATAAAATTAGGTTGGATTCATGTGACACTCCAACATCACAGAACGTCAATAGTTTAAACCGAGCTGGAGACAGGTAAGGATCCTCAGGTGGAGTTTGTTGTGTAACTGCAGATTTGTTGACCTGGATTGTGATTCATATCTCTGTCATTTCTGGGCCTATCCACATCTTCTCTGCCAGTACAAATAAAACCAATTACTTTTCCACATTTAGATATTTCTTACTAAAGTGGCGCCATTGCTCCACCCCAAAAACGTCATTGTTGAGTGGACTTTAAACCGTGAGATTAATATGTCAAGGTTGTGCAGCTAAGCTTTCACAAATTATGGTAAAATCCAACATTTGTACGACCTAAACGTGGATATTTCTTTAATAATCTGCTAATCTACCATATGCTTTTGATCCTTCTTTGCATTAAAGCCTGAACTGAAATGTCCTACGCTCTAAACAGAGTCTTATGGGTGTTTTATGAACTGCACAAATGTTGAGCCCCTAAAATCCACTGAAATGTAATAACTTACTTTGTACATGAACAGTGACAGGAGTTGGGTCACTCTGGTTAGATGAAGAAACGGTCTGTTCCCATTTTACAACATAATAACACTTGACTTGAACTTGAGCAGGAGGTTTCTGTTTCTCCCTCAGCAGATCAGAGCCTCTCACAGACTGGAGGCATTTGGGGTTTGGCCAGTTTTGTCCATCTGTCGTGTAAAAATGGCATCGAGACACAGGGACAGATGCTCTCAGAGGTGGTCGACAGTTTAGAGTCACTGAGTCTGTCTCTGTGATCACTGAGGGATGTGCAGTCAAAGTGGGACGAGCCAGATCTGTGGAGGACAAAACTGTGATCAGAAACCTCAGAACCTCTCAGGCTGGTCGCAGGTTTATCACTAATAATAAATAGCAGCTGGTCTTGGCTTGCAGTAGTTCACAGTAGTGAGCAGTGGATAAAAAAGTAAAACATGTATCACTCATTAAAGATAAATATATTTCAATATCTACAGAATGAATGTGCATAGTAATAATAGACTGACGTCAGTCTGCACCACAACCAAAACTCACACACATTCATACGAGCCAACGTGGGTGAAGTGTCTTGCCTAAGGACACAACATCACACTGAAGTACAGTGGGTGTGTGTGGGCCAAAGGGGAATAGAGGAACTTTCAGAGCAATGACACCATTTAAAGTGAACTAATGATGAGGTGAATCCATTATAACAGGTAAATCTAAACCAGAGATGTTCATTTTTTCTTCTTATGGACTTTAACGTCTTTGGTTCTTTTTTAAAGCCCGTACAGTAAAGTGTATTTATCTTGTTGACATGTTTCAGCTGCAGCTGCAAACCATCTTCATCTCAATAAGGTAAATACACTTTACTGTGTGCTCTTTTAAAAAGAACCCATGACGTTATGGTCAGTGGTCACATTTTTATACAGCACTTTTCCACCTTCAAGGCTCAAAGTGCTTTACAACAAGGAAGCACTCACCCCTTCACACTCACTCATGCACCAGTTTACACAGACACTCTTCTTTAAATGTCAGATTGTTGGTCTGAGTTGGTTCAGATCTGAGTTTTTACAAAAATAAAATATTATAAAGAAGCGGCTCACCTTGTCCTTTGGTTAAAGAGAAGAGATCTGCTGAGAAAACGTGCACACGTTTCAGACCAAAGAATAATGCAGTTCAATGTGAATAAACTCACTGAATATTTCTGGATATTGTTGAGCACAGCTGCTTTGTCCACTGACATCAACCACATGTTGTATTAATCACCCATTTTTACTTAATGTTGGAAAATATCTATATTTTAAAGTTGTGTTTAATAGGTGTAGTACAGTTCTGGAGTTTAGTTTTGTCCTTCTCAAGACAATCGGATTTATACTGCATTATTCATTCACTTCAGACTGGGTGGTGTAATCACAGAAGCTGAGCCGTCAATCAGTGAAGCACACAGCAGATTCCTACGTAACTAAAGTGGAAAAGTGTCTTGCCCAAGGACACATCACCTGTTTGCACTGGTCAGAACTTGGATCTTAGCACAAACCTTCATGTTCCCGACCAGATGTTGTGTTTCAGACCAATCTGATGACTGTTCCAGTAATTGTATCATCGTCATGTAAACTTGTATGTTGTATGTATGTGCATAGGCAATAGCTGGAGATTGTACAACAAAATAAGTACTCACTCACGAAGAAGAAGAGCAGCAGAAACTCAGCCATGATGGACAGCGGTCGAGTTCAGACTGACACACAGAGTTCTGCTTTTATTATAATAAGAGCTCAGAAACCACAAACCCAACCCTCAAACATGAAACTTTCCACCCTGCAAATAATGCAAACAGAAATATAAGCGCAGAGGGCGGTAATCATCCTGTTCAATCGACCTGTGGTGTGACAAACGAGTTTAGACTCTTGACACCTCGACCAAGAAAACCAGATCTGCTCAGGACAATAGTCGCTTCTCACGCTATGAACTGACTTCATCTGAATTTAGATGTTTGAGTAAATTACATTACAAAATACATTTAGTGCACCCTTTAAAGTACACAAAAGTCAATATAATATGTGTATAAAAACTTTACTGTTCTGTTTCTTCATTCATACAAATATAATACAGATGCATATTTGTGTCACACATTCATTGGTCATAATCAGTGGAACATGGGCTCCTGCCATAGCCTATTATATAATTAAAAAAAATAAACCTGAAATGAAATTATTTTAAACTCCATTGGCAGAATTCTTGCATGAAGTATTTAAAATGTATAAATACAATACTAATAATCATAAAAATCATAAACTTGACCCATCTGCGTCCCCAGATATGAGGCCAACGTGTTCAGATCAAATATAACTTTGGCTGAAAACATTTATAATTCTGATTTATTCTTAGCTGCAAAAGCACTGGACACACAAGTGGTTGGTTCTCAAGACAATCAACCAATCAGAACGCAGAAAGAGCCTCACATGAGTCTCCCCTTTGGGTTGTTGGTTAAACCGAAAGTACCTCTGTCTGATCTGAACGGTCACTGCCTGAACCAGCACCTACAGCCAGTCATGGGTCAGTGCTAGTGCAGGGACAGTTTGGGTTTTTTGACATGAATCTGTACGGCAAGTTGGCTGGGGTCAGGAAAATAAAGCGTTTTTGTTCTCAAAACAGTATTCAGTGTTCAAAAGAGTGAGACATTTGTGTCACAAAATAATGAACCATGAAAAAGTCAGACCTCATAATCGGTACTATTTTCTCTCTGGTCGTATCACTGCGCTGCCTCCAGGTGAAGCCGCGCACGAATCCAACACTTTTTTCAGTTGTTCGGCAGTGTTTATGTGCTCAGACTTTTGACCACCACGACGCGATGGAGCTAACATGAGAGCTACAGCCATAAGTATATAAGCTTATATGAGCTATATAAGAATTTATATTAAAAAATGGTGCAGACTTGTGATTCTCCAGGCTGTAAAAACAAAACTCCAGGTTCTTCAGCTTGTCCCACTCTGTCCCTCCTCTCTCTCTCTGCTGTTCTGACTCCATCTGGTGAATTTGGGCATCAGTATATTCGGGTTCATAAAGATCTCCCCTTGTCTCTGTGCTAAAGGCGTCGTCTTCATCGTCGGTGTCGTCGTCACACATGTTGTCGTGAACGTTCTGAGCAGGAAACACAGTGAAACAGGCGCGGAGTCTCACCGGACGCTGTCGGGAGGTAAGTCAGTGTTGATGCACGACACTGCTGACGGGGACGTACAGAGTCATGCCAAAAAACCCAAACTATCCCTTTAATACTTTAAATAATAACAATTGTATTTTTCTGCAGTCTAATGTGCACGTTTTATGTATTTGTCTTCTCTATGCCACTTCTGTTGTGACTTTTGGATTCCTTATGTAACACAAATATAAAAGAGTAAATAAATAAAAATAAAATAAAACATGAAAGGAGAATCGAAGTCTTTCCTGTTGGTAAAAGCGCTCGGTCAGTGTCGGAGCAGGGTCACAGAGAGCTGTAGAGAACGTTCTCCACTGTTGCTGAGCCGGGTTCATCCTGGATGGTGTCGTACAGGTGGTATATTTCACTCTGAAACACAAAACAATCACATCATTTACTTTTTCTGACTACTTAAAGAGGCACTACGTAACTTTTCTCATTGTGAGTCCACGACACCAGAATCCTCCACAGTACGGCATTAAACACATGTATCTGCATTTATTAAATCTTCTGCTTTATCTCCATGAAGATATGAGTTTAATGCCATAGTGTGGGAAATTCCAGGCAAAGCAATAGCATCACCATGGAGACAAGAAGAACCTCTAGAAAGGGTGACGTAGTGCAACTTTAAATTTAAATGTCCAGTAACTTCTCACCTCGTCCTCATCTTTGCTTTGATTGTCCACGACTTCAGCAGAACCTGTTAAAACCAAATGTTTGACACCCAAGGTGCCAAAAGTGCTTTACATTCAAATCAACACAGGATAAAAACATGCAAAACACATTAAACAATGAAATGAAACAGGTTGTGCAAAGTTTCACTGCATTACTGACTCTTAAAGTTGAACTCCGGCACATTTGAAGCTAACAAACAAAACGCTCTGCCTGGTTCACTCATTAGTGTCTGGAAACGTTAGAAAACTTCATAAGCACCTCACACTTCCCTCTGTTGATTTCCCACTGCACAGGCCAAAGCCCAAAAGACTCGATTGTCGAGAGTCTCGAGCCGCCAGAAAGAACAAGTGAGGATCGACTACTGACGATGAAGAAGAAGAGAAACTGAAAGTTGTTGAAAGAAAATGGTTCGTGAATGTATTTTTCAGCGTTTTTCAAAAAATATAATTCACTCATAAATAAATGGGATTAGAAACGACATCGGCGATCAATTCTTGGATTTTCACATGTGCAGTGGGAAATCAACAGAGGGAAGTGTAAGGTGCTTATAAAGTTGTTTTCTAACGTTTCCAGACACTGATGAGTGAACCAGGCAGAGCGTTTTGTTTGTTAGACTCGTGGCTGTTGTAAGATGGGTTAAAGTGGTGTTAAGCTTCTTCAGTGTGAAGCAAATTGGTGTTTTACGTGGAAGTTAAGAACTTGCCCCCATCACTACACTAGTTTGTTGCCTTGACAGATTCAGTGCCACAGTGAGATCTCCACCGAGGAAACACTGATCTGTGCCGTTTTTTGGCTTCTGACAGAATTCAAACACCTCTATCGACGAACTTTAGCTTCAAATGTGCCAGAGTTCAACTTTAAAACCAGTGAATATCAATTTATGAAACACACCTTTGGAGCAGTGGGCGCTGGGCACTGAGGTGATCACACTGTAGAAATTATCATCATTTACCACCTGCTTGAGGAAAGAAGAAAAGACGATTAAACTGAACAAAGAGAAATAGAAAAATACTCTGTAGGTTAAGAAACAAAAGAGCCGTAAGCACCATGTGAGCTCTGGGTTCGACTGTCTGATCCTGTGTGTTCAGATACTCTGAAACAGAAAACACTGGATTACAGCACACAGGGAAATATAATATTCAAGTGATACTCTGCAGCTGGTGTCATCAACATTCTCTGGGGGTGTGACGCTAACAGGAGGCTCTACTCTGTCTAAAGCTCTGTTACTCAAGTTAGACTTTAATCTGAGGTTTGTTTGAACATAATCTGGCCTGAAGGAGCTGGTTCAATCGACCCTTTTAGTGTTCGTAAACAGTCATGACGTAGGCTCGGTTCTGCATGCATTTTGGCAACAGAAGTTTGGCAGAACTGGGCAGCTTGTCGAGCACTGTGAAAGGATTATCGTCAAAAGATCGCAAATATTTCCTCAACAAGCCTTTGTCCAATGGCCAGATCCTTGTGCGATCAGTGAGTAAAACATTAAAACTTTAGTCCTCCAGTAGAATATTGATTCTGACAACCACACACAGAACAACCAGACATTTTGGTGCTGGAAATGTTTTTATCTCCGTCTTCTTCTGTCCGTATTCAGTCTGAATGAATTGGGATGAATGGGGAACAATGATACTTCCGTTGCCAGAATGCGCGTGCAACTTTTTTTTTTTTTTTTTAACACTTCTGCCCTAAAAAGTCTGTTGGAAATACAACAGGTGAGCAGATTTGTCCGGATTTCAGTCGGACAGTCCGGTTTTAGAGCCTTCTGTCCGGACCTCTGTCATGTGTCCTCATTTTTGAACCGTTGCGTCACCACAAATCCCCGCCCATATCACACCTGCTACTGTTTACTGTTGTACCAAAGCAAATGCCAAAAAGGAAGAATCCTTCAAACATGCTCGGTGCTCAGAGCATAGACTGTATAAAAGAAGTGGAATAAGTGAGTGTGACGTCACCCACAGCGCTCAGCGTCGCTCAAATGAGGCTCGCGATGCCACAGTTACAGGAGCGAATCTGGAGCCAGGATCTATGTTATGAATAGGATTTTTTACGGACAAAATAGCGAAAAAAGGGTGACCGGACGTCCCTGTTCACCCAGTTTTGAGCCCTGTGTCTCCTGTCCCAGCAGATTTATCCAAAACCGCTGATTTTTCCCAGTTTTATGCAAGAAATGTCCCAGGTGTCCCTATTTTTGACCAATCTGATCCTTGCCAGCAATAAAGAGAGGCATACATTGTCATTTGTTGAGGTAAAATACAGAAAAACTGCTTAAAAACTATACAGACACAAAATCAGGAATGGGTCAAATGCAGAACAATTTTCCTTAATTATGCACTCATTTCACAATTCTATTATTACTAACCATCCCAAACCGGGTCAAAATCTGGTCCCCCTACAGTGTTTCCTAATGTGTGCATTGTGTCACCATAGTAGCTGCTGAACAGTTCTGCCAAAGACAAACATCTAGAACACCCCCAGTGCAATGTCACTGCAAAGTATCAGCATTAACAATATGATCAAGACGTGTACGTACCAACGGCCTTGGACCGGGAGCTTTAAAAAGGAAACAAACATTAGTTAAAGCAACGATATCGAGCCAGAAAATAAAACGCTCCAAGTGTCTGTGACAGGTTAGACTTAAAGCTGCATTGTGTAACTTTTCTGGCGGAGAGTACGTCAAATGCTTTTCTCCATGGAGATGTTATTGCTTTGAATGGAATGTTTCGCAGTACGGCATTAAACCTTTCTATCAACATGGAGACCAAACCTGACCAAGTTACAGGTCAGATCTGTGGAGAGGCGAGTCCAGTTGTTTGTTTGTTTTTCTTATTGTTTTTATTTTAGGTATTTTTGAGCTATAAAGCCACCTGTAAATGATAAATCTAAGGCAGAGCTGTTTAATGTCACACTGAGGAACAGGGGCACCCACACTTTTTCATCAGGTGAGCTACTTATAAAATGACCAAGTCAAAATGATCGACTTACTACAAAAATGAAAATTATTTATATATTTATAAATCTATTGAGAATCAGTCATGGTGGAACAGTACTTGGACTTAATAACTTCATGTCTCCATTTTATCTTATAACTGTTCATTTAAGCTTAAAATAAACCAAACTGCACTGCACTGAAACACTCTGTGCCCCTTTTTGGACCCTCACCCACAGTTTGAGAACCCTTCTTTCAGAGAACTTCCACTTGCACTTTACACGAAGTGAAGTAAGTGGGTTGGATTTTTATACCTGTTTCATTAGTTTTGCAGTGTTACAGCCTCTGCACATTTACCAAACGCACGTCATGACAAATACAGATGCATTTGTGTGTTTTTATTCGGCAAACTTCTGCTCAGGCTGTAGACCTGCTCTGTGCCAACACTGTAACATAAATTTTGATTAGGTTTTGCTTCGAGTCTCATCTTACTCTTCTAATCAGCGTGCGTGCATCTGTGTGCTGTATGTGGGGAGGAGAGAGCGTGAAAAGGTGAGGAGCGGTGCACTGACGTGAGGCAGATGGACAGGTAAGATGTTTAAAAGGTTTAACCTGCCTCGAGATACACATGAGGGGATGTGCTGTTGTGGACACGCCGTGTACACTGGGGGCGTGTGGTGATGTGCCGCTCCACACGAGCACACAGGCTGCAGAGAGACTCCTGCACACCGATGTGAGTTTATTACCGACAGCAGCAGCCGTAATGAAATATGATCGCACGAGGGTCAGACCTCGAGTCCGAGACAAGACCGAGTCCAAGCGCCTTCAAGACCGAGACAAGACCGAGTCCAAGCGCCTTCAAGACCGAGACAAGACCGAGTCCAAGTGCCTTCAAGATCGAGACAAGACCGAGTCCAAGTGCCTTCAAGACCGAGACAAGACCGAGTCCAAGCGCCTTCAAGACCGAGACAAGACCGAGTCCAAGTGTCAAGACCGAGACAAGACGGAGTCCAAGTGCCTTCAAGACCAAGAAAAGACCGAGTCCAAGCGCCTTCAAGACCGAGGCAAGACCAAGTCCAAGTGTCAAGATCGAGACAAGACCGAGTCCAAGCACCTTCAAGACCGAGACAAGACCGAGTCCAAGTGACTTCAAGACCAAGACAAGACCGAGTCCAAGTGCCTTCAAGACCGAGACAAGACCGAGTCCAAGCGCCTTCAGAACCGAGACAAGACCGAGTCCAAACGCCTTCAAGACCGAGACAAGACCGAGTCCAAGTTCCTTCAAGACCAAAACAAGACCGAATCCAAGCGCCTTCAAGACCTAGACAAGATCGAGTCCAAGTGTCAAGATCGACACAAGACCGAGTCCAAGTGTCAAGATCGAGACAAGACCGAGTTCAAGTGTCAAGATCGAGACAAGACCGAGTTCAAGTGTCAAGACCGAGACAAGACCGAGTTCAAGTGTCAAGATCGAGACAAGACCGAGTTCAAGTGTCAAGATCGAGACAAGACCGAGTCCAAGCGCCTTCAAAATGGAGACAAGACCGAGTCCAAGTGCCTTCAAGATCGAGACAAGACCGAGTTCAAGTGTAAAGATCGAGACAAGACCGAGTTCAAGTGTCAAGACCGAGACAAGACCGAGTCCAAGCGCCTTCAAGACCGAGACAAGACCGAGTCCAAGCGCCTTCAAAATGGAGACAAGACCGAGTCCAAGCGCCTTCAAGACCGAGACAAGACCGAGTCCAAGCGCCTTCAAGACCGAGACAAGACCGAGTCCAAGCGCCTTCAAGATCGAGACAAGACCGAGTCCAAGTGCCTTCAAGACCGAGACGAGACCAAGTCCAAGTGACTTCAAGACCAAGACAAGACCGAGTCCAAGTGACTTCAAGATCGAGACAAGACCGAGTCCAAGCGCCTTCAAAATGGAGACAAGACCGAATCCAAGCGCCTTCAAGATCGAGACAAGACCGAGTCCAAGTGACTTCAAGATCGAGACAAGACCGAGTCCAAGTGCCTTCAAGACCGAGACAAGACCGAGTCCAAGCGCCTTCAAGACCGAGACAAGACCGAGTCCAAGTGCCTTCAAGACCGAGACAAGACCGAGTCCAAGCGCCTTCAAAATGGAGACAAGACCAAGACCGTAAAAAATTGGTCTCGAGGCCGGTCACGAGACCAAGACCGGTCTGGAGTACTACACTACGATCTACCTTGGCGATCGACTGGTAGATCGCGATGGACGTATTGGGCACCACTGCTGTGGAACATTCCAGGCAGAGCAGTGACATCTCCATAGAAACAAGCAGGTGACGGACACTTAACGAAAAACATGAAAACCTGTCATACACACTTTAAAAACAGTTCATAATTTCATATAAGTGTGTAATTCAAACTTAAAACTAAATAAACAAAACTACAAATACAATTTTCTTTTCAAATTTCTTTTATAAACAGATATGTAAATGTTATATAACTAATTTAAACTAATTTATTTCAGTGAAATAACTGACTAAAAACATCTTACCTTTTGTTGTTGTGCTTTGCTTGAAAAGGGAAAAATTTAAATTCAGGATTATTTGTATTTATTTCTGTACTTTTTATTATTCTTTCTTAAAAGTATAGCAGTATTTCTTACCATTTCTGCATTTTGTGAAGATAAAAGCTGATCTCAAGATCCCACCGAGCAATAAAACTCCACACACTCCAAGTATGACCCATAGAGTGATTTTGACTTTTTCTGAAGTGATAAAAACAATGTATGTATGAATTTGGGGGCTTTTTTTCAGTAAATTAATGTATTACAAGTTTTAAAGCCATAATTGGGTCATTCCACGGCAAATCTCTGAATGCCTCCGCACGACCATCTCAGCTTTTACTGAAAAACAAACAGGAGGTTCACACACTTTCCAATAATAGGAAAAGTCTCAAATTTTATCTCCCAACTCCTTATAGTTTTGTCATTAAAGGGGAACCCCGGCACGTTTGAAGCTAAAGTCCATGGCTAGAGGAGGACGAATGCTTTCCACAGTCCTAAAAAGAGTCAAATTTTCAAGCAAATTCAAGCCTCCAGAAGTCTGTGATAAACCAAACGCACATGGGAAAGTCCATATTCTACAAGTACATTAGCCAGTTTTTAACCCTTGAAATTTTAAAGGAAATTTTACTAAAATTACATAGTTTTTTAGATCCAGCAATTTGAACGTTTTTAATGACAAAACTATAAGGAGTTGGGAGCGAAAAATGTGGGACTTTTCCTGTTGGAAAGTGTGTGAACCTCAAATCTGAGATGGTCGTGCGGTGGAATTGGGAGATTTGCCGTGGAATGACCCAATTATGACTTATGAAATAAAACTTTTATTTTTGATTTACTGGCAGAAATGGGCATAAATAGGAGACCCTTATCCAGGCCAAATAACAGTCTGTTTGTTTGGTTTGTGGTGATCCAAGCCCGCTGAGAGTAATGATGCGTGTTTTTCATTGTTTTTCAGTAAAAAGGTTACATACTGTGGCTTTAAATGACATGCAAACCTGATGTTTGTGAAAAAGTTGTGTGAGTAAACAAAAAGTTTTCCTGTTTGAATTGCTTTGTGCACTTGATGTTTACGTTTTAATGATCTTATAACTCAAAAAATCCTGTAGCAGATTTGCCCAGGTGACCAGAGATAGACACACTGAACTGGACGACGAATAAAGATTATCCAGCACACATATATTTTAGTTGTGTGGGTAAAAAATGTTTTAACTGGACTGATCTCAGAGTCAGTTTGTGCTGGGGTTGGCTGGGGAACCTTAACAAAGACTACAATTAAAACATTAAATAACATTTTAAAAAGAATTGTGATTAGAACAAGTAACACGGCGTGACTATAAGAGCTTTTATTAAAGTGCAACCCGGACGACCTGCTTCAGAGTCACTTCCTGTGTGTTGTGGGTTCGTGGTCTTCGCTGTGTCTGATGGAGCTGTGGGCGGATGGGGGACTGCTGCTGTACAAGAGAAATCATACATGTTTCTCTTGGACAAAATGTGTGTAATCTGTACAACGGTGTCACAAAATGGCCCGGTTTAGATGTTTAGTCCCTCTTTAATTTGCAAACGGCTTTATCTTAACGCAAACTTTTAACATGAGGTGACTGTAAATGCTTTTATAAAAGGTTATTGTGATTAAGAAATCACAGTAACCAGTTGCGTATGCCAGTTATTGTGCGTTCTGTTCGTCAAATCAGTCTTACCTGCACTGTCAGTTCCCTGTTGTGGGTTTGTGGTCTTCACTGGGTCTGATGGAGCAGAGGTCACAGGCGGCCGGGACGCTGTGGTGTGAACTACAGGAGGAATAAACATACATTTCAATTACAAACTGCTTTATCTTAACAGAAACTTTTAACCTGATGTGACAGTAACTGGTCACTTGTTTCATGTTGTGGGTTTGTGGTCTTCACTGGGTCTGATGGAGCAGAGGTCACAGGCAGCCGGGGTGTTGTGGTGTGAACTACAGGAGGAATAAAAGTATATTTAATTTACAAACACTTTTCTGGTGGGTTTTCTGCCACCTGCTTGTCTCCATGAATATAATAGTTCAGCCCGCAGTGTTCCACAGTATGGCCTTAAACTAACTAAAAATCAGAACTGAACTGAGACCAAATCTGAAATTAAACCAGAGCAGAACCAAAGTCCACATCAGGACTAAACCGCGTTCAAACCTGCACCAGAAAGTCAGTAAGTGTTTATTTCTATAGCGTTTTTCCCAGACACATGTCACAAAGACGCTTTACAGAGCATTATTCATTCACTAAACTACTATTGTCGCCACAGTTTCCCTGGAGCAGACTGATGGAAGCGAGGCTGCCAATCCAATCTGCGCCATCGTCTGTCACCATCATCACACACGCACACGCCACTTTCCTTCTAGACTCTGAACACACCTTTAGCCCATCTGTCTCGTAATAATTCAATTACAGGTGTATTTATTGCCAAAATATTAGTGCTGTCAAAAATATCGCGCTATTAACGCGTTAACTCAAAACTATTTTAATGGTGTTCATTTTTTTTATCGCGAGATTAACGCTCTTTCTGACTCGGTGGACTAGTTTTGCTGTGGCCACTGCTGTAACGTTAGAAAAACTACAGGATCTGGCTGTAAACAGGAAAGGAAACAGTTTGTACAAAACTGACAAGTCCCGGTTGGAGGAGGTGGGCCAAAGCACGGCACATCTGCACACGCCGATGCCCCCACACGAGGACGACACCAAACAAAGTCTGCTTCAAAACATACGGTGAATCTGCGACAAGGACCACGGACAGTGACACAAACACATTGAGGAGCAGCACCGCAGCAGAAACCACACTCGCCCCAGCACTCAACAGACACCTGACGCTACTGGACCCACCCTCTCCACCAAAACCAACACCACACAACCCTCAAACAAAGCCGTGTGACGACGCCCTGGCTACAGCCCGGTAGGTGTGAAAGCGATCCTCAGAACCCCAGACAATGCAGTGCCCGAGCACGGCCCAAAAGTCCCAGCGCGAGTGCACCCCGAGTACAACAGGTGTTGGGGCGACAAACACAGTCGTACGAACTGGAGCTCACTGGACCCTCAGTAATGAGCACATTATTTCATCCATTATTTGACTGAAGACAGAAGAGACACTTCGCTCACACTGTTGCAGAGCACAAAGTCTCACTGACAATTGTTCTGGTTTGTAGTAAAAAAAAAAACAAGAGTAGTAAAATGATGATTCAAGGAACGAAAAAAATGTGCGATTCATTTGCGATTAATCACGAGTTAACGATGACATTCATGAGATTAATCGCGATGAAATATTTTAATCAATTGACAGCATTACAAAATATGTTTCTGACTAACATGTGGAGTGGAGTCACCTCTGCACAGATGGTCAGAAGCTGTAATGCCATACTGTGGAAAATTCCAGGTAAACGATAACATCCCCATGGAGACAAGCAAACAGCGTGTCATCCACCAGAAAAGTTATAGTGACAAACATGTAATAAGATGAACAAGATGTAAATGCTTTAATAAAACGTGTCACCAGGAAGGACGGGTTCAGAGTCACTTCCTGTTTCATGTTGTGGGTCTGTGGTCATCTCTGGGTCTGATGGAGCTGAGGTCACATGGAGCAGGTCTGAATAATATTTTCTCATAACAACTGAAAGGAACACAGTGGTTTAGAAACAACAAAACTAAAGCAAATGTGTGAATGATGTGAGACTCACCGGTCAAGTCTTTTTGTTCACTGCGAGGAGAGAGGGAGAGGGGTCCAGTTCCTAAAGTGTAGTCACAGCTGAACACTTTTCTCTGAAGTTTATGGAAATTTGTCACAAAATCCATCTTGGAAACATAAAACTGGCACAAAACGCTCTTCTTCCTTGAGTTGACTGTAGAATGTGGCTGTGTGGATTCTCCAAAATACAGGTGACATTTGGAGGCAGTTGCAGAAGGAGGAGGAGAGCAGGAAATAATAACCTCTGTATCGTCGGCATGAAGACTTATCTCTGGTTTCATATCTAAAACAAAAGTACCAACAAACCATGAGTATTCACTTGTGCTGACACGAATCTTAACAGTGTGAATAACAAATAAAATTAGGTTGGATTCATGTGACACTCCAACATCACAGAACGTCAATAATAATAATAATAATAATACATTTTATTTATAGTGCACTTTACATTTGACAACAAATCTCAAAGTGCTACAGTGCAAAAAGACTTTAAAAACAGAAGACAATTAGAAATCAATTTAAAAGCAATAAAACAATAGCAGGTATTAGCTGTAGGCCAGGGTAAAAAGGTAGGTCTTTAGTCCTTTTTTAAAAGCATCCACCGTCTGTGGAGCCCTGAGGTGGTCTGGGAGGGCGTTCCACAGACGGGGAGCAGCCACTGAGAAGGCCCTGTCGCCCATGGTCTTGAGCCGTGTCCTGGGCATGACCAGACGGTGCTGTTGGTCTGACCGGGTCTTAGTGGAGGTGTGTGGTGTGAGCAGTTCAGTGAGGTAAGTGGGGGCCACACCGTGGAGACAGTGATGGGTGTGCAAGAGGACTTTATATTGAATACGGAAGTGGGTGGGGAGCCAGTGCAGGGAGTGAAGAATAGGGGTGATGTGCTCGTGTTTACGCACCCTCATCAGGACCCTGGCAGCGCTGTTTTGGACATACTGGAGCTTTTGGATGCTCCTGCCAGGGATCCCGATGAGGAGTGCGTTACAGTAGTCCAGCCTGGAGGAGACAAAGGCATGGATGAGCTTTTC
This sequence comes from Odontamblyopus lacepedii, assembly GCA_034769755.1. Lineage (NCBI taxonomy): Eukaryota > Metazoa > Chordata > Actinopteri > Gobiiformes > Gobiidae > Odontamblyopus > Odontamblyopus lacepedii. The sequence goes on along the minus strand of CM068354.1, from coordinate 36,791,064 downwards.
CGCAGCAGGGAGGGAGAGAGAAGAGCGAAGTTTGGAGATGTTACGCAGGTAAAAGAAGGCAGATTTGCAGATGGAGGTGACATGATTGTCAAAGGAGAGGTGGGGGTCAAATTTGACCCCCAGGTTTGTTACAGAGGGAGAGAGGGGAATGGTGTGTTCGAAAAATGAAACAGAAGTGATTGGAGAGGAGCGGAGTTGATGAAAAGTACCAGTTTGGATGGCTTCTGTTTTGGAGCCATTTAGCTGCAGGAAATTTTGACTCAACCACACCTCTATCTCCTCCAGGCAGGAGCTGAGATGGGAGACTGTGGCAGAGGGGGTACAAGAAGGAGAGATGGTGAGGTAGAGTTGTGTGTCGTCAGCATAGGAGTGGAAATTTATTCCATGCTTGCTGACGACACGACTGAGGGGAAGCATGTAAATGGTGAAGAGGGTTGGGCCGAGCACGGAACCCTGGGGGACCCACAGGAAACAGTGTGGGGTCTGTCAATAGTTTAAACCGAGCTGGAGACAGGTAAGGATCCTCAGGTGGAGTTTGTTGTGTAACTGCAGATTTGTTGACCTGGATTGTGATTCATATCTCTGTCATTTCTGGGCCTATCCACATCTTCTCTGCCAGTACAAATAAAACCAATTACTTTTCCACATTTAGATATTTCTAACTAAGGTGGCGCCATTGCTCCACCCCAAAAACATCATTGTTGAGTGGACTTTAAACCGTGAGATTAATATGTCAAGGTTGTGCAGCTAATCTTTCACAAATTATGGTAAAATCCAACATTTGTACGGCATAAATGTGGATATTTCTTTAATAACCTGCTAATCTACCATATGCTCTTGATCCTTCTTTGCATTAAAGCCTGAACTGAAATGTCCTACACTCTAAACAGAGTCTTATGGGTGTTTTATGAACTGCACAAATGTTGAGCCCCTAAAATCCACTGAAATGTAATAACTTACTTTGTACATGAACAGTGACAGGAGTTGGGTCACTATGGTCAGATGAAGAAACGGCCTGTCCCCAGTCTACAACATAATAACACTTGACTTGAACTTGAGCAGGAGGTTTCTGTTTCTCCCTCAGCAGATCAGAGCCTCTCACAAACTGGAGGCATTTGGGGTTTTCCCAGTTTTGTCCGTCTGTCGTGTAAAAATGGCATCGAGACACAGGGACAGATGCTCTCAGAGGTGGAGGTCGACAGTTTAGAGTCACTGACTCTGTCTCTGTGATCACTGAGGGATGTGCAGTCAAAGTGGGACGAGCCAGATCTGTGAAAAAATGAAACAATATTTCAATAAAATCCAACTTGTGTGCATGATATTGAAAGTTGTTTGCTTGTCTTTTTCAAAACTAATAAGATCTTTTAGTTAAATCTGTATTACCCAATTTATCGTTCTACATTTTGTACATTTGTTTTAAGCAGGACTGTGTAAAAAGACCCCTGTGAATCCCTATATCTATCTGCAGCTTTAGGGTCAGAGCTGGTTGGTTGTCCTTTGGCGGTCCACCCTGCTTCACTCGTGCTACAGGCCCAAAAATGAGTAAATGGGAATAGTGACCATGTGGCAAAGAGTTAGATCTATAAACTTCCTTCTTTCATCGTTTGAAACTCAGGTAGCAATACTTTCAAATGCAGGTGATGGCTATCTGTCTGTTTAGTGTCTTTATAATATATATGTCTATCTTTTCTTCCATTGATCAGGATGAAGTACCTTACAAGGGATTAGGAGAATAAATCTTACAATAAGTGTACACATCCAACTGTTTAATGGTCCTACATTACACAAAATGGATTCTTGTGAGCTTTAAGTCATGTTATATTGTTACCTCCTCAAAAACCGACCTGGAGTTGTGAATTTTTTCATCACCACATGTTTGAGTAATCCTTTATTATTAGTCTGTCTACATCTCAAAAGACTCGATCGCCGATGTCGTTTCTAATCCATTTATTTATAAGTGAATTATATTTTTTGAAAAATGCTAAAAAAAAATACAGTTCCGAAACATTTTCTTTCAACAACTTTCAGTTTGAGTCCCTGGGTCAAGTGGAGGAGTTCAAGTATCTCGGGGTCTTGTTCTCAGTGAGGGGAGGATGGAGCGTGAGGTTGACAGGTGGATCGGTGCAGCGTCGGCAGTGATGCGGTCGCTGTATTGGACCGTTGAGGTGAAGAGGAGCTGAGCCCAAAGGTGAAGCTCTGGATTTACCTCAGTCTACGTTCCTCCCCTCACCTGTGGTCATGAGCTCTGGGGAACGACCGAAAGGACGAGATCGGCGATACAAGCAAAGAAATTAGTTTGAGCTTCTGGAGTCGACAATCGAGTCTTTTGGGCTTTGGCCTGTGCAGTGGGAAATCAACAGAGGGAAGTGTAAGGTGCTTATAAAGTTGTTTTCTAACGTTTCCAGACACTAATGAGTGAACCAGGCAGAGCGTTTTGTTTGTTAGACTCGTGGCTGTTGTAAGATGGGTTAAAGTGGTGTTAAGCTTCTTCAGTGTGAAGGAAATTGGTGTTTTACATGGAAGTTCAGAACTTGCCCCCATCACTACACTAGTTTGTTGCCTTGACAGACTCACTGCCACAGTGAGATCTCCACCGAGGAAACACTGATCTGTGCCGTTTTTTGGCTTCTGACAGAACTCGACCAACTCTAGCAACGGACTTTAGCTTCAAACGTGCTGGAGTTCCTCTTTAAGATCAAATATATGAGGCAAGATGGAATTATATAGTGAATATTTAAATATTTTTTAATATTTTAGTTTCAGTTTCCTAAAAGCATCCACCCTTTGCTTTGTTCACAGCTTTTTTTCTTACATTCCACATGAATCCATTTAGCTTTAATGCATTCACTGAAAATGCACAACGTAAAGAGTCCTGAAAATAAAGAAAAAACAAAAATGAAAAGGTCTGAAAAAGTAGTAGCGCATATTGTGTGTCCATTTTGTTCTGTGGTTGACGTGACACATCAGCACTTCTTGCTGCAGCGGAAACGATTCCACCAACTTGTTTTGTGGTTTTAATGAAGAACTCTGATAGAACAACTGAGAGAAAGAGCCTCAGGAGATTTAAATGACCCTGCACAAAAACATCAATTGTAATTAAACAAATTAAATCAGGTTTACCTTGTGCTGAGACTCCAAAAACTGCATCTGTGGAGAACAAAATATATCAGAGTCAAAGCATCTGCATGAACCTACAGGCTGTGGTTAGAAAGTTTGTACAGGAAACACAGGTTCAAAACACAATAGCAGCTGATTGTTGCTTTACCCAACAGAACATGAGAAAATCTAACAGTGAAACAGACATTGGTCAATAACAGAGCAGATTAACGGGCAGATTAACCAAGATTCACAGGAAAAAAAGCCGCTGGAGAACTGTAATAAGGTGTCTTTTTTGTAATTCTGTACAAATGCCAAGGAGAAAAGGTACGTTTTGAGCGAGGATTTAAACTGGTCCAGTGACTGTGCAGTTCTAAAACCTGGTTTATAGCTCAAAAAACAGGCTTTCTGACTGTGAGCGGGGTCGCCTCTCCACAGATCTGACCTGTAACTTGGTCTAGTTTGGTCTCAATGAAGATAGAAAGGTTTAGTATCCGACTATGGAACATAGTAGACAAAACCCTTCACCAGAAAAGTTGCACAATGCACGTTTAAGTACATTTCACACAGGTACTTTTACACTGTAGTGCAAAGTTTAGATGTTTTCATGTGATACTTTTACTTTTACTTGAGTTTTGTTTTGTCTTTTATGCTCCAGTATCTGTACTTTAACAAATTAACTTAAGTGATACAAAACTACAACACCAAACCAAATAACAGATCTATACAAATATGTGTAGAAATAAAAGTCTTGTCATTTACAGGCTAATGATGAACAAAGTGTAACTCACGGGTGAAGCAGAGGAGCAGCAGAGCTGAGGCCATGACGCTTCACAGCCGCAGAGTCAGTGACATGAAACTAAAGTCTGTATATTCTTTTACAGAAGTGAAGGAGAGGAAACCGCACTCAGATCTGTGTCAGAGCTGTGGGCTGGACTGTGTCTCACTGCTACAACACAACACACAGATAATGAAGAGTTCTGCAGAATAACAATGAATGAATCACTCTAAAGCTGCATTGTGTGTCATTTATCACACCACCTCCTTGTATAGTCAATAAAGAGTTCTTTTTATTGATGGCTTGACTGATCTTTATTGTGGCTTGTACAATCTTGAGCCTTAAAGTTGAACTCCAGCACGTTTTAAGCTAAAGTCCGGTGCTAGAGGAGGTCGAATTCTGTCAGAAGCCAAAAAATAGCACAGATCAGTGTTTCCTCAGTGGAGATCTCACTGTGGCAGTGAGTCTGTCAAGGCAACAAACTAGTGTAGTGATGGGGGCAAGTTCTGAACTTCCACGTAATCAGAATTCCCCTTTAATAGATGCCACCAACTTCACCAACGTCACCGTCGAACTAAAATAATTAACATAAATTACAATTAAAACAGTATAATATTAAAGACACAAAATAAACACATTAACAATCAAAAAAATACCTGGCTGGCTGAACCGTACTTTGGAGGTGGAATGACTTTTTAAACACGTTTATGAACTTTGTTTTAACTTTAATTTGCTTGGTTGCCGATACGCCACATTTTTTACTTTCAACCAGGCCGTGCGTCTCTAACTAGAGTCCAGAGGAACCGAACAACACAACAACAGTTCCTGCCTGTCAAAATAAAAGCGTAACATTTCTCTGTATCTCTACATACATATTATATATTAAATAAGAATTTGAATAAAAGAAAATAAAAATTATGGCAGTAAAAGAATTAAACTTTTCTGTCTTCATGGAAAACCAAACCAAACTAGACCAAGTTGCAGGTCAGATCTGTGGAGAGGCGACTCCGCTCACAGTCAGAATGCCTGTTTTTATGAGCTATAAAACCTCCTGTAATTGAGTGACTGTAAAGCAGAGCCATTTAATGTTACACTGTGGAACATTTCGGGGGGATCAAAGACGTATCCATAAAAACAAGCAGGTGACGGACCCCAAACCCAAAAGTTACACAGTGGACCTTTAAAATGCAGCTCTGTATTTTGCTTTTACATTTGGAAATAATCACTTTTGTGAATCATAGGAAAAGTTCTCTAAAGTCTTTACTCATCGCTGTGTTTGGGGTTAAAAATAACACTTTGCAGTTTCACTTCTGAAGAGATTTTTTTTCTGTTTCCTTCTTCCCCATTTAAATTTATGATGATTATTTATAATTTGATTTGTTTGTATTGTGATTTTAATGTGTTTCTTATTCTGTAAAGCACTTTGAATTAATTTGTGTAAGAACTGTGCCATACAAATAAACTTGCCTTGCCTTTACTTTGCCCCTGCACATTGAGGAGCAGCAGCTCTACCCTGAGCTTGTCCACCTTTGTATTTCCTCAACAGTAAAACTAAGAAAGATTCATGTGTTGAGACAATTCCTCTGTTTGCTGCCCATCTCTAACGGGCAGCAAACAAGAAGTTATCAACCAAAATTGTTGAAATAGAGAAATCTACGCTTGATGCACTGGAAAAAACAATATCTCGGTAAGTGAAAATTACTTAATTAAGAATATTTTACTAGATGGATGGATTAGAAAGTGGTGTTAAGCTTCTTCAGTGTGAAGCAAATTGGCGTTTTACGTGGAAGTTAAGAAATTGCCCCCATCACTACACTAGTTTGTTGCCTTGACAGACTCACTGCCACAGACACTGATCTGTGCCGTTTTTGGCTTCTGACAGATTTCCACCACCTCTAGCAACGGACTTGAGCTTCAAATATGCTGGAGTTCAACTTTAAGCATCTTGTGAATGGGACCCTTGTCAAAAGTAATATGATTAGGTAGTGTATGAAGAACTGTCCAGGAAAAACATATTTGTCTGATCAACAAAAAATGGTTAAAAAGTGGGATGTCCTTTAGAAGCGAGAAACTATACAAAAAAAAACTTAATAATCGGAGTCTTCTTGTATTGGGCTTTAATCGTCATCCACAGCATGGATGCAACATGTACAGTTATGTACAATTGTATTAACTGTGCAAAATTAATGGAATTTAGATTTTTTGTATGTAAAAATTAAACGATAACTTAGTTTTATCAGTGTATGTTAGACAGTAATACATCCAACGAGATGATCAGAAGACCAGAAAACTTTTCAAATGTGTTGGATTCTAACTATAATTTTGTGTAATTACTATAATAATCGATTAGTCTACAAACATATTATTATAATTTACAAATGTTGAACTTTTTTTGTTCTTAGAGAATAGGTTCACAAACATTATGATGTTTCAGAACAGGTCTGTCTGAGAGACATGTAAAGATATACCATACACCAGGTTAATGTCTTGTTAATGCTCTGCTCTGATCACTTGAATCTTTACTGTTATTTTCATTAAAGTGCTTCTGTCTTTAACCATGCCAGGACAGTCCCCGTTCCGGCGTCCTAACTCCACTCCGGTGTCATCCTTCGTCCTCTCTGCGTACTCTCACCCCGGCTCTCTGCGCTGGCTGTTCTTCTGTGTTCTGCTGCTGCTTTACGTTCTCATACTGTTCTCCAACGTTCTCCTCATCGTCGTCACCGCAGCCTCCATGAGCCCATGTACATGTTCCTCTGCAGCTTGTTCATAAACCAACTCTACGGCAGCGCAGCCCTCTTCCCCTTCCTCCTGCTGCACATCCTGCGAGACTCTCACGTTGTTCCTGCTCCGTTTTGCTTTTTACAGGTTTATATGATGCACGGATATGGGTCGGCGGAATGCTTCACATTAGCTAGCATGTCCTACGACCGCTACGTGGCCATTTGTCATCCCCTTCACTATAACTCTCTCATGAGCCGGAACAAGATGGCTGCCCTGATTTTGTTTCCATGGACATATGCTTTGATAATGGTAGGTGTTATGATCAGTCTGAGTTCATCGTTGGAACTTTGCAATAATGTTATTGATAAAGTTTACTGTGATAATTACCCCATCGTGAGGCAGGCCTGCTACGACACCACCTCTGTTAACATATACGGCATTGTGGGGACTTTTTATGTCATGGTTTTTCCATTTCTAACCATTTTTTACACTTACGCCCGCATCCTCAGAGTGTGTCGGAGCTCCCCGGGGCAGACGTGGCACAAAGCTGTTCACACCTGTGCACCTCACCTGGCCTCAGTCCTGAACTTGTGTGTGGCTGCGTTTTTTGAGGTCCTTCAGGGGCGTTTTAATATGAGCCACGTCCCAAAAATGCTACACATTTTCCTGTCGCTCTACTTCCTCCTGTGTCAGCCGCTCTTCAACCCTCTAATCTACGGTTTAGTTTTGACCAAAGTGAGACTCATCTGTAAGGCCTTACTGTTCAAATACATCCAGAAAGGCTTGTTCTAAGAGTTCTAAGAGGGAAAAGTAAACTGATTGAAACTGTTTCAAATTTTCTGTCAAAGTAAAATAAATAAAACCATTATCTACAAACCAAGTGAACCACACTTTGTCACAAAGTGAAATCGCTGCTCTGGGAGGACTTTGGAAAGGGTCACATTAGGGGCAGATCTGGTCAGACTGTAGAAGGAGCATGAGTCTCACTGTCTTGTCTTCTTCTGATTTCTTTGGACTGTAGTATGTGGTGGTTTTCTTCATTTGGTCTGAGTCCTTTAAAGACTCCTAAGACAAGTTATTAGAATCCATTAATCATTCACATTAAACCAAGAGAAGTAAACTCACACAATAATTTGTGCAAAATTATAAACTTAGAACCTATGCCACTCCAAGAAACACTCCAAAACAAACAAACAAACAACAGAAAACAAAGCAGTCCTTGAGGATATGACTGGGACTGCATGGACCCACACACGGCACCTTTGCAAGCTGCCAGCCACACAACGCTATAAGCAGCAGTTATTCGGGAGGCTGGCTTATGCAATGTGTTAATTTGAGGTAGAACTTTAATTACCTGTCAGCACTGTTTAGGGCTCGCAGCGGCAGTAGAGCAAGGGACTGATTACTGCGCCACTTTCACTTGGGGCTTGAAGTACCACATGGGTGTCTGAGCCCCAGAAGCCTGGCACCACTAAGCTACCTCACGTGACATACCTGGCCAATAACACCTAGAAGTCCGTGCTCCTGATGGACTTGAGTGAGGGTGTTCTGGACCAGGTCTCTGGGCAGAAGGAGTTGATACACAAACCAACCACCATCAGGACAGAACACCTGCCGATACAGCAGCCCCTCTACCTCGACCAAGCAGGACTAAGAGGGCGGCTGAGGAAAGGGCTCGTCACTCTACACAAGTGGGCTGATTCTGTTGCCAGAAGGACAGGATCTCATAGGATGTTGTCGGACTGCTGAAGCTCCCGGAGGTCAGCAGGGGCAACATGAGGGAGGACAGACACCATGGACTGGGTTGCCCGTGTAGCTACTCCGTGCAAAGCTTGCTGCATGCTGGCAAACATGTGCCCAACGTCCCTAGTGTCACTCCCAGCGAGGAGGTGCCAGGCTGGTGAGACCAAGCGTCAGCATAACTGTTTGAGTTACCGGATCTGATACTTCAACTAAAAGTCAAATGAGCTGTTCAAAGTGACCTCACGCCTCGACCACAGACTCACACCTACTGAGTAAATGACAATAAAATACATTTTAGCTCACCTTTTTAAATACACAACACTCGATATGATTTAATAAAAAAAACTTTATTTCTTCATTCATACAAATATAATACAGAGATTCACATTTACAATAAATTCATTGCAAAAATCAAAATAATCAGTGGAGCAGAGTCTCTTACGGTGTGGCAAAAGGAGAAATTCAATTTGTCACCTGGACAAAAGTTTATTTCGCAGCTCGTCCAAGCTGCTTCTTCAGTTCTGTTTAGGATGCTGGAGGACACTGCCTTAAACCTGCCTGAAAAGGGAGGCGCTACAGCCGCTACTATGAAATTACTCTGAAACTAATACCCTACTTGATTCCAGTTTCTGTTGGTTAGCTCGGCCTATTGAAATTGCCCTGAGTGTGTGGTCATATGAGCAGAATTAATAGACCGAGCAAACCAGCAGAGACAGTAAACAAGTAGGGTATTAGTTTCAGAGTAATTTCATAGTAGCTAGCTCCTCCCTTTGTAGGCAGATATAAGGCAGTGTCCTCCGGATTCTGACCAGAACTGAAGAAGCAGCTTCGACGAGCTTCTCCTTTTGCCATGGATTCTACCTGGATGATTGAAGGATTTTATACACGTCTCTTGCAGTCGTCTATGTGCTTAACAGAAAAAGAAAAACGTATTATTTGAACTCTATTTGCAGAGCATTTTGAATGAAATAAACTAAATGTCAATTGCTGTATGTTATAAACTAAATGAAACAAAACTACAGCATAACTATCTATTTGAAAAAGAGAGAAAGGGACATGCCAAAGCTTAAATTGTTCAGTCAAGCTTTAGTAGGAATCATATCAATGCAGTACACAGCTAGTTCTAGTTAAAGGGAGTCTGCACGACCATTTCCACTGTAACCTAATCTTTATGAGGTTTTTTCTGAGTCGTGCTAAAATCAATAAATCGTGACAGATCAGGCATTGGACGGGGAGCTGCGGATGGACGTCACTGACAACAATTCCAGCAACGACGGCCCTCGCCTGGCTTCAGATGGACTTCGAGCGTCATCACTGTCTGCTTGGCTCCTCTCCTGCCTCCTGTAGCTTCAGTTTGACTCATTTACGCAGCGCTGCACCCAAAACATACACCACTGACCTACACCTTTACATTCTCTTTAGTTCATGAACCTTTGTGAAAGCGTTTGCTCCTTGTTCTATTCACTTTGTCGCTGCTTGTCCGAACTCCCCAAAGGTCCATTGTACAACTGCCAAAGGAACAACCTTAAGAGCAGTTTACAGAATACAAATACAATACAAATACATGTGGATCTGACACACGGGTTCATTGTTCTTCATCATCACATCAATATATTACAAAAAAAGATGAAACTTTAACTGTCTTTTTGGATCCCGCCTGCACAAAATGTACACGTCACGTATTTTCACTCATATAGATTCTTGTAATGTTAATAAAATGTCACAGTGGACTTTATACTATGTACAATTTAACCCCTGAAGACCTAAGGGCAATTTTAGTACATTTCTCCTCGCCTGGACTTTTTTCTTTGTTTTGCTTTTAAAACTGCCCCTTTTACCCTATAATGAAGTGTAATACATCCTTTTGTTCAGTATAGCCTGTTATTTCACAATCTGCTGCTGTAGTTGTGTCATGTGGCTGTAATAAAGATATAGGACCAGAAGTAGAGATGGGAAAAAATAAATGAAAATTCCCATTCTTTTATACAAAACACACAGCAAACATGTATAAACAACATTTTGGACATAAAAAAATGCTTAATTTAGGGCCTTAGCTACAAAAATGAAAGATATCACGTCTGTAAGTAAATTAAAAATATCCTTATTGCCCTAAAAACAAAAAAAAAGTGTAATCGCTCCATTACTTTTCTGGTCCAGTCCTGGAAACAGCTCCTGTCAGGTCCAGGGCCAGAGCCACAGCACTTTTAATGCATTTCCATGGTGGAAATTACATTTGTACTTGTTCATTGTGAGTGAAATAAACCTTTAAATAAAAATAGAAAGGGATGCGCAATTACACACAACAAGATGTGTAATTTTCCATGTATGTGAGAATAAACTCCACTTAGAGCGACTTTTTCACTCGTTATAAACACACACAGTCAGAGGAGTCGACCATCTTGACTCACTTCACTCTTTGGCAAAGTTTGGCTCGATCAAAATGGACGGAGCGCATGAGTTTGGGGAAAACAAAGTTCCTATTGGACATTCGTTTTGCTCACGTCATCACATAGCGTGAGTGTGACGTAGGATAAAGCCGCAGAAATGTACAGAAACCTCTATGTCTGCACTTTCAGAGGGGAAAAGGAAGTTTCTGTCTTTCACGGTTAGAAAGTTCTGCGCGGTTAAAGAAAACATATTCCTCAGAGTCGTATACGATGTCGTAGGTCTTCGAGGGTTAAAGGCACTTTGTAAATATAAGTGGGATAAATTACAACACCTTTTCATACAGTGCTCAGGTTGATGTTCTCCATTGGGGTTGCAGATGGCTGATCATGAATAGTGGCATAAACATCAGTTGTTCTTTTCTAAAATAAAATAATAATTAAAAACACACACACACAAAGATACAGACATTAGTTAAAGAGTGATACAAACGACTGGTAAGATTGCATTGATTTCCTATGTTAAAAATACAAATACATAAAGTTTAAGTAAATAAAGAATGGCCTACATTTTGCTTAGAATCTTACCTAATTTCCTCACTTTGACAGTTTGGTTAATGTTAGTGTTTTCACCTAATTAATATCCCTAACGATAGGTTTGTAGGTATTCAGGACCCCATACCAAAGCCGTGTATGTTCCTGTATCCTCCACTTCCTCATAATCATCTTCAGCTTCGATCTCCACTTCGTTCATTGTCCTCGAATCTGTTGGAAATGGATATGTTTCAATTAATCTGGCCCGAAAGGAAATATTAAACATATCACATACCTTTAATCCATTTTGAGCAGAAAAAACACAGAATTGTCAGGACACTTCCCACCAGGAGACCACAGGACGTCAGCGTCACCAGGAGCCAGATGGGGACCTCTGTTTGACACAAGACAGCCTCACTTTTCCAACGGTCTAAACCAGGCCGGGCTCTGATTCAGTTCAGTCATGTAAAGTCACGCTCCTGTTGAACTGATTCACATTTTTAGATTTTAGGCCAAGTGACAAAGTTGTTTCATCTTTAAAATGTGTTTTAATTCATTCTTTTTATTACCTTCAAATCAGGGTGCACAAGATTTTATAATAAATAAGCATCATTCACTCCACACTCAGTGGTGTAAACTACTCCTGTAACCACAGGGACAGACTGACAGAAGCGAGGCTCCAATCTGCACCATCTGACCGACACTCAAATGCACCACTTTCATACTAGGCAATGGGGGTGAAGTGCTTTGCCTAAGGACACAACAACAGTTTTTGTGTCTGGCGCCCCCCTGTGGCACCTGATTTTCCCAGTGTCTCCCATCCAAGTACTGACCAGGCCCTGCTGAGCTTCTGAGATCTGACGGCATCAGGCTTTGATGAGCCGGTATGGCCACGGTGACCACGACCATTTTGTAAGTTTAAAAACACAGATGAATTTACCATCCAATAAGAAGAAGAGCGCATGAAGTTACATAAGTACAAAAAGTTTATATGATTGATTAAAATCAAGCCAATATAATCTGAAAGCACTGTTGTTGGCCATGGTGAAAATGACCTCGACAAAAGCTCTATGGATTCACATAAAATCCAGCAGTTGATATCTTATAACCACAATGGCAGCACAGTGTCTGAGTGGAGCACTCACGCCTCACAGAAAAAAAGGTTTGGGTTCAATATCAACCCAAAACATGCACCATAGGTACAATCCTCCAGCTACATGTAATCCTGACCCAGATCTGGAGATGTGTCCTCGAGCACATCTCCAGGTTATAAGTTTCCACAATAATGATATGTGACAGTTACAGTGAGTTCTGTTCATCTACTCACTGTTTGAACTGACAGGTTCATGTTGTGGGTCTGTGGTCGTCTCTGGGTCTGATGGAGCAGAGGTCACAGGCGGCCGGTGCGCTGTGGTGTGAACTACAAGAGGAACAATAGTATTAGTAGTAAATTTACAAACAGCTTTATCTTAACCCATGACAAATATGTGGCAGTAAATGCTTTTATAAAAACTGTCACCAGGAGAGACGGGTTCAGAGTCACTTCCTGTTTCATGTTGTGGGTCTGTGGTCGTCTCTGGGTCTGATGGAGCTGAGGTCACATGGAGCAGGTCTGAATAATATTTTCTCATAACAACTGAAAGGAACACAGTGGTTTAGAAACAACAAAACTAAAGTAAATGTGTGAATGATGTGAGACTCACCGGTCAAGTCTTTTTGTCCACTGCGAGGAGAGAGGGAGAGGGGTCCAGTTCCTAAAGTGTAGTCACAGCTGAACACTTTTCTCTGAAGTTTATGGAAATTTTTCACAAAATCCATCTTGGAAACATAAAACAGGCAAAAAACGCTCTTCGTCCTTGAGTTGACTGTAGAATTGACTGTAGAATGTGGCTGTGTGGATTCTCCAAAATACAGGTGACATTTGGAGCCAGTTGCAGAACGAGGAGGAGAGCAGGAAATAATAACCTCTGTATCGAAGGTATGAAGAATTATCCCTGGTTTCATATCTAAAACAAAAGTACCAACAAACCATGAGTATTCACTTGTGCTGACACGAATCTTAACAGTGTGAATAACAAATAAAATTAGGTTGGATTCACGTGACACTCCAACATCACAGAACGTCAATAGTTTAAACCGAGCTGGAGACAGGTAAGGATCCTCAGGTGGAGTTTGTTGTGTAACTGCAGATTTGTTGACCTGGATTGTGATTCATATCTCTGTCATTTCTGGGCCTATCCACATCTTCTCTGCCAGTACAAATACAACCAATTACTTTTCCGCATTTAGATATTTCTAACTAAAGTGGCTCCATTGCTCCAACCCAAAAACGTCATTGTTGAGTGGACTTTAAACCGTGAGATTAATATGTCAAGGTTGTGCAGCTAATCTTTCACAAATTATGGTAAAATCCAACATTTGTACGGCATAAATGTGGATATTTCTTTAATAACCTGCTAATCTACCATATGCTCTTGATCCTTCTTTGCATTAAAGCCTGAACTGAAATGTCCTACGCTCTAAACAGAGTCTTATGGGTGTTTTATGAACTGCACAAATGTTGAGCCCCTAAAATCCACTGAAATGTAATAACTTACTTTGTTCATGAACAGTGACAGGAGTTGGGTCACTATGGTCAGATGAAAAAACTTCCTTCTTTCATCGTTTGAAACTCAGGTAGCAATACTTTCAAATGCAGGTGATGGCTATCTGTCTATTTAGTGCCTTTATAATATATATGTCTACCTTTTCTTCCATTGATCAGGATGAAGTACCTTACAAGGGATTAGGAGAATAAATCTTACAATAAGTGTACACATCCAACTGTTTAATGGTCCTACATTACACAAAATGGATTCTTGTGAGCTTTAAGTCATGTTATATTGTTACCTCCCCAAAAACGGACCTGGAGTTGTGAATTTTTTCATCACCACATGTTTGAGTAATCCTTTATTATTAGTCTGTCTACATCTCAAAAGACTCGATCGAAGTGAATTATATTTTTTGAAAAACGCAAAAAAAAAAAATACAGTTCTGAAACATTTTCTTTCAACAACTTTCAGTTTGAGTCCCTGGGTCAAGTGGAGGAGTTCAACTACAAGAGGAGCAATAGTATTAGTAGTAAATTTACAAACAGCTTTATCTTAACCCATGACAAATATGTGGCAGTAAATGCTTTTATAAAAACTGTCACCAGGAAGGACGGGTTCGGAGTCACTTCCTGTTTCATGTTGTGGGTCTGTGATCGTCTCTGGGTCTGATGGAGCTGAGGTCACATGGAGCAGGTCTGAATAATATTTTCTCATAACAACTGAAAGGAACACAGTGGTTTAGAAACAACAAAACTAAAGTAAATATGTGAATGATGTGAGACTCACTGGTCAAGTCTTTTTGTTCACTGCGAGGAGAGAGGGAGAGGGGTCCAGTTCCTAAAGTGTAGTCACAGCTGAACACTTTTCTCTGAAGTTTATGGAAATTTGTCACAAAATCCATCTTGGAAACATAAAACAGGCAAAAAACGCTCTTCGTCCTTGAGTTGACTGTAGAATTGACTGTAGAATGTGGCTGTGTGGATTCTCCAAAATACAGGTGACATTTGGAGCCAGTTGCAGAACGAGGATGAGAGCAGGAAATAATAACCTCTGTATCGAAGGCTTGAAGAATTATCCCTGGTTTCATATCTAAAACAAAAGTACCAACAAACCATGAGTATTCACTTGTGCTGACACGAATCTTAACAGTGTGAATAACAAATAAAATTAGGTTGGATTCATGTGACACTCCAACATCACAGAACGTCAATAGTTTAAACCGAGCTGGAGACAGGTAAGGATCCTCAGGTGGAGTTTGTTGTGTAACTGCAGATTTGTTGACCTGGATTGTGATTCATATCTCTGTCATTTCTGGGCCTATCCACATCTTCTCTGCCAGTACAAATAAAACCAATTACTTTTCCACATTTAGATATTTCTAACTAAAGTGGCGCCATTGCTCCAACCCAAAAACGTCATTGTTGAGTGGACTTTAAACCGTGAGATTAATATGTCAAGGTTGTGCAGCTAATCTTTCACAAATTATGGTAAAATCCAACATTTGTACGGCATAAATGTGGATATTTCTTTAATAACCTGCTAATCTACCATATGCTCTTGATCCTTCTTTGCATTAAAGCCTGAACTGAAATGTCCTACGCTCTAAACAGAGTCTTATGGGTGTTTTATGAACTGCACAAATGTTGAGCCCCTAAAATCCACTGAAATGTAATAACTTACTTTGTACATGAACAGTGACAGGGGTTGGGTCACTATGGTCAGATGAAAAAACTTCCTTCTTTCATCGTTTGAAACTCAGGTAGCAATACTTTCAAATGCAGGTGATGGCTATCTGTCTATTTAGTGCCTTTATAATATATATGTCTACCTTTTCTTCCACTGATCAGGATGAAGTACCTTACAAGGGATTAGGAGAATAAATCTTACAATAAGTGTTCACATCCAACTGTTTAATGGTCCTACATTACACAAAATGGATTCTTGTGAGCTTTAAGTCATGTTATATTGTTACCTCCTCAAAAACCGACCTGGAGTTGTGAATTTTTTCATCACCACATGTTTGAATAATCCTTTATTATTAGTCTGTCTACATCTCAAAAGACTCGATCGCCGATGTCGTTTCTAATCCATTTATTTGTAAGTGAATTATATTTTTTGAAAAACGCAAAAAAAAAATACAGTTCCGAAACATTTTCTTTCAACAACTTTCAGTTTGAGTCCCTGGGTCAAGTGGAGTTCAAGTATGTCGGGGTCTTGTTCTCAGTGAGGGGAGGATGGAGCGTGAGGTTGACAGGTGGATCGGTGCAGCGTCGGCAGTGATGCGGTTGCTGTATTGGACCGTTGAGGTGAAGAGGAGCTGAGCCCAAAGGTGAAGCTCTGGATTTACCTCAGTCTACGTTCCTCCCCTCACCTGTGGTCATGAGCTCTGGGGAACGACCGAAAGGACCAGATCGGCGATACAAGCGAAGAAATGAGTTTGAGCTTCTGGAGTCGACAATCGAGTCTTTTGGGCTTTGGCCTGTGCAGTGGGAAATCAACAGAGGGAAGTGTAAGGTGCTTATAAAGTTGTTTTCTAACGTTTCCAGACACTAATGAGTGAACCAGGCAGAGCGTTTTGTTTGTCAGACTCGTGGCTGTTGTAAGATGGGTTAAAGTGGTGTTAAGCTTCTTCAGTGTGAAGCAAATTGGTGTTTTACGTGGAAGTTCAGAACTTGCCCCCATCACTACACTAGTTTGTTGCCTTGACAGACTCACTGCCACAGTGAGATCTCCACCGAGGAAACACTGATCTGTGCCGTTTTTTGGCTTCTGACAGAACTCGACCAACTCTAGCAACGGACTTTAGCTTCAAACGTGCCGGAGTTCCTCTTTAAGATCAAATATATGAGGCAAGATGGAATTATGTAGTGAATATTTAAATATTTTTTAATATTTTAGTTTCAGTTTCCTAAAAGCATCCACCCTTTGCTTTGTTCACAGCTTTTTTTTCTTACATTCCATATGAATCCATTTAGCTTTAATGCATTCACTGAAAATGCACAACGTAAAGAGTCCTGAAAATAAAGAAAAAACAAAAATGAAAAGGTCTGAAAAAGTAGTAGCGCATATTGTGTGTCCATTTTGTTCTGTGGTTGACGTGACACATCAGCACTTCTTGCTGCAGCGGAAACGATTCCACCAACTTGTTTTGTGGTTTTAATGAAGAACTCTGATAGAACAACTGATAGAAAGAGCCTCAGGAGATTTAAATGACCCTGCACAAAAACATCAATTGTAATTAGGGCTGTCAGTTTAACGCGTTAATTAGATTAATTAATTACACTGCAAATTAACGCGTTAAAAAAATTAACGCGATTAATTATGAGTGGCAATTCAATGCGCGAGCATTTTAAATTTGGCCCATTGAATGACCTGTAGGCTACTTGGCAATGGTACGTCACTTCCCACCTGCGTTGCTAGTCAAACAAATAAAGCATGCTGACAACTGACATGGACGCTACTCAGGGGTGCGAGCCGAGCAAATCATTGCTAGGGCCTTTGAACGGCAAATTTATTTATAAAAGGAATGGAGACGGAACTATCAACAAGAACACGGTCATTTGTAGTTTTTGTAAAAAAGAGTTTTCCTATCACCGAAGCTGCTCCAGTCTAACGTATCACTTGAACGCTAAACACGTCCGGACAAGTTCCATTGGTAGTGGTGATAGTGCCACCGTAAGCCGTGCATTGCAATACATGAATGTCCACTGGAATGGTGGGCAGCTCAGGAGCCTATGGACAGCTATCCTCTCTTGCGCGCAAATACCTGGCTACTCCCCCAACATCTGTGCCTTGTGAGAGACTCTTTTCACTTGCAGGCAACATTATACAAAAGAAGAGGGCAGCCTTACACTCAGATAATGTAAACAAGCTTGTTTGTCTGAGAAACTGGCTCAAGGAGACATAAAGTTGTCTGTTGTCAGATCCTATACCGTTAGCTTAGGTTTTTCATTTGAAATGTATCGGAGTTGATACTGTAACCAGAGATCCTGGTTTGAGTCATTATGGCCTAGTAAACAATGTCATGTTCTCCTGGCTTCCCTGCTGTTAGCAGCGAATGTGGCCGATGTGAAAAAGGCCTAAAAGAAATGCCTATTGGCTTGTTGTTGCCTTATTTACAGGCATGTTATACTTCTAGTAATTTTGAATTACTGTATTGAGTCAGCTTTTCATTTTGAATCAAAGGTCTGCTTAAGTGCCTATTTCAGACTCACGAAACAAACAACACACATACACAACAATAAAAATGTGGATTTCAAATCTTCTCTTCTTGGTGTATTCAATTGATTAGTTAAGCACTACAATTCTGTAATGTCCTAGAATTAAAATTCTTTATTTGGGGACCTTCAGCATACATGAGATAAAAATGCGATTAATTAGATTAATTAATTACAAATCCTGTAATTAATTAGATTAATTTTTTTAATCGCCTGACAGCACTAATTGTAATCAAACAAATTAAATCAGGTTTACCTTGTACTGTGACTCCAAAAATTGCATCTGTGGAGAACAAAATATATCAGAGTCAAAGCATCTGCATGAACCTACAGGCTGTGGTTAGAAAGTTTGTACAGGAAACACAGGTTTAAAACACAATAGCAGCTGATTGTTGCTTTACCCAACAGAACCTGAGAAAATCTAACAGTGAAACAGACATTGGTCAATAACAGAGCAGATTAACAGGCAGATTAACCAAGATGCACAGGAAAAAAAGCCGATGGAGAACTGTCCCAGAGCGCCCCCTGTCCTTAAACCCTCCATTGTTTTTACTGACCCGGGGATCGAGACCGACTGCTTTAACCAGTGAGTCTAAAGCAGTCAAAAGTTCAGTTTGTCTTTGTAATAGTTTCCCACCTAAAAAAGCTTATATACTTAACCTTTTCAGTCTCTGTATGTTAAACACGACTAAAATATCTGTTCTGGAATAAGAATAGTCAGAATTCACCTGTGACCGAAAGACTACAGGTTGTGCACGTGTGTGGGCGTTTGTGTATTTATAGATTTGACTCAGGGCGTAGTTTCTTCTTGTTTTAGTGAGGTTTGAAGATTCACTTCCCAGTTACAGGCAGAATATACGACGTACGAAAAGGTAAATCAAAAAAATGTAACACTCGTTATGATTAGACTAATGCAAATTAATGACAAGACTTTTATTTATTTGGTTAAATGACGGTTTAACCTGTTTAAAACGTCGTCCTTGTGCTCTACAGTATGTAGGTTTTATTCCTAAACTTAACCAGAGGTGCAATGTAATGAAGTAAAAGCAATCAAGTACTATACTTAAGAATACATTTTAGGTATGTGTACTTTAGTTAAGTACATTTTAAACAGAATACTTTTTACTTTTACATTTTTACTACACTTGAGAGCAGATATCTGCACTTTATCTGCACTCAAAGTAAAGATCTTTTCATGTGATACTTTTACTTTTACTTGAGTTTTGTTTTGTCTTTTATGCTCCAGTATCTGTACTTTAACAAATTAACTTAACTGATGCAAAACTACAACACCAAACCAAATAACAGATCTATACAAATATGTGTAGAAATAAAAGTCTTGTCATTTACAGGCTAATGATGAACAAAGTGTAACTTACGGGTGAAGCAGAGGAGCAGCAGAGCTGAGGCCATGACGCTTCACAGCCGCAGAGTCAGTGACTTGAAACTAAAGTCTGTATATTCTTTTAAAGAAGTGAAGGAGAGGAAACCGCACTCAGATCTGTGTCAGAGCTGTGGGCTGGACTGTGTCTCACTGCTACAACACAACACACAGATAATGGAGAGTTCTGCAGAATAACAATGCAGCAAACAAGAAGTTATCAGCCAAAATTGTTGAAATAGAGAAATCTACGCTTGATGCACTGGAAAAAACAATATCTCGGTAAGTGAAAATTACTTAAATTAAGAATATTTTACTAGATGGATGGATTAGAAAGTGGTGTTAAGCTTCTTCAGTGTGAAGCAAATTGGCGTTTTACGTGGAAGTTAAGAAATTGCCCCCATCACTACACTAGTTTGTTGTCTTGACAGACTCACTGCCACAGACACTGATCTGTGCCGTTTTTTGGCTTCTGACAGATTTCCACCACCTCTAGCAACGGACTTGAGCTTCAAATGTGCTGGAGTTCAACTTTAAGCATCTTGTGAATGGGACCCTTGTCAAAAGTAATATGATTAGGTAGTGTATGAAGAACTGTCCAGGAAAAACATGTTTGTCTGATCAACAAAAAATGGTTAAAAAGTGGGATGTCCTTTAGAAACGAGAAACTATATAAAAAAAACTTGTTAATAATCGGAGTCTTCTTGTATTGGGCTTTAATCGTCATCCACAGCATGGATGCAACATGTACAGTTATGTACAATTGTATTAACTGTGTAAAATTAATGGAATTTAGATTTTTTGTATGTAAAAATTAAACGATAACTTAGTTTTATCAGTGTATGTTAGACAGTAATACATCCAACGAGATGATCAGAAGACCAGAAAACTTTTCAAATGTGTTGGATTCTAACTATAATTTTGTGTAATTACTATAATAATCGATTAGTCTACAAACGTATTTTTATAATTTACAAATGTTGAACTTTTTTTGTTCTTAGAGAATAGGTTCACAAACATTATGATGTTTCAGAACAGGTCTGTCTGAGAGATATGTAAAGATATACCATACACCAGGTTAATGTCTTGTTAATGCTCTGCTCTGATCACTTGAATCTTTACTGTTATTTTCATTAAAGTGCTTCTGTCTTTAACCATGCCAGGACAGTCCCCGTTCCGGCGTCCTAACTCCACTCCGGTGTCATCCTTCGTCCTCTCTGCGTACTCTCACCCCGGCTCTCTGCGCTGGCTGTTCTTCTGTGTTCTGCTGCTGCTTTACCTTCTCATACTGTTCTCCAACGTTCTCCTCATCGTCGTCATCGCTCTGAACCGCAGCCTCCACGAGCCCATGTACATGTTCCTCTGCAGCTTGTTCATAAACCAACTCTACGGCAGCGCAGCCCTCTTCCCCTTCCTCCTGCTGCACATCCTGCGAGACTCTCACGTTGTTCCTGCTCCGTTTTGCTTTTTACAGGTTTATACGATACACGGATATGGGTCGGCGGAATGCCTCACATTAGCTAGCATGTCCTACGACCGCTATGTGGCCATTTGTCATCCCCTTCACTATAACTCTCTCATGAGCCGGAACAAGATGGCTGCCCTGATTTTGTTTCCATGGACATATGCTTTGTTAATGATGGGTGTTATGATCAGTCTGAGTTCATCGTTGGAACTTTGCAATAATGTTATTGATAAAGTTTACTGTGATAATTACTCCATCGTGAGGCAGGCCTGCTACGACACCACCTCTGTTAACATATACGGCATTGTGGGGACTTTTAATGTCATAGTTTTACCATTTGTCACCATTTTTTACACTTACGCCCGCATCCTCAGAGTGTGTCAGAGCTCCCCGGGGCAGACGTGGCACAAAGCTGTTCACACCTGTGCACCTCACCTGGCCTCAGTCCTGAACTTCACCGTGGCTGCGTTTTTTGAGGTCCTTCAGGGGCGCTTTAATATGAGCCACGTCCCAAAAATGCTACGCATTTTCCTGTCGCTCTACTTCCTCCTGTGTCAGCCGCTCTTCAACCCTCTAATCTACAGTTTAGTTTTGACCAAAGTGAGACTCATCTGTAAGGCCTTACTGTTCAAATACATCCAGAAAGGCCAGTGACAGATGAGTGGGAACCAGCTTGTCCTCCAAAGTTAGTTAGTTTATTAATTCTCGTCCCACAAAGATTGGGAGCATGATTTTCATGATTTAACAGCACAGCCTCATGTTGTGTGGATGAGACTGTTTCTGTAGCACATACAATCATTCCTAACTCCATTATCCTGTACGACTCTTTATCTGCACTGTATTTACTCACCACTTTCTTTACAATAAAGCAGTACATACATTTGTCATCTGTGTATGACCCTGACTCAAACGTTTTCAGTGAACCACAAGTTTAGAACTTTGGGCAGGGATGGGGGCAGGTCAATTTCTCTGAGCCATTACAAAAGGAAAAGTAAATTTGGCATGAAAGTAAATAAAGTTGTAAGTCCGGTCAGATGCAATCTTCTGTAAATTTTCATGTGTCTCAGCAAACACACAAACGTCAGACACAAGCACTGATAGTATTATATCCGTCCAAGTTACACAGTTTATTAAAAGAATAAAAACGCAGCAACAATTTCCGTTAGATCACTTTTAATTAACTGATTTAGTCCAGCTACAGTGATAATAAGTCAAAATTCTTCTTCATGACCTGTGTAAACCTTCAGTTCAATTCAAGTTATATAGCACATTTAAAACTACTTCAGTTGACCAAAGTGCTTCACATAAAGGTTAACAAAGATAACGCAAACACAATGTGAAAGCTATCATAAAAACCTGAAAGATAATCTGACTAGCTCGTATTAAATGCCAGGGAAAAGAGGTGAGTTTTCAGTCTGTTTCCACAGTCTGGGCGCTGCCACAGAAAAGCCTCTGTCACCTCTAGTCTGGAGTTTTGGGCTCGACAAACAGGAGCTGGTCGGCTGATCTCAGGGCGGAGTTTAGGGCTGCAGTAATTTCCTCAAATAGACTGGACCCATAAAGTGTAAACATTTGAACATAATCAATAGTGTAAATTGTACCTGATAGAAGACAAGGAGCCAGTGCAGGTCACACAGCACAGATGTGATGTGTTCTCGTCTCTTGGTGTTTGTCAGTAGACGAGCTGTAGAATTGCAATAATCCAGATGCGATGTTACAGCAAACTTTTACATCAAGTAGGGGGCCGCAAAATATGGTTTCATGGGCTGCAGTTGGGCCCCAGTTTGAGACCCCTGCCTTACATTGAGTTTGCATCAGGAATGTTTGTTCAATATACCAGGATTTGGTCTGCCAGGTTTTTAAAGCCCCCACACACTCCCTGTGAGGAGTGTGAGGCCTCAGTATTATTGCACGTCGCCCACCGGAACCCAAGGAGGAATGGGACCGTTCCAGATAGAAAAATCATTATATCCGGTACTAGAATGTTGGGCCGTCAGAGGTGTGTTGCTTTGGCATGCGGATGCTTTTCTCTGATGTATTTTAGGACTTGTTCCAGGTGGGCCCAGGGTGCCACTGCCTCCTGCTGTAAACCCTGCCCTCGCTCAGGTAAGTGACCCCAGTGTGTAGAGTCACCTGTTCATTTCCCCTTCCAAAGTGGGCGTCTTTTATTTCTTTGGCGTATTTGCAGCTTTAGTCTCCATGTACTGCCACAGCATTTGGAGAGTTTAGTTAGTGGGACTGATGTGAGGGTTTGGTGTTTGTTATGTGTTGCATTCATGTTGATAACAGCAGTGAGTGCCTCAGCAGTGCTTTTGGTGCTCTCCTGGATGGGATCGGTTTTACCCAGAGTGTGAACAAGCCGACTCACTGTCACAATCACACTCTCGATCTCGTCCTAACTTATGGTATTGAGATTAGTGATTTACTTGTAATTCCTCAAAACCCTATACTCTCTGACCATTTTTTAATAACCTTTCAATTCGTACTAAAAGACTATCCAGCTCAGCAGGAGAAAACTATAATGAAAAGAACAATATCAGAAAAATCGGTAGCCGAGTTCAAAGAAATAATCGAGCCAGTATTAAATGATATGCCATGTGACATTGAGAACAACTTTAATCCAATTATCATGGATCAGTTTGTGGATAGGACAATGCTCACCTTAAAATCTGCTCTCGATGTTGCAGCTCCGCTAAAACAGAAAAGCATTAAACCAAGACCTCCGGCTTCTTGGTTTACTCCAGAACTGCGATCACTAAACAACACGTGAGACGCACAGAGAAGCTCTGGCGCCGCTCTCGCCCCGAGCAGTCTCTGAAGGCATGGAAGCTCTGCCTGCTCTCTTATAAGGTCAGCTTCTCTGCGAAAAGCACAAACCAGATACTATTCAAACCTAATAGAAGTAAACAAAAGCAACCCCAGAGTTCTGTTCAGCACTGTAGCCAGGCTGACAAACTCGCATCCGGCCCCTGAGACTCGTCTCCCTTCAAGTTCAGTTGTGATGACTTTCTTGAATTCTTCGATTACAAAATTATAACCATTAGAGACAAGATCAACGGCCACCCAAAAATCAGCCCCGAGCAAATTCAGCAAATCCAGTTTGTAACACCAATATCCCACATAAATCCTCTAATAGAATTAGACAAATTTACTCCTGTCGATGAGGCGGAGATTACCTCAGTCATCATATCGTCCAAACCATCAACTTGTTTGCTCGACCCTATTCCAGTCAAACTCCTCAAAGAAGCTCTCCACTTAATAATAGGTTCCATCCATAACATAATAAATATGTCATTAGAAATGGCTTTGTTCCTCAGTCCTTTAAATATGCTGTAATTAAACCGCTTTTGAAAAAAACCTAGCTTAAATCCTGATGAACTAGCCAACTACAGACCTATCTCGAATCTTCCATTTCTCTCAAAGATTCTGGAACGAGTTGTGGTGAAACAGCTTTGTCACCATCTGCAGGGCAATAATTTATATGAAAATTTCAGTCTGGTTTCAGAGCTCACCACAGCACAGAAACTGCTCTGCTTAAAGTGACAAATGATTTGCTACTAGCTGCTGATAACTGGTTTCAGTCCTGGTCCTACTGGACCTCAGTGCAGCGTTTGACACCATTGATCACAACATTCTACTGCAGAGGTTAGAATGTGACATAGGTGTCAGAGGGACCGCCTCAAATGGTTTAAATCCTATCTATCAGATAGGTACCAGTTTGTTAGTGTAAACCAGTGCACCTCTCCCTGCTCTAAAGTAGCTTGTGGTGTTCCACAAGGATCTGTGCTTGGTCCAATCCTGTTTACTCTGTATATGTTGCCATTAGGTAACATTATCAGAAAACATGGCATTAATTTCCACTGCTATGCTGATGACACTCAGCTGTACTTATCAATGAAACCTAATCAGACCGATCAAATCGATAAGCTCAGTGCCTGTGTGAAGGACATCAAAACCTGGATGACCCTGAATTACCTCCTTTTAAACCCTGAAAAACAGAGGTCATTGTTGTCGGTCCTAAAGGTCAGAGAGATTCTCTGTCAGACCAGATAATCTCACTTGACAATGTGAGTATAGCCTCTAGCTCTACTGTAAAAAACCTTGGAGTCCATTTGACCAAAATCTCTCATTCACAGCTCATATAAACCAAGCCTGTAAAACTGCATATTTTCACCTGTAAACATAACTAAAATCAGAAAAATTTTTGCCTAAAAATGATGCTGAAAAACTTATCCATGCATTTGTTACATCCAGACTAGATTACTGTAATTTCTGCTCACCAAGGTCTGCACTAAAGGTACTTTAAGAAGCTTCCAGTTGGTCCAAAATGCAGCGGCCAGAGTCCTAACAGGAACTAAAAGGCGTGATCACATCAGTCCTGTGTTAAAATCACTTCACTGGCTTCCTGTCGAGTTTAGAATTAGATTCAAAGTTCTCCTCCTGACATACAAAGCCTTAAACAATATGGCCCCATCATATCTTCAGGATGCCATTGTCCCCTATCAGCCAAATAGAGCACTTCGCTCTCAGAATGCAGGATTATTAGTGGTTCCTAGAGTGTCTAAAAGTACAGTGGGGGAGAGCCTTCAGTTACCAAGCTCCTGTGTTATGGAATCAACTCCTGTTGATGTTAAACAGGCACCCACAGTCTCTTTATTTAAGACCAGGCTTAAAACCTTCCTCTTCGAATAGCTTATGACCAGGTTACTTAGTTGATGTCACTAAGATAAGCTGCCGCAGGAGATAAATAAGCTGGGGGAAGTGTGGCAACCTGAGCACTGTCCTCTGTTTCCTCCTTTTTTCTCATCAGCATCACTCACTATGTTCTCATCTGTAGTTTGTTCATTGCTATTCACATGTTGTCCCCTGTCCCACTCCCCTGTGGAGTGGAACTCTTTCAGACGCCTGATGGCAGCTGGACTCGCTCCTCCTTCGCCTGGCTCCTCCTCCTCGCCTGGCTCCTCCTCCCGGCCCGGCTCCTCCTCCTCGCCCTCTTCTCCTCCTCCTCGGCCTCGGCTCCTTCCCCACCTGGGTAGCTGTGGTCATACTGAACTGGCCCACGGGCCTGACATCTATAGCCTGTCCGCTCCATGGAGTGGATCCCTCCTTCACTGTAGTTCTCCCTGAGGTTTCTTCTTTTTCCCAGGACCCTGGGTTTTTTGGAGTTTTTCCTTGCTGAGAAGGAGGGTCTAAGGACAGGGGATGACTGGACAATGTTTCATTTGCTGCTTTACATGAATGTTGTTTATTCCTGTTTTGATATGTCTGTGTGTATGTTTTACTCATACATATCTTGGAACGCCCTTAGAGGCTGCTGTTGTTGCGATTTTGGGCGCTACAAAATAAATTGAATTGAAATTGAATTGAATTGCTCCTCCATTCTGTGTGGTTCACCTGCAGCTCATCGCCCCATCAGCCCCACTACTTAGTCCTGTCCTTGTCCTTTGTTCTGTGTTCTTTCATTCCTTGTCTATGTCCTTGTCTATGTCCTCATTATTCCCCGCCGCTCTCTGTCTACCCGCTTCTTGTCATCATCCAGCATGTCCACGGTGTCCAGCCTGTCCATGACCCGTGAGTCTACCTCCAGTGTCTTCCTGCTGGTCCATGTCTCCAGCCAGCTCCCGTCACCACATCCTGCATTCCCTGTAATAAACCCGTTTAACACCTACCTGCGCCTCTGCTTTGGGGTCCTCTATCAAACTCAAAACTTGACAACTGATCTCGATTCCTACCATGTAACAATATTTCCTTTTGTCACGGGATCCAGTGACGTGGTGAATACACTGTGCTTACAGGCCTCACATTTGCCCCGCACCAAATGTTTTCATGTCACAGACAATGGATCTCACCAGCTCCTCAGGGCAAAGGGTTGCCAATATTCCCAGCTGACACAACTTCTGACTTTTTAGATTGAAGTTTTCTGGCATTTTGAAGCACATGTCTCTCTATCCTTGACCTTTGGCCTCACATTTCAAAATGGTCTCAATCTGCAGAATTGTGCTCTTAATACATGTGTTTCTGGATGTTCGGCAATTTTTTTTGTGTCTAAGTGTCTCAGGGCTCTTTTTCTGTGTATTTGTCCTTTGCAACGAATTTCTTCACTTGCCATTTATGATGCTTGCCACATCATCATGATGCAAGGTTGATTGGTTGTTGCTGCTCTCTGCTGGTGAGGAGTTTGTTTTTCCTTTGCTTTGTGAGGAATATGACCTTGTGGTGCACTGGCCTTCATTCTGTTTTATCATTTTACTTTGATTATTTTTATTTTCCTCTTCCAATTCTGTATATATTTCTTCTTTCTTTTTTTGCATTCAGATTCTTCAGCATGCCTCAGCTGTGCTTCTAACTTCCTTGAGTTGACTGTAGAATGTGGCTGTGTGGATTCTCCAAAATACAGGTGACATTTGGAGCCAGTTGCAGAAGGAGGAGGAGAGCAGGAAATAATAACCTCTGTATCGAAGCCTTGAAGACTTATCTCTGGTTCCATATCTAAAACAAAAGTACCAACAAACCATGAGTATTCACTTGTGCTGACACGAATCTTAACAGTGTGAATAACAAATAAAATTAGGTTGGATTCATGTGACACTCCAACATCACAGAACGTCAATAGTTTAAACCGAGCTGGAGACAGGTAAGGATCCTCAGGTGGAGTTTGTTGTGTAACTGCAGATTTGTTGACCTGGATTGTGATTCATATCTCTGTCATTTCTGGGCCTATCCACATCTTCTCTGCCAGTACAAATAAAACCAATTGCTTTTCCGCATTTAGATATTTCTTACTAAAGTGGCGCCATTGCTCCACCCCAAAAACGTCATTGTTGAGTGGACTTTAAACCGTGAGATTCATATGTCAAGGTTGTGCAGCTAATCTTTCACAAATTATGGTAAAATCCAACATTTGTACGGCATAAATGTGGATATTTCTTTAATAACCTGCTAATCTACCATATGCTCTTGATCCTTCTTTGCATTAAAGCCTGAACTGAAATGTCCTACGCTCTAAACAGAGTCTTATGGGTGTTTTATGAACTGCACAAATGTTTAGCCCCTAAAATCCACTGAAATGTAATAACTTACTTTGTACATGAACAGTGACAGGAGTTGGGTCACTCTGGTCAGATGAAGAAACGGTCTGTCCCCAGTGTACAACATAATAACACTTGACTTGAACTTGAGCAGGAGGTTTCTGTTTCTCCCTCAGCAGATCAGAGCCTCTCACAGACTGGAGGCATTTGGGGTTTGGCCAGTTTTGTCCATCTGTCGTGTAAAAATGGCATCGAGACACAGGGACAGATGTTCTCAGAGGTGGAGGTCGACAGTTTAGAGTCAGAGTCTGTCTCTGTGATCACTGAGGGATGTGCCGTCAAAGTGGGACGAGCCAGATCTGTGGAGGACAAAACTGTGATCAGAAACCTCAGAAACTCTCAGGCTGGTCGCAGGTTTATCACTAATAATAAATAGCAGCTGGTCTTGGCTTGCAGTAGTTCACAGTAGTGAGCAGTGGATAAAAAAGTAAAACATGTATCACTCATTAAAGATAAATATATTTCAATATCTACAGAATGAATGTGCATAGTAATAATAGACTGACGTCAGTCTGCACCACAACCAAAACTCACACACATTCATACGAGCCAACGTGGGTGAAGTGTCTTGCCTAAGGACACAACATCACACTGAAGTACAGTGGGTGTGTGTGGGCCAAAGGGGAATAGAGGAACTTTCAGAGCAATGACACCATTTAAAGTGAACTAATGATGAGGTGAATCCATTATAACAGGTAAATCTAAACCAAAGATGTTCATTTTGTCTTCTTATGGACTTTAACTTGTGGCCATACCGGCTCGTCAAAGCCTGATCCCATCAGATCTCAGAAGCTCAGCAGGGCCGGGCCTGGTTAGTACTTGGATGGGAGACCACTGGGAATTCCAGGTGCCACAGGGGGGCGCCAGTCACAAAAACTGGTATTGTGTCCTTAGGCAAGACACTTCACCCACATTGCCTAGTGTGAAAGTGATGTGTGCATGGCAGGACTCCCTTGAAAAAGAGATAAGTAATCTCAATGGGAATTTCCTGGGTAAATAAAGGTTAAAAAAAATAAAAAATCTTTGGTTCTTTTTTAAAGCCCGTACAGTAAAGTGTATTTATCTTGTTGACATGTTTCAGCTGCAGCTGCAAACCGTCTTCATGTCAACAAGGTAAATGCACTTCACTGAGTGCTCTTTAAAAAAGAACCCATGAAGTTATGGTCAATGGTCACATTTTTATACAGCACTTTTCCACCTTCAAGGCTCAAAGTGCTTTACAACAAGGAACCACTCACCCCTTCACACTCACTCATGCACCAGTTTACACAGACACTCTTCTTTAAATGTCAGATTGTTGGTCTGAGTTGGTTCAGATCTGAGTTTTTACAAAAATAAAATATTATAAAGAAGCGGCTCACCTTGTCCTTTGGTCAAAGAGAAGAGATCTGCTGAGAAAACGTGCACACGTTTCAGACCAAAGAATAATGCAGTTCAATGTGAATAAACTCACTGAATATTTCTGGATATTGTTGAGCACAGCTGCTTTGTCCACTAACATCAACCACATGTTGTATTAATCACCCATTTTTACTTAATGTTGGAAAATATCTATATTTTAAAGTTGTGTTTAATAGGTGTAGTACAGTTCTGGAGTTTAGTTTTGTCCTTCTCAAGACACTCGGATTTATACTGCATTATTAATTCACTTCAGACTGGGTGGTGTAATCACAGAAGCTGAGCCGTCAATCAGTGAAGCACACAGCAGATTCCTACGTAACTAAAGTGGAAAAGTGTCTTGCCCAAGGACACATCACCTGTTTGCACTGGTCAGAACTTGGATCGCAGCACAAACCTTCATGTTCCCGACCAGATGTTGTGGTTCAGACCAATCTGATGACTGTTCCAGTAATTGTATCATCGTCATGTAAACTTGTATGTTGTATGTATGTGCATAGGCAATAGCTGGAGATTGTACAACAAAATAAGTACTCACTCACGAAGAAGAAGAGCAGCAGAAACTCAGCCATGATGGACAGCTGTCGAGTTCAGACTGACACACAGAGTTCTGCTTTTATTATAATAAGAGCTCAGAAACCACAAACCCAACCCTCAAACATGAAACTTTCCACTCTGCAAATAATGCAAACAGAAATATAAGTGCAGAGGGTGGTAATCATCCTGTTCAATCGACCTGTGGTGTGACAAACGAGTTTAGACTCTTGACACCTCGACCAAGAAAACCAGATCTGCTCAGGACAAAGGTCGCTTCTCACGCTATGAACTGACATCATCTGAATTTAGATGTTTGAGTAAATTACATTACAAAATACAGTTAGTGCACCCTTTAAAGTACACAAAAGTCAATATAATATATGTATAAAAACTTTACTGTTCTGTTTCTTCATTCATACAAATATAATACAGATGCATATTTGTGTCACACGTTACATTCATTGGTCATAATCAGTGGAACATGGGCTCCTGCCATAGCCTATTATATAATTTAAAAAAAATGAATCTGAAATGAAATTATTTTAAACTCCATTGGCAGAATTCTTGCATGAAATATTTAAAATGTATAAATACAATACTAATAATCATAAAAATCATAAACTTGACCCATCTGCGTCCCCAGATATGAGGCCAACGTGTTCAGATCAAATATAACTTTGGCTGAAAACATTTATAATTCTGATTTATTCTTAGCTGCAAAAGCACTGGACACACAAGTGGTTGGTTCTCAAGACAATCAACCAATGAGAACGCAGAAAGAGCCTCACATGAGTCTCCCCTTTGGGTTGTTGGTTAAACCGAAAGTACCTCTGTCTGATCTGAACGGTCACTGCCTGAACCAGCACCTACAGCCAGTCATGGGTCAGTGCTAGTGCAGGGACAGTTTGGGTTTTTTGACATGAATCTGTACGGCAAGTTGGCTGGGGTCAGGAAAATAAAGCGTTTTTGTTCTCAAAACAATATTCAGTGTTCAAAAGAGTGAGACATTTGTGTCACAAAATAATGAACCATGAAAAAGTCAGACCTCATGATCGGTACTATTTTCTCTCTGGTCGTATCACTGCGCTGCCTCCAGGTGAAGCTGCGCACGAATCCAACACTTTTTTCAGTTGTTCGGCAGTGTTTATGTGCTCAAACTTTTGACCGCCGCGACACGATGGAGCTAACGTGAGAGCTACAGCCATAAGTATATAAGCTTATATGACCTATATAAGAATTTATATAAAAAATGGTGCAGACTTGTGATTCTCCAGGCTGTAAAAACAAAACTCCAGGTTCTTCAGCTTGTCCCACTCTGTCCCTCCTCTATCTCTCCGCTGTTCTGACTCCATCTGGTGAATTTGGGCATCAGTATATTCGGGTTCATAAAGATCTCCCCTTGTCTCTGTGCTAAAGACGTCGTCTTCATCGTCGGTGTCGTCTTCACACATGTTGTCGTGAACGTTCTGAGCAGGAAACACAGTGAAACAGGCGCGGAGTCTCACCGGACGCTGTCGGGAGGTAAGTCAGTGTTGATGCACGACACTGTTGAAGGGGACGTACAGAGTCGTGCCAAAAAAAACAAACTATCCCTTTAATACTTTAAATAATAACAATTGTATTTTTCTGCAGTCTAATGTGCATGTTTTATGTATTTGTCTTTTCTATGCCACTTCTGTTGTGACTTTTGGATTCCTTATGTAACACAAATATAAAAGAGTAAATAAATAAAAATAAAATAAAAAATTAAAGGAGAATCGAAGTCTTTCCTGTTGGTAAAAGCGCTCGGTCAGTGTCGGAGCAGGGTCACAGAGAGCTGTAGAGAACGTTCTCCACTGTTGCTGAGCCGGGTTCATCCTGGATGGTGTCGTACAGGTGGTATATTTCACTCTGAAACACAAAACAATCACATCATTTACTTTTTCTGACTACTTAAAGAGGCACTACGTAACTTTTCTCATTGTGAGTCCACGACACCAGAATCCTCCACAGTACGGCATTAAACACATGTATCTGCATTTATTAAATCTTCTGCTTTATCTCCATGAAGATATGAGTTTAATGCCATAGTGTGGGAAATTCCAGGCAAAGCAATAGCATCACCATGGAGACAAGAAGAACCTCTAGAAAGGGTGACGTAGTGCAACTTTAAATTTAAATGTCCAGTAACTTCTCACCTCGTCCACATCTTTGCTTTGATTGTCCACGACTTCAGCAGAACCTGTTAAAACCAAATGTTTGACACCCAAGGTGCCAAAAGTGCTTTACATTCAAATCAACACAGGATAAAAACATGCAAAACACATTAAACAATGAAATGAAACAGGTTGTGCAAAGTTTCACTGCATTACTGACTCTTAAAGTTGAACTCCGGCACATTTGAAGCTAACAAACAAAACGCTCTGCCTGGTTCACTCATTAGTGTCTGGAAACGTTAGAAAACAACTTCATAAGCACCTTACACTTCCCTCTGTTGATTTCCCACTGCACAGGACAAAGCCCAAAAGACTCAATTGTCGAGAGTCTTGAGCCGCCAGAAAGAACAAGTGAGGATCGACTACTGACAATGAAGAAGAAGAGAAACTGAAAGTTGTTGAAAGAAAATGGTTCGTGAATGTATTTTTCAGCGTTTTTCAAAAAATATAATTCACTCGTAAATAAATGGGATTAGAAACGACATCGGCGATCAATTCTTGGATTTTCACATGTGTAGTGGGAAATCAGCAGAGGGAAGTGTAAGGTGCTTATAAAGTTGTTTTCTAACGTTTCCAGACACTAATGAGTGAACCAGGCAGAGCGTTTTGTTTGTTAGACTCGTGGCTGTTGTAAGATGGGTTAAAGTGGTGTTAAGCTTCTTCAGTGTGAAGCAAATTGGTGTTTTACGTGGAAGTTAAGAACTTGCCCCCATCACTACACTAGTTTGTTGCCTTGACAGATTCAGTGCCACAGTGAGATCTCCACCGAGGAAACACTGATCTGTGCCGTTTTTTGGCTTCTGACAGAATTCAAACACCTCTATCAACGGACTTTAGCTTCAAATGTGCTGGAGTTCAACTTTAAAACCAGTGAATATCAGTTTATGAAACACACCTTTGGAGCAGTGGGCGCTGGGCACTGAGGTGATCACACTGTAGAAATTATCATCATTTACAACCTGCTTGAGGAAAGAAGAAAATATGATTAAACTGAACAAAGAGAAATAGAAAAATACTCTGTAGGTTAAGAAACAAAAGAGCCGTAAGCACCATGTGAGCTCTGGGTTCGACTGTCTGATCCTGTGTGTTCAGATACTCTGAAACAGAAAACACTGGATTACAGCACACAGGGAAATATAATATTCAAGTGATACTCTGCAGCTGGTGTCATCAACATTCTCTGGGGGTGTGACGCTAACAGGAGGCTCTACTCTGTCTGAAGCTCTGTTACTCAAATTAGACTTTAATCTGAGGTTTGTTTGAACATAATCTGGCCTGAAGCAGCTGGTTCAATCGACCCTTTTAGTGTTCGTAAACAGTCATGACGTAGGCTCGGTTCTGCATGCATTTTGGCAACAGAAGTTTGGCAGAACTGGGCAACTTGTCGAGCACTGTGAAAGGATTATCGTCAAAAGATCGCAAATATTTCCTCAACAAGCCTTTGTCCAATGGCCAGATCCTTGTGCGATCAGTGAGTAAAACATTAAAACTTTAGTCCTCCAGTAGAATATTGATTCTGACAACCACACACAGAACAACCAGACATTTTGGTGCTGGAAATGTTTTTATCTCCGTCTTCTTCTGTCCGTATTCAGTCTGAATGAATTGGGATGAATGGGGAACAATGACACTTCCGTTGCCAGAATGCGCATGCAGCTTTTTTTTTTTTTATCACTTCTGCCCTAAAAAGTCTGTTGGAAATACAACAGGTGAGCAGCTTTGTCCGGATTTCAGTCGGACAGTCCGGTTTTAGAGCCTTCTGTCCGGACCTCTGTCATGTGTCCTCATTTTTGAACTGTTGCGTCACCACAAATCTCCGCCCATATCACACCTGCTACCGTTTACTGTTGAACCAAAGCAAATGCCAAAAAGGAAGAATCCTTCAAACATGCTCGGTGCTCAGAGCATAGACTGTATAAAAGAAGTGGAATAAGTGAGTGTGACGTCACCCACAGCGTTCAGCGTCGCTCAAATGAGGCTCGCGATGCCACAGTTACAGGAGCGAATCTGGAGCCAGGATCTATGTTATGAATAGGATTTTTTTTTTAGGACAAAATAGCAAAAAAAGGGTGACCGGACGTCCCTGTTCACCCATTTTTGAGCCCTGTGTCCCCTGTCCCAGCAGATTTATCCAAAACCACTGATTTGTCCCAGTTTTATACAAGAAATGTCCCAGGTGTCCCTATTTTTGACCAATCTGATCCTTGCCAGCAATAAAGAGAGGCACACATTGTCATTTGTTGAGGTAAAATACAGAAAAACTGCTTAAAAACTATACAGACACATGTTAATCAGGAATGGGTCAAATGCAGAACAATTTTCCTTAATTATGCACTCATTTCACAATTCTATTATTACTAACCATCCCAAACCGGGTCAAAATCTGGTCCCCCTACAGTGTTTCCTAATGTGTGCATTGTGTCACCATAGTAGCTGCTGAACAGTTCTGCCATAGACAAACATCTAGAACACCCCCAGTGCAATGTCACTGCAAAGTATCAGCATTAACAATATGATCAAGACGTGTACGTACCAACGGCCTTGGACCGGGAGCTTTAAAAAGGAAACAAACATTAGTTAAAGCAACGATATCGAGCCAGAAAATAAAACGCTCCAAGTGTCTGTGACAGGTTAGACTTAAAGCTGCATTGTGTAACTTTTCTGGCGGAGAGTACATCAAATGCTTTTCTCCATGGAGATGTTATTGCTTTGAATGGAATGTTTCGCAGTATGGCTTTAAACCTTTCTATCAACATGGAGACCAAACCTGACCAAGTTACAGGTCAGATCTGTGGAGAGGCGAGTCCAGTTGTTTGTTTTTTTTGTTTTGTTTTTTATTTTAGGTATTTCTGAGCTATAAAGCCACCTGTAAATGATAAATCTAAGGCAGAGCTGTTTAATGTCACACTGAGGAACAGGGGCACCCACACTTTTTCAGCAGGTGAGCTACTTATAAAATGACCAAGTCAAAATGATCGACTTACTACAAAAATGCAAATTATTTATATATTTATAAATCTATTGAGAATCAGTCATGGTGGAACAGTACTTGGCCTTAAGAACTTCATGGCTCCATTTTATCTTATAAATGTTCATTTAAGCTTAAAATAAACCAAACTGCACTGCACTGAAACACTCTGTGCCCCTTTTTGGACCCTCACCCACAGTTTGAGAACCCTTCTTTAAGAAAACTTCCACTTGCACTTTACATCAAGTGAAGTAAGTGGGTTGGATTTTTATACCTGTTTCATTAGTTTTGCAGTGTTACAGCCTCTGCACATTTACCAAACTCACGTCATGACAAATACAGATGCGTTTGTGTGTTTTTATTCGGCAAACTTCTGCTCAGGCTGTAGACCTGCTCTGTGCCAACACTGTAACATAAATTTTGATTAGGTTTTGCTTCGAGTCTCATCTTACTCTTCTAATCAGCGTGCGTGCATCTGTGTGCTGTATGTGGGGAGGAGAGAGCGTGAAAAGGTGAGGAGCGGTGCACTGACGTGAGGCAGATGGACAGGTAAGATGTTTAAAAGGTTTAACCTGCCTCGAGATACACATGAGGGGATGTGCTGTTGTGGACAAGCCGTGTACACTGGGGGCGTGTGGTGATGTGCCGCTCCACACGAGCGCACAGGCTGCAGAGAGACTCCTGCACACCGGTGTGAGTTTATTACCGACAGCAGCAGCCGTAATGAAATATGATCGCACGAGGGTCAGACCTCGAGTCTGAGACAAGACCGAGTCCAAGCGCCTTCAAGACCGAGACAAGACCGAGTCCAAGCGCCTTCAAGACCGAGACAAGACCGAGTCCAAGCGCCTTCAAGACCGAGACAAGACCGAGTCCAAGTGCCTTCAAGACCGAGACAAGACCAAGACCGTAAAAAATTGGTCTCGAGGCCGGTCACGAGACCAAGACCGGTCTGGAGTACTACACTACGATCTACCTTGGCGATCGACTGGTAGATCGCGATGGACGTATTGGGCACCACTGCTGTGGAACATTCCAGGCAGAGCAGTGACATCTCCATAGAAACAAGCAGGTGACGGACACTTAATGAAAAACATGAAAACCTGTCATACACACTTGAAAAACAGTTCATAATTTTATATAAGTGTGTAATTCAAACTTAAAACTAAATAAACAAAACTACAAATACAATTTTCTTTTCAAATTTCTTTTATAAACAGATATGTAAATGTTATATAACTAATTTAAACTAATTTATTTAAGTGAAATAACTGACTAAAAACATCTTACCTTTTGTTGTTGTGCTTTGCTTGAAAAGGAAAAAAAGTTAAATTCAGGATTATTTATATTTATTTATGTACTTTTTATTATTCTTTCTTAAAAGTATAGCAGTATTTCTTACCATTTCTGCATTTTGTGAAGATAAAAGCTGATCTCAAGATCCCACCGAGCAATAAAACTCCACACACTCCAAGTATGACCCATAGAGGGATTCTGAGTTTTTCTGAAGTGAAAAAAACAATGTATGTATGAATTTTGGGGCATTTTTTTCCCAGTAAATTAACGTATTACAAGTTTTAAAGCCATAATTGGGTCATTCCACAGCAAATCTCCGAATGCCTCCGCACGACCATCTCAGATTTGACTGAAAAACAAGCAGGAGGTTCACACACTTTCCAATAATAGGAAAAGTCTCAAATTTTATCTCCCAACTCCTTATAGTTTTGTCATTAAAGGGGAACCCCGGCACGTTTGAAGCTAAAGTCCATGGCTAGAGGAGGACGAATGCTTTCCACAGTCCTAAAAAGAGTCAAATTTTCAAGCAAATTCAAGCCTCCAGAAGTCTGTGATAAACCAAACGCACATGTGAAAGTCCATATTCTACAAGTACATTAGCCAGTTTTTAACCCTTGAAATTTTAAAGGAAATAAAAAAAAAATTACATAGTTTTTTAGATCCAGCAATTTGAAAGTTTTTAATGACAAAACTATAAGGAGTTGGGAGCGAAAAATGTGGGACTTTTCCTGTTGGAAAGTGTGTGAACCTCAAATCTGAGATGGTCGCGCGGGGGAATTGGGAGATTTGCCGTGGAATTACCCAATTATGACTTTTAAAACTCTTTTATTTTTGATTTACTGGCAGAAATGGGCTTCCATAAATAGGAGACCCTTATCCAGGCCAAATAACAGTCTGTTTGTTTGGTTTGTGGTGATCCAAGCCCGCTGAGAGTAATGATGCGTGTTTTTCATTGTTTTTCAGTAAAAAGGTTACATACTGTGGCTTTAAATGACATGCAAACCTGATGTTTGTGAAAAAGTTGATGTGAGTAAACAAAAAGAAACGAGATGATTTTGCTGTTATAGGTTTTTATCCTGCACTCTCCTCTTTTCATGTTAATTTTAGAACTATTATACGTTCTAAAAATAACCTGCAATAGGTGAAATCTGCAGCTTTATTTTTTACAAATATTATATATATGTTTTAAGGCTGTAAAACCCTCCATGATCTAAACTGAGGAGTGTGGGCGGTAGTTGCTGGTTTTTATGGTTTTTATTCTTATAAACACACAGAACACAATGTGCAGGTTTTCCCTCAGCCAATCAGAACACAGAACACAATGTGCATTCATACACTAAAAAATAACATGCAAAATTGCACACAAAAAATCTGCGAAACAGCGAAGCCGCGAAAGGTGAACTGTGATAGAGTGAGGGACGACTGTATTTATGTTTTAATTTGTCTATATTGTGGTTTTCCTGTTTGAATTGCTTTGTGCACTTGATGTTTACGTTTTAATGATCTTATAACTCAAAAAATCCTGTAGCAGATTTGCCCAGGTGACCAGAGATAGACACACTGAACTGGACGACGAATAAAGATTATCCAGCACACATATATTTTAGGTTGTGTGGGTAAAAAATGTTTTAACTGGACTGATCTCAGAGTCAGTTTGTGCTGGGGTTGGCTGGGGAACCTTAACAAAGACTACAATTAAAAGATTAAATAACATTTTGAAAAGAATTGTGATTAGAACAAGTAACACGGCGTGACTATAAGTGCTTTTATTAAAGTGCAACCCGGGCGACCTGCTTCAGAGTCACTTCCTGTGTGTTGTGGGTTCGTGGTCTTCGCTGTGTCTGATGGAGCTGTGGGCGGATGGGGGACTGCTGCTGTACAAGAGAAATCATACATGTTTCTCTTGGACAAAATGTGTGTAATCTGTACAACAGTGTCACAAAATGGCCCGGTTTAGATGTTTAGTCCCTCTTTAATTTGCAAACGGCTTTATCTTAACGCAAACTTTTAACATGAGGTGACTGTAAATTCTTTTATAAAAGGTTATTGTGATTAAGAAATCACAGTAACCAGTTGCGTATGCCAGTTATTGTGCGTTCTGTTCGTCAAATCAGTCTTACCTGCACTGTCATTACCCTGTTGTGGGTTTGTGGTCTTCACTGGGTCTGATGGAGCAGAGGTCACAGGCGGCCGGGGTGTTGTGGTGTGAACTACAGGAGGAATAAAAGTATATTTAATTTACAAACACCATTATCTTTTCTGGTGGGTTTTCTGCCACCTGCTTGTCTCCATTAATATAATAGTTCAGCCCGCAGTGTTCCACAGTATGGCCTTAAACTAAATAAAAATCAGAACTGAACTGAGACCAAATCTGAAATTAAACCAGAGCAGAACCAAAGTCCACATCAGGACTAAACCGCGTTCAAACCTGCACCAGAAAAGTCAGTAAGTGTTTATTTCTATAGCGTTTTTCCCAGACACATGTCACAAAGACGCATTACAGAGCATTATTCATTCACTAAACTACTATTGTCGCCACAGTTTCCCTGGAGCAGATTGATGGAAGCGAGGCTGCCAATCCAATCTGCTCCATCGTCTGTCACCATCATCACA
The DNA here is from genome assembly GCA_034769755.1 of Odontamblyopus lacepedii. Classification (NCBI taxonomy): domain Eukaryota; kingdom Metazoa; phylum Chordata; class Actinopteri; order Gobiiformes; family Gobiidae; genus Odontamblyopus; species Odontamblyopus lacepedii. The sequence continues at coordinate 36,752,059 of CM068354.1, read as the reverse complement.
CACACACACGCCACTTTCCTTCTAGACTCTGAACACACCTTTAGCCCATCTGTCTCGTAATAATTCAATTACAGGTGTTTTTATTGCCAAAATATTAGTGCTGTCAAAAATATCGCGCTATTAACGCGTTAACTCAAAACTATTTTAATGGTGTTAATTTTTTTTATCGCGAGATTAACGCTCTTTCTGACTCGGTGGACTAGTTTTGCTCTGGCCACTGCTGTAACGTTAGAAAAACTACAGGATCTGGCTATAAACAGGAAAGGAAACAGTTTGTACAAAACTGACAAGTCCCGGTTGGAGGAGGTGGGCCAAAGCACGGCACATCTGCACACGCCGATGCCCCACACGAGGACGACACCAAACAAAGTCTGCTTCAAAACATACGGCGAATCTGCGACAAGGACCACGGACAGTGACACAAACACATTGAGGAGCGACACTGCAGCAGGACCCACACTCACCCCAGCACTCAACAGACACCTGACGCTACTGGACCCACCCTCTCCACCAAAACCACCAGCTCCACCACACGACGCTCAAACAAAGCCGTGTGACGACGCCCTGGCCACAGCCCGGTAGGTGCGAAAGCGATCCTCAGAACCCCAGACAATGCAGTGCCCGAGCACGGCCCAAAAGTCCCAGCGCGAGTGCTCCCCGAGTACAACAGGTGTTGGGGCGACAAACACAGTCGTACGAACTGGAGCTCACTGGACCCTCAGTAATGAGCACATTATTTCATCCATTATTTGACTGAAGACAGAAGAGACACTTCGCTCACACTGTTGCAGAGCACAAAGTCTCACTGACGATTGTTCTGGTTTGTAGTAAAAAAAAAAAACAAGAGTAGTAAAATGATGATTCAAGGAACAAAAAAATGTGTGATTAATTTGCGATTAATCACGAGTTAACGATGACATTCATGAGATTAATCGCGATGAAATATTTCAATCAGTTGACAGCATTACAAAATATGTTTCTGACTAACATGTGGAGTGGAGTCGCCTCTGCACAGATGGTCAGAAGCTGTAATGCCATACTGTGGAACATTCCAGGTAAACGATAACATCCCCAGGGAGACAAGCAAACAGCGTGTCATCCACCAGAGAAGTTATAGTGACAAACATGTAATAAGATGAACAAGATGTAAATGCTTTTATAAAACTGTCACCAGGAGAGACGGGTTCAGAGTCACTTCCTGTTTCATGTTGTGGGTCTGTGGTCGTCTCTGGGTCTGATGGAGCTGAGGTCACATGGAGCAGGTCTGAATAATATTTTCTCATTAAAACTGAAAGGAACACAGTGGTTTAGAAACAACAAAACTAAAGTAAATGTGTGAATGATGTGAGACTCACCGGTCAAGTCTTTTTGTTCACTGCGAGGAGAGAGGGAGAGGGGTCCAGTTCCTAAAGTGTAGTCACAGCTGAACACTTTTCTCTGAAGTTTATGGAAATTTGTCACAAAATCCATCTTGGAAACATAAAACAGGCATAAAACGCTCTTCTTACTTGAGTTGACTGTAGAATGTGGCTGTGTGGATTCTCCAAAATACAGGTGACATTTGGAGCCAGTTGCAGAAGGAGGAGGAGAGCAGGAAATAATAACCTCTGTATCGAAGGCTTGAAGAATTATCCCTGGTTTCATATCTAAAACAAAAGTACCAACAAACCATGAGTATTCACTTGTGCTGACACGAATCTTAACAGTGTTAATAACAAATAAAATTAGGTTGGATTCATGTGACACTCCAACATCACAGAACGTCAATAGTTTAAACCGAGCTGGAGACAGGTAAGGATCCTCAGGTGGAGTTTGTTGTGTAACTGCAGATTTGTTGACCTGGATTGTGATTCATATCTCTGTCATTTCTGGGCCTATCCACATCTTCTCTGCCAGTACAAATAAAACCAATTACTTTTCCACATTTAGATATTTCTAACTAAAGTGGCGCCATTGCTCCACTCCAAAAACGTCATTGTTGAGTGGACTTTAAACCGTGAGATTAATATGTCAAGGTTGTGCAGCTAATCTTTCACAAATTATGGTAAAATCCAACATTTGTACGGCATAAACGTGGATATTTCTTTAATAACCTGCTAATCTACCATATTCTCTTGATCCTTCTTTGCATTAAAGCCTGAACTGAAATGTCCTATGCTCTAAACAGAGTCTTATGGGTGTTTTATGAACTGCACAAATGTTGAGCCCCTAAAATCCACTGAAATGTAATAACTTACTTTGTTCATGAACAGTGACAGGAGTTGGGTCACTATGGTTAGATGAAGAAACGTTTTGTCCCCAGTCTACAACATAATAACACTTGACTTGAACTTGAGCAGGAGGTTTCTGTTTCTCCCTCAGCAGATCAGAGCCTCTCACAGACTGGAGGCATTTGGGGTTTGGCCAGATTTTTCCGTCTGTCATGTAAAAATGGCATCGAGACACAGGGACAGATGCTCTCAGAGGTGGAGGTCGACAGTTTAGAGTCACTGAGTCTGTCTCTGTGATCACTGAGGGATGTGCAGTCAAAGTGGGACGAGTCAGATCTGTGAAAAAATGAATCAATATTTCAATAAAATACAACTTGTGTGCATGATATTGAAAGTTGTTTGCTTGTCTTTTTCAAAACTAATAAGATCTTTTAGTTAAATCTGTATTACCCAATTTATCGTTCTACATTTTGTACATTTGTTTTAAGCAGGACTGTGTAAAAAGACCCCTGTGAATCCCTATATCTATCTGCAGCTTTAGGGTCAGAGCTGGTTGGTTGTCCTTTGGCGGTCCACCCTGCTTCACTCGTTGCGCTACAGGCCCAAAAATGAGTAAATGGGAATAGTGACCATGTGGCAAAGAGTTAGATCTATAAACTTCCTTCTTTCATCGTTTGAAACTCAGGTAGCAATACTTTCAAATGCAGGTGATGGCTATCTGTCTATTTAGTGTCTTTATAATATATATGTCTACCTTTTCTTCCATTGATCAGGATGAAGTACCTTACAAGGGATTAGGAGAATAAATCTTACAATAAGTGTACACATCCAACTGTTTAATGGTCCTACATTACACAAAATGGATTCTTGTGAGCTTTAAGTCATGTTATATTGTTACCTCCTCAAAAACCGACCTGGAGTTGTGAATTTTTTCATCACCACATGTTTGAGTAATCCTTTATTATTAGTCTGTCTACATCTCAAAAGAGTCGATCGCCGATGTCGTTTCTAATCCTAATTCTAATTTATTTATAAGTGAATTATATTTTTTGAAAAACGCTAAAAAAAATACAGTTCCGAAACATTTTCTCTGGATTTACCTCAGTCTACGTTCCTCCCCTCACCTGTGGTCATGAGCTCTGGGGAACGACCGAAAGGACGAGATCGGCGATACAAGCAAAGAAATGAGTTTGAGCTTCTGGAGTCAACAATCGATTCTTTTGGGCTTTGGCCTGTGCAGTGGGAAATCAACAGAGGGAAGTGTAAGGTGCTTATAAAGTTGTTTTCTAACGTTTCCAGACACTAATGAGTGAACCAGGCAGAGTTTGTTTGTTAGACTCGTGGCTGTTGTAAGATGGGTTAAAGTGGTGTTAAGCTTCTTCAGTGTGAAGCAAATTGGTGTTTTACGTGGAAGTTCAGAACTTGCCCCCATCACTGCACTAGTTTGTTGCCTTGACAGACTCACTGCCACAGTGAGATCTCCACCGAGGAAACACTGATCTGTGCCGTTTTTGGCTTCTGACAGAACTCGACCAACTCTAGCAACGGACTTTAGCTTCAAACGTGCTGGAGTTCCTCTTTAAGATCAAATATATGAGGCAAGATGGAATTATGTAGTGAATATTTAAATATTTTTTAATATTTCAGTTTCAGTTTCCTAAAAGCATCCACCCTTTGCTTTGTTCAGAGCTTTTTTTTCTTACATTCCATATGAATTCATTTAGCTTTAATGCATTCACTGAAAATGCACAACGTAAAGAGTCCTGAAAATAAAGAAAAAACAAAAATGAAAAGGTCTGAAAAAGTAGTAGCGCATATTGTGTGTCCATTTTGTTCTGTGGTTGACGTGACACATCAGCACTTCTTGCTGCAGCGGAAACGATTCCACCAACTTGTTTTGTGGTTTTAATGAAGAACTCTGATAGAACAACTGATAGAAAGAGCCTCAGGAGATTTAAATGACCCTGCACAAAAACATCAATTGTAATTAAACAAATTAAATCAGGTTTACCTTGTCCTGTGTCTCCTAAAATTGCATCTGTGGAGAACAAAATATATCAGAGTCAAAGCATCTGCATGAACCTACAGGCTGTGGTTAGAAAGTTTGTACAGGAAACACAGGTTTAAAACACAATAGCAGCTGATTGTTGCTTTACCCAACAGAACGTGAGAAAATCTAACAGTGAAACAGACATTGGTCAATCACAGAGCAGATTAACGGGCAGATTAACCAAGATTCACAGGAAAAAAAGCCGATGGAGAACAGTCCCAGAGCGCCCCCTGTCCTTAAACCCTCCATTGTTTTTACTGACCCGGGGATCGAGACCGACTGCTTTAACCAGTGAGTCTAAAGCAGTCAAAAGTTCAGTTTGTCTTTGTAATAGTTTCCCACCTAAAAAAGCTTATATACTTAACCTTTTCAGTCTCTGTATGTTAAACACGACTAAAATATCTGTTCTGGAATAAGAATAGTCAGAATTCACCTGTGACCGAAAGACTACAGGTTGTGCACGTGCGTTTGTGTATTTATAGATTTGACTCAGGGCGTAGTTTCTTCTTGTTTTAGTGAGGTTTGAAGCTTCACTTCGCGGTTACAGGCAGAATATACGACGTACGAAAAGGTAAATCAAAAAAATTAAACACTTGTTATGATTAGACTAATGCAAATTAATGACAAGACTTTTATTTATTTGGTTAAATGACGGTTTAACCTGTTTAAAACGTCGTCCTTGTGCTCTACAGTATGTAGGTTTTATTCCTAAACTTAACCAGAGGTGCAATGTAATGAAGTAAAAGCAATCAAGTACTATACTTAAGAATACATTTTAGGTATGTGTACTTTAGTTAAGTACATTTTAAACAGAATACTTTTTACTTTTACGTTTGTACTACACTTGAGAGCAGATATCTGCACTTTATATTCATTTTTGAACAGGACCGAAAAGTAAAACTAGTTTTTATTATTGTCTTAGACTCATGAAAAAGGCGAGGGTTTATTTTTAACGTGTTCATAATTTGAGCAAACAACTGACAAATAACAACAGAAAGAAAACGATTGGTTCTGTTGTTTCTGTTGAACAAAGCTTTATTCGACTCAAAAATCCACACGAAAGACTTTACTTTTTGCTCTTTTCGGGTGGAGGGTCTGTCGCCTGCTTGTTTCTATGGACACATCATTAATCTAACTGGAATGTTCCACAGTATGACATTAAACAGTTCTACTTTACACTTATTCAACTGCAGGTCAAATCACATCAAATGTATTTGTATAGCAAATTTGAAACAGCCAAGGTTTACCAAACTGCTGAACAACATTTGCAGTGAAATAAAACGTACAATAAGCAAAAACAGCTGAAAATATAATGATAAAAGTAATAATAAGGTGTCTTTTTTGTAATTCTGGACAAATGCTGAGGAGAAAAGGTACGTTTTGAGCGAGGATTTAAACTGGTCCAGTGACTGTGCAGTTCTAAAACCTGGTTTATAGCTCAAAAAACAGGCTTTCTGACTGTGAGCGGAGTCGCCTCTCCACAGATCTGACCTGTAACTTGGTCTAGTTTGGTCTCAATGAAGATAGAAAGGTTTAGTATCCTACTATGGAACATAGTAGACAAAACCCTTCACCAGAAAAGTTGCACAATGCACGTTTAAGTACATTTCACATAGGTACTTTTACACTATAATGAAAGTTTAGATGTTTTCATGTGATACTTTTACTTTTACTTTTTTTTGTTTTGTCTTTTATGCTCCAGTATCTGTACTTTAACAAATTAACTTAAGTGATACAAAACTACAACACCAAACCAAATAACAGATCTATACAAATATGTGTAGAAATAAAAGTCTTGTCATTTACAGGCTAATGATGAACAAAGTGTAACTTACGGGTGAAGCAGAGGAGCAGCAGAGCTGAGGCCATGACGCTTCACAGCCACAGAGTCAGTGACATGAAACTAAAGTCTGTATATTCTTTTACAGAAGTGAAGGACAGGAAACCACACTCAGATCTGTGTCAGAGCTGTGGGCTGGACTGTGTCTCACTGCAACAACACAACACACAGATAATGGAGAGTTCTGCAGAATAACTATGCAGCAAAAAAGAAGTTATCAACCAAAATTGTTGAAATAGAGAAAACTCCGCTTGATGCACTGGAAAAAACAATATCTCGGTAAGTGAAAATTACTTAAATTAAGAATATTTTACTAGATGGATGGATTAGAAACTGGTGTTAAGCTTCTTCAGTGTGAAGCAAATTGGCGTTTTACGTGGAAGTTAAGAAATTGCCCCCATCACTACACTAGTTTGTTGTCTTGACAGACTCACTGCCACAGACACTGATCTGTGCCATTTTTTGGCTTCTGACAGATTTCCACCACCTCCAGCAACAGACTTGATCTTCAAATGTGCTGGAGTTCAACTTTAAGCATCTTGTGAATGGGACCCTTGTCAAAAGTAATATGATTAGGTAGTGTATGAAGAACTGTCCAGGAAAAACATGTTTGTCTGATCAACAAAAAATGGTTAAAAAGTGGGACGTCCTTTAGAAACGAGAAACTATATAAAAAAAAAAACTTGTTAATAATCGGAGTCTTCTTGTATTGGGCTTTGAGGAGATCCACACGCAAACTGTCTGTTAATTGGCTGACTCTATTATCCGTAAAATACATCAGATTTACATTTACTAGAGTTGTCGTTAAATCGTTTCTCAAGCGTCTGCCCCCCTGCGTGGTATCGGGGGGAAAAATCAGCAACTACTGAAAAAGGTAAGTTTCTGGATTCAGGATCTCAAACCGCAAACTTTCTAGGTTTTATATTATCGTCATGTTTTCTCATCAAAAACACCCCTGGAGTTGTGTTTTGTTTCATTCACACATGTTTGTGTAATGCTTTTGTCAGTCTGTCTGCATCTCCAAAGCTCAAAATGCTCCGTTCCACCTTGTGATGTCACGGAGTGGTAAGGTTTTTGTGTTAAACGTGCGTGGAAGAAACAAAACGCAACTTCAGGCGACGAGGAAACAACCTTATAAGCACCAGCGTAGTACGGGCCCTTTAATATAATCACGTTAACTATGTTTTAATGAAAGCGTGGGCTGTTGTTGGCACTTTATCATGATTATTATCTCTGGACGATAAAAAAGATTAGATGGAAACAAGTTAAACCTGCAGGCTTGATACAAAAAAAAACGCGTGTGAATGAAACAAAACACGGGTTCAATGTGCCTAAAGTTAGATTTCACATAAAGAGGAAGTCATACGTCATGTCTCATTTTGACACGTAAGTCTCACACTTAAAGAGAATACTGTGAACAGGAAGAAACACACAATCACACAATCTGTTTAAAGGTTTATCGTTTATTTCTGTTTACTTGGTTATAATAGGAAATTAGGTGCAAAGGCGTGATACTGTATTGATCTTGATTATCGATATAGAGATGCTTGATCAAAAGCAAAATTAATGTTAAACATTTCCACTGTGCGTCTCAGGGATGTTTGTGTCTCGGTCGAAGATCTCAGTGCAGTTTAACGGGACGGGACTAATCAGGGAGGGTCAGCAGATCCTGTGGAAGAGCCCGGTGATCGCAACCGGAAAGACCTCGTTCTTGGGGCGCTTTCACACTTGGTCCGTTTCAGCCCTTTAAACGAACTCAGCAATTTTCTTTTCACGCGTATGTGAACGCTCCAGCCGTATCCAGGGGTCTGGGTACGGCTGGAGTGAAGATCAGGTTCGCCTGATCTGCACAGCGGGAACACAAAGCGCACCGGGTTCTCTTCGTCTTTTTCAACGGATTGTAACCCAGGAGTCCCCGACCTTTTTTTGCGCCACGGACCGGTTTTATTTGCGACAACATTTCGCCGACCAGGAGACGTGTTCGGGAGACGTGGTCCTGTTTTAGTCCTGGTTTTATACGTTGTTTATTCCTTGTTTAGAGCTGGTTTAGTCCTGGTTTAGACCTGGTTTAGACCTGGTTTAGACCCGGTTTAGTCCTGGGTTAGACCTGAGTTAGACCTGGTTTATATCTGGTTTAGACCTGATTTAGATCTGGTTTAGACCTGATTTAGACCTGATTTAGACCTGGGTTAGACCTGGGTTAGACCTGGTTTATACTTTGTTTAGATCTGCTGTAGTCCTGGTTTAGACAAGGTTTAGACCTGGGTTAGACCTAAGTTAGACCTAGGTTAGACCTGGTTTAGACCTGATTTAGACCTGGTTTAGATCTGCTTTAGTCCTGGTTTAGACCTGGTTTAGTCCTGGTTTAGTCCTGGTTTAGATCTGCTTTAGTTCTGATTTAGACCTGGTTTACACCTGGTTTAGACCTGGTTTAGACCTGGTTTATTGGTCGTTGTTCTGGTCCATGCCAACGCAAACACAAATACAAAAAATAAAGATGAAGACTTTGCGATACCTGGACGAGGTGTGAACAGAAAAGGGGACTGGGCCCATCAAAGCTCAAGTGGAACAGAAAGAGAACCCGGTCCTCTTTGTAATAAACTCACAATGTGAACACAAAACAAACGGAGTTCTTTTTCTGTTGGTTCAGTTTTTGGTCCACTTACAGAGGACTGAGTTCGGTTCACGTAAAGGGGACCAAGTGTGAAAACACCTTTACTCTGGTCCTTACCTCAGTCCTTGTATTTGCAGAGGTTGCTGGTGCTAGACTAGGTGTCAGTGACACATGGGACGACTGTATCTGAAGTCACATGGAGCAGGTGTGGATAATATTTTCTCATATAAACTGAAAAGCATACAGTTCTTGAGAAACAACAAAACTGAAGTAAATGTGTGAATGATGTGACTCTCACCAGTAGAGTCGCTTTGTTCACTGCGAGGAGAGAGGGAGAGGGGTCCAGTTCCTAAAGTGTAGTCACAGCTGAACACTTTTCTCTGGACTTGATGGAAATTTGTCACAAAATCCACCTTGGAAACATGAAACTCGCAAAACAATAGCCCTATCTTCTTCGTGGAGCTGGCTGTAGAATGTGGCTGTGTGGATTCTCCAAAATACAGGTGACATTTGGAGCCAATTGCAGAAGGAGGAAGAATGCAGTAAATAATAACATTTGCACCATAGGGCTGAATACTTATCCGTGGTTTTACACCTAAAACAAAAGTACCAACAAACCATGAGTTTCTCTTGTGTTTCTACTTATCTAAAATCAGCCTGGATAATGTATAAAATCAGACACCATCTGTCTTCAAACTATAACTCCATTCTCAACCCTAAATCAACACAAATGAAGAAAACAATAGGTGCAGCCAGGTCAGGCCCAGAGGTGTGAAAACACCCATGATGACCCTGAATGATTCTGCTAATATGACCCCACACTCAGGGCGATCACGCTGATAAGCTGCTTGAATTTTTTCTGTGAAAACGTGCCGAATATTGACAACATCGTTTACTTCAGTAAACCAGCCAGAGCAATCCAGGTAAATGAGAACATCTCCATAGAAACAAGCAAACTGTGTGTCATTTTGTCATATTATGCATTTTTAACCCATGACAAACATTTATCACAGTGTGTCTGTAAATGTAGTTAATATGATTAACTTTCAGGAGCAGGACCACACCTCAACCGCCCTTGCCTCCTCCAGCGAATCACAGCTCACTTCTACCAAACCTCAATTTCCCAGAAGTCTATTTGTAGCAGCCTATCCCGGCAACCCAGTTTGTCCTGAGTAACTCAACCCCACCCTCCCAACCCCGATCTGTTCACTTCCAGACATAAGACACCTACGAGGGGGGTCCTGTTCCTGCTGGGCCATGTGAAGATTGAGACTGAACCCCCACCCTGAGTCTCAACCCAGCTGACCCGCCTGGTCTTTGTATAATAAACTCTTTTCACTTCGCACGTGTTGTCGGTGTGGTCCTTGCTAGTGAAATGCTTTTATAAAAACTTACCAGAAGCAACGGCTTCAGAGTCACTTCCTGCTTCATGCTGTGGGTCTTTGGTCGTCTCTGGGACTAATGCAGCTGAGGTCACATTGAGCAGGTGTGGATAATACAGCCCCATATACTCTGAAAAGAATACAGTTGTTGAGAAACAACAAAACTAAAATAAATGTGTGAATGATGTGACTCTCACTAGTAAAGTCGCTTTGTTCACTGCGAGGACAGAGGGAGAGGGGTCCAGTTCCTCAAGTGTAGTCACAGCTGAACACTTTTCTCTGGACTTGATGGAAATTTGTCACAAAATCCACCTTGGAAACATGAAACTCGCAAAACAATAGCCCTATCTTCTTCGTGGAGATGGCTGTAGAATGTGGCTGTGTGGATTCTCCAAAATACAGGTGACATTTGGAGCCAGTTGCAGAAGGAGGAAGAATGCAGTAAATAATAACATTTGCACCATAGGGCTGAATACTTATCCGTGGTTTCACACCTAAAACAAAAGTACCAACAAACCATGAGTATTCTCTTGTGTTGCTACTTATCTAAAATCAGCCTGGATAATGTATAAAATCAGTATTCATGTCACATCCCACATTACAAAACATTCAGTTTAATTTGCTGTGGAACTGTCAGATGGTTCACGTCTCTCTCATTTCTGGGTCTATCCACACGAAACAAAAACATCTTCTGTCCGTATAAATAAAATTAGTGCTGCCGCGATTATTCGACGTTGTCGACGTAATCGAATGTGAAAATGAGTCGAATACAATTTTTTTGGTCGAATATTCGCCTTTATTTATTTTTGGTCTCAAACGGCTCGTCCAGAGACCTTTTGCTTGCCTGAGATCAGGTATTTCCCCTCCACACCACTAGTAGTACTACACTCGAGGCGGACACCGGCGCGGTGGGCAGCGGCTGCGCCCAAGGCGGACACCGGCGCGGCTAACAGCGGCTACACCCGAGGCGGACACCGGCGCGGCTAACAGCGGCTACACCTGAGGCGGACACCGGCGCGGCGGGCAGCGGCTGCGCCCCAGGCGGACACCGGTGCTGCTGACAGCGGCTACATCCGGGGTTGAAGCCGAGGTGGCTAACCTCGGCTTCACCAAAGGCTAACAGCAGTGGTAAATAATGGCACCGCCAAAGAAAACAAACTTGAGGAAGTATTTGCCGTGCGCACTCTGCTGGCTGGTCTCTCTCTTTCTCTCTTCCCCCTTCCCCCGATTTGAGCATTTGAGAGCGGTATGAAAATGGCAGCGGCCGGTGGGTTAGAGTCGGATCCAAGAACCTCGAAAGTCTGGGAATACTTTCGGACAGATGGTGATAGAGTGGTTTGTACACTCTGTAAGACTTCTTTGGCTTATCACGGGAGCACGACCACGATGCATGAGGTATTGAGAATACCGTTGCAATATGCTGCTCGTGCAGACTCGTTAAATTGTGTGTGCATATCGTTGTTCAACATTGTCGAATGACCACACACAACAGACATAACAGCAATAACCTTTGCAACTCGCACGCACAAGGTAACCTCCCGGGAAAATCTAACACACACACTTGTGTGTGTTAGAACCGCTTGTTTTTTTTTTTTTAATTAGTCGTTTAGATTAGTCGACTAATCGAAAAATTAGTCGAGAGATTAATCGTTAGAAAATTAGTCGTTAGTGGCAGCACTAAATAAAATCAATTACTTTCCATTCTGATATTTTTAAAGATGTCATTGCTGAGTGGAGTTTAAACTATACGATTAATATGGCAAATAATAATGATGGGAAGATTCGAGATCTGTAGGGTATAAGTTTGTACATTTCTTAGTAAATTTACCATAGGCTTTTGCACATCTGAAATTATGTCATCCTCAAATTTTAACTACTTTGCTTATGATGTGTGTAAAATCCCTCAGTCGCCCAGGTAGGATCCATGGCAAAGGAAAGAATTCAATTTGTCAATTGGACAAAGTTTATTTTGTCGAATACGTTTTGCAGCTCATCCAAGCTGCTTCTTCAGTTCTGGTCAGATGCTGGAGGATACTGCCTTAAATCTGCCTGAAAGGGGAGGAGTTATCTACCAAGAAATTACTCTGAAACTAAAGGTGTTTTCACACTTGGTCCCGTTATAAATGAACTGAACTCAGTCCTCTGTAAGTGGACCAAAAAATGAACCAACAGAAAAAGAACTCCGTTTGTTTTGTGTTCACATTGTGAGTTTATTACAAAGAGGACCGGGTTCTATTTCTGGTCCACTTGAGCTTTGATGGGCCCAGTCCCCTTTTCTGTTCACACCTCGTCCAGGTATCGCAAAGTCTTCATCTTTAGTTTTTGTATTTCTGTTTGCGTTGGCATCGACCAGAACAACGACCAATAAACCAGGTCTAAAGCCGGACTAAACCAGGTCTAAACCAGGTATAAACGAGGTATAAAACTATGACTAAAACAGGACCACGTCTCCTCCCATGCGTGTCTTCTCCTGTCTGCTACTTGGACCTCCCCAACCCAACCCCACTCCCGGTCTGCGAAATATTGTTGCAAATAAAACTGGTCCATGGTGCAAAAAAGGTTGGGGTCCTCTGGGATGTAATACATGAAAAAGAAAACGAGGAGAACCTGATGCAGTTTGTGTTCACACTGTGCAGATTAGATGAACCATATCGCAGACTTTTTAGCGAACCCTACTGAGACCCTCCCGAGAAAGGTCTTCAGAGGATCTGGGTACGGTTTGAGCGTTCACATATCGGTCTGAGTTCATTTGAAAGGCTGAAACGGACCAAGTGTGAAAGCACCTTAATACCATACTTGTTTACAGTTTCTGTTGTTCGCTCGGCCTATTGAACTTGCCCTGAGTGTGAGGTCATATTAGCAGAATCATGGGTGTTTTCACAGCTCTGGGCCTGACCCGGCTATGCCTATTGTTTGTTCTCTGCATGAACTCAAATGTCCTACGCTCTAAACAGAGTCTTATGGGTGTTTTATGAATTGCACAAATGTTGAGCCCCTAAAATCCACTGAAATGATAACTTACTTTGTACATGAACAGTGACAGGGGTTGGGTCACTATGGTTAGACGAAGAAACGTTTTGTCCCCAGTCCACAGCACAGTAACACAGGACTTGAACTTGAGCAGGAGGTTTCTGTTTCCTCATCAGCAGATCAGAGCCTCTCACAGACTGGAGGCATGTGGTGTTTTGCCAGTTTTGTCCGTCTGTCGTGTAAAAAAAAGCATCGAGACACAGGGACAGAAGGTGGAGGTCGACAGTTTAGAGTCACTGAGTCTGTCTCTGTGATCACTGAGGGATGTGCAGTCAAAGTGGGTGGAGCCAGGTCTGTGGAGAAGAAAACAGTATTTCAATAAAATACAGCCTGACCTGCCCTAACCCTAATGTTTTTTTTTGTTTTGTTTTGATTTAGGTTTGAGGATGGAGTTATAGATTGGAGACAGATGGTCTAAGTCCTCAGAAAAAAGAAAAAGTCTGACTGGTAGTGCAAATTGTGTGTCCACTTTTGTTCTGTGGTTGACGTGACACATCAGCACTTCTTGCTGCAGCGGAAACGATTCCACCAACTTGTTTTGTGGTTTTAATGAAGAACTCTGATAGAACAACTGATAGAAAGAGCCTCAGGAGATTTAAATGACCCTGCACAAAAACATCAATTGTAATTAAACAAATTAAATCAGGTTTACCTTGTGCTGAGACTCCAAAAACTGCATCTGTGGAGAACAAAATATATCAAAGTCAAAGCATCTGCATGAACCTACAGGCTGTGGTTAGAAAGTTTGTACAGGAAACACCGGTTTAACACACAACATCAGCTAATCGTTGATTTACGCAACAGAAAGTGAGAAAATAAAACGGACATTGGTCAATAACAGACGGGCAGATTAACCAATATTCACAGGAAAAACCCATGGAGAACTGCCCCAGAGCGCCTTGTCTTTGTAATACAGTTTCCCGTCTAAAAAAAGCTGTCTGAATAATGTCCACTTCCTTTATTCCTTGAAAGCACACACACACACATACACACATTATAAACACACATAACTTATAAGTGTGTGAGGAAATTAAATACTTAGGTCATGTCTTATCTAATGATTGGATGGATGAGGAGGACATTCATTGGCAGCACTGTAAAATATATGTTCACCCTAACCCTAATGTTGCTAAGGAAGTTTTACATGTGCTCTGATTTTGTGAAGTGTTCCCTGTTTAAAACCTCCATCACACCGTTCTACATCGCACAATTGTGGTCAGTATTATAAGAAATCGAGTTTGCAGAGGTTAAAAGCCTAAAATGAGGCTTTGAGACGCTCCTTCGAGTCCCTCAGTGGCACAGCGCGAGTCAGTTTTTTGTATCCAGAAGATTAGCAGCTCGTGAGGCACTTTTAAGACCGCGAATGTTTAGTTTTATGTGTCGCCTGAACTCAGAAAACCAAGTAATAGCGGCTTTGGTCAGGCCTCAGAAAAGCTGCTACAGATATGTATCTAAACTGAGACGGCACTGGTGTAATAGTTTGTACCTCTTATAACTGCACTGGAAAAAACAATATCTATGCAAGTTAAAATGACTTAAATTAAAAACACTTTACTTTATTTGAGTCGATTCAACTTGACAAGTGAAATGATCTGCCAGTGGAATAAGTGTTTTTTTCTTAATTCAACCATTATTTTAAGTGCAAAAAGTTGTTTTTCTTATTTTAAGTGCAGCAAGACGTATTTTCATATTTTAAGTCCAAAAATCTTACTGCACTGGCAGATAATTTTTCTTGTCAAGTAAAATTTACTCAAATCATGATAAAACAACAATCCAGATCCAAGACATTTTAGCTTGACTAGACTGTTTTTGTGTTTGTTTTTTTGCTGTATGTACACATTTTGTATCTGCATTCTTTTATATTCTTATATTTTTCTTTTATTGTGTGTGAATTGGACTGTCTGTAATAAAGTTATATATATAAACATAGAATATAAAATAAATAAATAATAATATTATGATTTATTTTATTTTTTTACCATTTTTTTCATTTGTTCCACAGTATGGCTTTAAAATGACATACTTTATCTATCAAAGAGCCCCTTTAAAAACATCTATAACTGTTTTCTTTTTTATTCTCTATATTTCAGACTCAGAACAAACATTGTGAAAATTTTGTACGTCTGTTAAAGGGCTGGACCTTTGGAACAATTGTACAGAAGACCTTATACGTGCACTGTGTACCTTTTCCACCGGGGTCCTACACCTGCTCGTTTCTATGGATATGTGACGGAGCAGGTCCCGGAGAGCGCGGTCCCCGGGGGAAAGCGTGGGAAGACGCGCGCTCACCTGTTTCCTTGTTTGCTGGGCTCCGCGCTGCGAACGCTACAGTACCAACGCACAATAAACTTCACTTTTACATATCCTCGGCCACGACTAAGGGTGCACACTTGGAAGCTCCAGAACTATCCTCCAAAAACCCGCAACAATCGACTTTTTACTTTCCTTCGCGCTACCGCCGCTGCCGCGTCCCAGTGCACACTGGCAAACCCGGACACACCCGCGTCAGGAGCTTAAATCCTCCCGTTGTGCGCGCTCCGGGGTCATGTGAGCCACAGGTGACTGGCCTGGACAATTAACTGTGTTTTATTTGTGTGTAACCTGTTTTCGGTCATTTATGGATGTGATATCATAGCTATTCTCTATGTGTAACTGTTGGCCCCGGTAATATTAATCATTCGGTCGTAGGAATGATTTAATTAAGCTTTTAGAGGGGAGTTAGGTAAGGTGGGAGGGGCGTATAAAGGTGCGCCCTGCCGCTCAGCACCTGGTGAGTTTTGTCTTGACTCTCGTAGGGTCTGGTTGGGTTGTGTTGTGTCGTATCCTGGCTATAAAGAAGGTTGTGTTTCGCTGAAAGAGCGAGGGAGCGAACAAACGACAGAGACTGAGATAGACTGAGAGAGACAAAGGAAAGAGTTGTTGTTTTTTTCACTGTAAATATTTCTCATGCACATTTTTGCTCCTGTTTTTCCTGTTTTGCACTGTGGAATAAAACACCCTAAAACGAGCATCCCGACTCAGCCTGAGTGTTTTGAAGAGGACCCCATGACAGGATATCGTGTCACTGCTCTGTCCGAAATGTTCCACAGTGTGACATTAAACAGCTCTGCTTTCCATTTATTCAACTACAGGTGGTTTTAGAGCTCAAAAATATCTAGAAAAACAGGCATTCTGACTGTGAGCGAGGTTATGGTTTGGTCTAGTTTAGTCTAGTTTGGAGACGGAAAGGTTTAATGCCGTACTGTGAAACATTCCAGACAAAGCCCTCCACCAGAAAAGTTACACAATGCACTTTTAAGTAGTTTATAAATAGGTACTTTTACTCTATGGTGCAGAGTGTAGATGTTTCATGTGATAATTTTACTACAGATTTGTTTTTTGTTGTTCCGGTATTTGTACTTTTACCGTATTTTTCAGACCATAAGGCGCTAGATCATTGAACGGGTATTTTTTCATACATAAGGCGCATTAAGTGAGACTGAAACCTTCGCCCGGGCCTCCACGATCCATTGGCAAAACGTGGCGTAACTCGCCCAACGTTGCCTCCCTGTCTTGGTGAATGTGAGTCACCTTCTGTCGTCCAACGCTCCCCCGCGAAATTTAACACTGAACGACCTGTTGACACCGATATCTAACACTGTTGGAGTTCTTTGGTTAATGCACCCGGAATGATCGCAAACACAAGTTAGTTTGCTTCAATCAGGCACGTACAGTAAGTCAGCACGTCTCTGAACAGGGGCCATTTTGGGTCCTTATACACACACAGGAATATAATGTTTAAGCACAGCACGTATCACTCCACCAGGCTCCGGACTGCAGTCGCCGTGATGCTCCGACAATATGGAGCACGAAGTCTTTCAGAAGTGTTCGTGTGCCTGGGGTGGAGGCATGGATAGTTCTGTGGGTGGAGATCTGTGCATGTTTGATTGTAGTTGAGCATAAGATGAGATCCTAAACTCTCGAATGAGTGAGCCCCGTGTGCGCGAAAGGACAGGACAGTCCTGGTTCAGTTCTGGTTAGTCCTGGTTTAGTCCCGGTTTGGTTAAGACCTGGTTTAGTTCTGTTGTAGTTCCGATAAATGCCGCAGTAATAGTAAGTTTTCATTTCCTGATTGTAATTCTTGATGTCGTAACTTTTCAGTTCGTATTCTGATGGATAAAATACACACAACACATTTTATGTATGACTGGACTCATTTAAGAGTTTGCAGATGTTTGTTCTGTGTTCAGCTGTTCAGCTGTAATAATAATAATAATAATAATAATAATAATACATTTTATTTGTAATGCACTTCACATTTCAATGAAATCTCAAAGTGCTACAGTGAGAGCATAAAAAGATGATAAAAAAACACTTACAAAGTACATTTAAAACATCCTAGCACAAGATAAACAAGGCAAAAACCTAGTAGGCCTTTTTAAACAGAAATGTCTTAAGTCCTTTCTTAAAAGCCTCCAGACTCTGAGGCACCCTCAGGGAAACCCTCAGGGATAACCAAATATGCACAGATTTCACAAACATGCACAGATTTCTGTCCTGTGCGCTCTGAGGCTTTCGTGCTCCATGCGACAATCTGTTCAGCGGTGCGGCTTCGTATCTTACAAAAGTACTAAAACATTTTGACAGATTTTTGAGCGCCGTGTACCACATAAAATCAGTTCAGGTGAGTGAGCACAGCCAGAATTAATACATACATAAAGTGCACTGGCTTATAAGGCACACTGATGATTTTTGAGAAAAATAAAGGATTTTATGTGCGCCTTATGGTCCAAAAAATATGGTACTTAAGTAACAAATCTGAGTACATCTTCCACCACTGAACATAACTCCAACTTAAGTGATGCAAAACTACACCAAACCAAATAACAGATCTATACAAATATGTGTAGAAATAAAAGTCTTGTCATTTACAGGCTAATGATGAACAAAGTGTAACTCACAGGTGAAGCAGAGGAGCAGCAGAGCTGAGGCCATGACGCTTCACAGCCGCACAGTCAGTGACATGAAACTAAAGTCTGTATATTCTTTTACAGAAGTGAAGGAGAGGAAACCGCACTCAGATCTGTGTCAGAGCTGTGGGCTGGACTGTGTCTCACTGCTACAACACAACACACAGATAATGGAGAGTTCTGCAGAATAACTATGAATGTTTATCGCTCTAAAGCTGCATTGTGTAACCTTTCTGGTAGAAGAGCTGTAAAATGCTTTTCTCTGTGGAAATGTTATTTCATTGTCTCTAATGTTTCACATTATGGCATTATGACCAAAAGGACGAGATCGCGGATACAAGTGGCTGAAATAAGTTTCCTCCGCAGAGTGGCCGGGCGCTCCCTTAGAGAGAGGGAGAAGAGCTCGGTCACATGGGAGGAGCTCGGAGTAGAGCCGCTGCTCCTCCACGTCGAGAGGTCCGGATGCCTCCTGGACGCCTCCCTCAGGAGGTGTTCCGGGCATGTCCCACCTGAAGGAGGCCCCGGGGAAGACCCAGGACACGCTGGAGGGACTATGTCTCTCAGCCTGGGAACCCCTCGGGGTCCGTCCGGAGGAGCTGGAGGAAGTGGCTGGGGAGAGGGAAGCCCCTGCTTAGACTGCTCCCCCTGCGACCCGGCCCCAGATAAGCGGAAGAAGATGGATGGTATTAAACCTTCTGTCTTCATGGAGACCAAACCAGACCAAGGTGCAGGTCAGATCTGTGGAGAGGCGGCCCCTAGGCTTTTTTAAATAATAATAATAATAATAATGATAATAATAATAATAATAATAATAATAATGCATCAGTTTTATATAGAGCTTTTCTGGACACTCAAAGACTCTTTACAGTTCATTATTCATTCACTCCAGACCCGGTGGTGGTGCTGCTATTGTAGCTACAGCTGCCCTGGGGCAGACTGACAGAAGTGAGGCTCCAATCTGCACCATCGACCCCTCAGACCACCACCAACACTCACGCACACACACCATTTTCATACTAGGCAATGCGGGTGATGTGCTTTGCCTAAGGACACAATGAAAGTTTTTTTTGCCACTGGCGCCCCCCAGTGGCACTTGGAATTCCTTGTGGCCTCCCATCCAAGTACTGACCAGGCCCTGCTGAGCTTCTGAGATCTGACGGGATCAGGCTTTTACGAGCTGATATGAGCTAAATAAAAACACCTGTAATTGAGTACCGTATTTTCCGGACTATAAGTCGCTCAAGAGTGAAAGTCGCACCAGCCAAAAAATGCACAATGAAGAAGAAAAAACATATAAGTTGCACCAGACTATAAGGGGAATTTATTTGATGAAATCAGAGACCAGGATCAGACATTTCATGTTGAAAGGCAAATTATAGTAATAATAGAACAGAAAACAACAGGCTGAACATGTGTCTGGTGAGTTCACGTCACATATGAACAGTTATTCAAAAACAACAGAACAAGTTTACCAAACTCTCCATCTCACTCCAAATCACTAAATCCATTGAATTCTTCATCCTCTGTGTCACTTCTGAGAAACTCCACCAACTCCAGCTAAATCGGCACGGCGGCTGAGTGGCACTCGCCTCACAGCAAGAAGGTTGTGGGTTCGATCCCCGGGCCGCCCAGGGCCTTTCTGTGTGGAGTTTGCATGTTCTCCCCGTGTCTGGATGGGTTTCCTCTGGGCTCCGGTTTCCCCCATCAACCCAAAACATGCACCCAGGGCAGCTGTGGCTACAACAGTAGCTTACACCTCCGGGTCTGGAGTGAATGTTTAAAAAAAAAGCTCCGTAAAGCATCTTTGGGGACATGTGTCTGTGAAAAGCACGATATAAATAAAGTCACTGGAGGTCGACAGTTTAGAGTAACTGAGTTTGTCTCTGTGATCACTGAGGGATGTGCAGTCACAGTGGGACGAGCCAGGTCTGTGGAGAAGAAAACAGTATCTCTATAAAGTCCTATTTGCCATTGTACTTGTGTGCATGAAATTCAAAGTTGGTTACTTGTCTTTTTCTAATTAGATTTTATTTAAGGCAAAGGAGAGAAATCAATTTGTCAGTTGGACAAAGTTTATTTGGTCGAACACGTTTCACAGCTCATCTAAGCTGCTTCTTCAGTTCTGGTCAGATGCTGGAGGACACTGCCTTAAATCTGCCTGCACACGGAGGAGTTATTTACTAAGAAATTACTCTGAAACTAATACCCTACTTGTTTACAGTTTCTGTTGTTCGCTCGGCCTATTGAAATATCCCTGAGTGTGGGGTCATATTAGCAGAATCATTCACTGTCATTATGGAGATTTCACACCTCTGGGCCTGACCTGCCTAACCCGTATTGTGTTTTTTTTTTTTTTATTTCTTTTGATTTAGGTTTGAGGATGGAGTTATAGATTGGAGACAGATGGTCTAAGTCCTCCGAAAAATGAAAAAGTCTGACTGGTAGTGCAAATTGTGTGTCCATTTTGTTATGTGGTTGACGTGACACATCGGCACTTCTTGCTGCACCGGAAACGATTCCACGAACTTGTTTTGCGGTTTTAATGAAGAACTCTGATAGAACAACTGAGAGAAAGAGCCTCAGGAGATTTAAATGACCCTGCACAAAAACATCAGTTGTAATTAAACAAATTAAATCAGGTTTACCTTGTACTGAGACTCCAAAAATTGCATCTGTGGAGAACAAAATATATCAAAATCAAAGCATCTGCATGAACCTACAGGCTGTGGTTAGAAAGTTTGTACAGGAAACACCGGTTTAACACACAACATCAGCTGATGGTTGATTTACCCATCAGGAAGTGAGAATAATAAAGTTACCTTTCCTAAATCCAGCTTTTAGCCCGCGATTAGCTTTTTAGTTTTCTTCATTGCAGGTCGAGTTTCCTCCACTTTTCTCCAGTCAAACCCAACTTTCTCGCTCACTTCAAACTTTCTTCCTGCTGCTCTTTTACTGTTTTCACGACTTGCAGCAGGACAGCGGCTCTTTCTGCAGGAGACATAAGCAGTAGAGCCAGAAGTGACAGTGGTGCAGGAGTAAGAGCCTGATAGGTGTACAGAAACTGGCACACAAGAGCGCCCTCTGGTGACTGTCAGCGTGAAAATAACCAACATGTGAAATGATATATTTTATATACAAGTCACACCTCAGAACAGGACGACCCAAACCATGAAAAAAACTGATTTATGATCCGAAAATATGGTAAATGTAAAGTAGAGCTGCTTAATGTCACAGAGTGGAAAATTTCAGGTGGATCAAAGACGTATCCATAAAAACCTGCAGGTGACGGACCCCAGATCAAAAAGTTACGCAGTGCACCTTTAAAATGCAGCTCTGGTTTAATCTGTCTGTATTTTGCTTTTACATTTTTTGTGACTCATAAGTGAAGTTCTCATCCTTACTCGACGCTGTGTTTCGGGTTAAGAATAACACTTTGCAGTTTCACCTCTGCGGAGATTTTGCTTCCCGTTTTCTTCTTCTTCCCCGTTTCTCCACATGGACTCGTTTGTACCTAAAACATGAACTGAGAAAATGGAGGAGGAAATGATCTGTGTGCTAAGGGTTTTTGTGTTTCACTCTGACTGCAGTGTCTGGTTCACTGTACTTCTCTGTCTGGGTGATGTTTGGGCAACTCATTTCGCCTGGTCTGGTTTGGTCTCCATGACGGTAGAAAGGTTTAATACCGTACTGCGAAACATTCCAGACAGACAGCATCTCCACGGAGGAAAGCATTTGGCAGGCCCTCCACCAGAAAGGTTACACAGTGCATCTTTAACTAACACGAAGAGACACATGATTCGGAAATGTGCTCACCTTTAATCACGATGGCGTTTTTGTTGTTTTTCAGGTAAAACATCCGATGGAGATTCTGGTGCGTCTCATTTCCACCATCAGCAAAAGCTCTGGACTGGTCAGGACATGCAGACGTAGGAACATTTTGGATTTTAGCTCGTTCCAAATGTAAAAAACAAAACAAAACAAAAAACATGGCCTGTGAGGAGGAGCAAAATCTGAGCCTTAGAAAAAAGTGATACAAAAACGATACAACTGAAAACTAAAAATAAAACCGCACAACATCCATTCAGTATGTTTTATATCAAATTATGAACGTACCTTGGGATTTGGTGTCAACAAGGACCGCTGTTGGAAAAATTCATCTAATCAAAACTTAACCCTTAACCCTAATAATTTTAACCTGGCAGCCATTGGTAATCCTAAGGTAATATACACAATAATGTTATTCAATTCTTTTGGATTATGAAAACAAAATGAGACAGCAGGCAATTCCAAAAATGCTACAGATGTTCACAGTCTCGCATTTAAACTGCACAAATATCTGTCTCTCTGTCTATGCCAATCAATTTTTTATTTTATTTTCTGGAATCAGTCTGAGTAAACAAGTTACTAATGTTTTATTAACGACCATAACGTTAGTGTTGCTCAGCAGTTTCACTAATGCTCGTCGTTCTTCTCCTTTAAGTTTTCGTCTTTCTTCCCTTGATAGTCGTGGATAAATTCTTCATGGTCTTTGTCGATCTTGTTGGATGAAGATTTGGTGATGGGTCAGATTTGTGAAGCTGGTGCGACACTTTACAGCAGGTATTTTGTCATGGAAAAACACTGACCGCAAGTTGTGTCGACTTCCTGTTGTGAGAAGGATCTATAGTCAGCGCTCTTGTTTCACAGCAAGGCGTTTGTGAGATGGTTAAATTCGTTATGTTTGTCTTTGTGCTTTCTCGAGGCGAAATATTAGATTTGCAAATACTGCTTCACGATCCAACTCCGATCACAATTTGAACAGTCACAATTATCTTTAAAGCTTCAATAATGACAGATGCAAACAACAAAGCATTGATTTGTTTTTATTGGAAATTAGACATTCGTATGGTTTACACCTCAACAAATACGTTCTAAAATGCATGAGACTTTACGAGGGTCACATCTGCACATCTTTATGGAGATGCTATGCCTGAAATGTTACACAATATGACTTTAAACGTGTACTGGAGGTGTGATCGGGCAAAGTGAGGGGAACACAGCAAAGAAACAAACGAGTTCTTCTTTTTATACGTGTCAGTAGATTCATAAACAGACTCAGAAGCTTTAAAATGCAAAACAAAACGGACACGAAAGTATTAAAAATGACACCCACAGAGGACTTCAGGTTTGGGGAATATACATTAATAAAAAGGAGAGCTCACGTTTTAGAACAATAGGCTCTGTGCACCAACGGTAGCCTGGTAGTTCTGTCAGAGGGGCAGTCGGCGTGGCTATTTCCTCTGTAATCTAATCCATATGAGGTTTTTGCAGAGACACACTGAAACCACTCACACTGAAACGAATCACTGTATCAGCGTATCAGAAACGATTTGCGGCCAAACACGTCGTGTCTGGATCGGCAGAAACGCTAGTCTCATGACTAGGCTAGCGTCACGACGACACGACACCACGTGGGCGATAAAAACAAGTAGCGGAGCGTCTGAAGTCGTCGTAGTTCTGTGGAAGCTGCAGCAGCCGATTTGGAGCCAAGGAAAATGGCAAGTGTGAAAACAGTCTTTTCGTGAACCGACGCTATTTCGCGTTTGTCTATTGTTTGTTTAAACTGTTTTCTGCAATAGCGTCGCATGCCCGATGCCTCGAACCCAGAGAATCAGGAAGGCGCAGGTCTCAGTGACGCGGTCCAATAAGAACAGCAGCTAGAGCCTCGACATCACTGTAATGGCATTTTCAACGTTTTCATGCGTCCACACAGCACCGGATCAGATAAGTACTCAGGTGCAAACGTATCCAGATCGTTCCGTCTCCGGAGCTGTTTTCCACTGGACTGTATCACTGCATCCATAACGAAAATGACTCGAATACGTACTTGTGTGGACGGGGCCTAAATCACCAGGCCTAATGCTGCTGTTTTCTGAGCCTGATGAATACTTACACCTACAAACAAGTCATTTATACCGTAAAATACCAAATAAGGGCTGGTTTCAGGTGTATATTTTGATAAATAAGCACCGGTTCCAAATAAACACCAAGTGTAATGTTGGTGCTGAAGACAGAAGTGGTGCTGCAACAACAGGACCATCTGAAAAAAAAAAAGTTTCTATCTTTTATGGTTAGAAAGTTATGCGCGGTTATAGACACCGGGGGCGAGGTGGGTTCAGTGTCTTTCAGAATTCACCTGTGGAAGTCGGAATCGCACCGCAAACCTTCGGATACAGTGGACAAATGCTCCGCCTACTGAGCTCACAACAGACTTCAGTGGTGGGTCGTCTGCAGCAAGCTGTACTGGAATTTTTTCATTGGGATGGCGTAGAGTTCATCGGGAATAGAAGCATAGGGGTGATCCGGATCAGCCTATGGAAAGAAGAAGGAAGAAGATCCAAGAATCAAATCAGGTGGAAAGAGTTCAAAGTCATCTGGAGCTACTTTTTGAACCTTAACAATAATATTTCTTGCTTTATTTTATTCTAAATGTTGCCTCAATTTTTAACAATAAGGAAAGAAAATGTTTCAGCCCCACACACTTCGAGCCTTCTCTCCTTCTCCATGACTGGAAAAAATAATGTAACTGTGGGATGATTGTGGCTTTGTTATGGTTCTCATCCCACAATTTGCCAAACTGATAAAAATATGGGCCATCACACCTATTTTTTTAGCTTTCTACTATGTTACCATGTGTTTTCCAGAGGTGTAGTGGGTGTTTTATGCGCTGATACGCTCCACTCACTTCCCCCCGACGTGAGATGTAAGAAAATAACAAATATAAAAAAGCCACAACTTAAATGTCAGACCGAGAGCTATTGGCAATGGTGAAAACAACCTGCAAAGGGTCATGATATCTCCAGTACTGTCCTGAATTACTGTACTGTACTGAACCAGGAGGACTAAACCGGGTGTAAAAGGGTCTAAACCAGGACTAAACCAGAACTGAACCAGGTCTAAACCAGAACTGAACCAGGTCTGAGTGTCGAGGCGGGCTCGAGGGTGCGTTTGTGTAGACGTCGGGTGATCGCAGGAGAAAGGAGCAGCGCAGAGCTCAGCGCCCTATGGGGATGGCTGGTTGATGGCTGGTTTAGACCTGGTTTAGACCTGGTTTAGTCCTGGTTTAGACCTGGTTTAGTCCTGGTTTAGTCCTGGTTTAGACCTGGTTTAGTCCTAGTTTAGTCCTGGCTTAGACCTGGTTTAGTCCTGGTTTAGTCCGGGTTTAGTCCTGGTTTAGACCTGGTTTAGTCCTAGTTTAGACCTGGTTTAGTCCTGGTTTAGTCCTGGTTTAGACCTGGTTTAGTCCTAGTTTAGACCTGGTTTAGTCCTGGTTTAGTCCTGGTTTAGTCCGGGTTTAGTCCTGGTTTAGACCTGGTTTAGTCCTGGTTTAGACCTGGTTTAGTCCTGGTTTAGACCTGGTTTAGTCCTAGTTTAGTCCTGGCTTAGACCTGGTTTAGTCCTGGTTTAGTCAGGGTTTAGTCCTGGTTTAGACCTGGTTTAGTCCTAGTTTAGTCCTGGCTTAGACCTGGTTTAGTCCTGGTTTAGTCAGGGTTTAGTCCTGGTTTAGACCTGGTTTAGTCCTAGTTTAGTCCTGTCTTAGACCTGGTTTAGACCTGGTTTAGTCTGGGTTTAGACCTGGTTTAGTCCTGGTTTAGTCCTGGTTTTGTCCTGGTTTAGACTAGGTTTAGTCCTGGTGTAGGCCTTGGTGTAGTCCTGGTTTAGTTCTGGTGTAGTCTTTGGTGTAGCCCTGGTTTAGTCCTGGTTTAGACCGGGTCTAGACCTGGTTTAGTGGGGGTTTAGACCTGTTTTAGTCCTGGTTTATTCCTGGTGTAGTCCTGGTGTAGTCCTTGGTATAGCCCTGGTTTAGTCCTGGTTTAGTCTTAGATTAGTCCTGGTTTAGACCTGGTTTAGCCCTGTTTTAGACCTGGTTTAGACCTGGTGTAGTCCAAGTTTAGCCCTGGTTTAGACCTAGTTTCGTCCTGTTTTAGACCTGGTTTAGTCCTGGTTTAGACCTGGTTTAGACCTGGTGTAGTCCTAGTTTAGACCTGGCTTAGACCTGGTTTAGTCCTGTTTTAGACCTGGTGTAGTCCTGTTTTTTTTTTTTCAGCCTTGGAGGGAGCGATAGCCAAATGAGAAGAATTCCTCGAACATGCATTGAAATATGATAGAAAACACTGTCACTGGTATTTTCTGCACGTTAAAAAACAAAACAAAACAAAATAAAACAAACAAACAAAAAAAACATGAATGTGAAAGACCGGTTCCTTGCCTCATCACCCGGTCGCTCGTGGGGTTGGTTTACACACACAGACGCTGCTGCAAA
Source organism: Odontamblyopus lacepedii (assembly GCA_034769755.1). Taxonomy (NCBI): domain Eukaryota; kingdom Metazoa; phylum Chordata; class Actinopteri; order Gobiiformes; family Gobiidae; genus Odontamblyopus; species Odontamblyopus lacepedii. Next base: position 36,725,682 of record CM068354.1, on the reverse strand, counting down.
CCAAATGAAAGGTGATTTAGTCCAGTTACAGATCACATATCCTGCATAACATCACGTATAAATGGAAACAGGAGCTCACTGTCAGCGGCGTGTTCTGCTTCACCGTTATTTTCACCAGAGAGCGGCTGCATCACAAATATAACAAACACCACCAAACGTGAGTCTTTGTTTTAACCACGAAGTGATGCAAATATTTCTACTGTTTACCTGTTCACTGCGGCAACGCTCCTGCGAGTTCACTCCGCCTTAAACAAAACACAAATATTAAAGACGCGCGGGTTAGCTTTTGTAGTGAAGGGTCTGTCAGATGCTTTTCTCCGTGAAGACGTTATTGCTTTTGTCTGGAATGTTTCGCAGTGCGGCATTAAACCTTTCTACCTTCATGGAGACCGAACCAGACCAAGCTACAGGTCAGATCGGTGAAAATGTTTTTCTAGGTATTAGTGAGCCCTAAAACCACCTGTAATTTATAATATAATAATAATAAATGTAAAGTAGAGCTGTTTAATGTCATACTGTGGATTATTCTGAACAGAGCAATGAGATCTTCATAGAAACAAGCAGATAACAAAAACTTTAAGATCTACTTAAAGGACAGCTCGGAATTTTGAACATAGGGCTTCATTTCCTCATGAGCCAGAGAGTTGGAGACGTGTGGAGACACTTTTTTAAATATTTCATCCAGTCCTTGTAGAATCGTCGCATGTTGAGGGACTATTTCCTCATATATCAGTCCGCCGCTGCCAAGCTTTCTATCAGGAAGTACAACTTGCTGCTGCTGCTCAGATATAAATCCTTCAAATGTAAGGTTGGTTTTACTTCTAAAATTATTCTCTGAACACAGACACTCACATGGACAGCAGGGATGTTAACCGATAACCGTCTGACTGGTGGTTGACCGAATCAACGTTAACCGGTCAAAATTTTGACCATCGGTTAAATGGGACCCTACGTAATCGTGTTTGAGCGCAGCACGGTTCTACAGTCTGAGTGTGAGTCGCCCTAAATGATTACAGACAGGAGGCTAAAGGCACAGTTTATGCGGCGCGAGGTCTCGTTGCTGAAGACGCAAGGTTCACATCATCGATGATGTTTCACCTCAAAATGCGACACTCTCAAGCCTCTTCTACAGGTGAGAAAAGCCAAACTACTACACTAACTATGCTAACCGTGCTAACTCTGCACCGCCGAGTGTTTTCTCTGTGCTTCTGTTTATCTCTACAGGCTTTAGTGCTGCTACGAGCTGAGTTTCCACAGAAGTGCCTTTGTTGTGTAGGCGACTGTTGGATGTTTTGGTGTTTTATACTCACGGTTTGGTGCGTATTGTGACTAAAGTCATGACTGCTGGGTTAAACTGAGCCTTACGTGCGTGTCCGTGTACTTGACCAACACCTTTATCTTCAGAGCTTCAGTGTGTGAGAGCCGACGGCAGCGCGGCTCGAGTCGAAACGGCCGTGATTTCAAATTTTAAACGAACGATTAACCGATTTTAACCAGTTAACCGAGGTCATGATTTTTTTAGTTTTCGCCATCCCTAATCGACAGTCTGGAGTTCTAATAGTTTCCCTCGGGTCTGTGGAGTGGGTCAGACTGTTTTTAGTGACAGGACGATTATGGCCATTGACATGCACTAGCCTAGCACCAGCGACCTCTGCAAATACAAGGACTGGATGGAAGATTTAAAAAAGTGTCTAGACACGAAATGAGGCCCTATGTCCAAAATTCCGAAATTCCTCATGCATGAATGTTTATTGTTCATAACTTCTACTTTAAGGGGACACGTAGAAACTCTCACAGCACTCATTTAAGGGCCCATATGGTGCTATATTCTCATGTATATATTCAATTCAATTCAATTCAATTCAATTCAATTCAATTCAATTCAATTCAATTTATTTTGTAGCGCCCAAAATCGCAACAACAGCAGCCTCTAAGGGCGTTCCAAGATATGGATGAGTAAAACATACACACAGACATATTCATGCTGTTTCCACATCACAAACGTACCTAGAGTTGTATTTTGTTTCATTCACACATGTTTAACACACAAATCCTGCATATTTCGGCTGAGTTCTTCTCTCAAACTGAAAACACTGTTCCACCTTGTGATGTCATGTCCACTGTGTTTTTAAACTCATAATTTAGATAATTTCTGCCCTGGAATTACCCATATCTACTGACCTAACTTAAACGTGTGCGAATGAAACAGAACATAACTCCAGGCATGTTTTTCAGGAGGTAACAACATTATAAAAACCTAAAAAGTGCACATTTGTTTGTAAGAACGTTTCACACATGAAGCCCGTTGCTGTTTCGTGCCAATTTCTCACCATTTCTCTTTTTTGTGCAGAAAAAAGCCGCCACCATCAGGACACAGCCCACAATCACCCCACAGGCAGTCGGGATTATCGTCATCTTCCAAATGAGGATTCCTTTTAACGCAACATCAACATTACTCTTTCAGACGCAAACAAAATGCCATAGATTTGCAGTGAAAATACTTTGTAAAACCGTGAGAAAACTTTCTGTGAGAAACTTACTTGTAGCAGATGAGTTTTCTGGAAAAGACAGACAGTGCATATTATAAAGAGTTTATGATTTTGTTCATTTGTTTTAGTTTTCTTCGTGCATACCTGAGCTGGGAGCCGTCTCAGTCACACTTTGTACTGGTTTTTGGCTGGTGGTGGTTTTCTCTTGGCTTGTCGTTGTTTCAGTGTTGAATAAATGTGCAGTTGTGTGTGACGCTGTTGTTGTTGTTGTAGTTGTTGTAGTAGTTGTTGTTGTTGTTGTAGTAGTTGTAGTTGTAGTTGCTGCAAAATATTCAGTTTTAGACACAAAACAAAGGTCAGTTTTGTCTAAGTCCAATGGCACTTTAAAAACTATAAAATGTATGTGTCAGTGAAGGCTTTATAAAATGTCATATTGTCTTATTATATTAAAGATGCACTGTGTAACTTTTCTGGTGAGGCAAACTATTAGTCCGTCCAGCGTGTCCTGGGTCTTCCCTGGGGCCTCCTCCAGGGGGATGTGCCCGGAACACCTTCCCAGGGAGCGGTCCAGGAAGTTTCCAGAACAGATCCCCCAACCACATGGAGGAGCAGCTGCTCTACTCCAAGCTCCTCCTGTGTGCCTGGGCTCCTCACCCTATCTCTAAAGGAGCACCTGGGCACTCATTTCAACCACTTGTATCTGTCGTCCTTTCCTTTTTCGAATGTAGATTCTGCGGTAAATCTAGAGCTTTGACTTTGGACTCAGCTCCTTCCTCACCTCAAATAGTGACCACATCACTGCAGACACTCCATCGATCCACCTGTCAATCCCACCCTCCATCCTTCCCTAAGTTACACAGTGAACCTTTAACACAAGCAGAAGTGCACGAAGACATAGGTCTAACTCACGCTGAACCGTGACATTTGTCATTTTGCTGTGTGGAGACGGTGAAGTTGCAGATTTCGACTTCACCACATAATAACAGTGGACCTGAACTTCAGCTGGAGGAGTTTGGTCGACCATCAGCAGATCAGATCCTCTCAGAGTTTGGACACAGTCTGTGATGTTCAGAGGTTTCCCACTCGTGGTGTAGAAATAACAAAGAGAAGTAGAGACGTAAGACGGAGGCCGACAGCTGAGAGTAACAGTGTCTGTCTCTGTGATCACTGAGGGGGCCATGGTCAAAGTGGGAGGAGCCAGATCTGCAAAAAGAACATAGAAAATGTACATCCACATTTTGAATGTACGGTTATTATTGAGTCCTGTGTGTGTCTGTTTCATTCATAATTCATCATTAGTTGCAGTGTTAGATCACTGCTGTGGGCGGCTCAGAGCGTGAGGAACATGGGGAAAGAGTCTGTCTTGTTTTGACTCGTGTTGATGAATCACTTCTCTCTGAGGTGGCAGACAGTAGAAGGTAACTGGTCAGTTCAGCATCTAATGATCAAATGCACACGTGTCCAAACTGTGGCCTGGGGGACAGTTTTTGTTGGCCTGAATTGGCCCAAACGATCATAGGCAGTACTGGACAAAGGTTTTGGAGTGAATATATTTTGCCACTGATTCAAGAGGCTGAAGAACTGAAGAAACTTTAGTCCAAAATTTTAATTTCTTTTACAGTCATTATTGATAAATACCATAATGTATAATTCTAAGCCTAATTAAAAGGTGGTTCTGTTCAAGCTTTATGTTAATCCACTGGATTAAGCGATGGACAGTTGGCCACAGGTCTGTGGTCCTCTACCTGGAGTATGTTTCAGTGTCTCTCAGTAAACTCTCTGTGATTCTTTGATCTGGGTGAATGCTCTTTTTGAATGCTTTTTGCTTTTACATGTACATGAATTATAAATGACCATACCTTTAACAGTCACAGTAATTTTGTCGCTGTGTGGAGATGAACTTGTGCCTTCATTTTCAAAGTAGACACATTTGACCTGAAGCTCAGTCGGGGGGCGCTGGTTCTTCAGCAGATCAGATCCTCTCAGAGTCCGGACACATGAAGACCCGTCCCACTTCAGTCCTCCCAGAGAGTAGAACAAGCAGCGCGATACCGAGACGTAAAAGGGCGGCTGGCAGTACAGGGTCACAGTGGAAAACTCTGTGATCACTGATGGATGCACGGACAAGGTGGGAGGGCCAAGGTCTGAAAACCAGGAGACTGTTACCGTAATCGTGCACATTTTACAGACAGGTACATATGTAAAATGATAAATGTTTATTACCACATGATGTGTTTTTCATGTGTGCATTTGCATGGGAACAATTTCACTAGTTTTTATGAAATTGTGGGTTTCACTCTAAAATATGGACAAGAATCTTTTAATTAAATCATGTCAATAGTTTTACTTCTATTTCAGATTTGTTTTCGTGTTATCTGCTTTTACAAGTGTTTAGATCGAGTCCATAAAATCCTGGCCAGGTACAGACTCTCCGATGGTCCTGCACACTCAAGCAATCGTTTCGCTGGTGTGACGGACCCAGTCCATCTATGATTAGGCGGTGTTTCCCCCCCTAAATGTACAGCGGCTGTACTGGCTGTGCCCGTGCACACACAAGTTCACTCCCCGCTGTTATCCATCCGTGCCATATGCGCTGTTACCTGCCTTTCCCCCCTTTTCTCCGCTACTAATTCGCCAAGGGTGCACACTTGTGCGCGTTAGATACTTTATTTCATACAGGCCGCTCCTACCTGTTCACTGCCGCCGTCTTTCTCCAACTATTCCTCTGCCAAACCGAGTCACTATTTCCTGGTAGTTGAAATAGGCGCTGTTCACTCCGTGGTGCTGACGATGTGACGCGCGTTATGTAAGATGACTTTTTATGCACTATTAAGCCTTTATTTTTGTTGCTTAATGTAAACTATTACTGTTTGCCATATGAAAAAGATATGATGTAGGTTTTAGATGAAATTGTTTATTTCTACAATACTTTTTATATATTGCTCAGTGGGAGGAGCAAGGGGGCTATAAAGGGAAGCCCTTCCTGACTGCCAATCAGTGCCACTGGTTACACAGCAGGTAACATCAGTGCTGCAGGAAGTTGAGAAGGAGAGTTAAAGTCGGACTCTACCCATTTTTTTCCCTTTTGCTGTAAATAGTTGCTGGTCATTTTTGCTCACTGTAAATATTTTTGTACTGTTTGGGGATTTTGGCACTTTGGACACAATAAATTCCATCTGCACTTGGAAAATCGATCTTGCCTGAGTTTTAATTGAGCCCCGCAACAACTGGTAACTTTTATGTTCAGTCCATGGATGAGGTTAGTTGATAACTTTCCTGAAATAATGTGGGCATTTTCACAGACATGGAACATTGGTATAGGATTGAAAATGGAGAACATTTGTAAATTTTACAATTTACCCAAGGTCCAGTGTCAAAACTTCTAAGGCTTTACCTTGTACACTGATGACTTTCCTCTCGCTGTGTGGGGAGGCTTTGAGGTTGAGGTAAAAACAGGTCACGCTGACTTCACCCAGAGAGACTCTGCCCCCTAATGACAGAAGTGTGCTCCCGTTCACGGTGTGACGACAGGGCGTGTTTTTGGCCGGAGCTTTTCCAAAACTGTAGAAACAGTGATCCACAGGAACAGGACTCTGACAGTTTAAATGCACTGATCCTGTTTTTGTGATGGTCTCTGTGTCCACACTCAGTTTAGGAGCCACCAGGTCTGTGACTGGAAGCACCAGGTCTGTGACTGGAACCACCAGGTCTGTGACTGGACAAAACGTGAAAGAATATTATTAAAAATAATTAGGGCTGTCAACGTTAACACGTTAACACATGCGATTAATCACAAAAAATGTCGCACCAATGTTTTTTTTTTTTTTTTAATGTAGATTAATCACACAATTTCTTTGAACGCACACGCTCCTCTATGGAAAGCACAATGGTGACCTGAAAGGCGCCGCAGGTTATTAGGTCAGTGATCAGGTCTGTCCATACGCGACTTTACTTTAAACACGGGTTTGATTCAGTGGAAGCAAAGACGCTACTTGTACCAACAACATCAAGCCGAGCACGAAAACCCACGGCAATGATGTCAACAAAACTACCAGCGATAGAAAAATGTCAATAATATAACCTTTTGATAATAAATTGCATTTTTGTCAAAATATTTGTTCTTTTTTTTTTTTAAGAATAATTAACTGCTAAATTGTGATTAATCGAAATTCTAAAGTGTGATTAATCTGATTTTAAAAATGAATCGTTTGACAGCACTAAACATAATAAGTTGTTTTTGTTTCGTTCACTCTCCTACATAGACGTTGGGTGTACACTGACTGTCAAGTTACTGTGACGCTGCGAGTAACTTTCAGTGGAAAAAAGTCACACCAACTCTGGTCTGGGCTGTGGTTTTCAGGTCCCCTAGACATGTGATATGGCATGAACATGAAGCACGCAGAGCAGTGCACTCTTGTTCAAGCATCACACAATCTGCAAGTAACACACTTAAAGTACGAGCTGAAATTAACTCGCAGCTAGAACCTCAGTTATCGGTCCATGAGCTAAACTGCAAGTAAAAACTGAAAAATTGGCCATTTGCAACAATGGGAAGTACACGTAGTTCATGTCGGAAAACAGACATGTAAATGAGAGTATTGAGTTGACCAATAGAAACATTTTAATGAACCTGATTTGTTCATGTCTGTATAAGCGTACTTTTTTGGACAGTATGTAATATGACAGTGTTTATATCACATTATATAACTATCAATCAAAGTTTATTTATAGAACACTTTTCATACAAAAATGCAACACAAAGTGCTTATACGCTTATAACTATAAAGTCCAAGCAAACTTCCTCTTTGACAAAGTGCTTCAATATGTTTTGTTATGCATTTTATTGCATATCATATGAAAACATTATAATAAACATCCCTTAAGTAAAAGATAATATAATTCTGTTTCAAGCCATCTTAAAAAAGGGTTGAATTTACCTTGTCCCTTGGTCTTAGAGCAGATAACTGTAAAATAAAGAATTCACCGTTAGAACCATCGGTGTTAACAACACACAGAGAATATTATTTACTACTTTTTATATAAACGCATTGTTACAAATTGGAATGTACAGTATATGTAAGCCTATGTTATAACAGACAATATGCTGACAAAAGGGAGCAAATAATAACAAATATAATCATAATAATACAATAATTTGACTTACTAATCATGACGACAAGTAAAACATGTCCAGCCATTGTGAACTTCGATGTGACACTGCGCTGATGTTCAAGCACAGAGTTCATTTCTCACAGGAAACCAGATGAAATGTGGTTTTTAAAAAAGTGTGCCATACCATATGAGACACTGTGGAGCCAAGTTGAGGTATGTGAAAGCGGAACTTTTCTGAGCAGTGACAGGTTCATGTAAATACACAGGATGCAGAATTACTCACATATTTTGAGTGGCAGTTGTGTCTATTTATGTTTATGCTTTTCCCTGTACTGTTTTCCTGCTCAAACTGCTGCCCAAGTGACCCGGCCCTGAATAAATGATAAGAAAAGGTAGCATAATGTAATAAAACAAAGATTATTGTTCCATTTGTTATCTCCTATACTCATAGTTGATCATATGAATTTCAAAATTCACTCACACTGAATTTGAAGGCAGAGAAGAGTCATTGCTACATATGGAAAAGCACAATTAACAATGATTTGACATAATCATTAAGGTGACAAGTAAAAGACGTGCAGCCTTTACGAACTGCAGGAGAGTTCAGGCAGTTTCTCACAGACCAAACCAAAGTGGTTTTGAAACAGTTTCTATAACAGTTTCTATATAGCTTCTTAACCTTTGTATTCTCAGTGAGGAAGTGCAGCTTTGTTTTTAGCTTGGCTTGTATGCATGTTATGCTTGTTGGTAGTTATACAATTCTTCTATAGACGAGTTATTTTTTTTGCCACATGTTATTTTAGTGGGACAGTTCATCAGGCACAGTACCACCAATAAAGCATGGACTCTTACAATATACTGACTTTAACTTAAGTTCGATCTTAATAAGTCTCCAGTGTGTGGGCGACAGTAGCTCAAATGCTCGGGTGTTTGTCCAGAGATCTGAAGGTTGCAGGTTCAGAACGGCTCTCAACATAAACCTCACAGGTCGAGCGGTCAGAGCCACTGATTCACAGGTTGTTGGTGCGATTCCAGCTCCCACAGATGAAGGCTGCTGTTGTGTCGTTGCACTAAAGCACTTAGAAGGTGGAAAAGTACTGTATAAAAATGTGACCATTTACCAACATACCTTGCATCTCTGTGTTTGGTAAATCTTGCGTTCCAAGCACAGTGGAGCGTGCAGAGATAAGGGCAGTATTCTTCCTGCAAAAACTCCTAATAACTAACAATTATTTAAACCTGACATATTATAATAGATGTTTATATATGGGTGGGTGGGGAGTCTCTGCCTCAGGTGGAGGAGTTCAAGTATGTCGGGGTCTTGTTCACAGTGAGGGGAGGATGGAGCGTGAGGTTGACAGGTGGATCTGGTGCAGCGTCGGCAGTGATGCGGTCGCTGTATCGGGCCGTTGTGGTGAAGAGGGAGCTGAGCCTAAAGGTAAAGCTCTCGATTTCCCTCAGTCTACGTCCCTCCCCTCCCTCCTGACCGATAGGACGAGATCGCCGATACAAGCGAAGAAATGTCGTAGTAGGAGAGGAGCTGGAGGAAGTGTCTGGGGTGAAGGAAGTCTGGGAGAGCCTGCTTAAGACTTCTGCCCTGCAACCCGGCCCCGGATAAGCAGAAGAAAATGGATGGATGGATGTTATATATGCTTTTGGCACAACTTTGCAGTCTAACAAGTTTCCCATTTTCTCGATGCAGTGGCGCCAGTTTAGTACTTCACACATATTTCTGATTCAAATAAAACCTCAAAACAGTTTTCAATAATGCAGTGTGATTTTCCTCACATAAATGCTTAATATTCCAATTTCTGAATACAAGTCTTTATTATTTCCATATTTACATTATATTAAACGTTACACAACAACACTTTCACTGTCCTAAATAAAATCATTTGAAATGTAGTTCTTTGATCACTGACAATACACAAAAACTTATGAAAACTTATTTATACTTATAAAAAATTTAAAAAAAAGTCATATGCCAGGAGATATATATAAAAAAACAAAACAATCAAATTTAAAGATTAACTTAAATGTTGTATATGAAACAGAAAAAGTCGTCACATTTGTACAGTAAATGAAACTCTAGAGGGAAAAAACACATTAAAGGAAAGAGGAACGTAGATGAAAGTGGGCGTATTATGCAAAAACAACTTTTTGGAGCTTTCAAACATGTTATAATGTTCCCTCATCAAAAACACGCCTCAAGAGATTTTAGATGTCATCCATGCATGTTTGAGTAATCTAGTGATCTCTCCTGGGCCCTATTTGAACCCTTACGCTTAGCAGGAAGATTCTGTTCAATCCTCCGCCCACGTCACCCACGTCACCCACGTCACCCACGTCACCCACGCTCCCACGCGGCCATTTTTTATAAATATACAAAAGCACGATAGAAAACAATACACTACACTTCACAAACCTGATGCGACGTGCAGTGGTTTCATGAGCTAAATGCACACTAATGGTGTTTTAATAGCGCTCTGAAGGGGGACTGGGTCTCAGGGTATCACAAACTAAACAGAAACTTATTTAACATTTTAATAAGTCGCACAGCATATTTAGAACGATAACGGATAACCTGAAGATCTAAATATGTTATGTGAGAAGTGTAATACCACCTCTTTAAAGCTGAAAACCCTCAGACAGAAAATGTGTTCCCTTTATTCATTATTCTGTTGCATGGACTGTAAAGAAGTGGACTAAAAGAGCGTCACCCATAGCATTCGACTCGGGTCAAATGAAGCTCATGAGGCTCAGAGTTATCGCTGTTTTCAGATGACGTCACGTCGACGTCACTAAAAGCAGATGGAGTCAGGAAGTAAAGACAGACGCACAGAACCACGTTTACCTCCACTGACTCTCCCCCAAAATGCCTAAATTCTGTGCAGCCTGTGGTCGCTGCAACCACTCGAATCAGAAGAAAGACAAATGTTTTTTTTTTTTCGTGCACAAAAATGGTGTGTCACAAGGGAGTTAATTTAAAAAATGTACAGGAAAAAAGACGACCAAAGTGGATCGACAATCTCCAGCTAAAAAGAGGCGCAGAAATAGACGATGTCCGAGTTTGCAGCGACCACTTTGTAGCAGGCAAGGATTGTGTCATTTATTAATAATTATTTAAGTGCTTTTTTGACAATTATTTAGAAAGAAGAGCGTCGTAAGTGACGATAAACTGTTGCATTATAGGTCCGAACTTGTCCCGCAAAAAGCTTTATGTGGTGCTAATTTTATTACCTTGCTTCTGTAATTTGGTGTTTTATACCTTTTTTAATCATTATTTTAGGTTATCCTTGTCCCTAAATAGTCGTCTCCTCCAGGTTTTTAAAGGTTTTCATTTGGCTCAGTGTAATACGAGGTCTGCAGCACCAGATCATTTATTATATCCATCACTTCAACGCCGGGAAAATCCTCCAAATTGTATAAAAAAGTCCGACTTCTGCACCTCATACGAATCATAACCTGTATTTGAACTTATTTTTTCGCTATAGCGGGTCTGTGCCGGCCCGCTCAAAGTTTTTGCGTACTCGCTGTTGTCGCCCGTTGTGCAGTTTTGAAGCGACGCAAAACACTTCCTGCCTCCATCTGGATTTCGAGCGTCATCAGAGTCACGTGAGTGAAACCAGCAATGGGGCGAATTTGGAGCCGAGATCCATGTTCGGAATTCTGACCACGAGTAACGATTAAAAGCAACAAAAGAGCCAATCAGAGCAGGGAGTGGGCGCTCAACTACGCTCACTCAGTCAAACCTTTTGCTAACGCTGGCGGGAGCGACCTCGACAAACAAAGGCACCTGGTCTATCTTTTATTAATGTTCGTATCTTGACTGACAAACAAAATAGCAAAACCAGGGTTACGCAGAGTGGGTTAATAAGTTAAGACCAACGTGACGAGCGTAACAGCAGCGGTTACGGAGAAAGGTGTGTGTGTTTTTTTTAATAGAAAGTAAAGCAGAGGGTTAGCTATGCCCATTTATATAAACAATCTATGTTCTATTGTTATAATACAAAGCAAAGAACCCAGCAGAACTTTGTAAGGCATAATACTGCTATTCAAACTGTAAAATACGTCACATTTTTGTAGATTGCCTAAAGGCAGCTGTAAGCCTCTGCTGCAGGGGCTGGGTCGTCTTCGATGGTGGCATAGAGGTGATATGTGCAGCTCTAAAATAGGGAGAGAAATATTACCCATAAACCTTTATATGAAAGCAAACAGTTTACAAAAGCAAACATAAAGTCACAGTTTGTAGAGATGTGTGTTTTATAGCATAATTCACTACAACAATACGTTTAAGTATATAAGTTCTTACCTCATACTGGACTTCACGTTTAGGCTTCTTTCTGTCGACCGCTTCAAAACCAGACGAGACAAATGTATTAGAATAATTACAGAACATTAGACGTAAAAATGATGTACAGTACTGTGCATAAGTTATAGGTGGGTGTGGAAAAAAATGCTGTAAACTAGGAATGCCTTCAAAAATGGAAGTATTAATCATTTATTTGCATCAATCAACAACATGCAGTGATTGAGCAAAAGAGAAATCTAAATCAGATCAATATTTGGTGTGAGTTTTGCCTTCAGAAGAGCATCAGTTCTTCTAGGTTGACTTGCAGACAGTTTTTGAAGGAACTAAAGGTTATTCTTCTGCAAAGTTTGGAAAATATTACTGGTTTATTATATCAAAAAGACCAGCAAAAATCTGAATGCATATGACTACTAACTAGAGGTGTCACAATATCGAAATGATATCGTCTCGGTATGATATTTATTGCGATATCGTGGGAAAGCTCACGATATTATGGTATTTTACATAATAACAAGACTGACATTCTAAAATGCTTTGACCAGTCATTTGGTACAACATTTATTGTCATTAGGGATGGAACGAAATCCAAATCTCTCGATATTTAAAGCTTTTGCACAGTGCTGTATGTATTATATGTGTTGATAATGTATTAGTTGATTTGTTCTGTACTCACTGGATGTTCCCTCGGTTGCTGGAGCAGATGTGATTAAACTGTAAAATGGACTTGGATCCACAGGCTAAAGAATATGGATCCAGTCGGAGAACGTCATAAAAAAACTTCTTAAAAACTCTATGAAATGCGCTGGGTTTGAGTGACTTACCACGCTGCTAATGGAGGGATTCTGGGGGTTACCTGCGTCTAAAAACAGACAAGATCACTTCCTGCTCATATCTGGTATAAACTAGGGCCCGAACGATATGGATAAACTAGGGCCCGGCCGATACGATACCGATAAAATGGGAGTTGGAGCTGCCAATAGCCGATATAATCACTGATATATTTATGATGTAAAAATTCACTGTAAATCTTCAATTGTTTAATTAACTTAGGTTTGGCTCTATTGGATTTTCAGTTGGGTTTATTTAGGCGACATTCATAGTTATTCTGCCTCTTTACGTCATATTTAAAGACACTAGTTCAGCCTAATGGCATTTTTGTACAATATTCTAACCAGTAAAGAAAGTAGTGTAAGTAAACTACCACTATTAGCCTTTAGCGGTAAATGTGTGTGCGCCGCGGTAATTAATGAGATGCTAAATGCCGATAATTCACACTTCTATTCACAGCTCATTTACATATCAGTGCGTGTCCAGTAACATATATACGGCCACTATAGTCACTTTACAGTCGCTAATAGAAGAGAAAACAGCCTGTTTATGTGTGCGAGCTACAGCAGCTAATCGCTAACCAATGAGAAAGAACCAAAACGAGCTTCAAAACCGACACATTTTCAACACTCAGCCTCACACAGGCTCCTCTCAGATCACAAGTCAGCACTAAGAACTGTCCTTTTAATCCAGACTCAAACTGAGCGGCCGGAAAAAGAAGAGAATCTCAGAGTTGCGCACGTGGATCTGTGGCTGAGTGTAAACAAGCGAACATGGCGTTGTGTTGGGGGGGCGGGATGGACACAGACAAATGACTCCTCATCATAATATCGGCCAACTGATATTTCGGTCGGGCCCTAGTATAAACCAAATGTAAATGTGAGTGAACGTTACCAAAGTTACTGTCCTGTGATCTGTAAAAAGGGACAGACACTTCATGAACACATTTTACTATAGTAGATAAAAGTATTTTGTAACATATGCACTGTTTCCAACACGAACATGTTTAGTTGGGCTCCAGACGCGACGAATGGCGTAGTGACCAGACCGACATCTCTGTATAAACAACAGACATCATTGTGGATTTGAGAGGAAAGTATGATCATGGAACTAAGTACATGAAATCTATATGATAAATAATAATTAGAGGAAATTCTTACTTGGTGAGGTGTGAATTTGCTGCCAAAAACAGACAATAGTTTACATTAGAGCTGAGCACACTGTTGTAATGAGTATGAATCCCGCAGAGGGCATTTCTCACCAGGAGCTTGTTTAGTGCAAAGAAGTGAGAGAACCAGGAGGACACTGGCCACGATCACTCCACAGACCGTCAGCAAAACCACCAGCCCCCAAATCCACCTCGCTGTTTCACACAAAAACAGAGTTAAACAAACTTCAGTGCACAATGGTTTTTCGGACTTATTGGTCTTTTCAGAGTAGTTGCACTTTTTACTACTGCAAATAAACCGGAAGTACCGCCTGCCGGAAGTTGTTATTGCATCTTTCCAAATGTCTTCCTGGTTTGTGACGTCACATGAATAGAGCCTATTGTAGTATTTGACGCTCTGAGTCTGCCCTCTATGCTCATGAGCTCTGGGGAATGCTGGTAAAGGATGAGATCGCGGATACAAGCAGCCAAAATGAGTTTCCTCCACAGAGTGGCCGGGCACTCTCTTAGAGATAGGGTGAGGAGCTGAGTCACATAGGAGAAGCTCAGAGTAGAGCTGCTGCTCCTCAACGTCGGGAGGAGCAGCTGAAGTGGCCAAAATGCCTAAATTCTGTGCAGTCTATGGTTGCTGCAACAGTGCTAATCGGGAGAAAGACAAATGTTTTTTTTCCATGTACCAAAGTGGTGTGTCACAAGGGAGTTAGTTTTCAAAAAAAAGACGACAAAAGTGGATTCACAATCTCTGGCTAAAAAGAGGAGGTGGCACGGGCATCAGTTCCTGATGCCTTCTGGACGTCTCCCTCGGGAGGTGTTCTGGGCATGTCCCACCAGACGGAGGCCCCAGGGAAGACCCAGGACACACTGGAGGGACTATGACTCTGGGCCTGGGAACCCCCCGGGGTCCCCCCAGAAGAGCTGGAGGAAGTGCTTGAGGTGAAGAAAGTCTGGGAGGCCCTGCTTAGACTGCTGTCCCCATGATGGAAGGAGTCTGCCCTCCCCCTTGCTACCCCGTGCTAAGTACCTCCCCCTTCAGAGCACCATCACAAGACAATCATGTGCGTTCCCGTAATGAAACTACTGCACATCGCATCAAATCTGTGAAGTTCTAGTGTATTGTTTTGTGTCCTTGTTGTGAAATTGTACTTAAAGGTTAGGTTCACCTGATATGGGCTGCTGAGAGGTCACCAAATCTCCATCTTTTAAGGTGGAACTTGGAACAGGTTCAGCTGAAAACCGCACATGCTTTAGTTGATTATGTACATTTATTTAGACAACACAGGCACACAAAATGTTACCTGAAATGCCCACATCCTGCGGTCCAGACGTCAAGATGGTGGTGGTGGACTCTTTTGAATGAGAATGTGAAGAAATATCTCTGGTTTACATTTCTAATGATCAAAACATGCAATGTCATTTATGTTTGTATCACCTGGACTTGGAGCTTTGGTCTCACTTCCTGTCACATGACCTGGGTGTGTAATCTTCACTGGCTCTAATGCCGCCGTGGTCACATGGGGCTTGGGCCCTGGTGCGTCCTTTTTGAAACCTAAAATCACATGTTTTGAACATATACATGTTTTTATTCCACTTGCAAAGGCATCTGATTCATCGTTTATTGTGAGACCTACGGCTCATGTTGTATCCATCACTGCGAGGGGATTTGTCTCCGTTTTCTAAACTGTAGTCACAACTGATTTCTTTTGTCTTCAGAATATCAACATTTCTCTGCAAATCATCTAAAGAGATGAAAAAATGGCAGAACTGTCTGCTGTCCTTCATATTTGCCTCGACATATTTTGAGAGGAATGGGCGCAGTGATTCTCCATAGTACAGGTGACACACTGTACTGGACTTTGCAGATCCAAACAGTGAACAGACAATACCAACGATGTCACTGTGAACTTCAACACTCACTTCTGGTTTTGAACCTAGAACGCAATGGACCCAAAGCAGTCAGTAAACAGACAGGGAAAAACCATCTAATACATAAAAGTAAGATGGAGTAATCCTTCATTCTTACAGAATCGTTCTCAACCCCTGGAATAAAGTGACAGCAAGTGAATCAAGTCAATACACGACAGGAACATAACGACCCATAATGATGTTAGCTGTAAACAAGAACAGGGCAGTTTCTCTGAAACTCTCCCCTAACTCAGAGAAGTATAAATCCCAGTGTCTCAAGTCCATCAAATGTAAAATTATGGGTGGGAGCTGAAACATCTTGATTGCAAAAACAGTGTCCAGATGACCAACGTTAAAACCTTCTCTATATTATGTAAACATTTAAAAAGATTCCTGGTTAAGTCCTTGTTAAGATCTGTTTCAGTCCTGGTTTAGATCTGGTTTAGTCCTGGTTATGTCCAGGTTTTTCTGGTTTAATCTTCACAGTGGTTCTCCTGAAGGTTTCTTTTTCGTGTTTTTGTTTTTTTCTGAGAAGGAGACATGAGCACTCTGGTACAGTTGTCCATTGCTTATTTCCTGTGAATATTGATCAGTCTTTTTGCCTGTTATTGACCAGTGACAGTTTCTCTGTTTTCTAACTTTCTGTTTGTTTAATAAATCCAATTTTCAAGATGACTGCTCTTGTGACTTTAGGATCTACAGAACATACACGTATGGAATAAAAAAAGACATGGAGATTTATAAAACCCACTTACTCTGAACAGTGACGGTTTGTCTGTTGCTGTAGGGAGAATACCTCCTATAGACTCTGTAATAACACTGGACTTGTACTTGAGCAGGACTCTGGTCCTTCAGCAGATCTGATCCTCTCACAGTCTGGACACAGGTGGAGCTGCTCTGGACGAGTCTATTTAAAATAAAGTAACACAGAGGCCCAGAGGCAAAGACTGGAGTCTGACAGCTCAGAGTAACTGAGTCTGTCTCTGTGATCACTGATGGTTCTACAGCCAAAGAGGGAGTAGTCAGGTCTGTGGAGGGAGCACAACACTGTCAGGACTGAGTGAAGTGATTTCTTTTTTTTTTCAATTAAGTCACCCATTAATTTTAAACAAAGCATTATCTATATACTTAAATATTTAATACTTTCAAGAGATCAAATATTAAATATTTAATACTTTCAAGAGATCATCAAAATTTGATAAAAGATGGACAGTGTCCTGACATAGGCATGGCCTCTGATTTGTCTGAATTTACATAATACTGTGATAATACAGTAAACTCTTCAATACAGTCAAACTGAAAAGTATTTTTTAGGTTTTGTTAACAGAACCAGCATGTCATATGTTTATAATAGAAATGTGTGGGTTCAGTTGTGCTCATAAACAGGATGGGACTCTAAGGACAGTCCTGTCTTGTGAACTTCTGTAGCTGGAACATTTGTTAAAACAGAAGCAGAGGGTGTGTTCTTATCCATGTGATTGTTTTTGTATTTTAAACAGGTCCTGTTCCACACAGCTGAAAGATTTAGCAGCAGCACCATATGCTTTTATATAGTGTTGCACATTAACAAGCCTCCTGATGTTATTTGAACCACATTCATTTGTAAAATCATGAATTCTTACTATGAGTGGGGTCAGCGTGGCCTGGTGGTGTCACCCGCTTGACTCCATAGAGACGGATATGTTTAATGTCACACTGTGGAACATTCTAAGTAAAGAAAACCCACTTACTCTGAACAGGGACAGTTTGTCTGTTGCTGTAGGGAGAATTCCTCCCATAGACTCTGTAGTAACACTGGACTTGTACTTGAGCAGGACTCTGGTCCTTCAGCAGATCTGATCCTCTCACAGTCTGGACACAGGTGGAGCTGCTCTGGACGAGTCTATTTAAAATAAAGTAACACAGAGGCCCAGAGGCAAAGACTGGAGTCTGACAGCTCAGAGTAACTGAGTCTGTCTCTGTGATCACTGATGGTTCTACAGCCAAAGAGGGAGGAGTCATGTCTGTGGAGGGAGCACAACACTGTCAGGACTGAGCGATATTACAAGCAGAGGGTGTGTTCTTATCCATTTACTTAAATTATTACCAAAGCCAAATTGATCAGTGTTTTTAAACAGGAAGTTCCATTCAACATAGTTAATGTCAAGTGACAAAGGCATAAGGCATATGGCATTTGCATATACTCCAGAATGTTATGAGGAGTGACCAGCTCAACTGCAATGAATTGCAATGTCCCTCTTTGCCTTGAAAATGAACTTTATCCCCAAAAGAACATTTCCACTGCATTTCAGTCCTTCCACAAAAGATTCAAAGATTCCTGCGTTAACACAAGTGTGGGTGTTGATGAGGACAAGACTGAAGATCGGTCTGTCATGATTTTAGTTAGAATAACAGACTGGACACTTTAAAAGGAGGATGGTGTTTGACATGATTGTTCCTCTTCTGTTAACCATGGTTATGTGCAAGGAAACATGCGCAGTCACCGTTGCATTGCACAAAAAGGGCATAACAGGGAAATTTCTCAGTCAACCATCTACTGGATTATCAAGAACTTCAAGGACAGAGGTTCAGTTGTTGCCAAACAGGCTCCAACTCCAGCAAACGCCAGGCCCGTCTCCTAAAGTTGTTTCAGCTGCGGGATCGGGCCACCACCAGTCTGCTCGGGAATGGCAGCAGCCAGGTGTGAGTGCATCTGCACAGTGAGGGAAAGACTTTTGGAGGAAGGCCTGGTGTCAAGAAGGGCAGCAGAGAAGCCACTTCTCTCCAGAAAGAACATCAGGGACAGGCTGATATTCTGCAAAAGGTACAGGGATTGGACTGCTGAGGACTGGGGTAAAGTCATTTTCTCTGATGAACCCCCTTTCCGATTGTTTGGGGCGTCAGGAAAAAAGCTTGTTTGGAGAAGACCAGGTGAGCGTTAGCATCAGTCCAGTCTCATGCCAACAGTAAAGCATCCTGACACCATCATATGTGGGGTTGCTTCTCAGTCAAGGGAGGGGCCTCTCTCACAATCTGGCCTAAAAACACAGCCATGAGTAAAGAATGGTACCAGGACGTCCTCCAAGAGCAACTTCTCCCAACCATCCAAGATCAGTTTGGTGATGAACAAAGCCTTTTCCAGCAGGATGGACCTTCCCATAAAGCAAACGTAATAACTAAATGGCTCGGGGAACAAAACACAAAGATTTTGGGTCCATGGCCATGAAACTCCCCAGATCTTAATCCCATTGAGAATTTATGGTGAATCCTCAAGAGGCGGGTGGACAAACAAAAACCCACAAATTCTGACAAACTCCAAGCACTGATGATGCAAGAATGGAGCCATCAGTCAGGATTTGGTCCAGAAGTTGACTGACAGCTGCCAGGGAGAACTGCAGAGGTCTTGAAAAAGAAGGTCAACACTGCAAATATTGACTTGTTGCATGAACTCAGTGTAATTGTCTATAAAAGGTTTTGATGCTTATGAAATGCTTGTAAGTATATTTCAGTAAACCATAGAAACATCTGACAAAACATCTAAAAACCCTGAAGCAGCCAACCCTGTGAAAATGCAATATTTGTGTCATTCTCAAAACTTTTGGCCGCAACTGTACATGTTTAATGCCATACTGTGGAACATTATAGGTAAAGAAAACCACTCACTCTGAACAGTGACAGTTTGTGTGTTGCTGTAGGGAGAATTCCTCCCATAGACTCTGTAGTAACACTGGCCTTGTACTTGAGCAGGAGGACTCTGGTCCTTCAGCAGATCTGATCCTCTCACAGTCTGGACACAGGTGGAGCTGCTCTGGATGAGTCCATTTAAAATAAAGGTGCACAGAGGCCCAGAGGCAAAGGATGGAGTCTGACAGCTCAGAGTAACTGAGTCTGTCTCTGTGATCACTGATGGTTCTACAGCCAAAGAGGGAGGAGTCAGGTCTGTGGAGGGAGCACAACACTGTCAGGGCTGAGCGATATTACACCAAAGAACAACTCGTGATGTGGTGATCTATTGTTTTGTCATATCATAATATAGTGATTTAGTGCTAAAGTGTTAAATGAACACAAACACATTCCCACACAGTTCTCTTCAAACAGCCTTTGAAATTCTCCAAACTGACTCAAGTGTACACAGATCCTGATGAAATAAATGAAAACTGTTATTGCACAGTGTAACTTTTCTTTTTCGAGGGTCTGCCTTATATCTGAATAACTAAATCTCCAGAGAGACAAGGAAGCGTTAAACCATCCTCCAGAAATGTATCCTACAGTTGTGCAGCTTTAAATGATCCTCCTTAATGCATTTCCCTTTAACACAGTTCTTAAAAATCATCTTGTAATGTTCATACGTGCACTTACCTCTTATGTAGACGATGACCTTGTTACTGTATTGAGATGATGTCATTCTTATGTAGTAAAAACATGTCACTGTCACATCGGCTGGAGAGCGTTTGTTCACTAAAGACAGCAGTTTCTGTCCACTCAGTGTGTGCTGACATGGGTGTGCTTGGTGTTTTGAATCATCAAAAAAGAAATAGCACTGAGAATCGGGAAATACAGTCTCGCAGTTTAAGCGAACCTGGTCTGAGTGGGTGACAACTTTTGGGTCCACGGTCAGTGTAGGAGCAAAATAAACTGTGTCACAAAGAAGAAGAAATGTGTCATTAGACTGAATTCTCCTTAAAGAGTTAAATAAAGAGTTTACCTTGTCCTTCGACGACCAAATGGACACCTGTGGAGATGAAGGAATGTAAATGTGAACTGGTAAAGATGCTCTGAATTAAATGCCCCTTTTAAGCTTTTTTTTTTCTTATTTCTAGACATTATTCTCCCTATAGAGAGAAATTTTACATATTTTTAATCAGTGCCTCAGAGCTGTCTGTCAGGAGCAGAGGGCGACCACTGCGCAGCAGCTCATAAACCTTCATATCTCCAGATCTTTCACCAGAATTATTAGTTTACTGGACATGTTTAGGGTTACTTATTGTCACTGTATGGTTTAGGTGTGTTTTTGTCTCTCTCCTATTCCATATAATCTCAGCTTGATCTAATTAAATATATTTAAAAGTGTCTTTTACAAGCTAATGATTGAGAGCGGAGTTGAATAATAGCACCACTTTACAGTGTGACATGTTAAATTTTGTGTTTTAGTTTCATGCCTACAGCCGTGTGTTTGTCACATCATAGTTTAAACTGAGCTGGAGGAGTGAGTTCAATTTGACTTTTTTATTTTTATTTTTTACATTATCTTCAGAAAGTAATGCAATTATTCAGCATTGAAGGTGTAATTGTTCTGAGTTGAAAAAACACATTTAAGTACAATTCTTAACAAATATTGATACGGCTCAGAGTTCATGGACTTTAATTTGGGATATTCTCATTAAAAGCAGTGCATGTAAACGCCCTTGTCCTCCATTTGAGGTTATGATAACATCTTTAGATTAGACTTGGTTCTTTTACCATTATTTCCAAAAAGTCCACACATTTAGTGACAAAACCTACTGTCTACTCCAACTATTAAAGACATAAATGTGCACTCACTGATGAAGAGGATGAGCAGAAGTCCGGCCATGGCGCAGGTGACAGTTCAGACTCACAGTGTCAGAATAAACTCAGCTTTAAGTTTAGCGGAAGAGGAAGTGAGAGCGACCACCACAGTCATAACCAGAATAATACACGGTGAAGCTGAACAGTGGTGCGTACTTCTAATTTTAGAGGCGGCAGTTTCCTGGTTAGATGTCTGTCACCTGCAGTCGCCATTTCATTGCACTGTCTGAGTTGTTCCTCTATATGGCATTAAATTTATCCATCTTTTATTCATGCATTTATTTAATTACATGTACACTGATAACCATGCATTCTTATTGAGCAAGCTCGCCTCTGCTCAGACCTAACCTGTAACTGTTAGATCATTTTAATAGAACAATATAGCAGGAAATACAACAGTAAACCACAAACAACAACAAGAAAAGTTACTTGAGCACAATATTTCCCCTTTACCTGCACATGAACAACAAATGAGTAAAAATGTGCAAAGTGTAAATGTAAAAAAATTAAACAAACGATTATTTATTGTTAGTAAAGGACACTTTTGAATTGCTTTTAACCATGTTAGTGTAATAACCTGATAATTCACCAAATCAGTATACTTTTGTTCATATTTTGTTCATGAGGATGTGTTTCATTTTGTTATAACAATGCATTTATGATTCATGTGACTGATAAAAATTCATTATTTTAAACCTTTTTAACATACAGTAATTTGTTAAAAAAGGTTTAAAAATACATTTTGGATAAAAAGATAAAAACTGTTCATAAATAAAGAAATTCATTGTTATATATTAGTGAAAAAATCCCCGCTGTATTTGACTTTTTTCAAAACGTTGGCGTCAGTCACGTAATGACGTAATGCCGGTCAAGCGCACAGCATGAAACAATGAACCGCCGGAGTCGCGCAGAAAAGGACATTTGCTCCTTACAAAACAATAAGTAAAGTTAATAAGTAAAGCTTGGCGCCGCACTTCCGCAGACCCGGATTCCTTCCCCTTGTTCCAGCGGATCGCGGGGGTGTTGTGGACGATTGAGGGGTGAGTTTTGTTGGGTTTCCGTGGCCGTTAGCTTAAGAAGCTAAGCTAAACTAAGCAGCGGTTGCTATCGCCGTGTCTGTGCTACTGACCTTAGACCCGGACGGGGGAGAGACGGCGTGGCCACCGGAGATCTGCATTCACCTGCGGAGGGGACGGCGGCCTGTGGAGAGGACTCCGTGTGCACATCTGTCTGCTCTTTGACCGTGAGGACCGGGAGTTTTACCCAGGAGGATTTGTCCTAAACATTTTCGTGTGGATATGAGCTCCAGCGCGCGCCAACCATAGTCCGTATATATGAGTGGACCAAGTGAGTGTGACGTCACCACAGCGTTCAGCGTCGCTCATATGAGGCTCGTGATACTAACGGTTACAGGAGCTAATTTTGAACCAGACTCCATATTTGGAAATCCGACACATTATAATATTGTTCTCTCAGCAAAAGCAAACTGTACCCGGACTTGTATTTAGTTTCATTCAGGCTTGTTTCATTCATCCTGCTTATAAAGTCAACTTACTCTTCTTTTTTTCTGGATTGTAGTGTCATAGGTAGAAATCTGTGCAGTTTTTAAATCTCTAGTCTTGTTCTGAGCATTTCTGCCATAAAACTGCGTTATGCTTAGATTAGCATGCTAGTCACCCACTGCTTAACCCACTGACCTTCCTGGCACCGTTTTATGTCTTTTTGATCTGTATTTTTTTATTTGTCTTTCACTAAGCAGAAAATGGTGAAATAAAGGCCTACAAATGTACGGAAGCCTTGAGCAGCAAGAAAAAAAAAGACACATCATTTGGGCTGTATTTTCTAAGCTTTTACATTTTTTTTATTGTTTTAAAAAAGCGGATCTAGGTAGCAATTGTGAATACCCTGTCTGTGGTCCCTTTGAGACCGAGCATAGGGGCGCTTTGACCACCATTCCACGAGAAAAACACGACCAAAAACAAAAAAATAACCCATCTATCTTAAAACTCAAACTCGGACCCTAGTGCAGCACTTTGCCACATTAGCTAAACAGGAGAAAAACATCAAAGTACAACTAACAGCACAACTTAAGGCAAGGCAAGTTTATTTGTACAGCACAATTTGTACACAATGTAAGTCAAAGTGCTTTACAGAATAAAAAATAAAAATATTAAGTTGTTTTCTAACGTTTCCAGACACTAATGAGTAAACCAGGAAGTGCGTTTTGTTTGTTAGACTCGTGGCTGTTGTAAAATGGGTTAAAGTGGTGTTAAGCTTCTTCAGTGTGAAGCAAATTGGTGTTTTACGTGGAAGTTCAGAACTTTCCCCCATCACTACACTAGTTTGTTGCCTTGACAGACTCACTGCCACAGTGAGATCTCCACCGAGGAAACACTGATCTGTGCCGTTTTTTGGCTTCTGACAGAATTCCACCTCCTCTAGCAACGGACTTTAGCTTCAGATGTGCCAGAGTTCAACTTTAAAGTCACAGTCATTTTGGTGCATGGCTCATTGACCGATCATCACAAACATTTGGTTGTTTGATGCAACGTTCTATAAACTGACACAAAGTTTAATATCGTCTCTGTCAGCACAAATAAACAAGTGAAAACATATTTTTACTATAACTTCATGAAATGGTGCAATAATTCAACCCCAACTGCATGATTTTTTTGGGACTGGGAAGATGAATATGGAAAGTTTGATCACAAATGTGAATACTTCAAAAACGATGAAAGTTATACTGGCTCCGTCAGGACATCATCGTATTCTTCATCTGTAACGTGTCCGAGTTCTTCTCCGTTCAGTCAGGGATTCTGTCCAAAAGAGAAGTGACACATTTCACTGATGCTGATTATTTTCTGTGTTAAATGACACTTATCAGGTAAACAGTAGGTTGAAGCTGCAGGAGCATTCACTTCACACAGGGCCTTTATTAGAAATACAAGAATCTGATGGGTCCCACAATAATATTTCTGTCTATAGATAATGGAGGTCAAAATAAATACAAAACAAATACTTCATACTCTTTTATCCATATGGTTTCACAGTGGACTGAATTCTTCTTAAAGAGTTAAATCAGTGGTTCTTAATCTTGTTGGAGGTACTGAACCCCACTAGTTTCATATGCACATTCACCAAACCGTTCTTAAATGATTACTTTTTTTTCAAAACATAGGTATATATATTTTATTGGTGCACACATGTGAATTCATATCGCACATATTCGTCCGACCACTTTCTTTTTTTGCTCGACATAGTTAGTATGAAAGGAAAATATTAAAAAAGAAATTACATGACACCATCACGACAGTCACAAGACTATTGCACGCACAAAATTTCCTGCAGCTAATAACGGCCAAGCGGGGCGTTACATCACGAATCATATGAGTTGGATGTGTGTCTTGGCCCCTGCCGAACCCCTGAGACTGACTCACCAAACCCCTGGGGTTCATTCAAATCCAGGTTAATAACCACTGAGTTAAATAAAGAGTTTACCTTGTCCTTCGACAACCAAATGGACACCTGTGGAGTTGCAGGAATGTGAGTATGCAGTGTAAATGGTGAAGACGCTCTGAATTAAATGCCTCTTTTTAATTAGGGCTCTGTCACACCTTGATGATTTAGCCAGCGTATGCCAACCTATCAGAACTTCCCTAAAACGCTGACATACGCTGAACTATGGATGTTTTTTTTTTCTCTCCCATTTTAGGCGTATACATAGCGTATTCATAAGTTGGGTTTTCAGTGGGTTTTCGCTGCCTATTCTGACATCCCAACCTTTAGACAACTAGGGGTGTGTTCAAAAAATCGATACGGGGATACATCGTCGTGGGCCTCTTGGCGATACACGTATCGATACGGAGGCGTCAGTATCGATATTTTACATGCAACAAACATTATTCATCAAGTTTCAGCAAACTGCGTCTGATAAGTGATCCTTGCAATGCGCATTTCGTATTGTCAGAGGCAGTATTCCTTCTGCACTACAGCCTTGTTAAGGCCATATCTTAAGTTTACTTTCATCAAAGGCAGCTGCATGTCAGCATACAGCCTTGTTAAGCCATGTTTACATTACTTAACATCCACCCGCGCGACGGCGGGCGATTACACAACATTAAAATGTCAAGCCAGATATTCACCGTACTTATTTTTCCAATATTGACATGCTATACATCGTTTGAAAGCTTAATTCCTCAGTAAAACAACCATATCATTCATTTTATGCCACACAGCGAGCCCAAAGAGCCATAACTTCTAATTCCCGAAAATATTCTAAACATATTTGCGCATTTCTTACATTTGAGCTGGTTCTGTCGGTCTGAAACGGGTCCAATCCAGGAATAGCTGTGCTCAATTAGTCCGTAACAGTCCACAGAAAAAGAATATCCAGTTGCTTTTTTCATAAAATAATTCCATGTGGAGAAATAATCCAGAAAGTCAGAGTTTGTCTGAATGGATGAGCGATGCATCTCTCTACTACTCTCGCTCTTGGTCCTTAGCATAGCTAAATGCTTAGCTCCTGTTAGCAGTGTGGGGTGTGTTTGTTTTCTCCACTCTTAGCTACAAAACAAGCGTATCCAGGCTTCGGTCCGGCTACGCGGCGCCGCACTACAGCTCATGGATAAAAGGAGCGCATCCAGTTAGCGGCATATTACGCATGACCGAGGGACAGTTCCACAGCAAAACCTCTTCAGTCATTGGTTCTTTCAGGAAATGATTGACAGATCTGAGTAGCCTATGAAAAGACGATTTCAGCGGTGGGCCCTATGTGGGGCAGAGGTGCTGTAGTGATAGTCTAGCTCCATGCGCTCTGTTTATGGAGACTCTCTCTCTCCTCCTTTTACGCACACTCACTAGTGGAGGCACAAGAGACATATGGAGCTAAATTTTTTGGCTTGTTTTAGTTATTTATCTTAAGAAAACATGCCTAAATTTCAGAAGATGGTTTATTTATTATACATTACATCTTATTACAGTTTGGAACATCTGGTACATATTTGAACACTTGTGCCGAGTGCGGGTGTTAACAGGTTAATCAAGGGCAGTTTCTGCCTTACAGCCTTCTTCTGTTACATTGTAACTGATGCGCTACACCAAAATAAAAATAACATTTGAGTAAACATCTGTCTTTTTTTTAAATTATAGGTTACGTAATGTAAAATATCGGGATACGTATTGCCTTGAAGACCATGTATCGGGATACCCCTGTATCGCCAATTGTATCGTATCAAGACACCTGTATCGCGAATCGTATCGCAAGGTTGTTGGCAATACCCACCCCTATAGACAACCCAGTATTACAACATGCCTCTATTTAGACATGCTGGTCTTCCAACACTTTTTGGGATTGCTATCCAACATGTCATATTTTACATCTCTCGCTGTCTATGGTGCTGAATGCAGCAGATCGATCAATAAGTGGGTTTGTGTAGAGCAGCGGAATATGTCTGCAGACCACAGGCTGTAGGTGAGAGGGTGGCATGAGCTGTTTCATGTTTAGAGTAAAACGAGACGCTTTGAGACTTTGAAGTGTTCAAAGATCAGAGCTCTGCACAGTTTATTTACAAGACAAAACTGTGTTATTATTTGTGAAATGTGGTGCAATACTTCAGATACATGGTTTTTAAAGCATAAAAGATTGGAGATAAAGTCCATAGGAAGTAGAGTCATGATCACTAATCTGCAGCTTCACACGCGGCTGGACGTAATCACACATGCGCTACTCTTGCCTTTTTACTTTTAAAGAACGCCTCAGATGGGTTTTATATTGCATTTTTTGTGGACTGGATGTCATCATTTGCGGAGGACAAACTCTATGGATAATGAGGGTGAGTAATAAAGTCTTCTCTTTGAGCTGACACAATGAATTACTTGGTTATTTAGACTTTATGGTGTTCTCCGCGGATCCAATTTACAATTTCTCTAAACGCAGTCAACACACCGTTATACGGTCCCTATAAGTTACAAACACGTTCAGTAAGTCCTGTGGTCATTTGGAACATGTCAAATACATCTGCATACGTCAAGATGCGTTGGAGATAAGTTCGATGTAAGTTACACACAGGTTATTGGTACACTAGACATTATCTCAACGTATTTGGACTTATGGGTATCTTACAGCTCGTGTGTGTGAACGTGTGTCAGTGATTGCAGGGATGTATGAACACACGCTGACATACGTCGGGAAATTTTAAACATGCTGAAAATTTTTTGCCGACCTTGCTGTATGTGGACGTATGCCAGCGTGTTTCAGCGAGCTTCAGCGTGCTCATAGCTTATACAAAACTCACCTATAACTTATCCAACGTACACCAGCGTATTTGCCAAATTTTTCATACATTGACATACACTGGTTAAATAGTCAAGGTGTGACAGAGCCTTTACCTTTTGATATTTCATATTATACCATTTTTGTTATTATTAAACAATGTGTTTTGATAAAGAGAGACTTCAGTCACTAAAACATCAGTAGCTATTCTCCCTGTTGTTTTCTCAAGTTCAGCACATTATTGCGTATTTTACACAAAGCCACCCACAAAACATTACAGCCCAATGTACATGAGGAAAAAAAAGAAATTTAAACTCATTTATATCTCTAATTCATAAATCTAATTTTAAAATGTATTACATAAAGAAATAGATCAGTAAACAAACTAAAAAATACATAAATAAACATCATTATTAAAAATAAAGATCATTGTGTAAAAAGGAATAGCTTTAACATAAAAAAATACTGGCAATGCAATCCATGCAACTATGGCTCATAAACTCGTGTGTTGCATGTGCTTTTGCACACACCCCTTATATTTCAACTCTGACGTTTTACAGAATTGAGATCTGAGAAAACGTTGATTAATTAGTCCTTAGCCCTTAATAGCAGTGCAGTTTGTTTAATAAAGCACTGTGGTTTAAAACACCAAAGGTCTGCACTCAGGTCTAAGAATATGGCGCCTATTTCCTGTAAATCATAATCTGTGATCTGAGTGAGCGCTGTTGTCGTGGAGTGTAACACAACTAAAAATACTCACAGGTAACAAACAAAATGCTCTGTTTTTACCTGACAATGATTCTCTATTATTTTTAATCAGATGAATTATTTTTGCTGTCTTCCATTGTACAGGAAAATAGTTCATCTTAAATGAATTATGTGAGAAACAGCTGAAGCAGTTAATTCTGCATCATCTTTAATTTAGTTTCAAGATTTCAGTACCAGCTAGTATAGCCTTGCTTATCTGTAATAATTCTTTAACATGATTTTGTGTTACTGTGTTGAATTAGAATTTGCGCTGTTTGTGTAATAAATTAATAAAATAAAGTACGACATAAATGTGCACTCACTGATGAAGAAGAAGAGCAGAAGTCCGGCCATGGCACAGGTAGCAGTTCAGACTCACAGTGTCAGAATAAACTCAGCTCTGGGTGTGAAGGAAGAGGAAGTGAGAGAGAGAGACCATCACAGTCATAACCAGACTGACAGCCACACGTCCATGAGATGCTCATGGACGTGTGCATAAGCAATTATAGCAACTGAGTGAAAAATGTGTGAATATACTGACCTGTACTGAGCTATTTGTAAAACAGATGCAGGCTTCTGCTGCAGCACAGATAAACCATCGAGATTGTTGACCGTGTGGTACAAATTAGATTGTCAGTCGAAGCCATTTTCAGAGACAGGAAGGAAGTCTGCAACCCACAGGCTGTAGGTAAGGGGGTGTTCTAAAAGAGTTCCTGCTGAAAAACACAAGAGCTTAAAGGTTAGGCATTACTGCTGCAGAATCATAGTATGAAATACATCTTCCCAACCTTCAGCCTTTCGTGATCCAGTAAACAAATATAGCTTGAAAGCACATCCTTCCTCACAACTGCACTGCCTCGAGTGTTCCACAGTCCATCCATTTTCTTCTGCTTTATCTGAGGCCAGAGTCAACAGTCTGAGCAGAGATGCCCAGAGCTCACCTTTCCACACACCCTTCCACCAGCTCTTCCAGGGGCCTGCAGAGAGACATACTCCACCATGTCCT
This sequence comes from Odontamblyopus lacepedii, assembly GCA_034769755.1. NCBI lineage: Eukaryota > Metazoa > Chordata > Actinopteri > Gobiiformes > Gobiidae > Odontamblyopus > Odontamblyopus lacepedii. The sequence continues at coordinate 36,696,321 of CM068354.1, read as the reverse complement.
GGATCTTCTTGCCTCCGAGCTTTCCAACCACCTCAGTGACTTCGGCCTGTGTCACCCTCTTCCAGTTATAGGGCCACAGTTGCCATGTGAAGACTGAACACTTTAAGACCTTTAGCCACGGTGGCGTCAACAATAGAGCTGGAGAGGTGCCTGTTGAAGCTGTGAGTCATCCAGACACAGTGAAATTCTCTAGGACTCAAACCCTCAACCTCTGGTTTTGAGAGTTAACTACTCCATCAACTCTCCAAAATATTGTGTACAAACATTTCTATTTTGGCTTTCCGCTATCAACTATGAGGACTTTCAGGTTTTAACAAAAAACTAAATATTTATCCAGATATTTTAGAAACAATGTCCATTTTCCAAGTATATTTTTCAGCTCCACAGGCCTTCAGGATATTGTGGTGTTATCTGAACACAGCTATCACATATATATTTTTATTCCTATTTTCGGAACACTTTGCTCTCATGCACACTGTGATCCAGCTGAACTTAAACAGGAAGCTGTAACCTGATCAGATGAACCTAAAACATCATGTCCAGCACAATGTTCTTTGCCTCAGGTCCTTCTGTGTCCACATCTCCTGTTCCTCTCACACGCTGCCAAAAGGAAAGAAACTATAATCTATTACTCTTGTGGATCAATATATCAAATTAGAAATCACAGTATTGATCAAAAATTACTTAATAAAAGAAGCAAGTCCTGTGAGTCAAAGGTTGGAAAACTGTGGTGCCCAATCAGTCAAACTTTACAGAGATGAGGCCCAAAAACCAAACCTCCACCAGGACACAGGGCCCAGGGGAGATGAGGCCCAAACACCAAACCTCCACCAGGACACAGGGCCCAGGGGAGATGAGGCCCAAACACCATCCCTCCACCAGGTTCCCACAGAGGAAACACTAGAAATCCTAAAAATGATAAAGAAATATGAGTTCAAGGTAATAATACACCTAAAATAAATACATGTAATAAAATATGTATATTAAAAACAAGTCATGTATACAGTTTCAATCAAAAGCTAAGCTAAATGAGGTATAAGGAGCCTAATTCCCTGCTTCTTTCAGTACTCCGCCGTAAACATGATCACAACAAAGTGCTGCAGTCTGTTGGTTCTGTGGACAGCAGCAGATCAGGCTATGAGCTGCAGTTTTTTTATATTATTTGGAAGAAAATGGCCACGTAATGCTGCCGAATCCCATATCCCATATCAAAAAGTAGCAGCAGTATCAGTTTCATTATTATCATTAAAAAATGGGCATAAGGACCTAAAACCACAGCAGGACTTTCTCCCCTCCGCTCTCTCTCCTCTTCAAACGTCGTTACGCTCAGAGATTTCCATCCACACACAGCGAGGAAGAAGAAAAAAACCTGACTGACGCTTCGTGTGTGACGTTGAGCCCAAAAGTTTGTGATGGAGACGTTTTATTGAAGCCGAGAGTCGAGAGGGGACGAGGCGCTGAAGAGGAGAAAGTTCCCGCTCGAGGGCGAAGTCAGACTTTCACGGAGGAGACAGTAAAGCCAGATTTATAGTTCTGCATCAAAACGTGTTTGTGTGGACGTGCGCACATCTACGCACAGCGTCTGACCGCGGTGCACCTCTGAAACTTTCTAACGACGCAGACAATAAGGGCTGTGATTGGTCCTCTCCACCGCTCTACATTTCCGGTGATCTGCTCATTATAGACTTTGAGTAATAATGTGTTTAAAGCAGCTTTGTGTACATTTGTTTACGTTTTACAGAAACAAAACTTAAAACCACATGGCTCATTTGCATACAGTATAAGCGCTGATAAAAACAGCTCGTGCGCTGACGCTGATGTGATCGAACGCGCTGCAAAGTTTGAAAACTTGTGCCTCATCTTCAAATATAAAGCTGCTCTTCTGTTTCTGAAGGGTTTAGCTGCAAACTACAAAATAAGTCTTAATTAGTCACAGTCAGGGCTCTACAGTGCCCCCATTTCACTCACATTTGCGAGTAAATATTTCGGTGTGCGAACGAGGAAATCAAAACAGTCGCACCAGTGCAAGTGCTTCTGCAGCACAATAAGGAGCTGCGCACAGACGTAATGTGAGTTAAACGTTCTAAATATGTCAGACATTAGGGGCAAACTCACACTAGGACTGTGGAACCTGCCCAAGCCTGGATCGCCCTTAAAGCGCCTCACGCTTGCCCAGCGCGAGCGCAACTGAACCGTGCCCGGGCACAACACCTCCGACCTCGCACGACTCCAGCATACGAGCTCCACGTGTCCGGCCGATATCACTGATACGAACAAACTCCGCTTCAAAACACACACACGCCCCCTTAAACGAGGAGTGTCACCGCAGCAGGACCCACACCTGCCCCACCACTCACAGACACCCCCGTGCTGCTGGACTTCCTTCTCCGCTAAAGCGAGAGTTTTGTCTTAGTCTTGTCTCAGACTCGAGCGCATTTGGACTCGGTCTCATCACAGATTCAAGGTCTGAATACTGAGTGCGGTAATTTTTCATTACGGCCGCTGCCTTCGGCAATAAACTTGTACCGGTGTGCGGGACCTGTGCACTGGAGCTCGCGCACCCTCGTGTACCAGTGTGTATCACAGGGCAGGTGAAACATCCCACCTGTCCATCCGTCTCACATCAGATACACCAATATTAATTTTATGTCCGTGTCCGCACAGAGCAGAGCTACAGCACAGAGCAGGTGATATGTGGGCTGAAGTTTGCCTAAGAAAATGCCAAATAAATCTGTTTGTCACAATGTGTAATAAAAGTAATTCTGATTCTGATTCTGTGCGTTTGGTTTGGTAAATGTGCAGAGGCTAAAAACCACTGTAAAAACAGTAAGAGAATGTAACTTCAGTTAGGAATTTGAAAAAAACAGGTTTAAAAATCCTGCACACTTTTTACACTTTTTTACACAAGTGCCAGTGGAAGTTCTCTTAAAGAAGAGGATCTTAAACTGTGGGTGAAGGTCCAAAAAGGGCCACAGAGTGTTTCAGTGCAGTACAGTTTGTTTGGCTTATTTTAAGTCTAAATATTAATCAGATAAAATGAAGATATATTTATAAAAACACTGCGATCATGCAGGAAAAGTACAGTCATAATTCTTTTCTTTTTTTTTTTTGTATTCAATTTATTCAGTGTTGGTGTTGGTGTGCATACGTTCTGCACTGTAATAATCGTTCAAAACGAAAACCTAGTTGTGCCCCCGTTTTTTTTTCTGTGCTCCTAAAATTTTTTACTTAGGGGCACATGTGCTCCTGAAAAAAAATTTAGCGTAGAGCCCTGGTCACAGTAATACCTTATATCCCTTTAAAATGCTGAGGCGGTTTAACGGTATCAAATTTTGGATACTGCCACACCCTACCATGTGTATCTATGTATAACTTTATTTACTGACTCAAGATACACATTGTAAATCTACGTTCATATATAAACCCACCAGCACACACACGCACACACACACACACACACACATAAAAGAAAAAACCTACAGTGATGTAAGGTCTGGTAGAATTAAAATCCATACATCTGATTCTTCCAACATTTCTAGGTGTCAGAGTAATATTGGGTGTCACTTTCCTTAATATCAGTCAAACACGTTCTAATTCCATTTCTTGATTGAATTAACCTACACACAAATTATTACATGAGGTTCCTTGTTAGAGCCTGGGACATGGGAATATTTGCAGTCCCAAATAAACCACTTTCCCCCCCTTGGGGTCTTTAACAATATTCTAAGAGCATCATTGTTTGCCACTTTAATCTTATTCATCTTTGCTTTGTTGTCATTCCACCATAGTTGAGCTGTGTACAGTGGAGTGCAGTATGATCCAAAAAGAGTCGTTTTGACAACATTTGTACACATGTAGAATTTGCGTGAATACAGTTTAGAGCACTGACGCTGGATGTCGTCTTCATCACAGGAGTCATTTCTAATAATATGGCCCAAGTATTTTGTTTTTGTTAGATTAGTCGGCTGATTCTCCTTTAAATAAAAGGAGGGGAAGCGTAACTTTTGATCCTCCTTAGTCCTGACAATCATGACCACACTCTTTGTTGAATTGTACCTGCGATCATACTGTCACTATCACCAGTTTCGAAAGTATAATTGGAGAACTGAGCACAGAGCCGTGGGCGTGTACAGGAGGATGTGAGAACAACGAAGCGATGACGCCTTAAACACAGGACAATAACGATGACTCAAACAAGCGCGAATCACTCCAAATCCAACTTCGAGAGCGTAAACAAGAAGGAAAAACTTGTATAACTGTCAATTTTGTACAATATGTCTTCTTTAAAGGTTCAGTTTGTTTAGTTTGTTTTTTATACCTGACATTTTCGACTGCTCCCTTTCGTCCTCGGAGCGGTCACAAGATGTTCAGCTGTCAGATGATTTAAACACAGGCGTTGGGGCTCTCCTCCCACCAGTGGAGACAAGACAACAGTGCCATCTGCTGTCCAACTTCTTCAGGACATGAACCCTCGCTTCCTTCTCCTCGGTTCCTCACCACGGAAAGAAAGGGTAAACCCGAGGGAGGCTTCATGAGCAGACATCGGAGAAAAGAATCAAACTTTATCGGTCTCAGTGAGGAGTTTAGATCCTTTCTCCTCGCTTTGTCTCCTCTGTGGGTGAGACTTCTTCACCTATTTCCTATAGAATCAAGGAGAAGGAAGCGAGGAAAGAGAAATGAGATGCAGCCCTGATGTGGGAGAGTAAAAAAAAGCCCCCTCATCCCATGTTTACTGTCACGGCTTAATTGAAATACTTGATACATTTATATAATTATGCCCAGTCTCTTCCTATTTTTTTCTACATATTTTGAGTTTATTATTACCATTTATAATTACTTTTTTGTTAGTATATTATATTGGGATGTGTGAGTTACTGTGTTTCAATAATTTCCCTTGTGGATCAATAAAGTTTGTCTCACCCACGTCTAATAACAACTAAACTTTGATCTAGAAAAATAATCCACTAGAATAATTTATTGGAAGACTGAATTAGCCTCATTGAACTGTTTTTCAATGCATTTTTTGCAATGAAGACACCTGAAAATGAATAAATGCTCGAGCAGTTTGTTAAAAGCCACACTGAGGACGGTCATTTCAGTGCAATCGTGTATTTGTTTCTGTAACTGGAGCTTCATTTATCCCTGAGAGAATTCATACTATAAAAGGTAATTTACTACAAACTACTGTCACATAATTATGAATACAACTAGGTGATCTTTTTTTCTGCAGCGTGCATGTCCTAAACCCGTGTGTGATTTCTCTTTTTATTTAATAACATAATAATAATAGTGATTTAATAACATGAGAAGGGTTACATAAAGCCGTGGTTGGACATTCTTCAGATACCATCACTGGGGTCATGCTTTTGGATGATAACGGGTTCGTAAAGAGCTGCAGGCTGGACACAAACTGACCCAATAACTCTGAAACCAGCTCTGAAAGAACAGAAAGTCCCAGCGGGTATTCACCTCATGTTTTTTTGTATATAAATGAATGAAATGTTTATTATTGTGTCTTACGTACATATGGCCAGCCCGTTCATGGGTTTATAAAACACCACACAAACAAATTCATTTGAACAGTTTAGTCTGTTGTTTCTTCCAGGCTTTACACAAAAATGGTGCCAACTTATAAATATTAGAAGTAAACATCTATTTCATCTTGTTGCAAAAGGAGAAATTCAATTTGTCAACTGGACAAAAGTTTATTTTTATATCTGCCTGAAGGGAGTGAGTGGGTCATGATTCTGCTATTATGACCCCACACTCACAGAAGAAACTGTAAACAAGTAGACTAATTTCATAGTAGTTAGCTCCTCCCATTCAGGCAGATTTAAGGCAGTGTCCTCCAGTGTCTGACCAGAACTGAAGCATCTTGGACGAGCTGAGAAACATATTTGACTAAATAAACGTTGTCCGGTTGACAAATTGAATTTCTCCTTTTTCCATGAATTCTACATGGACGACTGAGGGATTTGGCGGCACGGTGGCTGAGTGGCTAGCACTCATGCCTCACAGCAAGAAAGTTGCGGGCCTTTCTGTGTGGTGTTTGCATGTTCTCCCCATGTCTGGATGGGTTTCCTCTGGGCTCCGGTTTTCCCCATCAACCCAAAACATGCACTGTAAGTTGTGTGAGTAAGTGATGGTGGTTGTCGGAGGGACCGTTGGCGCCGGTTGGCTTGGCAGCCGCGCCGCCGTCAGTGTGTCCCAGGGCAGCTGTGGCTACAACAGTAGTTTACCACCACCGCGTATGGAGTGAATGAAGAATGCTCTGTAAATAATCCTCTGTAAAGCGTCTTTGTGACATCTGTCTGTGAAAAGCGCTATATAAATAAACACTTACTAAAACACACTCTGAAACTACTCTGAAACTAACATACCTACAGTGGGGATTGGAAGTTTGGGCTCCGCTGGTTAAAATTTATTTACATGTGCAAAAAGAAGCCAAGGAAAGTTGGAAAACATCTCTAAGAGGCATCAAATTACAGATAATACATTCTTATATTTAAAATCTCAGATCGTCTTTCTTTTGTTTACACTCTGAAAATAACAGAAAAGGGAAAAAAGCATCTGCAAAAGTTTGGGCAGCTGCAGAGTTTATAGCAGCGGCCCCTTTGGAAAGCTGAGACCCGACAGTGTCATGAGTTGTTCACAGTCATCGTCTGGAAAAGTGATGTCAATCTCAAAGGTTTTAAATGCTCAGACTCATCTGACCTCGCCCCAACAATCAACAACATGGGTCCTTCAGTTGTCTAGAATACTGAAAACTGAAAATAGTTGACGCTCACAAAGCAGGAGAAGGCTATAAGCAACGATAAACCTGATGCATTTTGGAAACAAGTTCTGCGGACCGATGAAGTTTAACTAGAACTTTTTGGCCCGAATGAGCAAAGGCACGTTTGGAGAAGAAAGGGCACAGAATTTAAAGAAAAGAACCTCTGTCCAACTATTAAGCCTGGGGGTGGATCAGTCATGCTTTGGGGTTGTATTGCAGCCAATGGCACAGCGAACATTTCACGAGTAGAAGGAAAAATGGATTCAATAAAATTTCAGCAAATTTTGGATGCTAACTTGACACCATCTGTGAAAAAGAGAGGATGGCTTCTACAAATGGATAATGATCCTAAACACACCTCAGAATTCCCGGTGGATTACATCAAGAGGTGTTAACTGAAGGTTTTGCCATGGCCTTAACAATCTCCTGACCTTAACATAAATGAAAATCTACGGATCAACCTTGAAAGAGCCGTGCGTGACAGACAGTCCAGAAATCTCAAAGAACTGGAAGACTTTTGTAAGGAAGAATGGGCGAAGATTCTTGGCTGGCTACAAAAAGCGTTTACGAGCTGTGATACTTGCCAGTGGGGGCAGTACAAGGTATTAGCTCTGCAGGGCGCCCACACTTTTGCACACACCATTATTTTGTTTTCTGTTATTTTGAAAGCGTAAATGACGGAAATAAAATCAAACTTTTTTTTTTGACAAATCATAAGAATATCTCATCTGTAATTTGATGCCTTTTGGAGATTTTTCCATCTTTCCTTGGCTTCTTTACTCACATTAATACAAATTTGTACCTGGGGTGCCCAAACATTCAATCCCTACTGTAATTGATTACAGTTTCTGTTTGTGAGCTAGAGTGTGAACTGTGCCTGTCATATTAGCAGAATCATTCAGGCCCCTGATGGAGCTTTTACACCTCTGGACCTGACCTGGGTATCACTATTGTTTTCTTAGTTTTCAATATGCAAACTAATCAATCAACCACCCATTATGGGCCTGAATGACACCGTTAAACCTTCTCAGCATTTTATAATTCTTAATTAGTCACAGTAATACCGTATTACTGTGACTAATTATGAACTATTTTGTAGCTGCAGCTAAACCATTCAGAAACAGAAGAGCAGCTTTATATTTGAGGATGAGGCACAAGTTCTGATCAAACCAAACTTCACCAGTGCGTATCTCCCTCCATTTAATGATCTGGGACTCGCCAAGACAAGAAAAGCGCAGAAGAGGCAGTGCTACTTTTTGATACCTTGGAATACCGTACGCCCAATATACGCCCAACACTGCTAGTCAATGAATAATATAAACAAATATATAAAATAATAATATAAGTGTACATGTATGCCTGATCCACGTGTTTTAAGATAGAAGAAGCAGCTAGTTCTTCACAGTGTTTCCCCCAAAATCCTGTAAGATTTGATGGCAGAATTATTTTTTATTTAAATAACTTGTCTCTTTCAATTTGTGGAGTTTAAGTGTCACTTGCCTGCATTTCATTTCCAAGCAGTCATTTGGATTAGAAAAGTTTCTTATATAGGTTTATGGCAATACAATGAGCAGCAAAGTCTAATTCTGTAACCTAAACAAGAAATAGCCCTTCGTGGAAAGTGTAAAAATGGGCAAGGTACAAACCCGAGGCACGACGACTGAATATATTAAAAGTCCTTTACTACATCGAGGGTGAGCCGGGACCCTTACGCCCAGATGAAAGACCATCTTGCTGGTCGAAAAGCGTTTTTTATTTATTTTATTTAACCGTTATTTAACCAGGTAAAGACCCACTGAGATCCAGACCTCATTTACAAAGGTGATGTGGCCAAGTGGTCAACAGCACATGTCAAGAGCAGAAAACAACAATCATTAAAAACAAGAAAGCAGCAATCAATTGAGATACACATCAATTCTGAAGGCAAAGTGCAGTGAATGTAGAAAATATTTCAAAAGTGCAGTAGCTGTAACAGTTTAAAAAGATAAAGTGCAGTAGTTGTAAACAATAGATGATAAAATGCAATAAAATCTTTTGCAATGACAACTTAAAAACACAGGCACTGATGAATAGAGGTTTTATGGCCTATTGCGTAACAACGAAAAGCTTTAAATGAGACAAGTTCAGATATTTTCACTTCAGTTTGGAGGGTGTTCAAGCTGAAGGAGCAGAGAAGCTAAAGGCCTGTTTTCCCAGCTCAGTCCGTTGGCGTCCCTCGATGTAATAAAGGACTTTTTCAGTCGTGCCTCGGTCTTGTACCTTGCCCATTTTTGCGCTTTCCACTAAGGGCTAGTTCTTGTTTATATTTCAACTTAACCCTGGTAGAGCACCTGCACTGCTACTTTTGGACTGTTTTATGACCCGGTGAAGCGCTCTGCCTCCTCTCTTCATCTAATTCTGTGATGTTCCAGACCACTGGGGTTCACCATCGTCTCCTGAATTAATCTGAAACGTGTTTTTTTTTCTTTCTGTTCCCACATCCACAAACCTCACACAGTGCAAATTTAATGTACTGTTTATCTTTTGAGGCGGTACTTTTCGTTTAAAGTTCAGGAATCACAGTTTTCTACAGTAGCAGTTGTTTTATTTAAATGCCTCAACCTCAATAATAAAACATTGGATTTATATAGCGCTTTACAAGACACCCCAAAGCACTTGAAACCTTGACACTTCTTCTACGGCGGCTCGTGTGTCATTCCACCCTCTGCTCGTGTGGTGAGGAGTCCGTCGTTTCGCTCGGCTGTGGTCCGGAGGAGAGGTCTGAGGAAAATCCCAGCGCATATTCTCAAATCAGCGACATTCCTGGAGTAATTTGGAAATGAGGCGTTTGGTGAACTTCCCTTTTCCTGCGTCGGGAGCATCGGCCTCTTTGGCGGTTTGTCCAAATACGTCACTTTACGATACACACAGCTATGATAACACACAGGACGTTGGAATAGTGTATTTACATAGACCTGTGAACTTTCTCAGATTTGAACAATAAAAAATAAACATAAAACGTCATATATATGAATTTAAAACGCACGAGTCTTGGTAATCTTTTTTTTTTTTACCAGTTTATGTATCTATGCTGACAAGGCAGGTCCGTTTGTATGGCGTAATTCATACACAAATGAATTCAAAGTGCTTTAAAGAGTAAAAAAGACATGAGTAAAATCACAATATATACAAATAAAACAAAAATAAATTATTAAAAGGTGCATTGTGTAGCTTTTTTTCTTTCCTTTCTCTTTCCCTTCTCTCTGTTACTTTGTCTGGAATGTTTCACACTACGGCATTAAACCTTTCTATCACCATGGAGACCGAACCGGGCCAAGTTACAGGTCAGATCTGTGGAAAGGCAACGGATTTGATAGGTGGACATTTTAGACATTATTGATGACAATTGATGAGTATTTTTAGAACTAAATGATCAATTTGAAATTTTGTGTTTATGGAAATTAGAATGAATAAATTTTAGATTTTTTTTTTATGTTTAATGATGAATTGGACTGTGGTTATTTCAAGGTGTCACTGTTACACTGTTATTGATAGAATGTTGTTTTTTAGAGGCGTTTATTGTAAATAGGCTCTTAAATGTCTCTGTACCCCAGGCCTGCAGATGGAAAGAAGCTAAATCTGGCAAAGAGCGTCTTTTCTCACACTTAATGCTGGGCGGCAGCGCTTTGGCCACATCCTCCACCTGAGACTTCTCTGTTTCGTACAAATAGTTTTGCTTCCTGTAGTTTTTCTAACGTTACGGCAGTGGCCACAGATTATGAAAAATACAAGTTGTTGGAAAGGCAGTAGGTTGGTGAGGAGCGCCCACTAGTGGTGCTGATAGTTAATACACATTTTAGTTTAGAGCACGCTGCACCGCTGTTTAATGAGTTCACAAGGCTCGAGCGCGCAGTCATCTGTTAGCTCAAGTTGTGCGTCGCTGACAAAGAAGTAAGTTATGTTTTTCAGGGCTGTTTAGATGTTTTATAATTCTTTTAGTATTGTTTATGCAAATCGGGGTATGTTGTTTATGTTTGTTATATATCATCTGTTCAGTTTTCGATCTGTAAGTAAGTTAGCGTAGCTTAGAAGCTAATGCTATTTCGGGTGTGTCATGCCGTGTACATTCATTATTTATAGTTAGATTACGTCTTTATTCAGTCCCTCCTATTTAGTCACCCTGTGTTATGTATGTATGTTTTTGAGTTTACTGTGTTGCTATATAGTGCAATAGACTTAATTTGTTTTATTCTTTCTTTTTCTTTATAGACCACACACACACACACACACTCACACCCAGAGTGTCCTGTGATGATGCTCGAGTTTCAATAAAACCCTAAAATTACCATCTGCATCCTGTCTCCTGTGTCCTGACCGACACTCCAGGGCGAATATCACTCACCGGACTAAAACCTATACAGTCCTTAAGCCTAAGAGATAGTACCATCTTTAATACAAGTTCACTAGGTCACAAAGAGCATTTATCACGCAATTAAAAGAATATGTATTTGCACATTGTTAATAGCGAGATATTTTTGACAGCACTAATTATAACATTAAAGGTGCATTGTGTAACTTCTGTGGTGGAGGGTCTGTTAATGCTGATGTTTTTCTTCATGGAGATGTTATTGCTTTGTCTGGAATGTTGCACAGTGCGACATTAAACCTTTCTATCTTCAAGGAGGCCAAACCAGGCCAAGTTACAAGTCAGATCTGTGGAGAGGCATTTGATAAGTGCACACATTTTTTTATGACAATGAATTTGAAATGTGGTATTTATAGAAATTAGAATGAATACATTTTGATTGTTTTCCATGTTTAATGATGAATTGGACTGTGGTTAGTATAAGGAGTCACTGTTATTGATGACATTTTTTTTTCAGAGGTGTTTAAATCGGCTCTTTAATGTCTCTGTGCCCCAGGACTGCAGAGGGAAAGGAGCTAAATCTGGCAAAGAGCGTCTTTTCTTTCAGAGACGAATGTTTTCTGTGCATTGGTTTTGTTTTAAATAAATAACAAAACACAAGTAAACAAGAAGAAATCAAGATTGAGGTGATTTAGGTTAAAATAATAATAATTTAACTATAATCAAATCAGAAGGTGCTGCAGTTTAGTTGGTGGTAAACACTTGTAAATAAATGTGTCTTCAACGGACCCTTCAAGTGCTCTAGTGTCTCAGCAGTGCCCCCTGATGGTTAAAGGAAGACTGTTCCAAAGTTTGAGAGCTGCCGGAGAAGACCCGATCCCGTTTGTGCTCAGTCTGGAGGACATGGGCACATTATTGGTGCGTATTAACCCCTCCAGACCTAATTTATTTATTTATTTATTTAAAAGGGACAGTGCGTATTGATGAACATACAATGTAAATATGCCAGAATTAGCCCATTGGCTACTTTCCTAAGGGCAAGTTTTGTTCTTGTTTGTCCTTGCCTGGATTTTTTCTTAATTTTGCGCTTAAAACCCCCACTTTTACCCCCTATTGAAGTGTTCTACATCCTTTTGTTCAGTACAACTTGTTATTTCACAATCTGCTGCTGTAGTTGTGTCATGTGGCTGTAATAAAAGCTACAGGACCAGAAATACAAATGAAAAAAAGAAGAAAAAAATACACACCTTTTTTCATACAAAACTCACAGCAAACATGTGTAAACAGTTTTTTGGACATAAAGAACTGCTTAATTTAGGACCTTAGCTACAAAAATGCAGTTCTGGAAACAGCTCCTGTCAGGTCCAGGGCCAGAGCCACAGCACTTCTGCATTTCCATGGTGGAAATTACATTTGGATTTGTTAATTTTAACTGAAATAAAAATAAAAATAGCATGGCTTGCACAATTACGCAGACCAAGTTGCGTAATTTGCCATTTATTTGAGAAATAACTGCACTTAGAGCGGCTTTTTCAATTGTTACAAACACAGACGCTCAGAGCAGACGACCATTTTGACACGCTTTACTCTGGCAAAGTTTGGGCCGATGAAAATGGACCGAGTACATGAGTTGGGCGGAAAACAAAGTGCCTATTGGACACTCGTTCTCCCTGTGTCATGCAGCGTGTGATGTAGGATTATGCCGGAAATATACTCGAAAAAGTACGTTTCTATCTCTTGCGGTCGGAAAGTTATGCACAATTATATAAAACGTATTCCCAGGTATCGTATATATATGATGCCGTCAGTCTGGAAGGGTTAACTGTCTTAACGGCAGCAGAAAGGGTCCCAGGACTGACCCCTGGGGCGCCCCACGGGTCAAATGTGACCTGAGACACAGTTACCAACTTCAACAAGTCCTTCCTGTCTTCTAATTTAGGGCAGAGTCAGAAATGCCCACCCAGTCCTGTCATGTGTGTAAGAGGAACCCACGAGGGAGGTTACGGTTAAGTGCTTCCTCTGCCACAGTCGTAAAGGGGTGTAGTTTCTTAATATTAGGTTCAAAATAACAGCGCAGGTCTTTAGAGCAGAACGCCTTGTAATTGTGCTCATGGAACTGTTTAACTACTCTTCTTGTGGTACAGTCATGGTTAATGGTTAAGCCAAATACAGCGGTTTTACAAATAGAGCAACTCTCACGGATAAATAAACGTTTTATGCTCTGGAGAAACTGTTTGGAAATGTGGGAAATACGTTTTTTTACGGCCTTAAAAACAAAACGAGTTCATTGAAATGGGTTTTGTAACAGTCCAAAGTTATTCCTCACGTACCTTATGCGTTCCGATAATTATCCATTAATTATTCACCGCGATGAGTTTCCAAGAGCGTTTCACAACTCTCGGGAGACCAGCGTGAGTTTTCCCGTCACTGTGAAGCTAACGACAACTAGCATGCTAACAAACACTTCCTGATTATCGGACAGTAAACCGCAACAGACTTATTTTGACCTCAAGAGCTGCTTATAAAATATATCTGGGGCAAGACAAATTTGCTCAAATACCTGGAGAAAAAATTGGTCCTTTAAACAAAACACAGCTGTATTTTTATTTTTTTTTGCAGAATAAGACATAAACAGGAGAGCTAATAAAAAGTAGATTGAGTTGTTCATTCCCCCCAACATGCTATGAACTTACCTCTCTGTGACCTCTCCGTGACCCTGAGCTTCATCTTGTGTTTGTCCTGGTCCTGAAATAGAGCGGAGGAGTCACCAAAGACACGTGTGGTCTGCTGGAGCTGGAGCCAAACTAAAAACATTTTCGTACTGGTCCACAGAGCGGGACCGTGTTTAGACTACCCATAATGCCCCCCTCCTCACCTCCTCTATACATAACGCCCCGGGTCTCACCTGCTCTACCCACAGCCCACTTCTCCACAGCTCCAGCGACACCACAAACTCCTGCTCTCCTCTCTCCCAGCGGATGTTTTCAGAGTTATTTTCTCGCACCATTTTCTTTCATTTGTAGATTTTGTAAATTTCTGTTTTCACCTACCACCTGTTTCCACCCACAGATCTATTAATTTGCCCTTCATGGACAAAAAAACAAAAAAACATTCAGAGACAGGACATCCCTTCATATATTTTACCATTTTCGATCAATATTGCAATTTACAGTGGACAAAATGTAACAGTGATCTACATGTGGCTACCAAACCAAAAGCATATACCGTAAAATACTAAATAAGAGCCGTGTCCCCTTTAAACACCGGGTTCAGGTGTATATTTGTATATTTTGATAAATAATAATAATGCTTCCAAATAAACAGCGAGTCTAATGTTGGTGCTGAAGACAGAAGTCGTGCTGCAGCAACAGGAGCAGGACTGATGCTCGTGTCGTCTCCACACAAACCAAACTTAAAACCGCACGGCTCATTTGCATAAATTATAAGCGCTGAAAAAAACTGCTGGCTCCTCCTGATGCGGTGGATGAACGTTCTCGCTCTGCTGCTCCACACTCGCTGCGTCTGTCTTTGCTAAAGAAATGTCTGCATGTTGTGGGAGGGTTTGAACGACTTTCTGTAATTCAGGAGTCGCTTTCAAATGTGGGAAACTCTTCGCTCCGTAGATATTTTGTTGTAACATTTCGAATGAACTCGCCTACGTCTGTGTAGAAAGTTGCCTAAATTATAGTTATACTGGTTAAAAGAATTTGAGTACTGTATTTTTCGGCCTATAAGTCACACTTTTTTCAGGGTTTGGGTGGTTCCTGTGACTTATACTCAGGTGTGACTTATATATTACATTTTTCACACTGACAGTCCATAGACCAAATATATGAATCGTATATATGAATCAAAAATGAAAAAACAAATCATTATCCGTTTTTTCATTTTGGTTTTAGAGACAAATAATAAAGAAAAGAGTTGTTTTTTCGTTTTCTTATTTTTGGTTCTATATTGAAAAATGAATGATACATGGATTCTTCTCTATTGGGTTGTTTTTATTACTATAACTTCTATAACTCGCCTTTCAAGATGAAATATCGGTTCTTGGTGTCTGATTTTATAAAATAAATTTCCCCAAAAAACTCCGGCGTGACTTATACATGTTTTTTTCTTCTACATTACGCATTTTTTGGCTGGTGTGATATACTCCTTATAGTCAGAAAAATACGGTACCAGATTTTCCCAGTTTTGTTGGGTTAGATTTTTGTGAGGAAGAAATGAATCGTCCCAAATTGCCGCCTGGTCTCAAATAAACGCCTGGTCTATGAAGTGACTGAAACAAATAAACTCTTATTTTGTATTTTACGGTATTTTACTCATGTAATGTCTCTGTCTCCTTTTAATTTTTTTTTTTATTATTTTTGTTTTGACTTGTTTGTATTGTGATTTTAATGTATTTCTTATTCGGTAAAGCACTTTGAATTACTTTGTGTATGAATTGTGCTGTACAAATAAACTTGCCTTGCCTTTAATATATTGTTTAAAGGGCCCATATTGCGCTATTTTCTAATCTGTGTTATATACGAGTTGTGTTTTTTTTCTTTCACATGTTTAACACACATCATTCCAACCCTGGAACAACCAATCTCTACTGAACAAAAGCTAAAAGGAGCTGTTAACTTGAAAACTACCGCTTCACAAGGTGGAACTGAGCATTTTTAGCTTTGGAGGTATTAACTAATAATGCAGGATTGCTCCAACATGAGTGAATGAAACCAAACACAACTCCAGGTATGTTTTTGGACACTATAACGTGGTGAATTTTGTGTAATCTAGGACCTTTAAATGTGCCCTAGTTGCTCTTTCCTTTCTGAACATTGTGAAACCGCCCGCCGTGTGTTAAATCACAGGAGCTGCTTCTGTATTAGCTGTTTGTTATCGTGTTCAGGCCTGAGCGGGGAGCGTGTTTATTGAATATTTACGACTCCACAGCTGTGCCACAGGCCATGAGATTGGGAGGGATTATATGTAACTGTATTATGTAATTACAACAATGTACAGAACAAATTGCATCAGATTATTTGTTTAAGGCTTTGCTGGAGGGGCTGTGTAAGAGGAAATAAAGCTTTATCCAGCAGCTTGCCTACAATATTCCACAGACTTCATAGATTTTAAGCAGGTCAGGGGAACGGCAAGCTCATAACACAATAGGGCAGGGAATCGTAGGGTCCCTCACAATTCAATATAATACACAAATAACAATACAATGTTATCACGATATGGCGATAAATGTGATAATCTGCATGATCGAACGACTCCGTGTCTGTCTTTGAGGAGAAAACATTACAACATAGACCAGAAAATAGTTTTGTATAGACTAGGGGCCTGACCAATCAATATGGGCATTTGGAAACATATCGGCTATCGGCCTAAATCTTGCCGATATGGGCCGATATTCCACATGGACATGTTTTACCTCGTTATAAAGCTCAGACTCTCTATATTCTGCCCATTTAATCCGATTTACAGACAGATAAATGTCCTGATATGTGGCTCTGCATCAGGATTTATCTCCGGAGTCATTTGTCTGTGACGTCGTACTGCCCCTGAACACACCCCCATGTCCGTTTACACCCGCAGACATAGATCCATGTGCACAACACTGAGATTCTCTTCTTTTTACAGACGGAGTCTGGATTAAAAGGACAGTTCTTAGTGCAGACTTGTGATCTGAGAGGAGCCTGTGTGAGGCTGAGTGTTGAAATGTGTCGGTTTTGAAGCTCGTTTTGGTTCTTTCTCATTGGCTAGCGATTAGCTGCTGTAGCTCGCACACATAAACAGGCTGTTTTCTCTTCTATTAGCAACTGTAAAGTGACTATAGTGGCCGTATATATGTTACTGGACACGCACTGATATGTAAATGAGCTGTGAATAGAAGTGTGAATTATCGGTATTTAACAGATCATTAATTACCGTGGCGCACATGTATTTACCGCTAAAGGCTAATAGTGGTAGTTTACTTACAGTACTTTCTTTACAGGCTAGAATGTCATACAAAAATGCCATTAGGCCGACCGACTGTCTTTAAATATGACGTAAAGAGGCAGAAGAACAATAAATGTCGCCTAAATAAACCCAACTGAAAATCCAATAGAGCCAAACCTAAGTTAAATAATTGAAGATTTCCAGTGAATTCTTATGTCATAAATATATTGGTGATTATATCAGCAGCTCCAACTCCCATTTTATGAGTATCATATCGGCCACAACAAAATCCATATCGGTCGAGCCCTAGTATTCAAGTAAGGAAGTAGAAAAGAAACACACAAAAAACATGTATAAAAAGAGATGATGATTGAGCTTTATAAAGTCTTCATCTCCTGTCTGTGTTTACGTAGCGTCTTTGTCCAGAACATGTTGTTATTAAACTCTCGGGGTTTCCAGTGCACTGACCTGCAGCGAAGAGCAGGGGGAGGAAGAGGAGGCTGTTATTTCGCTGTTGCCCAGAGAAAAGTGTTATGCAACAGTGCCCCCCACAAGTTTCAAACAGGCCATAAAACTCCAGCGGACTCCGAACACTTCCCTAATGGACAGCTCCTGAATTTATCCTCCACTTTGGGTCATTACTCGGAGCGTACGATCCAGTGTTTCTTCATTTTTATGGTCTTTTATGAGATTTATTCATCAGTCTTTGGTAGAAGCCTCGAGATAAGAGTGTTATTTACAAAGTGTGGTAAATACTATGGGAAAAACACTACAACTATTCCATGAAAAATCGTTGTTATTTTTCCAGCTGGATTTGGAAATACGATGTGGTCATTGGAATGAAAATTTCAGTATAAAAGTCAGACAGAATGAATGTTTTGGTTTTAACAACACTTAAAGCCACATTGCCAGTAAACGCGCCAAGAACTTGTAATTACACCAAACTGGCTTTAACTGGCCTGGGATCCAGAATACACACTTCTCCAAAACTTTCTGAAAAGTCTGGTCACCGGTGAATCTCTCAGTTGTCACATGGGTATGATTGAAAAGTGGACCAGCCAATCAGGGACAAGCATGGTCTGTCTGTATCAGAATATCACAGGGGACTTAAAGCTGAACTCCGGCACGTTTGAAGCTAAAGTTCATTTCTAGAGGTGGTGGAATTCTGTCGGAAGCCAAAAAACGGCACAGATCAGTGTTTCCTCGGAGATCTCACTGTGGCAGTGAGTCTGTCAAGGCAACAAACTAGTGTAGTGATGGGGGAGAGTTCTTAACTTCCACATAAAACGCCAATTTACTTCATATTGAAGAAGCTTAACTCCATTTTAACTCGCCTTACAACAGCCACGAGTCTAACAAACAAAACGCTCTGACACATTAGTGTTTGGAAATGTTAGAAAACAACTTTATAAGCAGCCTTAGCCTTACCTCTGATTTCCCATTACACATGTGAAAGCCCAAAAGACTCAATCGCCGATGTTGTTTCTAATCCTATTTATTTACAAGTGAATTATATCTTTTGAAAAATGCTAAACAATACATTCCCGAACCATTTTCTTTCAACACCTTTCAGTTTCTCTTCTTCTTCACCGTCAGTAGTCGATTCTCACTTGTTGGTACTGGTGGCTCAAGCCTCTCACCGCCGCTGGAGTCGACGATTGAGTTTTTTTGGGCTTTCGGATCACCGCTTCACTGATTGGCCGGTGCGCCGACTACAACTTCCGGGGTTCTTGCAAACCGTTGAGTGTATTCTGATTCCTGACTAGTCACTGGAGAGAAATGGAACTGAGCGGAGGCACTAGGTGGCACCAGTCTGGCTAGTAGCAAACTGGTCTGATAAATAAATGGATACAAGATATTGCATCCTACAATATCTAGACAATTGTACATTAACCGAGCACAGCACGATGGATTTGTGAGTTCACAAACTCATGAAAATCCATTTTGGCCCCTGCTTGCGACACACTGACAGACGTAATTCAGTCGATTTTAGCGTCAATACAGCATCAGTCATTTGTGAAAAACATGCAGAAGATAAGAGCAGACAGTAAGAGCTTTGTGTATCTGTGGACAGGGAGGAAAACTGTGCTTTTCTCTTAACTGGACTGGGACTGATGATTTTTCAACTTCTTCCACTGTTGTGACAATTCAACCAATCAGATTCAAACATGCGTCATGATGATCCGTGTTTACAGATCACTTTCAGTAAAAGCTGTTCCATAATGTGATCATGTAGAACTCAACTCAGAGTGACACATATCAATCAATAACTGTACATTTCCTATAGTAATATCTGTAGATCATGCATTAATCACAATTTAAACCAGCATTAATGTTCTTTAGTTAACCATTTTAAAGCATTTGGAAGTTTGAAAATGTGCAAAAAGTAAGTACTTAATTACTTGTAGAATTAAAAGGTGCAAAACGAGAACAAGAAATTGGTTTGGGTTTTAATTCAAAGTGCCTCTCCTCAGTTTGTGAACGGTACGAGGCGGAGAATTCCCCTGACTCCCAGAGGAAACACAGTTTTTACTTTTTCCATCTCGCCGCATATTTTAACAATCAAACATCTAATAGGTTTGAATGTGGGTGGATGCAACGCAATTATACCACGTGCCAAAGAAACTCCCTGACACATCGCAGCAGAGTTCATTCGTGCTGCGGCTCAGAGTTGCCCCGGTGCCTCTGCCTCCATGTGAGGGTGATTTTTGTGTTTGCGGTGCGAGGGCTGAGGAGCAGGAGGAGGGTGGAGACGTGTCAGCACAGAGGCGTTAACAAGGATTACAACACCTACACTGACTCCTCAGACATGTGCACTAGTGATTTATGAGTCCCTGATCATGCATAATCGCCAGCAGATTATTAGCTGCATATACTATAAAACCTGCAAATACAACGGGCAGCAACGTCAAGTCAAGAATATGCTCGTGCGTTAAGACGTGTTCAAACCAAACGCGAATTGCAAGAACAAATCACGTCAAACACCCCTTTTGGTCGCTTGACTTTCTTGAGTCATTCACTTCATTTGCGCAAACAGGACGCTTGAGTTTGGGAATTTGGTCGTGCGAGTAAATTCGCTTTATTCGCGTGAGGAGGAACCACTGAGCCTGCGCTTTCTCTTTCTGCGAGAAAGAGAAAGACCCGAGAACCGGAGCTCCGCGACCTGGAGCTCCATAAAGGGAAGAAGGAAAGTGGCCTGACCCCTCTCCTGCGTCACCACCAGAACACAGCCCCTGAATGGTTGACAAGATGCAAATATTTGCAGAAAGTTTAAAATTTTCAGCTTTAGCGAAATTAGCGAGCCCCTCCTTTTTGGGCTTTCATGCGTCAAACTCTTGATTTGCAAATTTGCGCCGCTTAATTCGCGCCATTCAAAACGCTCAAAACGTACCGCCCAATTCGCTTCATTTGAGCTGCTAAAGTTAAAGGTTTTGCCTGAGATCTGAAATATTCTTCAAAGTTTGGAAAATATTACTGGTTTATTATATCAAAAAGGCAGAAAAAATCTGAACGCATACGGCTAAAAACTAGGGGTGTAACGATATCCAAGTCTCACAATACGATATCGTTACGGTATGAACCTCACGGTACGTTATTTATTGCGATATCGTGGGAAAGCTCACGATATTATGATATTCTACATAATAACAAGACTGACATAAAATGCTTTGACCAGTCATGTGGTGCAACATTTATTGTCATTAGGGATGGAACGAAATCCAAATCTCTCTGTACGATATTTTCACCATAAACATCTCACTGTACCAGATTTATTGCAATATAAAACTGTGAATCTGCTTCTTTTTCCTCTAAAAATGCTTCACAAGACTTAATCCAAAGAATGAAGATGTAAAATTAGAACAGTTATTTCTTCATGTCGTCTGCACTGAAACGGAGCAAAGGATCATGGTCTATGTAGTTCCCTCTGTTTTTTTTAAGCTATTTCTGCATCAGAACTGTTCATTTAAGCAAAGACACTTGTGATTCGATATATTGTGATGGTCCACGATATTATTGTGAGACCTTTGATGACGCGATAACACCAAATTTCGGTTATTGTTACATCCCTATTTCTAACTTCACTAACTTCTGTATCATGTTTTTGGTATAATTTTTATTGTTTATTGGAATAGGGACGGATACACAAACACAGATGAATATTTCAGTAATCGGATGCAGATATTACAGTGTTTGTAGCTAAAGCTAATTCGTAACAGCAGTCCCCACAAGGGCTTTAACCTTTTAAAAGTGTTGACTAAAAACAGTGGGGATACTGGATTAACAAGCAATAAATCGAATTAATGTGTCAAGAGAACCAAATATCACAAACGCACACAGTCACATTCCACTCTTCCTCATCCCCCTTTCTCCGCTGTCCTCTAATTCTCTCTTTCACACACAGTTTACACATAATGGCACTGCTGTTGTTGCAAGAGCCAGAACTAACTCTGTTTTTTAGTTAAAGGAGAACAATCCGGTGATACTATTTATGTGAGCAGGTCGAGGGTTCCAAAGTTTAGCTCCCTTCACTGAGAAGATTCTGAGTGAACGAAGCTTTACAGAAAGGATTCAGTCCCCCTGTGCTGTGGCTCGTAGGTATGCAGACATTCACAAAAGCATTTCTCGACTCAAAAGAAAATGTGACGCGATTTACACGTCAGTACAGTTACATTTATTTGTAAACCGATGAACCTGCATTTACAAAGCACCGTACAAACTGTATTTGTGACGACTCCTGCGTTTATTCGTAGATTTCGGAGACTTTCCTGACACCGTTCATTGCACAAATGCCATAAACCAAATGCTCGAACTTCAGTTGATGTGATTGGCTGTTTGAAAAAAAAAAAGAAAACACACACGAGTGAGGGGAGGATGGAGCGTGACGCTGACAGGTGGATCGGTGCGGCGTCGTGATGCGGTCGCTGTATCGGGCCGTTGTGATGAAGAGGGAGCTGAGCCCAAAGGCAAAGCAAATTTCCCTCAGTCTACGTCCCTCCCCTCACCTGTGGTCATGAGCTCTGGGGAACGACCGAAAGGACGAGATCGCCGATACAAGCGGCTCAAATGAGTTTCCTCCGCAGAGTGGCCGGGCGCTCCCTTAGAGATAGGGTGAGGAGCTCAGTCACATTGGAGTAACTTGGAGTAGAGTCGCTGCTCCTCCACATCGAGAGGAGAAGCTGAGGGGAGGGCATCTGTTCTGATGCCTCCTGGACGCCTGGGCATGGGTGTTCCGGGCATGTCCCACCGGTAGGAGGCCCCGGGGAAGACCAACGACACGCTGGAGGGACTATGTCTCTCGGCCTGGGAACACCTCATGATCCCCCCGGAGGAGCTGGAGGAGGTGTCTGGGGTGAGGGAAGTCGGAAGTCCCTGCTTAGACTGCTGCCCCCGCGACCCGGCCCCGGATGAGTAGAAGAAAATGGATGGATGGAGCTTATTGAAACAAGTGCTCTTTTATCATATTTATTGCCCTTTTTTGTTCTTAAGAGTGCTCCTGACTCTTCGCAGGATTCGTTCTTCCAGAAGAACCTTTTCAGTTAAGTAAAAGTTTCGTGAATGTCAAAAACATTCGTAAGAAGACCTTAAGTACATATTTGTGCATACGAGCTTTTCATGAATGAGCCCCATTGTATAGAGAAAATGATTCGCTTTTAAACAATGAGAATTCAGTTCTGTCCTTTCTACATACGGAGTGTGTCTTCTTCACCATGTATTTTGTCAAGCTTAACTGTTTGAACCCGAGTCAACATTGCACAGTCCACAGTATTTTCTTCCATCGATTGTCCAGGATAAGCTTGTTTACATTTTGCAGAATCTCTCATTCGGAAAAGTAACTTCAACGGAACAAGAAACCCCCTCAGAGCGGCCGTGTTTTCGGAAAAGCAAAGGTCAAAGCAAACCACAGACAATTAACTCTGGACTGGAATATTTAAAAACATGTCAATACTATGTACAAAAAACACTGTTCGCGACGGAAAGAACATGAAGGATTTGTGGTAAAATCGTATATTTAACTGAAACCCTCACGCACAAACAAGATGCTAAATTATGAAACGAACAGGCAGTAATTCTCAAGGAAGGAACACAGCGTACAAGACTCTTATTGTGATGAAAATATCTTCATAATTTAGTTCTCGGTCGCAAAATGTTTATTATATTAGCAGTTGGGCCATTAATTCTGGATATTTTTAGGTCGGAAACTATTTGCACAAAAGCAGCATTCATTTTGCTTCACTGGAGGGAGATTTTCTGACTCTGTGGTGAGATTCTTGCAGCGATGTTTGTGAATCGTATTTCTACTCCGGAGGTGAAAGATGTTTTTGTCACCGGGATAAATCAGATTAAGTAATAAACGCTAACGCTTTATAAAGATGGGAACATGGTGAGAGATACGGTTCAGTGTCATTCCCTTGTTTCTTTAAAGCTGCATTGTGTAACTTATATTATTACTCTATTAGGCCTGGTTTAGATCTAATTTAGTCCTGGTTTAGACCTGGTTTAGTCCTGATTCAGACCTGGGTTAGGCCTAGTTTAGTCCTGATTTAGAGCTGGTTTAGTCCTGATTCAGACCTGGGTTAGTCCTGATTTAGACCTGGGTTAGACCTGGTTCAGACCGGGGTTAGACCTAGTTTAGTCCTGATTTATAGCTGGCTTACTCCTAGTCCTGGTTTAGACCTGTTTTAGTTGTGGTTTAGTCCTGGTTTAGGCCTGGTTTAGACCTGGGTTAGTCCTGGTTTAGACCCGGTTTAGTCCTGATTTAGTCCCTGTTTAGTCTTGGTTTAGGCCTGGTTTAGACCCGGTTTAGTCCTGATTTAGTTCCTGTTTAGTCTTGGTTTAGACCTGGTTTAAACCTGTTTTAGTCCTGGTTTAGACCTGTTTTAGTCATGGTTTAGTCCTGATTTAGTCCCTGTTTAGTCCTGGTTTAGACCTGTTTTAGTTGTGGTTTAGTCCTACTACTACCCCAATTGTATTTTCTTAATTAGTGATCCGTGTAGAGTTTTAGACTTAGACTAAACTGTTTTACATTGTTTATGTATTCACTGTTGATTGGATGAATGATGTTTGAAATCACAAAACAAACACTGACAACAAGAGAGACGATGCTTTGCCAGTGATAATGAGCCGTAACTGCGGCGCTGCATTAATGAAGCTGCTAACCATGGTTGGTTCTCTGCTCCACGTGCATTTTCCTTCAGAAGTTTCTGTCTGTTGCTGTAAAGTGTTTTATATTTATCCTCCACGGTTGTAAACTTTCCGTAGTCCATCACGAGTCCTTCCCCGAGCTCCTGATGCGACGCACGTTGTTTACGCGACTGTAGTGGTTTTTAACGTATTTTGAAAGGGGTTTGAAAGTTTATTTTGACACCGTGCGTCCATTTCCTGTCTTTCTCCTGCTAAAAAGCCTGCAGACGCTCCGTTAACGCTGCAAAATCAGAACTCCAACCAATCTTGAGCAGCGCGTGGCGTCATGACGGTCGTTGGACGTGCGTATGACGCTACTTGGTGTAGATTGTCCGACCGGTTAAAATGGAAAACCAAACCTGCGCTGTTACGCTTTGGTTTAGACAAACTTTATCGATCCACAAGGGAAATTACGTGGACACTTTAGCTCACATTTGGCAGCGTCACGTAGTAATTTTGGTACAAATGAAAATGAAAACAATCTGAGGTTTGCAAGCGTGATCGACGACTGAATCTACTGAAGGTACCGGCAACTTCACCGCTCTTTGTTTTGAAGATGTTTACGGCGACGTCAGCTCCAATTGGGCACCACAGCTTTCTAACGCGCAAATCAACGGACTTGTTTCTTTTATGCATTTGTTTTAGATGAGTAAAATGTCCAACTTATAACATAAAGACCCACGTGTGTCATGGATTCTAACTAAAAAGCAAACTCGAGCACAATAGTTCTTCTTGGAGAGTTTCCACGATGCTGTTTTTCCAGTTCGTTTCCTTCCCCTGATTCACAACATACAAATGGCCCGTGGACTTTCCGAGCTAAATCCAGCGTCTGTAATAATCTCTGTGTTTATGGTGTTTACAGGCCTCACCAGAGCACACACTGTCATTTTCACTCGCCAAGATCTCCATTTCACTCTTCCTCCTCTTCCTCTCTCCTCCTCTCTTTCACACAGCGCTGCACTCGTACTCAGTTTGGAGTTTCCACGGTTTGGATCTGAGTGAGTGAACCCTTGTCCCTCCAGTTTCTCCTCTGTTTTACTCTCTCCATCCTCTCTTCACCTTATTCTTTCCCTTCCTCTGTCTCTACTCTTCTCTCCTCTAAGCATCTCTCTCTCTTTCTTCCACTCTCTTTTCTCTCTCCCTCTTTTCTGCTTCTTCCCTCTCTCCCACACAGCAGTAGCAGCAGAGTAGGAGTTTCTTTGGCTTGTGTGTCTCTCTCCTCTTCTTTCTCTCTCTCTCCCCCATTCCCACACAGCAGCAGTAACAGTAGTAGTAGGTGTAGGAGTAGCAGTAGGCGTAACAATAGCAGTAGCAGTAGGTGTAGCAGTGGCCGTACAGTTTGTTTGTTCAGTTTGTCAAAGCCGGATCCCGTCACGTCTCAGAAGCTCAGCAGGGTCAGTGTCTGGTGCCACAGGGTGGCGCAAGTGGCAAAACTGTTGTTGTGTCCTTAGGCAAAGTACGTCACCCTTATTACCTAGTATGAAAGTGCATGAGTGGTGGTCAGAGGTGCCAGTGGCACAGATTGGCAGCTGTGCTTCTGTCTGTCTGCTCCAGGGCAGCTGTGGCTACAATAGTTCACCAGCACTGGGTGTATGAATGAATAATGCTCTGTAAAAGCGTCTTTGTGACAAGTTTACAGTGAAACGAATCGTATTGGAAACAATTTGTGTCTAGACACGTCATTTCTGTGTCTGCTAAATTGCCTGAAACACTAGTCACATGACTAGGCTGGCATCACGTCGTCACAATGTCACGTGGGCAGTAAAAACAAGCAAGTGGAGCATTGTGTCTGAAAGGTGCAGCAGTCGATTTTGAGTCGAGGAAGATAGCAAGTGTGGAAACAGTTTTTTCGTGGACCAACGAGGTTCAGTTTCTAGCTACGCTGTTTCCCATTTGTCTGTGGTTTGTTTAAACCATTTTCTGCAATAGCGTCACATGACCAATGTCACGAAGCCAGCGAATCAGGAAGGCGCAAGTCACAGTGGCCTGGTCCAATAAGGACGGCAACTAGAGCAACTACGACACCTATGTCAGCGTATCAGCATTTTCAGGCGTCCGCACAGTGCCGGATCAGATCGTTTCGTCTCTGGAGCTGTTTTCCATCACATTAGTGTGGACGAACACTGCATCCACAACAAAAACAACTCAAATATGTCCTAGTGTGGACGGGGCCTCACAGTAGCACCAGCAGCAGGAAGAGTAAGTGTAATAGCAGCAGCAGCAGTAGGAATGTCCTGGGTCTGTGTGTGAATGAGGGACAGTGGTGTGGGGATCATGTGCAGACCTCATGCAGACCTCATGCAGACCTCGTGCACCTCAGGCCTCAGTGTCAGAGCTGCTCAAACAAACACATTCAAAAGCCTCATTCACTGCACCGTCCACACGCGCCTCAAAGAAAAGTAGAATTTATGTATGTGTATATCATTTTTATTACACATACATCTGCTTAAATCATTTCACTTTATTTACGCCGACAGAAAATATGTCAAACTTTGGGCCGAGTTTTCTTTCATGTGGACAGGCCCAGTATTTACAGATAAAACCATAAATCAGGTCCACACATCTGCAATCTGACAGAACGCAAACTCCACCCGAGAATTTATTTATGTGTTTAAAGTATAAATAAATGGAAACAAATAATAAAACAAAGCGGCTTGGACACGCTTCTTTTCTTGCATGTTTTTATTTACGGGTGTGTTTTTTTTCTTGGGACTTCTTATTTATCTCCATGGAGACAAACGACAAAACAAATGACACCAAAATGCAAAGTAACAGGTCAGATCTGTGGAGAGGCGAATCTGCACACAGTCAGAATGCATCAAAACCAAAACATTGCGTGTATTTTTTCTCTTTTTTTGCAATTAAAACATTTATTTGAATCAATCCACGTCAGATAAGATTAATATGCTGCACTGTAATAAAAAAAAGTGTTATTTTTATGGTAAAATAATGTGGTTGCCAGAACTTGACTGTTAAATTACAGTAAAACATTTCCTTCATTTACAGCAAAAAAATGTATTGACAGTGTTGATTGCAGTTAAATAAATGTGGTTATTACAATATTTCACAGTTTTCACATAAAACTTTTTTTTTTATTTAAAAACTTTTTTTTAACAGTAAAATATTGTAATAAGCACATTATTACCATATTTTTCAGACTATAAGTCAAATAAGTCATATTTTTTTCAGGGTTTGGTTGTGACTTATACTCAGGTGCGACTTATATATTACATTTTTCACACTGACATAGACATAGACCAAATATATGAATCGTATATATGAATCAAAAATGAAAAAAAAAAAATCGTTATCCGTTTTTTTCATTTTGATTTTAGAGACAAATAATAAAGAAAAGAGTTGTTTTTTAATTTTCTTATTTTTGGTTTTATATTGAAAAACAAATGAACGAATGATACACGGATTCTTCTCTATTCTGTTGTTTTATTACTATAACTTCTATAACTTGCCTTTCGAGATCAAATGTCAGTTCTTTGTCTCTGATTTTATTTTTAAAAAATGTTTTTTTCTTCTTCATTGTGCATTTTTTTGGCTGGTGTGACTTATACTCCGGAGCGATTTATAGTCCGAAAACTATGGTATTACTTTTCCGACGGTTACATTTATACAAAAATGTTTTCTACATATTACAACCATAATTATTAAAGTTACATAATGTTTCTTAATTTACAGTAAATGCAGTATTTACTACGGTGATGTATTGTTTTAGATTTTACTGCCTTCGACTGTTGCGATTTGACAGTTTTTACCGTAATTTCTACAGACCTTTTAAGAAAACAAGACTATCTGAGCTGTCGGTGCAGGGGCCCGGGGCCATCAGTCACGTGACCCGAGCAGGAACGGGAAGCAGAGGAAGCAAAGGATTATGGGATAACCTGAGTAAAGCTTTAGATGTGTTTGTGTAAGGACGAGGAGGAGGTCAGGGGTGTGACATCAGCCTGACCCCAGCAGAGACGTGGGGAATGTGCCTTTGTGCTCAGCGGGTGGGGCGAACAGCAGCGAGAGCAAATATCGGGTTAGGGCAAACTCAGAGGCCCACGCCGGTCACTGGGCCTCATTCATCAAACATTCTTAGAAATACATTTGAACAAACATTTTTGGCATTCACAAAACTTTTTCTTGACTGAAAATGTTCTTCTGGAAGAACAAATCCTACAGTCAGGGACAAAAATTCTACTGTTTTAGAATATTATTACTCTGATAATGCAGCAAAAAATTCTAATTCCTCCATGATTGCAAGTTATATATTTTCTTAAATTATTTCTATGTCATGTTTCTATGTATATTTCTATGTAATCCAATAGCATTTCTGAGGCGTTTTATGGAGCATGTGTCTATTGGGTCTAACAGACTTTCTCCAGGCTGCAGTGACCCTCAGTTTGTCCCAGCCCCAGTGCTCTCCATATGGGCCTCTGTTACAGTCCTGGGTCTGGACTCACCCCCCATCACCTCCCAACACCCCCCATCACCCCCCAACACCCCCACCCCACACCCCCCCTCCCTCGTTATTACCATGGGTCTGCGATCGTGGAAAGTGTGATAAATACGATGAAAGTGCCTGTTTATTTCTATATTTTCTATATTTCTGTTTATTCTTAACTATTCCCTCCCCGAGTGTGTTCATATGAGTTTGGACCATAGACCGTATATATGAGTGGACAGAGCTAACTCGCTATCCGCCGCGTGCCAAACAGGAAGTGCTCCAGGAGGCTCTTCCGGCTCCTTCTCTTCTCCAATCGACTCACATTGGGATCTTGTGGCTCCTCTCTCTGTCACTGCTGCAGTGAACCAGATTTTCACAATTCTAAACTGGGATACACCCAGGACGGGATGTCTGGTATAAATAAAATTGTGAAAAAAGAGCGCGTAACATTGTGCATTGTTGTGTCATAATCTGAGGGATTTCTGTTGCCACATTCTGTTCTGTTCTCCCTTTATGGTCATTCGCAAACACAGATGTCTGTAGTTTGGCGAAACAAATGACAATTTATGCTCCTCTTTACTGTTGGCGGGGATCTGATTGGTCAAAAATTGTGATCATCCTGTCTTAGTCCTGGTTTAGTCTTAGTTTAGTCCCAGCTCATAGCAAGTTGGTCAAAAATAGGGACTCCTGGGACATTTCTTGTACAAAAATCAATGGGGCAAATCAATGTTTTGTATAAATCTGCTGGGCCAGGGGACACAGGGCTCAAAACTGGGACTGTCCCGGGGAAATAGGGACGTCTGGTCACCCCGGCCTCGTCATTTTGGTCTTAAAATGTTCATATTAACCCGCTCTACGTGATCCTGAATTTTTTTTGCTATTTTGTCCGTTAACCATAAGCATCAGGAGCCTCATTTGAGCGGTGCTGAACACTGCGGGTGACGTCACACTCACTCAGTCCACTTCTTTATACGGTTTATGGTTTGGACATTTGAAATCGCTGCTGAAGCTTATAAAACAGCCGTAATCTGTAGATGCTCCGCCCGACCTCCTCGGGCACTCGCACTTTCAAATGTCATAATGCCAAACACATACTGGTCAGATATGGAAGTTCAGAGGGCGTTTCTAACCAAATACATATCAAATTTCTGCGTAAATGGAGTGTAAATGAGCGTGAAGGCGTTCGTAGTTGGATGTCCGGTGAATTTGGCACAACTGTTACTTACTGTTACTCTCCGCATCTTCTTGAAGTGGAAGCTGTGAAAATTTTTTTAAGAAAAGACTTACAAATGAGGCCCATTGTCTTGTTTTTCTTCTTTATTTCCATGATTATTTCCATTGTTGATTCCCACTGAAGGCATCAAACCTATAAATGGACACATGTGGAGTGCAGGAAACAAAAACAAAAATCAAAATAACTCAAAGATTATCAAGGATTTATTTTTTTTATATTATTCACCCTTTACTTTGACCACAGCTTTGGACACTTGGTATTTCTTGACCCTGACATGGTACATCTGTAAAGTAAAAACCATTTCAGACTTTGAGACTTCATCCAGAACCTCACTGAGTGAAGGCAAAGTGTGGATATTTGGAAGAATTTGAATATATAAAATATAAAAAATCCTTTAGCCATTTCACTTTTTCACTGGCATTGTAAATTAACAAATGGATAAACACAGAATGGACGTGGTTTTGTGCCTGGATAATTATTGGGAATTATTATTTTTTATTGCATGTGTTAACAAATTTGAGACAATATTCAATCCAGAAAGGACTCAAGGGGGCTCGGAACTTTAAAATACTGTGTTTAGCAAGTTTAACTATTTAGAAAATCTATGGGTAACATTTAATATCCATCCAAACACTATTTCAGTCGAGTGTGGAGATTAAAAGGTCCAGTATTGCACAAAATAGACTCCTGTGAGCTTTAAACCATATTATGATGTTGTTACCTCCTCAAAAACATATCTGGAGTTGTGTTTTGTGTCATTCCTGTTTGATTAATCCTGGTTTATTACTCTGTCTACGTGTCCAAAGCTCAAAACGCTCTGTTCCGCCTTGTGATGAGAAGAACTCAGCCTAAATTTGGGTTAAATTTGAGTGAATAACAAAACACAACTCCAGGTCTGTTTGTGACGAGGAAACATTATAACGTAGAGCAGATGAGAAAATGACGTCACATGGGACATTTAATCTCATTTTCAGCGTTCTGTGGAAAGGTCGGTGGGTTCGGACCATACAAAGGACAAAGAGTTTGATAGTAACAGCGTGTCTGAGTGAATCAGTCCAGAGTAAACAGAGTTCAGCGATTACAGCAGATCGCCGTTAACCATTATTTAACACTCACTTTCATGCTCAAACCAGGCTCAGGATAACGAGACCAGTTTTTCCACCAAATCTTACACTTGGAATGATAATTAAATGAACCACAACAACGGCCACGGGTTTGTGTTTGAACAAAGGCGCAGTTTTATGAACTATTGTCGAAAATCGTTTCTTTTTAGTTTATTTACGCTGAGGAAAGATTTCGAAACTTTGAGCCAGTTTCGTCTCATGTGGACAGGCCGGTAATCACAGAGATATGAGCCGTAAACCAGGTCAACGGGTCCACTGTGAGACTTTTTCTATCTATGGAGATGTCATTGCTCTGCCTGGAATGTTCCACAGTGTGACATTAAACAGATCTACCTTACATTTACTCAATTACTGATGGTTTTCTAGCTCAAATAAATGAATAAATAATATGCAGATGGGCACATTTGTTTACATTTTAGAAAAGCGAAACTTCAAACCCCATGGCTCATTTGCATACAGTATAAGCGCTGATCAAAACAGCTCGTGCTCTGATGCTGATGCGATCGAACGCGCTGCAGAGTTTGGTTTGATCAGAACTTGTGCCTCATCTTCAAATATAAAGCTGTGACTCTGTTTCTGAATGGTTCAAAATAATTCTTAATTAGTCACGGTAATACCGTAAACCCCGGGAAAATGCTGAGAAGGTTTAACGTCAAAATTAGGATACCGCCACACCCTACTCTGGAGATCCTGATTGATGCATGATCCATGAGGCGGCATCACTGTGACATCATTCAAAAACATCACTTTTTTACATTTGAAAATTTTGTAAATTTCAGTACATTAAAACTGTTTTTTAGATGTCTGACAAATCATGTGTCACCACTGTTTTCTGGTTTGGCCATCAGACGTCAGGGCTCAGTCAGACCGAACACCAGAGCCTCTGTGAGTGGAGACTGTGTAGTCCTGAAATCCAGAACATCTTTTGGACCGTCCAGTTTCTCCTCCAGTGGATCCAGGCTGTGGAACTCTCTTCCCACAGGCCTAAAACTACAGACAGATCCAAACATCTTTACTAGACGTCTGAAACTGTGGCTGAAATCAGGACAGAGCTGTACACATGAGAATGAATGAATTGAAATGAAATGTAAATTATTTGCTGTACATTTATTGTTGATGATTTAATATTGTATTTTCTCTAAAAGCCTCCTGTGGACAGGTGTTGAAAATTAGCACTTGTGCTATAACACTTGAAACAATGCATCTGATTCGTCCAATGCAATTTGTTATGTCCACATCAAATAAATATAAAAAAATATATAAAAATTCTGAAGAAAACACGACTAAATAAACCATTATGGTGTAAAGGAGCTAGTTAATAGATCGATAATTTCCACATTTCAGACAAAAAGCAAATAATCCAGTCCGTTTATGTGAAATCCAGCGTGACAAAAACTTGTCTGATTATTATTAATCCATAAACACTCGTGTGTCAGTCTGATCTCTTTTTATGACAGAAATCAAGTTTTATCTGAGTTTAGTGACTTTTTTTCACCCAGACTTCAGAGTCACGTGACCTGAATGTGGTGATCTGTGTGTCCGAATCTCTCTGTGAGTGAGTGAACTGTAGGGGGCGCTAAAGAGTGCGGGACTGTGTAGTGAATGAGGGGTTAGGGGCGAGGGTGGACATTCGGACACAGCCATTCTTGATACTTTGCAGCTGAAGTCATCGACGTGCATGATGCTAACTAGAGGCACTGCTCTGACTGAAGCTCTGTCAACAGGAGAGCTCAAAAATATTTAGAAAAACAGCAATTCTGACTGTGAGATGGGTCGCCTCTCCACGGATCTGACCCGTAACTTGGTCTCATTTGGTCTCCATGAAGATAGAAGGGTTTAGTGCCGTACTGTGAAACATTGTGCAAAAGAAGAAAAAGATCCACACTGCAGTTCTTTGAAGCTCCTAAAAATTTTTATGTTATGACATTTCAGGTCAAGCTCTTTTTCAGACATTTGGTACAAAGGATTTCATTCAAAAATTTTAAGCTTTTTTTGTTTTATTTTTTAATATTGGGACTGATCCCATGGTGGGTCAGGTGACTAGACTTGGGCCTATACATAAAACAGGTATAAAACTTCTTCTATCTTATCCAAATTTTATTTTATTCTGAAATTCTGGTCACAGTGTATTAACTGTAATAAACTCCAGGGCCTCAAGTGCACTGCTCCTTAAATTCTGTAGTTTCAATCCTGAAGTGTGTTTCTCTGCTGTTTTCAGATGGGTTTAGTTTTAGTTTTAGTTTAGTTTAGTTTAGTTTAGTTTAGCTTAGTTTAGTTTAGTTTAATTTAGTTTAGTTTAGCTTAGCTTAGCTTAGTTTAGTTTAGTTTAGTTTAGTTTAGCTTAGCTTAGCTTAGCTTAGCTTAGCTTAGCTTAGCTTAGCTTAGCTTAGTTTAGTTTAGCTTAGCTTAGCTTATCTTATATTAGTTTACGCCAAAAATATTCATTTTGTCTTATTAATGCTACTTAGTTCTTTCTAAGATATTGTAGCTTGTTAATTGTTGGAGCTTAGTTATGCGAAGCCATTTCAGAATTGTCGTGTGTTGGTAGATGTGCAGTCGTATATCAGCTGTTGTTACTTCCTGTAGGCGTGGTCAGCCTGATGGGACCTGCAGGTCGCCCAGACTGACCACGCCTACAGGAAGTAACAACAGCTGATATACGACACGTCACCACCAACACCGGTGACAGTTCTGAAGATGGCTCGCAGCTAGCAGCCGAAACATGTCAACAAGGTAAAAATACACTTGGCTACATTGTCTTAGAAAGGAACCTAAGAAGTTAATGCATTAATAAGACAAAATGAATATTTTTGGCGTAATAAGAAGAAGATTTGGACCAGAAAGTGTCAAAGCACTTCGCCACTTGGAGAGGCTGGAAAAAGCGCTACTCATAATAACCATCTACGGTTCAACCTCCGATGCAGAGACGAACATCATACCAGCTAGCATCAACATCAAGACCCCGATCCCAACCCATAATGCAAAACAAATCATGGACAAGGCCAGAAAAACACTATTAAAGGAGAGAATCCAGATAACCACAATAAGAAAAGCTATATTGAACGAGAACTCAATGTGGAAAGAGAGAAATATGGACACAGTTTCCCATGGGTAAAGAACTAGAACAGCAGGTAACAAAACACTTGTAACACACATATGAAAAGGAATTCGCCATTACCAAGGAACTCCACATCTATAAACTGAAATCGCTAACAGACACAAAACAGCGCAAAACCAGAACCACTCAGACCAAGAAAAAAGACAAATTGGTATGCAATTTAGCACAAAGAAACATCACAGAAACAGAAACAAATATTCTTGCACGAGGACTTAACTTTGCCACCACCCCGAACAAAATCCCTCATAGAGGAATACATTTTAGCCACGGAACTAGTATGCCAAAGAATACCGAACTAGGGACAAAAGCCGAACTACGCAACACAGTCACAGGGATCCTAAAACAGCCAAATTACCAAGGAGCAATATAACGAAGGAGGAGAGGAAAGCCATCAGCCATATGAAGAAAGACCACACAATCACCATTCTACCCGCAGACAAAGGAAGGACAACAGTTATATTAGACAGGAGCACATACGAACAGAAAAATGGACGACATTACTATCAGGACACCGACACCTACGAAATAATCAGGAAGAACCCTAACAGAAGGAAAGAAACGAGCACTAAAATCATTACTCAGACCTTACTAGAACAAGAAAATCACCCGGGAAGCATACAACGACTTAATACCTACAGCCAGCATCACCCACGCATATACGGCATCCGAAATACACAAAAAGACACACCACTCCGCCCAATAGTAGATAGCATAGGTTCACACTTACAATCTGTCAAAAGCACTCGTCGAAATAATAAAACCACTCATCGGTCAAACAGATTTCCACTGCAAAAACGCAAAACAATTGGCACAGGAACTCAAAGACATTACAGTAGCACCGGACGAAATACTCATATCACACGACGCCATCTCACTATTCACAAAACACCGTAGATGTCACGTTACACATAGTACAGGATAAACTCAGAAAAGACAAAACACTCAAGAAACGCACAAACCTAACAGTGGACGACATCACACAGTTATTACAATTCGTGGCCAAATCTACATATTTCCAATACAATAACATCATTTACAGACAGAAAGAGGGGTTCGCGATGGGAGATCCACTATCCGCAATAATGAGCAGTTTTTTCATGGAGGACCTGGAACAAAAGCATTCAACACAGCACCACCACAATGCCGCTTAACTTTCTTGAAACGATACGTAGATGACATCCTGGAAAAAATACAACAAGGACACACACAAGAACTCACGGACCATCTCAACACACAGGACACTACAGGTAACATTCAATTCACACATGAGGAGGAGAAAGATGGAGCAATAGCATTTTTGGACATAAAAATCCACCACATCGCAGACGGCAGCATCAAAATAACAGTATACAGGAAACCCACACACACCGACCAATATCTACTCTGGACATCCGAACATCCCACTGCACACAAACTATCAGTAGTAAGAACCCTGATTCAAAGAGCCGCACTCATTACAGAGATCACACGGACAGGGAAGAGGAGGAGAGACACATCACACAAGCACTCAAACAATGTCAATATCCCAACTGGGCCATCAACAAAGGCAGACAACAAGTTCTCAATAAAACCAAAGAAATCCGAAGAAAAACACAGCAAACCAATAGAGGGCAGCAGGAACACCAAAATACAGTCACACTACCGCACGTCAGAGGAATCACAGAACCCATCCAGAGAGCCATGAAAAACACAACATAAGTACAGCAGTCAAACCACACACAAAACTCCGCTAACAGTTAGTACACCCCAAAGATAAAATACCACCAGAACAAAAATGCAATGCCATCTACTTAAATCCAGTGCAAATCGTGCAATAAATCTTACATAGGGGAAAACAGGCCGGGCATTTCACATCCGAAAAAAGGAACACCAAAAGAATGCGAAAAAGAAACAGCAGGGAGACTCACCAGAACACAAAGAGACAAAGCAGAACAGGAAAACCTAAAATCTGCCATATCAGACCACTGCAAAAGAAATAACCACATTATGGATTGGGACGGGCTCGGTCATTGGATCGAGAACAACAAGTTCAAACGCTGGATCAGGGAAGCCATTGAGATCAGGAACGAGGCACTGACAGCATCAACCGCGGACGACGGCGTTCCTCCTTTCACACACCTGGGACACCCTCCTCCAGAGACCACCGGAGACAGAGGAGGCGTGGTCAGTCTGGGCGACCTGCAGGTCCCATCAGGCTGACCACGCCTACAGGAAGTAACAACAGCTGATATACGACACGTCACCACCAACACCGGTGACAGTTCTGAAGATGGCTCGCAGCAGCAGCCGAAACATGTCAACAAGGTAAAAATACACTTGGCTACATTGTCTTAGAAAGGAACCTAAGAAGTTAATTATATTAGTTTAGTTTAGTTTAGCTTAGCTTAGCTTAGCTTATCTTAGTTTAGTTTAGTTTAGTTTAGTTTAGTTTAGTTTAGTTTAGCTTAGCTTAGCTTAGCTTAGTTTAGTTTAGTTTAGTTTAGTTTAGTTTAGTTTAGTTTAGTTTAGCTTAGTTTAGCTTAGCTTAGCTTAGCTTAGTTTAGTTTAGTTTAGTTTAGTTTAGTTTAGTTTAGTTTAGTTTAGTTTAGTTTAGTTTAGCTTAGCTTAGCTTAGCTTAGCTTAGTTTAGTTTAGTTTAGTTTAGTTTAGTTATTTAATGAAACAGGTACAGTGCACAATCTACATTAACCTTAACAGGAGAGATGCTTGTACCAGGTTCTAGTCTAGTCTCTGGGCAGGTTGATATTATAGTTCATAAAATCAAACTTACAGAGAAAATGTCTTTATAATGACCGGAGCATCATAACAATTCCTCACGATTCCTCATTCACAAACACTTCTCCCAGCCCCTTAAACTCCTCACCCTCAAGTCTGTTTCGAGAGGCCGTGGGGCGGTTGTCTGGACGCGACACACCTGCAGGTTTAGAGCTGGAAACCCCGAGCTTGGGCGCAGGTGCGAAAGTGCCTCACAGCACATTCCTCAGACCCTCCTGACGAACCAGAGACCGAGCAGAGACACAACAGCCCCAGGACACGGCCTCCGAAGCACCAGCGCGTCCCTTTGAACGGGAAGAGGCACGAAGGATCAGGGATGGGGGTTGGATTGATTGTTAGAAACTGTGGAATGAGCTGCGTTTGCACGTTAGACACTCCTCTGCTTTACCTGTTTCTAAATCTCTTCTTAACCTCCTGAGACCCGGCCAGTTCATTCGTGTTTTTTATGGTTTATCTTTTAAGTGTTTTGAGATAGACTCTTAATTCCTGTTGTATTTTGTAGAGCACACCCAGGTCTTTCTGCTGATGTGTGATTTGTTTGACCGGGACTTTTGGAATCACAATAAATATCCTTTATTTATACAGTTTTAAACTACATTTTCACATCTATTTGTATTTCTTAACCCTTTAAAGATTGAATCTAGCAGTTAGCTTAAGAATTTTAATGTTTGTGTCTAACAAAATGAACAAAATCTAAATGCTAAGCTGTTCATTTACCTCCGAATAGATAGAAAATAACAAAATATAAAGGTCTATTGTGATACGCTTCTTTAGTTCAGGTCCCAAGAGGTTAAAACACACATGTTCACTTTGGCTTTTGACACTGTTTGAGATGTCGACATTTTATTAGATTGTTTTATTAGTTTATGTTTTTATTCATATCTTGTTTTATTGTCTTTTTCTTTATGTTCTGTAGCACTTTGGTCAACCTGTGCTGTTTTCAAAGTGCGTTATAAATAAAGTCGTAGTTGCAGTTGATTCAAAAACCGTCATAACAAAAAAACCAAGGACGTGTCCGAACTTCGTGCACTCAAAATTTCCCACAGTGCACACGGTCCAAACTTTTTCCCGCGGCGGTTCCGGTGATAACGAAGCAGCAGCTGGAGAATTCTGTCCTCGCGCTTTCCGTCTGTGAGCTGAGGAGGAGGAGGGAAGAGTGTCGGAGAAGGAGGAAGAAGAAGACTCCGCCCACTCCCACATCCCGCTCACGAATCCAAAGAGACGTGGAGGAAAGTCCGGAGAGACGACTGGAGGAGCCGGATCAGAAGGACGACACAACGAGCGCCAACCGCCGGGATTATTCTGAAGAAGAATAAACGTTTACATCAGGGGTCTTCAGCCTCCTTCCTCCCGTGAGCTTCTCTACAAAACAAAAATGCCAGAAAGCTACAAATTTTAGCTGGTGCAAAGAAACTTGAGACGATTATAAGGAAGAGCGAAGCCTTTGGGCACAGTTAGACGCCGATAAAACATAAACCATCGTCCATTTATTAGTGCGCAAACTTGGGCTTCAAAATTATACATTTACAATAGTAATAGACATGTAAATTCACCACATTTTTGCTATTAAAAAAAATAATAATGAAACAAAATAAAAAAAAGTATTTCCCTCCTTTCCCTATATTTCTTTATTCATTATTATTATGGATAACGACAACATTTTTTTCTTCTTCTTGGGTTTGGAATAAAAAAAATGGTCACATAATCTTACTACTACTAATGTCTTTCTCTGTGACATCTACTTTATGTGCACAAAAAAAAAGGTTTACACGATCAAGGAATAGTTTAATTTGCCTTTAAAATCGGAATAAACCACCCACTTACTTCGGAATTAAATTAAATTAAGAATTAAGGAATTAAGTGTTTACGCTGCCTTTTTAAAACAGAATTCATTTTTATTCCGAATTACATCATTTTTATTCCAAACTAAAGCTCTCATGTAAACGTGGCGACTGTGGATCATTCCAGGCAAAGCTCTAACATCTTCATAGAGACGGAAAAGTTCCACGGTACATCTTTAATCCCGGCATCACTGCTTCTTTGTCCCTCACTTCAGTCCCAATCCCTCCGGACACGACTGCACTTTCGACCAGTTTATCTCCTCTGTGGACACGGAGCTGGTGTGGACTTGACTGCACCTCACACTTCGACTCCCTCCTCTTTTTCTCCCTCCTCTTTGTCTTACTCCTCTTTTACTCTCTCCTCTTTTTCTCCATCCTCTTTTTCTCCCTCCTCTTTGTCTCTCTCCTCTTTTTCGCCCTCCTCTTTTTCTCTCTCCTCTTTGTCTCTCTCCTCTTTTTCTCTCTCCTCTTTGTCTCTCTCCTCTTTTTCACCCTCCTCTTTTTCTCTCTCCTCTTTGTCTCTCTCCTCTTTTTCTCTCTCCTCTTTGTCTCTCTCCTCTTTTTTGCCCTCCTCTTTTTCTCTCTCCTCTTTTTCTCCCTCCTCTTTTTCTCTCTCCTCTTTGTCTCCCTCCTCTTTTTCTCTCTGCTCTTTCTCCCTCCTCTTTTTCTCCCTCTTTTTCTCTCTCCTCTTTTTCTCCCTCTTTTTCCTCCCTCCTCTTTCTCCCTCCTCTTTTTCTCCCTCCTCTTTTCCTCCCTCTCCTCTTTTCCTCCCTCCTCTTTTTCTCCCTCCTCTTTCCTGCACACACCTCTTTTTCTCCTTCCTCTTTTTCTCTCTCCTCTTTGTCTCCCTCCTCTTTTTCTCTCTGCTCTTTTTCTC
The DNA here is from genome assembly GCA_034769755.1 of Odontamblyopus lacepedii. Classification (NCBI taxonomy): domain Eukaryota; kingdom Metazoa; phylum Chordata; class Actinopteri; order Gobiiformes; family Gobiidae; genus Odontamblyopus; species Odontamblyopus lacepedii. Next base: position 36,656,682 of record CM068354.1, on the reverse strand, counting down.
CCTCCTCTTTTTCTCCCTCCTCTTTTTCTCTCTCCTCTTTTTCTCCCTCTTTTTCCTCCCTCCTCTTTTTCTCCCTCTTTTTCCTCCCTCCTCTTTCTCCTCCTCTTTTTCTCACTCCTCTTTTCCTCCCTCTCCTCTTTTCCTCCCTCTCCTCTTTTTCTCCCTCCTCTTTCCTGCACACACCTCTTTTTCTCCCTCCTCTTTTCCTCCCTCTCCTCTTTTTCTCCCTCCTCTTTTTCCCCCTCCTCTTTCCTGCACACACCTCTTTTTTCCTCTCCCTCCATTGGCCCTGATGCTTTGCACGTGCCCGTTTCCAAGGTTACCCCTGTTTTTTTCCCCTTTTCTTTTCTTAAATCTGGTCCTCGTGGACGTCTCCGTGGAGAATCTAAAGGCGTCCGGCTGTGGGAGCTGTCCGGCTGTGGGAGCTGTCCGGCTGTGGGAGCCGTCCCTGCCTTTTCACACACACTTCCACATGAGGCTGCGGTTTGTTTGCTGCAGTTTCCTCCGCAGTGAGGCCGGGGATTCGGTGACGCGTCGGTTTTTAGTGCCGAGCTAAATTTAACCCTTATCTGGACAAAGTGACAGCAGCTTCCTGCAGAGCAACGTCTGAGCAGCAGAATTTGCAGCTTTGGAAATGATAAATTCTACATATGTTCGACCAAAGCTGGAAACAGTTTTGTTTCTATTCAGATAAATACACATGCACCGCAAAAAAAGGCCTATCAAAAATAAGAAAAAAATACTAATTTAGAGGTAAAAATGCTCCATTTTAAGTGAAATTATCTGCCAGTGCAGTAAGAAATTTCCATTCACCAAGTTTTCTTAAAACAAGACGAAATACGAATCTTGTTCTAAGCAGAAAACACGAGTTTCAAGTATTTATGGCAAGATTTTTCACCTTATTGGTTTGAGAGGGAAGTTAAAGAGGCTTAACCTGGACTGAGTTAATATAAAAAGTGCTTAGAATAAGTTGTAATATCTAAATAAGATAAATCAGGATGAAATATCTTGAAACAAGTAAAAAAAATCTCATCTTATTAAGTAAAAAAATCTTAAATTTGATCTTTTAAGATGAATCTGCTTAATTCAAGTCAGTTTAACTATGCTAGAAAATCACTTTTTTGTAGTGTGGGACTAGATTAAATTTTCACGGGACAAAATAAGGTCCACGAGAATTAGCCAAAACGAGATTTCCACATAATTCCTCATCTGTTGTACATTATATCAGTGCCTGGGAGTCACCTCTCCACAGATCTGACCAGCAGCTTGGGCTGGTTTGGTCTCCTCTGGCGAATTGATTTATGACTCAAATAAAAATTTTAATTCTTCCGCAAAATAAACAACCAATTTCTTCTTCTATTTTTTAATAATAATACATCAGAGTTATATAGCGCTTTTTTGGACGCTCAAAGACACTTTACAGAACAGGAATTAAAACGGGAAGTAACACTGCACACTGCGAGTTTTACAGTGACTAAAAAATAAAGAAAAAATATATTTGTAATTGTAATCATTATCCGGACTGTGTAAACTCAAAAACAAATACGTGCATTTTGATTTACAATCCCTCATTTACTACATGTCAGCATTTATGTGATTAAAAAATGTATTTAAAAAGTCTCAAGTTTCTGGTCGACTCATAATTCCAGTTGGTTCCTAAAATAATCTTCATCTGCACCCCGACTTAAAGTCCATTCTCGCCTTTCCAAATACTGTGTGGAGTTTAACCGTCTGTGTCACGGTCCACACAGACTCGGGGGGTTTTACGGCCGAGCCCCTCACACTCAAACGTGAGCTCAGGGGAAACAAACACGACCGACGTCAGGAGTGAGGAGGTTCTGTTCGGCTCCTCTGGCCCCACACTGACACCGGGCGATCGGCCGGGACGGGAAGGGTAAGGTTAAGGTCTGTTTGAAGGACGAGGCTCCTGCAGGTCCGAAAGCAGGACTAAACCAGGACTAAACCAGGACTAAACCAGATTTAAACTCAGATTAAACCAAGACAAAACTAGATCAAAACCAAGACAAAACCAGATTTAAACTGAGACTAAACAAGGTCTAAATCAGGACTAAACCAGGACTAAACCAAGGCAAAACTAGATATAAACCAGGACTAAACCAAGACAAAACTAGATCAAAACCAAGACAAAACCAGATTTAAAACAGGACTAAACCAGGTCTAAATCAGATCTAAACCAAGACAAAACCAGATCTAAATTGAGACTAAACAAGGTCTAAATCAGGACTAAACCAGGACTAAACCAGATTTAAACTCAGATTAAACCAAGACAAAACTAGATCAAAACCAAAACAAAACCAGATCTAAACTGAGACTAAACCAGGACTAAACCAAGACAAAACTAGATATAACCCAGGATTAAACCAAGACAAAACTAGAGCTAAACCAGGACTAAACCAGGCCTAAATCCGATCTAAACCAGGATTAAACCAGGACAAAACTAGATCTAAACTGAGACTAAACAAGGTCTAAATCAGGACTAAACCAGGACTAAACCAAGACAAACTAGATCTAAACTAGGACTAAACCAAGACAAAACTAGATCTAAACCAGGACTAAACTAGATCTAAACCAGGACTAAACCAAAACAAACTAGATCTAAACCAGGACTAAACCAAGACAAAACTAGATCTAAACCAGGACTAAACTAGATCTAAACCAAGACAAAACTAGATCTAAACCAGGACTAAACTAGATCTAAACCAGGACTAAACCAAGACAAAACTAGATCTAAACCAGGACTAAACAAGGTCTAAATCAGGACTAAACCAAGACAAACTAGATCTAAACCAGGACTAAACCAAGATAAAACTAGATCTAAACTAGGACTAAACTAGATCTAAACCAGGACTAAACCAAGACAAACCAGGATCTAAACCAGGATTAAACCAAGACAAAACTAGATATAAACCAGGACTAAACCAGGTCTGAATCAAATCTAAACTAGGGCTTAACAGGACTAAAATAGGCCTAAACCAAGACTGAACCAATACTGAACCAGGACAGAACCAGGTCTCAAACTGGTCTAAACCAGGACAAAAACAGAACTAAACCAGGATTAAAACAGGCCTAAAATTATATCAGATCCCAACGAGGTCTTAATTAGTTCTAAACCAAGACTTAAACCAGGTCTACCCCAGGACTAAACCCGGTCTAAGTCTGAGTGGGTCTTCCAGAGCGGAGGGCGTGTCCTTCAGAGGAGACAGATAAGGACAAATGGACTGAGCTCACATGGATTTACTGTTTACAGACGGTCTCCACGGACTGAGTGTTATCTGATGTGAGGAGACGGCTCTGTGCACGCCAGGACTGGACCAGGACTGGACCAGGACTGGACCAGGACTGGACCAGGACTGGACCAGGACTGGACCAAAGGACTGGACCAGGACTGGACCAAAGGACTGGACCAGGACTGGACCAGGACTGGACCAGGACTGGACCAGGACTGGACCAGGACTGGACCAGGACTGGACCAGGACTGGACCAAAGGACTGGACCAGGACTGGACCAAAGGACTGGACCAGGACTGGACCAGGACTGGACCAGGACTGGACCAGGACTGGACCAGGACTGGACCAGAACTGGACCAAAGGACTGGACCAGGACTGGACCAGGACTGGACCAGGACTGGACCAGGACTGGACCAGGACTGGACCAAAGGACTGGAAAGGGAATACAAAACTGTGGAGACAAAAACACTGCAGCAATAAGACTTAAAAGCTCAAAAACCCTAAACAGAAAATATTTGACTTTCCGAGGATTACCAGGACTAAACCAGGTCTTAAACAGGTCTAAAGACCAACTATACCAGTCGCTTTCACACTTCTGGATTTGTCTTGGTTTGATCTCAGGTTAGTCCTTGGTTTGGTCCGGTTCTAGTCCTGGTTTGGTCCAGGTCTTTTCCAGACTTAGTTCTGGATTTAGTTCCAGTTTAGTTTCAAATTTAATGGTGTATGTGCAAAATGTGAACACTGAAGTGAACATAACTAAACCAGGACTAAACCAAGACTAAACCAGGACTAAACCAGGACTAAACCAGGACTAAACCAGGACTAAACCAGGACTAAACAAGTCAAAACCAGATCTGAACCAGGACTAATCCAGATCTGAACCAGATATAAAGCAGATTCAAAACTGAGACTAAACCAGGTCTAAATGGGTCTAAACCAGGACTGAACCAGGTCTAAATCGGCACTAAACCCGGATTAAACCCAAAGTATAAATGCGAGCCACATTTGGAGAAACCCTGGACTAAACCAGCTCTTTTCCCAAACCCGTGTGAGCCGCAGACAGGCATTCACAGGTGCTGCAGGGAAGCGAGAAAGACGAGAGCGCCGGAGAGAGAGAGAGAGAGGGAAAACAGAGGGGGCCGGGTCTAGGGAGCGAGGGAAGGAGGGAGGAGACTGCGCAGAGGAGGAGGAGAGGAAAGAGGAGCTCATTCTCACACAGCTGTCCGGCAGACGCACCCAAGACGCAGCGCCAACACCCAGGAGCCTCCACACGCCGGGAGAGCGCCGCCCGACTGCTGCTACTGCGGACACGGCAACGTTCAGGTGAGCGTTCAGGGGTTTTACGGACTGAAGGGGGGATTCTGGGAGGAAGAATGGTCGCTAGGTTGATTGGAGAACTGGGAATGTCCATTTAATGCATGGTAAGGTTGACAATGATAAGAAAATAGCATTTAGAGGTGACATTTAAGGCATTTCAAAGGGTGTAGGTTGGAATTTTGAGAGGAATAATGGTCGCTAGGTTGATTGTAGAACTGGGAATATCCATTCAGTGTATGGTAAGATTGACAATGTTAAGAAAATGTTGTTTAGAGGTGAGATTTTAGGCATTTTAAAGGGTGTAGGTGGAATTTTATGAGGATTAATTGCATGGTAAGGTTGGTAATGTTGAATTGGGTAAGAAAATGTCATTTAGAGGTGACATTTTAGGCATTTTAAAGACTGCAGGTTGGAATTTTGTGAGGAAGAATGGTCGCTAGGTTCATTGTAGAACTGGGAATGTTCATTTAATGTATGGTGAGATTGACAATGATAAGAAAATAGCGATTAGAGGTGAGATTTTAGGCATTTTAAAGACTGTAGGTGGAATTTTGTGAGGATTAATTGTATGGTAACGTTGGTAATGTTTGATTGGGTAAGAAAATAGCATTTAGAGAAGTCATTTTAGGCTTTTTAAAGGACGTAAATAGAATTTTCTGAGGAAGAATGGTCGCTAGGTTGATTGAAGAACTGGGAATGTCCATTTAATGTATGGTAAGATTGATAATGATAAGAAAATAGCATTTAGAGGTGACATTTTAGGCATTTTAAAGGGTGTAGGTGGAATTTTGCAAGGAATAATGGTTGCTAGGTTGATCGTCAAGCTAGATTAATTGCATGGTATGTTTGGTAACGTTGAATGGGATAAGAAAATAGCATTTAGAGGAGTAATTTTAGGCTTTTTAAAGGGTGTAAATGGAATATTATGAGGAATAATGGTTGCTAAGTTGACTTTGGAATTGGCAATGCCCATTAATTGTTTGGTAAGACTAACCATGTTAGGAAAATGTGGTTTAGAGGTGAGATTCTAGGCTTTTTAAAGACTGTAGGTGGAATTTTGTGAGGAATACTGGTTGCTAGGCTGACTGCAGTATGGGCTCTGCAGATAAATTGTATGGTAACATTGGTAACATTGAACTGGATTAGAAAACATAGCTTTGAGGTGAGATTTCACACATTTTACACAAGGTTTAAGTGGAATTTTGCAGGAAATAATGGTTTCTAGGTTGGCTGCAGGATTGACAGTGTTGATAAATTATATGGTAGCATTGGTAAGGTTGAATTTGATTTGAAAATATGCACTTTAAAGCTCAGATTCGGGACGTTTTAAAGAGTAGAGGTGGAATTTTGCAAGGAATACCGGTTGCTTGGTGAACTGCATGACTGAAAGTGCAGATAAATTGTATGGTAAGGTTGGTAATGTTGAATTAGATGAGAAAATATAGTTCTGAGGTAAAATTTCTCACATTTTAAAGAGTATAGGTGGAATTTTGCAAAGAACAGTGGTTGCTAAATTGGCTGCAGGACTGTCAAAGTTGATTCACTGGATTCGTAATGCTGTTTGGAGCGGGATAAAATCAGTGTAGAGCTAAAATTCTAGACATTTTAAAGTGTGAATGTGGAATTTTACAAGGATTAACAATGAATAGGGTGACTGTGGGTATAAATTGAATGGTATAGCTGATAAAGTGGGTTTAGAAGCAAGACTGTACAGTAAATTTTGCTGGAAAAACATATTCTTACAATATTTTGAAGTGTATGGCTGATTTAAGGCGGAACTGTGCGCGTTCTACTTCGATAACATGGTATTTCAAGGCGAGATTTGATAATTTTTTGCGTAATTTACTGCGTAATTAATAGTACTTGCAACAATGAATGGAGAGAAAGAGCTGTACAAAAGAGGCGCTTGTACGATGCTGCTCAGGGCCGGTCGGTGAGTAGGAGTGAAATAGCTGAGATTTTTAACTCTGGAAATGGAAATGTGCAAAGGAGGACGGACGGGATCACGTGCACAGAGACGTTTTGAAGGGACAGGTTCGAAAACAGCAGCCGGAACGGTAAAAACAGGCGGTCGCTGGCTTGTCTTTGTCTCGTGTTGGTGTCTCGTTCTTGGACTCAAATGTTTTATGCAGTGGGAAATGTGAGAGCTGGAGCAGAATACTAATAAAGTGATAGAGAAAAGGGCTTAGATAGAGCGGAAACAGTTAAAGATATCATATAAAGCGATGTTTTTCATAGAGATAAATGTGTTTTATATGATACCGTGGAAGATTACAGTCAAATTAACAATGTATCTGTGGAAATAAGCTATTTCAGGTAATTTTCTACTGCTTTTTGCTTTAGTTTAGTTTGAGTTTAACCAAGCTTGTTCACAAACATGTTTCTAAAGGGACTAGAACTGAAATTCTAATGAAACTTTACATATAAAAACTGTATACAATATATCATTAATTAAAGTGCAGTTTACAGACTCATTTACATTTATATTTTATGGAGATTTGAGCTATAAAAGAGCACAAATGAATAACTGTCTTTGGACTTTTCTTTCTCATGTTTTAATAGACCCATTGGAATATTAATCGTTATTTTTGAACAGAGCCATAAACGAGCACTAAACTAGTACTAAACCAGAACTAAACTAGGTCTAAAACAGGTTTAAGTCTGGACTAAACTATAGGTCTGAAACAGGACTAAATCAGGACTAAACTAGATCTAAAACAGGTTTAACTCTGGACTAAACCAAAACTAAACAGCTACTAATCTAGGACTAAAACTAAATAAAATTAAGACTAAACTAGGTCTAAAACAAGTCTTAATCGGGACTAAACTACACATTAGGTTTAAACCAGAAATAAACTAACATTAATCTAGAACTAAACCAGAACTAACTAGGTTATAAACAGGTTTAATTCAGGACTAAACCTAAATTAAATTAGGACTAAACTAAGCCTAAAACAGAACTAAATCAGGACTAAACTAGAACTAAATTAGGACTAAACTATAGGTCTAAAACAGGACTAAATCAGAACTTAACTAGTACTAAAACCGTCTAAAACAGGACTTAATCAAGACTAAACTAGGACTAAACTATAGGTCTAAAACAGGACTAAATCAGGACTAAACTAGGACTAAACTATAGGTCTAAAACAGGAGTAAATCAGGACTAAACTAGGACTAAACTATAGGTCTAAAACAGGAGTAAATCAGGACTAAACTAGGACTAAACTATAGGTCTAAAACAGGACTAAATCAGGTCTAAACTAGGACTAAACTATAGGTCTAAAACAGGACTAAATCAGAACTTAACTAGTACTAAACCCGTCTAAAACAGGAGTAATCAGGACTAAACTAGTACTAAACTATAGGTCTAAAACAGGACTAAACCAGGACTAAACACATCTAAAACAGGACTAAACCAGAGCTAAACTAGGGCTAAACTGGTTTAAATCAGGACTAACCCAGGTCTAAATCAGGATTAAATCAGGTCTAAGGTTAGAACGAAATTATAGCTCTAAAGCAAGACTAAATCAGGACTAAACTAGGTCTAAAACAGGACTAAACCAGAACTAAACTAGTACTAAACCAGGACTAAACCAGGTCTAAGACTGCATTACTCATCCAGCATTAGTCTTGGCTTGATCTGGGTTTATTTTGAATGTAGATTTGACTTAGTCCTGTTCTACTCCTGGTTTAGTCCGAGTTTAACTCCAGATTTAGTCCAATGTTGTTTGTACATTATACAAGAGCATAAAACAGGATGACGGTTAATCTTATCTCCAGTTTATTTATGCGACGCGCTTGAACCTTTCTGTCAGTGTAGTTTAAATTAGCGGGTTTGTTGCCGGCTTCCTCCTTCCATAAACACACGAATGGCTCCGAGATGTGTCATAAGTGAGGAATACTGGTGACGCTAAGTTTAACCCGAACCCAACCTGCTGATGAAACCCGTCAGTCCGAGCGAGTCGAAGGATCGTGTGGACCGGCATCTGAAATGTCCTCATGTTTCCTTGGATATAGCTCAAAGAAAATATCCCGGAAACTCGATATCGTAAGATTAAATTACGCAGAAATACATCATGTTTTCAGAAATGCGTTTGCAACTTGCCCCCTGCTGTAAATAACACTAGTACAAGCAAAAAGACAAAGAATAACAGCACATTTTTTATCTTGTATCAGAATAGGGTGACCAGATTTTCAAAATAAAAAAAACATTTTCCCCGATTTGTGGTGGTTGGTAATAATAAAATTGTAAAACAAGTGCGTAAATAAGGAAGAACTTTATGCTTTCGGCACTGATGTGAGTCAGTATTGTTAGACTTTCTTTGTGTTTTGGTCGTTTTTAAGCAGCTTTTCTGTATTTTACCTAAACAAATGACAGTTTATGCCTCTTTTTACTGTTAGCGGGGATCAGATTGGTCAAAAATAGGGACACTTGGGTCATTTCTTCTAATAAAACTGGGACAAATCATTGGTTTTGGATAACAGCGTATCCCCAGATTTGACGACCCCAAATTTAAGACGTTTTTAAGACCTTTCTAAGACCACTTAAATGAAAATTAAGACCAACATTGCACCCATTATGCAGGCGAAAAACACCAGATCGATTCTAATAATGACCATTACTCACTGCTTTAAACACCAAAAAATACTTTTATTATAAAATCTCATTCAGAACTCATTTATAGTAGTCGGCGTTGCTTGTAAAATGGCCAAAAAAATCAACATTTTAACAAGACAAACTAAGCTTCCACATGGTCTTGTCTCACACTGAACTACAGCCCGGTTGAGTTTACAGAATGGTCTAGGAGAAAGTTTTATTGAGGTCTCGTGTTTGGATTTTCTTTTCTGTGGGATTAGCGCTGTTTCCGTAGCAACTAACAATTCAGAAACTGAATTTAATACCTTTTGAGTGTGAAAAAGTGCTCAAAATAGCGCCTGTAGACAAGAAACTGAAGCCTACGAACAAAACCCAACCTATTTCACCATCTTGTTCATATCTTGGCTCTGTTCAGTTACGTATTCCGTTCTGCTGAGCTGAGTAATGACATTTTAACGCCACTCGTCGCCCTGCATCAATCCAAACTCGTTTAACTCCGGCCCCGAATCGTTTCCTCGCGTTTATAGAAGTGTTGATCAGGCGTTTCTCGTGGTGTGAAGCGTCGGGGCGCGTGTGAAAACTGCAGCCTCGCTTGTGCAGAGCCTCCAGAGCGAGGAGGAGACATCCGATACCCTTGAGGACTCCGCCGCTTTTTCTGGCCCGGCTGCCTGCCTCTGACAGACATGAAAGCTAAAACTAACCGCGGCGATCTTCGATAAGTGGAAGCGCCGTTTTGGAGTAAGCGAATCCTCGTGTGCGTTCTTACTAGTGCTGCAGTTTTTTAGCCACGTTTTTACTTTTTAATGACTTTTATTTCGCTTTTGCCATGTTATTGTTTGGTTTTCCTAACTGTTTGGCTCCCTGGAGATGTTACTGCTGTTGGAATGTTCCGCAGTGTGGCTTTACACGTATGTATTTCCGTGGAAACAAAGTGACGCCGCAGGTTATAGGTCGGATCTAAGGAGAGGCAAGCCCGCTCACAGTAAGGATGCATTCATTTCGAGGTATTCTTCCAGTAACGAAACACCTGTGATTGAATAAAAGTAACTAGATAACTTTAATGCTCTACTGTGGAACATTTCAGGCTAAACCAACCACCAGAGAAGTTACCCCCTTCAAGGAGATGCAACCAGGCCAAGTTACAGGTCAGATCAGTGGAGAGGCGGCCCCAATGACAGTAAAAATGCAGTATTTTAAGCTAAACAAATGCTTTTAATTGGATAAATACAACAAAGAAAGGTTTAATCTTACATTGTGGAACATTGTGAGGCAAAACTATAGCGTCTCCAAGGAAACAATGTGGCAGAAAAGTCCCATAGTGCAGCTTTAAACGCTTTTCACACAGATGGCCACACGTTTGGGCGGTGCAAACATACTCCAATCTGCAGCTCCCTGTAGTTCTGATCTGGGTAATGTGATACTGTGGAACATTCTCATCAGAGCTATAGCATCTCCATGGAAACAAGGGGGTAGAAAAGTCCCATAGTGCAGCTTTAAACGCTTTTCACACAGATGGCCACGCATTTGGGTGGTGCAAACATACTCCATCCTGCAGTTTCCCGTAGTTCTGATCTGGGTAATGTGATACTGTGGAACATTCTCATCAAAGCTATAGCATCTCCATGGAAACAAGATGGCAGAAAAGTTACACAGTGCTCCTTTAAAACCCTTTTCACACAGTTGTCCACAGTCCACAGTTGTGCTTTTGGGTGGTACAGAGGGCAGCTAGAAGAGAAGAAAAAAGACATGACTCCATCCTGCAGTTTCCCGTAGTTTGGCTCTGGTTAATGTTCTATTGTGGAACATTCCCAAAAAGCTACAGCATCTCCATGGAAACAAAGTGGCAGGAAAGTTCCAGAATGTACCTTTAAAGCCCTTTTTCACACAGCTGGCCCTGCATTTGGGTGTTACATTGGACAGCAAGAGGAGAAAAGACATGACTCCATCCTGTACAGTAGCTTTCTGTTGTTCTCCACTGACTAAAGTCATACTGTGGGACATTCTCACCAAAGCTGTAGCATCTCCATGGAAACAAAATGGCAGAAAAGTTACAGAGTGCTCCTTTAAAACCTTTTTCACACAGCTGGCCATGCATTTGGGTGATACAGCAGGGCGACAAATGAGAAAAATACATGACTACAGACTCCGCCCTGCAGCTCCCTGTGGTTCTGCTCTGGCTATTGTCCCATCAAAGCTATCTCCATGGAAACAGAGTGGCAGAAAAGTCCCGGAATGCCCCTTTAAAGCCCTTTTCACACAGCTGGCCATGCATTTGGGTGGTACAGAGGGCAGCCAGAGGAGAAAAGCCGTGACTCCACCCTGCAGCTCCCTGTAGTTCTGCTGTGGCCGCAGTGCCCCAAATGCACGGTTCTGGCCCTGTAATTGTGGCCCTTTATGTAACAAACAGGCTGGGCCAAGCACAGGCGACCATTACCTCGTGTGGTATGCGCGCTAGCTTTTTATAACAGCCTCAAAAGAGAGGGTCTTTCGGCTATTTCGGGACAGTCAAGGCCAGGGCTGCACCAAAAGATTTAAAGCCCCTAAACCTGTTCTTCCTACCCGAGGCTAAACAGGTTTTAAGGAGGATTTCTGCATTTAATAACACTCCAGAGACCTGTAATCGTGTTTAATGTATGTTTTGGAATATATAAGAAGCTATACTATGCTAGTTTTGTCAGTTATTTGGATATTCTTGTTATAAATGGAGGTATATGTTTAGGACTATTATGCAAAATCGCCTTTTTTCCCTTTATGAATATACAAAAGCAGCACATAAAACAATACACTACAACTTCACAAACCTGGTGCAATGTGCAGTAGTTTCAGTAGCTGGACTGTGCGCTGACTGAGCATTAAAAATAAAAATGAAACTTATATAAATAAAATAAATATATATAAATATTTGAATACGATGTTTTTGGCGAATATACACTGCATTTTTTTTCTGGTTTTGCTGAGATTTAAAAACTTCTATCGGGTTATTCATCTTGTTTTCAGATTTATTATCTACTTACTACTTCTGAGACTGTTTCAGGTCGTTTATTTTAAGACGACTTGTCAAGTAAAATGACTCATCGCATCGTACTTAGCCTCAAAAACGAAAGTGAAACATTTTAACACACTGTTTCCGGCGACCGCGGCATTTCCGAAACAATAAACGGTGACTAAAAACTGTTTCAAATATTAATACCTCACAGAAGGAGCCGGATCTTCAAATAACTCGTTAAAACGTGAGTTAGCAAAGTTCGTATTTCGGTCTAAATATACCCAGCCTCCCCCCGCGCTTTGGCTCGTTACATGATTCAGCTAATTGCGCTTAAATTACAGATCGTCATTACCCGAAGTGCTGCCGCCGTCGGGTTTCCTCTCCGCGGCCTCCAGTCCTTTTCTGTGTCAGTTCGGCTTTTACCAGCGCAAATGTGACCGCCGCTCTTTCTACCACATGGTTTCGGATTGATTCTTGTGGTGAGAGCTAAATTTACGGTGGGAGGAAGGAAGTCGTGCGGTTTAGAGTTTGAGAAGCTCCGACCGCTTAAATAGAGCCTCGGCTGACAATAGATTTATACAGGCCTGTGTGGTGCTGAGCCAGCTGCTTTGTAATACTTTTTATGCTGCTAATTTGTCGTTCTTTCGAAAAATATGGACCACGTTTTCTCAGATTCGCAACGATTATCGAAATTTTAACATTTTTACTCCTCTGTACTTGCATTTTTACTCTTAAAATAAAACAGAATTCATTTTAAACTGCCCAAAGTTAGTCCTCACTTACTTATTATTCACCATTTTGAGTTTTCAAGTGCTTTTTTACAACTTTCAGAGTCCAGTTTTGTTGCGACGATAAAGCTAACAACAACAAATAGCATGCTAACACACACTTTCTGATTATCTGACAAGAAACCACTTAATAATTAGACACAGACAAGACCATTTTTGATTAAATACGTGAAAAAACAGGCAATTCTAGCAAAAATATTTCAATCAAAGCCTCTACTTCTGTCTGTTTTTTAATATTTTGTGAATTTTGTTTTCATCTTTCTCTCGCTTACTTATTATTCACCATTTTGAGTTTTCAAGTGCTTTTTTACAACTTTCAGAGTCCAGGTTTGTCGCGACGATAAAGCTAACAACAACAAATAGCATGCTAACACACACTTTCTGATTATCTGACAAGAAACCACTTAACAATTAGACCCAGACAAGACAAATTTTGATTAAACGCACGAGAAAACGTGCAATTCTTTCAAAATATTTCAATCAAAGCCTCTGTTTCTGCCTGTTTTTTAATATTTCGTGAATGTTGTTTTCATCTTTCTCGCGTTTTAACATCCTTAATCTGTGCAAACATCTGCCGTGTGTGGCCCAGCGCTGTCGCAACACGAGGAGTTGATCCGTACCGTAACATTATGGTTTGAAATATGGGACGTAGCCACATTTGGAGTTGTTTTGACGCAGAGGTTTGGTTGTTTCTCAGTGGAACCGCAGACGTCTGTAGCTGCGATGTGGACGGACGCGCGGGAGATTTCACTGGATCATAGTTTGTCGGCTTAAAGGAGATCACTCGATATTGAAATACTGAGATAATTTAAGTATGTTATTGAATATTCTGCAAACATTTTTCTGCTTGGGGCCGGTTTCCTGCTTGTCTCATGTTCCACAGTAGAACATTCAGTTTATCTGAGCATTTATTTTATCAAAAGTGCTCAAAAATACACGGAAAAAGGTGTATTTTTGGATCGTAAGTAGGTTCAAATCCCCACAGATCTTACCTGTAACTTGAACTAGCGGTGTCACTTGCCCATCTCCGCGAAGATTATACATTTAATGCCACACTGTGGAACATAAACACTTAAGCCCAAACATCCTTGGTCATGGCCTTAAATTTTGTGTCCAGTTGCAGTTTCCTCAGTTAAAAAGGTTCAAATTTCATAATAATTCACCACATTTCTGTAGCACCTCTGACCTCCATGGAACCAAATAATTTTTTTTCAGAAATCATGAGTTATTCTGCATGTTTTTTGTGCTTAAAGTGTTAAAATGTCATGTGGTGCGATCGTGCATCATGTGGTGCGACTAATAACAGCAGGAATTTTAATAACAGACAAAGTCGACTTGGGTGAATGGTTCTTTAGGCATTTTTCTTCATTTTTCTTCATTTTTCTTCATTTTCCAGGGCAGTAGTTTGTTCATTAAACACAAGCAGGTGACTGTCATATTGGACAGCAAAAGAAAATATCAGTATGCATTAAAAAGTTTGTTTCTATACACTTCATATTACTCACAACTTAGATTAATACCCCAACCATGTTTTAGAAAATAAAACAATTTTAAGGTTATTCTCGGTCGCACCACATGACATTTTACACTAAAAATGCTTCATATAAAAGTTAAACAGATATTTATGCACCTGACACTGGAAATATCTGTTCAATAGTTCAATAGAAACTCTTTTTTTTAAAATATATTTTAAAATGTGCCTGTTGAAACTCCTTATATGTCATTGACCCATATATTTCAGTGCAATAACATTTCCCTGGAAAGTCCCACAGTGCAGCGTTAACATGGAAGTTTGGTTTGGTTTGTTTGATGGTGTAAAAAATGTTGTACACTGTGAAGATGAAACTGGTTTAGCACAAAAAGAAAACAGCCTTTGAATTGGTAAGATGAATACGACTGATCTACGTCGCCTGTCGTGTTTTCTTTCAGTCTTCGACCACATTACTCGCAGAAAAAATAAAAAATACGACTTAAAATGTAAACTTTCTGCGGTGAAATCTGCAGAGGAAAACTTAGGGGAAGCAGCGCCAAGACGTTTTTCTGTCGAATATTACTTCAGTTTGGCAATTCGGAGGAAGCAGCAATGTCACCGTAGCCGCTGAGAGGAAAGTTGTGGCAAAAGGGACAATTCCATATTTTCCCAGTTTTGCTGAGGTGGATTTTGGTGAGGAAGGAATTAATCGCCCTGATATAATCCTACTTGAGCTCAAGTTTAGTCCTGGTTTAGACCTGATATAGTCCTAGTTCAGTCCTATTTTAGACCTGGTTTAGTCCTGGTTTAATCCTAGTTTAGTCCTATTTTAGACCTGGTATAATCCTAGTTTAGTCTTGGTTTAGACTTGGTATAGTTCTATTTTAGCCCTAGTTTAGTCCCGGTTTAGACCTGATATAGTCCTGGTTTAGTCCTGGTTTAGACCTGATATAGTCCTAGTTTAGTCCTATTTTAGACCTGGTATAATCCTAGTTTAGTCCTGGTTTAGACTTGGTATAGTTCTATTTTAGCCCTATAGTTTAGTCCCGGTTTAGACCTGATATAGTCCTGGTTTAGTCCTGGTTTAGACCTGATATAGTCCTGGTTTAGTCCTGGTTTAGACCTGATATAGTCCTGGTTTAGTCCTAGTGTAGCCTTGGTTTAGACCTGATATAGTCCTGGTTTAGTCCTGGTTTAGTCCTGGTTTAGATCTGATATAGTCCTGGTTTAGTCCTAGTTTAGCCCAAATTTAGTCCTGGTTTAGACCTGATATAGTCCTGGTTTAGTCCTAGTTTCGCCCCAGTTTAGTCCTGGTTTAGTCCTAGTTTAGTCCTGGTTTAGACCTGATATAGTCCTAGTTTAGTTCTAGTTTAGACTCGGTATAGGTCTATTTTAGCCCTAGTTTAGTCCTGGTTTAGACCTGAAATAGTCCTGGTTTAGACCTGGTATGGTTCTCTTTTAGCCCTAGTTTAGTCCTGGTTTAGACCTAGTTTAGTCCTGGTATAGTCCTGGTTTAGACCTGGTTTAGACTTGAAATAGTCTTGGTTTAGTCCTGGTTTGGATCATTGGTTCAAAACTGGGACTGTCCTGGGTAAACACGTCTGGTCGCTTTACTGTGAGGAGTCATCGGGTGAACTTTAATAAACAAAATCATGTCAAAAATCAGTTTATCGTCAACACTTCCACTGCAATCGTTATTCCCAATTCAATAAAGATCCCGGTCCAAACTCCTGACCTCATTCTGTTCCCGAAATCGTCTCCAGGCCTTACATAGCCGGCCCATGGCATACTTTACTTTTACACGCTTTTACAGTTCCTACGGGGAGCGGCCGGGCCAACGTGTTTGTCGGCGCAGTAATCCCATCACGCGAGAGGAATATTTAGTGCTTTCTATTTTCGCCGGAGCAGTGGTCACGGCGCGGTCATACGGAGCAGCTGCCAGCGCTCGCATTTTTCTCTACGTCGGGGCCTCTTTCGCGTCGTCCTCCTTTTGTTTAGGCTGCGGTATGTTTAGGATCGCGCTGACCCACTTCTCTCACACGTGACGGGGAGACAGCCGCAGACGCTCACGCCGTCGGGCCTTCGCTGCCAGATAACCGCGCCGCGTTTATCAGCGCAAACACTCGGGCTAAAAGAGGCAGATAGGGCTCCGGGGCAGAGCGCAGGACGACCCGTGACACCCTGAAGTATGGAGCCGAGACTTCGCTGTTTTTAAGGTTACGAAAACTGTGCACGGACAAATGGGATGTCGTAGTTGGACAGGTCAGAATGTTGGATTGCGCAGTTAATCCTCACAGTAATATGTCACTTTTCCATGTAAATAAAAAGTGAAACTCACACTGCAACAAAGGCCTATCAAAAAATGAGAAAAAAGTACCAATTTTGAGGTAAAAAATGCTCTATTTTAAGTGAAATTATCGGCCAGTGCAGTAAGAAATTTTCACTTACCAAGTTTTCTTAAAACAAGATGAAATACGAATCTTGTTCTAAGCAGAAAACACGAGTTTCAAGTGATTATGGCAAGATTTTTCACCTTATTGGTTTGAGGAGGAAGTTAAAGAGGCTTAACCTGGACTGAGTTAATATAAAAAGTGCTTAGAATAAGTTGTAATATCGAGATAAGATAAATCAGGATGGAATATCTTGAAACAAGTAAAAAAAATTCATCTTAAGCAAAAAAATCTTAAAATTGATCTTTTAAGCTGAATCTGCTTAATTCAAGGAACCACTCACTCATTCACACACATTCATACACCGGCGTACGCAGACACTGGGTTGAGTGTCTGGCCCAATGGCACAACGACAGCATGTATAATTCCACCGCCAACCTATAAGTCAATGGATCTGACCGCTCTACCAATAATGTTCACGTTGAGAGCGGGATTCGAACCGCCAACCTTCAGATCGTACCAACTGTGCTGCTGTTGCCTCATTATGTTCCAAGTGGATAATTCTCTGGAATGTTTTATTGTTTTTTTAAGGTTTTTCTTTTATTTTTTGTATTTTAAGTTCATTATTTTCTCATTTTTCCCCACCTTCCACACCTGTAATCTAGAACAAAACACATATATAGACGTAGATAGTACCTGAGATAGTACAGAGGGGTTAGTGTATGAAAAACCCGTATGGCCATGTTTATGTCGAGAGTGGGATTCGAACCGCCAACCTTCAGATCAGCCTTCTCAAACCAATAAGGTGAAAAATCTTGCTATAAATACTTGAAACTCGTGTTTTCTGCTTAGAACAAGATTCGTATTTCGTCTTGTTTTAAGAAAACTTGGTAAGTGAAAATTTCTTACTGCACTGGCAGAAAATTTCACTTAAAATAGGGCATTTTTACCTCAAAATTTGTAATTTTTTTTTCTTATTTTTCGATAGGCCTTTTTTGCAGTGTGTAAAGCGCTTTAACGTTGGAAAAAACGTGACCGTGAAAGTTAAAATGTTCCGCAGTTTTCAGAAAATTAACTTCTTCTCAACTCTTTAAAAAAACGAAATAAAATAATCACAACAAGCGACTGTCTGAGGTCACGAGAGCCGAGTCCGCCCTGTTGATCTCTCGCGCCCGATATTTCCGGCACGTTTCGCACGGCAGTAAACACGACTTTCCCATGGCGGCGGCGGAAAGCAGCTGTGTCCAGGTTTTACCCCCCCCCCCAGAGTCTCCTCCACTGAGACACCGTTAAAATAAGGAGCCACCCGATCCTCCACTTCCCCCCGGGTTTGAAACTGGAGCCCGTCTGCAGATAGAGAGGGGCCCTAAACAACACGTGCTGCTCTCCTTTCTGAACCCTCTCCAAATGTGGCACGCCGACACGTCCCACAATGCACCTGTTCTCTCTAATACGGGCCTCGGGTGGATTCAGTGGGTTAGCGGGGCAGCGGGCTACAGCTTTTCAGGTCGTTCCGTTATAGGCCGTCGGATTCATTTCTGCCGCGCGTTAAGCTTTGTAAACTTCGCCGCAATTTCCTTTTTGCTCGTTTTAATCCCGGCTTTTAAAAAATTAGGTTAGATTAATTCAGAGGGAAGCTAAATGTGACTCCGAAGGCCGGGGACGGGCGAGAAGAGAGGGTTCATTAGCTTAAATATAGAGTAATAGACAGTCACTCTGCAGCTGGGTGCATTTATGTGGACAGGGGAAATCTGATAACCAGAGTAATCAGATAACCCACCACTCAGATCCGATTATAGGTGCATGTTTACAGGATAAGAGAAATCCGATCATCCAAAACAACTGATGACACATGAATTTTTAGGCCAGTTGTTGTATTTTTAAGACAAAATACAAAGGATTTTGAAATAACTCTTTCAATTTTCAACATTTTCTCTTTTTTTCGCACTTTTTTTTGCATAATTTTGTGTCATAGAACAGATGTAACTGTAAAATCTAGTTCTAGTCGCAGTTTAGTCGGTCATTTCGCAGCACAACGAAACAAAACTAAACAAAACGTAGACTACAGCCCCGTGGATCATGACCGAAAGGGTTTAGGCTGAAGTAAAGGTACTTAAAAAGCCAAATCCTATTAAAAAATGACATAATTCCAAGAAAGAAAAGCAGCGAATGAACAGCAAGTTTACATTTACAATTTATATACAGTGTAAGAGACAAAATAAAAATAAAAATAATGAAAATTAATAAATTTAGTGCATAATTTATTAATTCCAGAGCTCTTATTATTATCTTATTAGTAGTAGTAGTAGTAGTAGTAGTAGTAGTAGTAATAATAACAATAATAATAATAATAGAATGAAAAAGTAAACAGATAAAATAAAAATAATAACTGTAAAACATAATCTAATCCACTTTATTTCTATAGCACATTTCATAAACAGTTTCCAAAGTGCTGCACAAATACACAGTAATAACGACAGTAATAATATAATTATAAAATAAATGCTCGGATTTAATCAGACTAGTCTTAAAACAATAAAACCAGTCAAATAAAACAAGAGCAAAACCACAGAATAGCAATAAATAAATAAAAAATAAATAAAAGACAACGAGGACCACGGGAAAAAAGTGGGTCTTAACGCAAATACTTTTAGCCGACATGTTGTTTTTTTCTAAATGTGCTGTAATTGTAATAGTGTCATGTAAATACGGAATTTTACTGAGTTTTAACCTCTGTCTAGGGACTGCAGGAGAAAAATATCTTTCTGCATAACTCTGGAATAATGACAGACATGTTATCGCTAAAATATGATGTTATTAATATGCACCGTCCCTGTAATAAATAACACATAAATAAAATAAAATCCTCACTGAACGGGCTGTATACATAATACACTACAATGGAAAAAAAGAAAGAAATCGGGTTATAATTATGTTTAGTATGCAAACTATGTCATTTATCTTGCTATATGTAAACATCTGTAAAGCTTCGTGATCAAAGTACATAAGAAAACACATCATTTTTTAAACTATGTCATGAACGGGGGCGGGTTTAATATAAGTTTTTCTTTTCTGCTTTTCTGTTGTCCACAGTTTATATGTAGTATGTGTGCGATTATAGTTTCTCCCTTGTCACAAACCCGAAATAAAGACAAACGAACGAGTGAAATTGCAGGAAAGTGCAGGAGAGTGTTTAGACTGTGACTTGTGACGTGGGCGAGCGCCGACCTCGTGCAGGAATCACAGATGTCCCGCTCTTCACGGCCAAACTATTTCCACAAGAGCTGCGCCCTTTTTAAATCCCACTTGAAGTTTTACTGACACGGGCTTTTCATAGATTCGGGTTATTTTAATACGAGTGAGAATGTGAGTGAAGTGCGTTGCCCAAGGGCACGAGGTCACTGTCGGCTGTAGTGGCGGTGGGGCATGAGTTAAACGACCGATTTCTTACTCGTACATAACGTGTAGTATTTTGTTTGCCTAATTTCCATAGGGCATGTGGAGGGGTGAAGTGTCTTGCCCAAGGACACAAAGTCAGTGTCAGACGGGAATTTAACAAAACAAAAGTAGGACTCAAACCAAAAATTCATTGAGTCATCTTGGGACATCAGCTTTAACTGTATTTTGTTGAAATAATTTCTGTACATAATCCATATCGGTGCGTAAAAGTGGGTGAAGT
Source organism: Odontamblyopus lacepedii (assembly GCA_034769755.1). NCBI lineage: Eukaryota > Metazoa > Chordata > Actinopteri > Gobiiformes > Gobiidae > Odontamblyopus > Odontamblyopus lacepedii. The sequence goes on along the minus strand of CM068354.1, from coordinate 36,636,206 downwards.
GTCTTGCCCAAGGACACAAAGTCAGTGTCAGACGGGAATTTAACAAAACAAAAGTAGAACTCACAACAAAAATTCATCGAGTCATCTTAGAAAATGAACTTTAACTACATTTTGTTCATATAATTTCTATACATAATGTGTATTGGTGTGTAAAAGTGGGTGAAGTGTCTTGCCCAAGGGCACAAGGTCAGTATCATTTGGAAATCTAACAAAACAAAAAAACAAAAATTCATCGAGTCATCTTAGGATCTTAACTTTAACTATATTTTGTTTTAATGCATATTGGTGTGTCAAAGTAAGTGAAGTGTCTTGCCCAAGGACACACAGACAATATTATTTAAGAATTAAACCACCAACTTCTCAATTAACAGAATGTCTCCACCTAAACTGTGTCATTTTAGTGCTAAAAAACCTAAACTTTAGTTGTATTTTGTGTATCTAATTTTCTTACATATGCGTCTACAGAAGTGTCTTGCCCAAGGACACAAGGGAAATATGAGTTGGGGTGGCAGTAAGAGCAGGAATCGAACCAGCAACTTTCACGTAATTAGTATTATGTCGTAATTATGTCTTCTTTTTACTCATGTAGAAGGAGTTTTTTGCATCTAGAGCTTCCGGATTCACTGACCCACAGGTTGCCGGTGCGATTCCAGCTCCCGCCGATGAATGCTGTCGTTGTGTCCTTGGGCAAGACACTTCCCCTGCCTCACGGTGTCTGCGTACACTGGCGTATAAACGCACGTGTGAATGGCCGAGCGGTTTCCTTGACGTAAAGCGCTTTGAGTGCCCAGAAGTCGGAAACTCGGTTTATAGAAATTAGAGCCCGACCGATATGGATTTTGTATATGATATCGATAAAGTGGGAGATGGAGCTGCCGATATATTTATGACGTAAAAATGCACTGTAAATCTTCAATTGATTATTTAACTTAGGTTTGGCTCTATTGGATTTTCAGTTGGGTTTATTTAGGCGACATTTATTGTTATTCTGCCTCTTTACGTCATATTTAAAGACAGTAGTTCGGCCTAATCGGATTTTTGTAGGATATTCTAGCCCGTAAAGAAAGTGCTGTAAGTAAACTACCGCTATTTGCCTTTAGCGGTAAATGCGCATGCGCCACGGTAATTAATGATCTGCTAAATGCCGATAATTCACACCTCTATTCACAGCTCATTTCCATATCAGTGCATGTCCAGTAACATATACATGTATACAGCCACTATAGTCACTTTACAGTCGCTAATAGAAGAGAAAACAGCCTGTTTATGTGTGCGAGCTACAGCAGCTAATCGCTAACCAGAATCAGAATCAGAATCATTTATTAATGGCCACACAACAAGTTGGTGGAATTTGTTTCCAGTACAGCAAGAAATGCTCACATCTTCTGTGTCTGTTGCAGAACAAAACAAATTTACAACATACTTGCATAATACAACACACACAACAGATAAATATCCAGTTATGAACAGGATTGGTTTAGACTCCGAATGGCAGCGGGAAAGAAACTATTCTTGAATCTGACAGATTTGGATATGATGGACCTGTAGCGCCTCCCGGAGGGCAGGAGTTTGAACAGATTATTGGCAGGATGTGTGGGGTCTGAGGTGATTCTTTTGGCTCTCTGTGTGATGCGTCTATGATAAAGTGTGTCTATGGAGGGGAGAGTGTGACCAATGATTTTAGATGATTTGTTTACAATACGCTGGAGTTTGTTTTGTGAATGTGAGTCCAAGTTACCGAACCAGACTATTATTGATGAAGTGAGAACGCTTTCAATTATTGCTGTGTAAAAGTGGAGAAGGATGTTGTGTCTGATTCTGAATTTTTTCAGTTGTCTGAGGAAAAACAGTCTTTTATTGGCTTTTTTGTATGTTTCGTTTGAATGCTGTTTCCATTTTAGTGAGTGATTGATGTGGGTACCAAGGAATTTGACGGTCTCTGTAGTGGTGATTGTTTCGTTATCAATTGTGATTGGTGTTTTCTGTGAAGGGGAGCGTGCAAAATCAATTATGAGTTCCTTTGTTTTAGATGTATTGAGGAGCAAGTTGTTACTTTGACACCAGGAGGCTACATGAGAAATCTGCTTACGGTAATGACTTTCATTATTGTCAGAGATGAGTCCAATTATTGTTGTGTCATCAGCATATTTGAATAAAGATACAGAGTTGTGGGTGGATGTCAGTGAGTTGGTGTAGAGAGAGAACAGCCAGGGAGAGAGAACACACCCCTGGGGAACACCGGTGCTGAGGGTCAGAGGCTGGGATGAGAGGCCACTCATCCTGACCTGCTGCATTCTCTCTGACAGGAAGCTCCTGATCCAGTGGCATAGGGTGAGAGGAATGTTCATGTCCAACAGTTTGTGGAAGAGTTTGACCGGGTCGATGGTGTTGAAGGCGGAGCTAAAGTCCAGAAACAGTACACGGGCATAGGTGTGAGGAGTCTCCAAGTGGTGTAGTATCCGGTGAAGAGCCAGGTTCACCGCATCCTCTACTGACCTATTAGCTCGGTAGGCAAACTGGTGACTGTCCATTTGGTGTGTGGTGAAGTCTTTGAGGTGAGAGAGTATGATGTGTTCAAATGATTTCATGACAACAGATGTGAGAGCAATTGGTCTGTAGTCATTGAGGCAAGTTACTTTATTAGTTTTCGGGGAAGGAATAATGACAGAATCCTTGAAACACTTTGGTACGAAGCACTGATAGAGAGAATAGTTGAAGATAGTGGTGTATATTGGGGCTAACTGGGATGCACAATGTTTTAGAACAGTTGGGCTTACCCCGTCAGGTCCAGCTGCTTTCCCCTTTTTGTTCTTGTAAAAAGAAGCTCTCCAATGAGAAAGAACCAAAACGAGCTTCAAACCGACACATTTCAACACTCAGCCTCACACAGGCTCCTCTCAGATCACAAGTCAGCACTAAGAACTGTCCTTTTAATCCAGACTCAAACCGAGCGTCCGGAAAAAGAAGAGAATCTCAGTGTTGTGCACATGGATCTATGGCTGCGGCTGTAAACAAGCACATGTGGGGGTGCGTTCAGGGGCAGGACGAAGTCACAGACACAGACAAATGACTCCGCAGATAAATCCTGATGCGGAGCCACATATCAGGACATTTATCTGTCTGTAAATTGGATTAAATGGGCAGAATATAGAGTCTGAGCTTTATAACGAGGTAGAACATGTCCACGTGGAATATCGGCCAATATCGGCAAGATTTAGACCGATAACCGATATGTTTCCATGTATCCATATCGATATATCGGCCGGGCCCTAATAGAAATATGATGAAACGCTAACGTCGCACTTCCTGATTAGAAATAAAATGCACGCAATAGACTTATTTTGACCTCAAGAGCTCCTGAAACAACATTTCTGTATTGGGGGTTTGTCAAATTTTGCTCAAATCCACGGGAAAAATCAGATCCAGGTCCTTGAACCGACTTTTCTTACATAATTCATATTTCAAAACACTGGACCTTAAGATGTTCTGTGCAGTTTTCCTCTGGCGTTGGCAAGATTTTCCCTGGCCCGCAGAGTTTTGCCCGTTTCAAAGGACCCCGTATTGCTTTTTCTCATCCTCGGAGCTTTCCTGTGTTTTCCTGTGCCCCACTGAGCACCTTCATCTTCATCCACGCATTTCTCCTTCTCCAAACATGACCGTAAAAGTAGAATTTAATATCGTAACACTATTTTCCTTCCCCAAGCTGCGAAAACTCCCCGAAATCCCACAAAATTCCACCGTATCTGAAAGCCAAACACGATTATATAAGTTTTCATTTCGAACGTAAGCGCATTACACACCGTATCAGCGTCTCGTGGGCTTCCGCGCTGTAGATTGGAGCCGTCGTCTGGTTTAAATGCATAGCTGAGATGTCTGAATCCGCTGGAGACCCTTAGCCGGTGCGCTGCTGCTGCGGTACTTTCACAACGCTTATCCAATAATCAATAGCTGTGTAAGTTAGATTGGAAGAGCCGTGACCTCTGCATTCCCATATGGAAGACGTCAGATGTTTTTGGACACGTACGATTGGTGGTGGGAGGAGGACGGGTTCTGGCCGGGGTTTCTGGAGTTTTCTCTTCGATCCGTTTTGGTTTGCGAGTTTGAGTTCGCAGTGCAGTCGGATTCAGCTCAAGGTCATGAAACATCGAGGGGAAGAGGACGGAGAGGGAGGAGAGACTTTTGTATACAGTGAACCCTAAATCCTCAATCTCGGGAATCGTTGCGGACTGCTTTGTTTACTGTTGTGCTGGACTACAAAAGGACCCCAACTACAACTTCCGGGGTTCTTGCAAACAGCTGAGTGTATTCTGATTCCTGACGAGTCCCTGGAGAGAAATGAAATTGAGCAAATTTGGAGATGAGTTCCATATTTTTTATGTATAAAATTCCCAAAACATTTCACATTTTACTTTAAAACCAATGCAGAAATTCGTATATACAATACTTGTCAAAATTGTAGTTTTCATGTTCCAAAATGTGTCACATCAGTTCTGCTTCAGTACGGAGGCTGTAAATTCTAGAGCTTTGTGAAGCAGATCAGACACATTTGAGGAAAGGTTTGATATTTCATGATCATTCAATAGACACTTTTAGGGCAGAAGTGATAAAAAAAAAAAAAAGCTGCGTGCGCATTTTGCCAACAGAAGTGTCATTGTTTCCCGTTCATTCTGATTCATTCAGACTGAACACAGACAGAAGAAGACGGAGATAAAAACATTTCCAGCACCAAAAATGTCAGAATCCATATTCTACCAGCGGACTAAAGTTTTAAAGTTTTACTCAGTGTTCGCACGAGGATCTGGCAGTCGGACACCGTTTGTCAAAGTCGACTTGTTGAGGAAATATTCTTTTAAAATGATCTTTTAACGATAATTCTTTCACAGAGCTCGACAAACTGCTGAGTTCTGCCGTACTTCTGTTGCCAAAATGCACAACCGAGCCTACGTCATCACTGTTTACCAACACTAAAACAGTCTATGGTAGATGTTTTTTTAAATATATATATTAATTCATATAATAAGCTATATTGTTCAACTTTAATGCATTCATAAGGCGGAAGCTTTAATATGCGCCCTTTTGGGGGTTTTGCCTCTTCCTCTGCCTGATTCTCGAGTGTTAGCTACTGTATGTCCATGGATTTATACAGTCTATGGAAGAGATAAAGAATAACAAATGTATTTTTTTCTGAATATTGGATTCTAGGTCAAATTTAGATGGAAAAGTGAATCAAAATTCCAATTCAAACTATATCAAAAGCTTTCAAGCCATCAAGGAATATCACGTATATTCCTTTCCTCTTCTCCTTCAAACCCATCTGGAAAACACATGTATTTGTAGAACGGCAATACCAAACTTTACAATCCCGGCGCACCAAACACAACACGGCGCTCTCGCCTTTCACCCCGTGTCAACACAAGAGCAAACAGAGCCCCCTTCAAACACATGGAGCGCATTCGGAAAGTCGTGCAAACTCCCTCAAACTCTAACCCGAACCCTCCGTCCTCCGTCCGTCCACGTCCTCTCCGTCCACCTGTTCAGAATCAACAGGGTGTCACGGCTGTACGTCGACCGGAGACAGGTTTACGCACTTTATACCCGTGCGTCTGCTCGGGGCGAAGCAAAAGCACGATCTGAGAGGACCACCCCGACCGAGAACAAGGGTGAAACTCGAAACCTGCAAGTTTTAACGCCACAGGAAAAGAGGAAGCGTTTTCGAGAAGAACGTGAGATTGTTTTTGGTCAAAGCCGGGCCAAACTACTTGATTTTTGTTTGTTTATTTCATTCATAGTATAAAAAGCATTAGCAGTAGGGTTGGGGCGGTATCCAAATTTTGATTCCATTAAATTTTCTCAGTATTTTACCGGGGGATACAGTGTTACCGTGAATAATTAAGGATAGTTAAGGAAAACTGTTTTGCACTCAGTCCGTTCATGACCACATGCGAGTCAGTATCATCACGTCTTCTTTGTGTTTTGGTCATTTTTAAGCAGCTTTTCTGTATTTTACCTAAACAAATAACAGTTTATGCCTCTCTTTACTGTTGGCAGGGATCAGATTGGTCAAAAATAGGGAACGCCAGGGACATTTCTTGTATAAAACTGGGACAAATCAGTGGTTTTACATAAATCTGCTGGGACAGGGGGACACGGGGCTCAAAACTGGGACTGTCCCGGGGAAATAGGGACGTCTGGTCACCCTAATCTAAACTAGAAGTGCAGAGTTCTGATCTTTTGAATCCTTTAGAGTCTCAAAGCGACTACTGTAGACTTTACTGTAGACCAAAAACAGCGGATGCGAGGTGCGCTTACAACTTTATATCCTGTGGTCCGCGGACAGATCCCGCTGCAGACTTTGCGATGGATCGGAGATTTTCAGTCTCATCAGATCCTCCTCGTGTCTGTGGAGTTTGCGCTTTTTGACGCATGTTTGAAAAAAGACTGAAAAATCCTGTAGTGCGTGACGGCCTTTACATGTTTTTTTCCAAAATACAATAAGACATACCTTTATTTAACTGTTTTATTTTAGTTTTTTTAGCTAAAATATCACACGGTGGAGCTTTAAGAGTATATTTAGAGTATATTTTTCTATAGGCGAACATCCCAAATATCACAGACGACAGCAGAGCGTGTTTTTGTCTCTCCACTGAGCCCGGCACATACCTCCAGTCAGGCCATAACAAAGGAAGTCTAATGTACGTGGAAGCAACTCAAGTGTATCCTCCTCCTCTTCTTTTTCTTCCTCCTCTTCCTCCTCGTCTTCGCTCTGTGTGGCTCCCGCTAATGTGTCTCTGAGTAAACACAACCTACTTTAACCGTCCTCCGTCAGCTCTCCTGGAATCTCAGCTGTTTTTCACCCCGCATTTTATTCTCCTTTTTTTCTGAATTCCTGGACCGCCCGTGCAGGATCCTCTCCGGGACGCTCAGCCCCGGGCGGCGGATCCGAAAGTAAATATGGCTATAAATGGGCATAGTCTTGTCTCCGTGGCGACCTCCCCCCCCTCCACTCACTTCACCTTGTTCATCACGTCGTCTATATGCGGGCTTCAAATGCCATTGTCATATCACGGTGTACGTTAGAACACTTTTTACCGTCTGTTTTACTGAGTTTTACTGTCTTAAAAATGTGAAAAAACTTGTTTGCAGACGTCCGAAGTTATTCCTTGCTTACAGATTTCCCACGGTGTCTTATGAATTTGGAAATAATACCTTAAAAAGACTTGAAAACGTCTTGAATTTTTATATCTGGGTCTTGAAGAGACAGTTTGGCCTCGTTTCCTGGTGATCCAGAGTGTTGGAGACGTGTGGAGACACTTTTTTAAATCTTCCATCCAGTCCTTGTATTTGCAGAGGTTGCTGGTGCTAGGCTAGTGCATGTCAATGGCCATAGTCGTCCTGCCACTAAAAACAGTCTGACCCACTCCACAGACCCGAGGAAAAACTATTATAACTCCAGACTGTCCATGTGAATGTTTGTGTCCAGAGAATAATTTTAGAAGTAAAACCAACCGTTGCATTTGAAGGATTTATGTCTGAGCAGCAGTGAGTTGTACTTCCTGATAGAAGCTCGGCAGCGGTGGACTGATATATGAGAAAATAGTCCCTCAACATGCGACAATTCATACGATGCAAAATAAAAATAAATAATAAGAATAATACATTTTATTTAATAGGCACCTTTCTGGACACTCAAGGTCATCTTACAAAAACATAAACAACTTAAATACGATTTAAAGCACACAGTTAAAAGCCACAGTTAAAGTGGGACAGTATTTAATTGATTTATTGTGTTTAGTGTTGTATTTTATTAGTATTTAGTAATGCATTACACTGCAAAAAAGGGTTTTCTAGCATAGTTAAACTGACTTGAATTAAGCAGATTCATCTTAAAAGATCAATTTTAAGATTTTTTTTACTTAATAAAATGAGATTTTTTACTTGTTTCAAGATATTCCATCCTGATTTATCTTATTTAGATATTACAACTTATTCTAAGCACTTTTTATATTAACTCAGTCCAGGTTAAGCCTCTTTAACTTCCTTCTCAAACCAATAAGGTGAAAAATCTTGCCATAAATACTTGAAACTAGTGTTTTCTGCTTAGAACAAGATTCGTATTTCGCATTGTTTTAAGAAAACTTGGTAAGTGAAAATTTTTTACTGCACTGGCAGATAATTTCACTTAAAATATGGAATTTTTACCTCAAAATTTGTATTTTTTTCTTATTATTGATAGGCCTTTTTTGCAGTGTAGACAGTATTTGAGTTGATTGATTGTATTTAATTGACTTACAATTAATTATCCGCTATTCTTCCTGAGACCTGTGGAGAACGTGTTGGGTTTCAAACATTCTATCAACAGACATTTTCATTGATAATCTGGTGTTTTATTTATGTATCATTTAAACAGACACTTGACTCACATTTCCGAGTGTGAAAGTGGAGTGTGTGTGAGTGATGATGTTGACTCACAGAATCAGTTTTAACATTTTCTCAGGGTTTATACGAGTCCAATCTGTTCTAGAGTTAATTTATCATTTTTTGGAAATCTTAACGAAGCAACACTGGACCAAAGTTCCTGTTTAACCCCAAAATGAAGAGTTATATTAACGTTTTGAGTGTAAACGGATAACACTTAGTAGGGTTATCCTGATTTAACTAAACAACACATAGAAATGTTTTATTTTTACACTTTATTTGAGTTAATTTAAGATGATATTATGTACAAAACTGGTTCAAATGGTCTTTTCTGGTGGGAGTTTGAAGTGGTGGGTGGGAGGTGTATCCAACTCGAACCCTTATTTCACATTCAGATAGTTAAAATAACACTTTTTGGGTTAAAAACAACTCTGAAACCCTGAAATTTCAACCCTCCACTTTTTGCCGTGTACAATTTAATAATATTGGGTCGACCCAGCTCCTAGAATCGAGCGTCTGTAGCTGCCCGAACTGAAGTGACGGTCTTTTATAGGGAAATGCCGCGGAGCTGTGTTCACCATAAGAGGACATGGACCCCGCTCCGAGGATGAGTCAGGCGATAGAACTGCAGACAAGAACCAGAGAGCGGATATTTCCTTTAACAAGCCACCCACAGACACACACACACACTTTATACACTGGATATACAACAAACACTCACGAATGTCATCTGATACAATCGCCGGGAGCTTCCTGTTGCCTGCGCTTTAATGCTGTGTGTCATTAAACTTATCTGTCTCCATGGTGACCAGTTGCTCGTTAGATTTGTGGAGAGGAGAGGCTAGCTTACAGTAAAAATGCAGGTTTTTTTTTTAAAAGTGCATTGTGTAAGTGCGTGCATTGTGGAGGGTCCATCAGCTGCTGGTTTCTGTGGAGATTAGGGTGGCGTGGAAATAAACTGTTTCAGATAAGCTCGATTAGAACCCTGCATCAGGTTTTAGCCTCCCAAAGATGATTTACGAAGAAATTTGGAAGAAAAGGGAGATGATGTAGAGGTTGCTCAAGCTGCTTTCCTGGAAAGTGACTCATTTCGCGCACTTTTATAGACCGTATGGACTTTCTAAGGAATTTTTATGGAGTTTCTAAGTAACTTGTATGCAAGTTTCAGTTTGTTTTTGCAGAATAAAATGACAAATTATGCGAATACATCTTATTTATTTGGTTTGCCATGTTACAGTATTGGGCAGTTTTCAAGTGTCTTGAGCAACGTCTAAATCAGGGGTCACCAACCTTTTTGAAACTGAGAGTTACTTCATGGGTCATACGAAGGCACTAGTTTGATACGCTCTTCTGAAATAAATAAGTAAGTAAATCTTTATTTATATAGCACCTTTCACAGATAAAAATCATAAAGTGCTAGAACAAAGGAAAAAACAAAAAGAAGAGAATTCACAGTCAACTCAAACCTGTCTAAAAAGCGATGTCTTAAGCGATGTCTTCACAGGATATAACAAATAACATAAATAACAAAGTTGCTCAGTTAAACTTCATGTGTAATTAATGTATTTTTAAGATATTGTCATTTTCAAATCCATATAAATGCAAGAATAGCAACAGAATAAAATTACATTTTAGATGCAGCTCATTTGTGAGTTGTGCTATTTTCAGAACCGGCCTGCGGGCACGTAGTCCTGTAGTCCTTTGGGAGGCGACCTGGTGTTGGTGACCCCTGTGCTAAATATGAATTAATTTGCATCAAAATGGGATCAGATATGGACCCAAATGCAGAGTTCTAATCTAGATAATGTAAAAAAAAAAACATCCGGACGAACCTAAGACATGTCATTGCTTCACCTCTTAAATTTACAGGTGGTTTTAGAGCTGAGAAATACCCAGAAAAATCATTCTGACTGTGAGCGGGGTCGCCTTTCCACAGATCTAACCTGTAATTTGGTCTGGTTTGGTCTCCATGGAGATAGGAAGGTTAAATACCAGACTGTGAAACATTCCAGACAAAGAAAGAACAGAGAAAAGCAGCCCTCCACCAGAAAACGTACACAATCCACCTTTAAAGATAAGATTCTTATGAGCCCGGTGGGAAATAAAGATACTGCGGAACATTCCCGACAAAGCAGTAACATGAACTGAACGCCGACTTTTCTGAATCTCCGCGTCTTATTTCTTTGTCATGAACCGGTGTCACCCTCTGGAACTTCGCGTGGAGCCAACAACAAAATAAAAAAAACCTCCTTCTCCTCCTCCTCCTTCAGCTCATGGACTCACCCTCTTTTTAGTAAAAGACGTTCAGACCTAAACTAGGACTAAATCTGTTCTGAATTAAAGCTCTAGTTAAGCTAAAGGTCGTTTGGTTGGAATGTTTGCCCTTTTTTTGGGGGGATATTTGTTCTTAAACGTTGGATATCTCTGTGAACTTTAATCTTCACAATCCCTTTAAGCCTCTTCCCCCTTTCCCCTGTGGTATCTCTCCTCCTCTCCTCTTTCTGGCTTCTCTCGTTCTCTCTCTCTCCTTCTCTCCTCCTTTGCCCTCTCTTTGGTTTCGTTGCTGCATGTCCAAACGGTAGTCCTCTCCTCTCCTCCCCTTCTCTCTCATTTATCCCTCTCTCGTTGGTAAAGGTTGATGCATTCCTCTGCAGTATCCCTCTCTCCGCTCTCCTCTTTTCACCTCTGTCGTTCTGCCTCCTCTCTTCTACCCCTCCTTTCTCCGGTTTGAGCAAATGCAGGTTTCTGCAGAATCCCCGTCTCTCCCTCCTCCTCTCTCCTTCTTTCTCTCACCTTTTCTCCCGTATGGTTGAATCATACCTTCGCTGTAGCCTCTTTCTCTCCCTCCCTCCCTCTCTTCTTCTATCTTTCACCTTCTCTCTCTCCCCCTCTCTCCTCCCTCTGGTATGGCTGATGCATGCCTCTGCAGTAGCTCTGTCTCTCCTCCTGTCCCTCTCCCTACTTCTCTCCTTCTTTCCTTCTTTCTCCTACTCTCCTTCCTCCCCCCTTCTCTCTCTCCTCACCTTTTCTCTGGTATGGATGATGCATGCCTCTGCAGTAGCTCAGTCTCTCCTCCTCCTCTCTCCTCCTCCCCTCTTTCCTCCTTTCTCTCCTCCCCCCTTCTCGCCATCGTTCCTTCGCTCTCTCCTCCCTCCTCTCCTTATTCCCTTCACTCTCTCCTTCTTTCCTTCTCTCTCTTCTTCCTCCTTCTCCCCTCTCTCCCCTTCCTCTCTCTGGTGTGGTTGATGTCTCTGTGGTAGCTCTGTCTCTCCTCCTCTCCTGTCTCTCTCTCCTCCCTCCTTCTTTCCTTCTCCCTCTCTCCTCCCCCTTCTCTCCTTTCCTTCTCTCTCCTTCCTCCTTCTTTGCTTCTCTCTCTCCTCCCTCCTTCTTTCCTTCTCCCTCTCTCCTCCCTCCTTCTCTCCTTTCCTTCTCTCTCCTCCCTCCTTCTTTGCTTCTCTCTCTCCTCCCTCCTTCTCTCCTTCACTCCCTCCTCCCTCTTCTTGCCTTCTTTCCTTCTCTCTTTCCTCCCTCCTTCTTTCCTTCTCTCTCTCCTCCCTCCTTCTCTCCTTCTTTCTCTCCTCCCTGCTCTCTCTCCTCCCCCCTCCTCTCTCTCCTCCCTCCTCCTCTCTTTCCTCCCTCCTTCTCTCCTTCTTTCTCTCCTCCCTGCTCTCTCTCCCTCCTCCTCTCTCCTCCCTCCTTCTCTCTCTCCTCCCTCCTTCTCTGGTATGGTTGCTGCGTGCCTCAGCAGTAGCCCCGTCTCTCCTCTTCTTCTCTCTCCTCCTCCCCTCTTCCTCCCTCCTTCTCTTTCTCTCTCCACCCCTCTCTCCCTCTTCCTTCCTTTTTTCCTTCTTTCTCCCTCTCTCCTCCCTCCTTTTCTCATTCTTTCCTTCTCTCTCTCCTCCCTCCTCTCCTTCACTCCCTCCTCCCTCTTCTCGCCTTCTTTCCTTCTCTCTTTCCTCCCTCCTCTCTCTCCTCACTTCTTCTCTCCTTCTTTCCTTCTTTCTCTCCTCCCTCCTTCTCTCTCTCCTCCCTCCTTCTCTGGTATGGTTGCTGCATGCCTCAGCAGTAGCCCCGTCTCTCCTCTTCTTCTCTCTCCTCCTCCCCTCTTCCTCCCTCCTTCTCTTTCTCTCTCTCTCCACCCCTCTCTCCCTCTTCCTTCTTTCTCCCTCTCGCCTCCCTCTTTCTCCCCATCTCTCCACCTCCTTCTCTCTGGTATGGTTGATGCAAGCCTCTGCAGTAGCTCTTTCCCTCCCTCCTTCTCCCTCCTTCTTTCCTTCTGTCTTTCCTCCCTCCCTCTCTCTTTTCTCTCTCCCCCTCTCCTCCCTCTTTCTCTCCTTCCTCCCTCTCTCCCTCCCTCTCTCCCTCCCTCTCTCCTCTCTCTATGGTTGGTGCCTCTGCAGTAGCCCCGGTCCCGTCCTGATCCCTCTGAAGTTTGTGGTTCAGAGCAAACGCACAGCTGGTCAACATTAACACACACACACACTATACACACACACTACACACACACACATCACACACACATCACACACACACACACACATCACACACACACATCACACACACACACACACATCACACACACACACACTATACACACATACACACACACACACTATACACACACACACACACATCACACACACTATACACACACACTATACACACACACATACACACACACATACACATCACACACTATACACACACACTATACACACTATACACACACACACATCACAAACACACACTATACACACATCACACACACACACACTCACACTATACACACATCACACACACACACTCACAAACACACACACACAGGGACTCGTGTGCAGACTTGTTTAGAGCAGCACAAACAGACAAGGTTCAAAATTCTGACTAAACCATCTGCACATTTGAAGTTTGCACATTTTTTTTTTTTTTACTGAAGATGAACCAATAACGCGGCGTTATGGAGGCGCAGTGGCTCAGTGGCCTCGCAGTGAGAAGGTTCTGGGTTCACTTCCCATGTCTCCCTGTGTGGAGTTTACAAGAAGCTCAAAAAACGGCACAGATCAGTGTTTCCTCGGCGGAGATCTCACTGTGGCAGTGAGTCTGTCAAGGCAACAAACTAGTGTAGTGATGGGGGCAAGTTCTGAACTTCCACAGAAAACAACAATTTGCTTCACACTGAAGAAGCTTAACACCACTTTAACCCATCTGACAACAGCCACGAGTCTAACAAACAAAACGCTCTGCCTGGTTCACTCATTAGTGTCTGGAAACGTTAGAAAACAACTTCACCGATGTCGTTTCTAATCCCATTTATTTACGAGTGAGTTATATTTTTTGAAAAACACACACAAAAAAATACATTCACAAAGCTTTTTCTTTCAACAACTTTCAGTTTCTCTTCTTCTTCACCGTCAGTAGTCGATCTTCACTTGTTGCTTCTGCTGGAGTCGCAATTGAGTCTTTTGGGCTTTGGCCTGTGCAGTGGGAAATCAACAGACGGAAGTGTGAGGTGCTTATAAAGTTGTTTTCTAACGTTTCCAGACACTAATGAGTGAACCAGGCAGAGTGTTTTGTTTGTTAGACTCGTGGCTGTTGTAAGATGGGTTAAAGTGGTGTTAAGCTTCAGAACTTGCCCCCATCACTGCACTAGTTTGTTGCCTTGACAGACTCACTGCCACAGTGAGATCTCCACCGAGGAAACACTGATCTGTGCCGTTTTTTGGCTTCTGACCGTATTCGACCACCTCTAGAAACGGACTTTGGCTTCAGACGTGCCGGAGTTCCTCTTTAACTTTTGGCGTTGATTCTTGTCTGATTTCTTATTAATTCCTACATTTTTACAGATTTCTTGTGTTTCCGTGTGGTCCGTGAATCATTCGAATTCCAGTTCTCATTGCTGTTTACAGTTCATGTCAATTCTTCACCAAGTCGCGACCATAATTCATCATTTTCTGTTTGTTTTGTGTTGTTCTGTATGACTTCTCAGGCCGAAATCCAGCCGTGTTAGATATGAAATCCATCTCCGTCTCCATATGAGTATAATACGAGTCAAAAGCACAAGTGACTCTTTGTCCTCACCCACACTCTGCCCCTCCCACGTTTCCATCCGTGTTGCTTGGATTGTCATAAACAGTTGGAAACAATCGGCTCCCTGGTGTGAATGAGCGGTTCGTGTGTGCGCGAGATCGTATCGAAGTGCGAAATCGGTTGCTATGGGGGCACAATACAACAATACTAATAATAACATCAGCCCGAATATGATGTATGAGGTGAAAGGTTTATTAAAATAAAAACATTTGCGTTAAGCAGGTCAAAAACGCAATGATTTGTTAGGGAAATATGTATAGACACGATATGGACCATTTTAAAGGTAAAAGCGTGTGGTTTGGAGCTCGGATGTTCCGTAGTGTGGCATTATACTTAACTATTTCCGTGTAGACTTAACCTGGTGGCACAAACAGGCCAAGTTTTCAGTCAGATCTGCGGAGAGGCGACACCGCTCAGGATAAAAATGAATGTATGCCAAGGTCTTTTCAATGAATAATACAATAAATGTCCAAGGACTGCAGCATATTTTCTCTCTGAGGTTTATGTTTTCTGTGCACAGTCCTAAATAAAAAATTAAATAAATGCAAAATAAATAAGTATAAAGTCAAAAAGAACATTATGGGCAAAGTAAAAACATCTCCCTGGACACAAATAAGTGATAGACACCAAAAAATGAAAACAAGAATGAACTTTAGTCTGTGTTTGTAAAATAATCGGTGATCGATCAAGATGAGGAAACTTTTTTTATTGCCAGATTTTCCAACCCTTAAAGACAAAAAGCTGTAATTAAGTGAATTAAGTGACCAAACAAAATAGTACAAGATAAATTGTACATAATTCATACATCATTTCATACTTTTTTTTTAAAAATTGCAGAACTGTTTAGTAATTCAAACTCTAACGTTCATTTTGACTCATTTCACTGATGGTTTTATATTGTGCAATGTCACCAGTGCAAGTGCCTAGTTTGCGACTAATGTATTTATTAATTATTTGTGAAGGGACAGCACTTATTAATGAACATTTAAAATATGCAAAGTTTATATAAATATGCAAAGTTTATTGCCAACGTTTCCATCTTCAGTCCCTCGGCAGGTCGACAGACAGGGAAAAGCACAGTAACAATCACACAAAAGTACATAACACCAGCACACAGTCACTTAAATTAAAATAACATTACTACAATACTACAGTACTACTACAAGTGGGGACATGTTTGGTTTGACCATAACAAATTTTTCATTTGAGCTTTAAAAGAGCTATGGTAGGACACTCTCTCGGTGTTATTGGAAGAATAGTCCACAAATTCCCGCCTTGGGCAGATTAAATATTTAACATCCAGTTAGACTTTTGCTTAATGACAATGCCAACAAAACGCTTTCTGATCCTGACTGTTTTAAAATGATAACTAAGCTATCATGAAAACTAACAAAGTCTTCTCTCTTTTCCAGGGGGACTGACGGACCGACTGACCAGACCAGTTGCCTCTTGGACTCCTGTTTCAAGATCAATGTCTCTGTAGTCGCCGTCACTTCTGGGGCTTTCATTGAGAATGTAACTCGACCTGGTCCCTGGAGGAAAGGTCACTGCTGATTCTACTCTTAATATCGTCCCGTCCACGGTATCTGATCTCTATCCAATACGACCATGCCTGCAAAAGCCCCCATCTACCTTAAACCAGCCCCCAACAAGAAGGGCAAGAAATGCAGACTTCGGGATATCTTGTCACCCGATATGATCAGCCCTCCGCTCGGGGATTTCCGTCACACCATCCACATCGGAAGAGGAGGAGAGCGGGACACTTTCGGAGACATATCTTTTCTCCAAGGGAACTACGAGCTGCTACCTGGGAAAGAAGTCCAATACGGCGTCCAGGGTGAATACACGAGAGCGAACAGCACCGGCGATGCTTCGTACGTTGAGACCCCATCGCCGGTTCTGAAAAACGCCATTTCCCTCCCAACTATCGGCGGCTGCCAAGCGCTTTCTCTACCCATGATGTCTTCGCACGTGTATTCGATGCCGCCGGAGCCGCTGGAGGACATCCTGGGTCCTCAGATGAAGCCCGATCACGTTGACCAGGTCGAGATCCTGCAGATGGACGCGCTCTTGAGATCGATGGAAGTCTTCGGGAGCGAGCCGTCGTCGCCCAACACGGAGATGCTATCGAAGCCGGACGTTCTGCTGGATCTGCTGGAGAAAAAGCACAAATCTAAATCCAAGGCGAAGTCGAGCAGGAGCGAGAAGTTGTCGTCGTTCGGCAGCTACAAGACGAACGGGAGTCTGAACAGCGACGCGAGCAGCGACAGCTACGAGAGCATTAAAGACGACTACAAACCAAAAATCTACAACGAAAACGGGAACTGCGCCGGGTTCGGACCCTTTGGCAGTGACTTTGGCTTCAAGGAGGAGCTTCCGAAGTGCAACGGAGACTGGGTGGACAGGGACAGCGGGGTGGACGAGGGTCGCATGTGTGATTTCGAGTTCGAGTTTGCCAAAGAAAAGAGCGCCTCGCGGGATTCGCTCGGTCAGATCACGGGTTCGCTCCTGTCCCTGGAACTGGATTTGGGGCCGTCCATTTTGGATGACGTGTTAAATATTATGGACAAGCCGACAGCAGTGAAGAGCCGGCCTTAAGCTGCGAACGGGCCCCGAGGGGAAAGGGAAACTGCGGACGAATAAGGACAGAAAGACTCAAGCCATCGAAAAGGAGTCCGGATTTATCTTTGAGCTACGCGCCGCAAAAAATAACGTCCACACAAGTTAAAATGAGTTGATTTTTGTTCAATATTCATCCAAATGTATGTATTTTGACAACAACTAATTAGACTGAACATATATGATCAAAAAAAGACTCATCTTTTTATTGTTACTATTTATTTTTAACCAAAATTATGTAAAATATTTAATGTGAAAGAATATATTTTATTTTATTTTTCAGATAAACCAAAAAATATTTACTTCAAGCCTTCAAACCTCGGAAATAAAAGAATATATGTTAAGTAAGTTGTCAAAACTACACAATTTAAGATGAATATAACAAATTCAAGTCATTTTAAATGGTGTAGTTTTTTGCTGTGTGGCCAAAAGGGCAGAAAGACTCACAAATCAACCAAAATGATGTCTGGATATGTCATTGAGCGGAAGGAGACTCGGGAAAAGGACTATGTTAGCTTCTACATGTGTTAGCCATGCTAGCGGCTTATTTAAACTAAAATGCATGTGCTTTTTTGAGTTCAAGCTAAACCACAGCCATCGTGCCTTTGACTGACTGTAAAAATGCTCGACTTGTTATCATGTTCACAGTGTATACAAGTAACTTCAAGGGCCCGGACCTGATTTTTTCATGTATTTCAGCAGAATTGTCCAACCCCAGCACCAGTGTCGGGGAAGTTACTTTAAAAAAAATAGTGTTTGCTCGTTCAAGTTTATTTATACAGCACATTTAAAACAACTTCAGCTGACCAAAGTGCTTCACATAAAAGTTAACAAAGACAGAAGAAACATATAAACAGATAACACGATGAAAGAACTGTAATAAAACCTGATAAACTGATGAGCTCGTACTAGATTCCAGGGAGAAGAGGCGAGTTTTCAGTCTGGTCTTAAACTGTGTTACAAACTGAGACGATCTGACAGGAAGAGGAAGGATGTTCCACAGTCTGGGCACAGAAAAGCCTCCGTCTCCTCTCGTCTTGAGCCTGTTTTGGGTTCAACAGGAGCTGGTCGGCTGATCTCAGGCTCTGGGCGGAGTTTAAGGCAGCAGTAATTCCCTCAAATAGACTGGACCCATAAAGCGTAAACATTTAAACGCAACTAATAACATTTAAAATTGCACCCGATAGACGACAGATACGTTTACTCGTTACTTCTTTAAAAAATAATCCCTCTAAGGAAAGTCACTTTTTACGTTACTCGTTACTTTGGTACTTTTTGGTGGTAAACTCCATCTGAGGCTAAATACGGCACGAGGCCGATAGTCGACTAGAACCGCGAGGGAAAGTGTAAAAGAACTTTGAAGAGAGAGATTAAGAGGACTTGAAACCACTAAACTCCTTAACACACAAATTTATATAGATGTATTCAAAAAAATGTAGACCGTAAATTAAGATGAGGTTATTCATTTGATAATAGCAAAAATAAATAAATAAATACAAATTTTGTATGTCGCAAATTTGCAGCAACTAGAAACACGTTCTCGCCACAGGCTTCTAGGAAGGTTCTGCATCTGCACTAACCGACACTGGGGGAATTCAGCCACGATCCTTTGCTTTTATTTTGACCCGAAAGGTTTGTTGCATATTTGTGACACTCGGCGTTAAGGGGTCATGAGGTAAACAGGTCTGTGCAGGCTGCTTGGGGGATTTGGGTCGGCCAGGAAAGGCTCGAGGTGAAGATGGCGACGCTCCAGCTGCTTTACAGCTCCTCCTCCTCCGTGGGGTCAGTATTCGCTGTGACCGGACTGTCCTCAGTGCCACCGCTAGGGCGAGGACCGGCATACGTACACAGAAAAGTAACACTGGGCCGAATTGAAAAAGTAACGACATTTCATTACCAAATCTTCAGCAGCAGCGCGTTACACTAGACTGTTTTTTACCCGAAAACAGTAGTTACGTTACTGCGTTGGACCCAACACTGCCCAGGACAGAAATACTGTGTATGGGGTCAAAATAAGTCTGTCGTTTACTGTCTGCGCCTGATTATGAAGCGTTTTCTAGTCCAAGAATCAGGAAGTAGATGGTTAGCATGCCAGCTGTTAGCTTTACCGTCGCTACAAAACTCCACTCTGATCGTTGTGAATGTATCAGGTAAATAACTTCAGACCACTGCAAACTGTTTACTGTCTGCATCTGATTATGAAGCCTTTTCTGGTCCGAAAATCAGGACGTTGACGGTTAGCATGCTAGTGGTTGTTAGCTTTACCATCTCTACAAAACTCCGCTCTGACCCCCGAAAATCTCTATTAAACTCATCGCGGTAAATGATCAGAGTGCATAAGGTACGCGGGGAATAACTTTGAACCACTGCAAACCGTTTTAAATGAACTAATGCTGTTTTTGTTTTTTTTTCACGTTTTAAATACAGTCAAAATCAGGTGCGGCGCCTTTAAACTAGAGATTGTTTTGCTTTTTTACACCAAGTTGATTTTTCGTAGTGCGTTTTGTGACTTTAAGTGTGGTTTATTAACGAAGCACTTTTTTTTGTTGGTCACAGCGGGATTCATCGCCGCTTTTGAAAGAGCGTAACACTATGCATCCATGTGTTGTGAAAACTGTAACACCAAAATAAAACCATTTTGTCCAAACCCGACTCATTTCTTGGGAGTTTGTGGAAGAAAGTGTTAAAATGTCCTCTTATATTACGCAAAATTTACAGGTTAAAGCTCAAAATAGTCTGTTCCACCTTGTGATGTCATGAAGAGGCAGTTTTCAGGTGGACAGCTCCTTTAGTTCAGCAGAAATGGGCAATTCCTGGGCTGAAATTCTCCGTTTGACTCTAGTGAAGGTGCGTTAAGACACAAAAAAACACAGTGGAGCACATGACATCGCAAGGTGTTTTCCATTTGACAGAAGAATTGAGCCTAAATATGCAGAGTTTGAGTATTAAACATGTGAAAAAACACAAAAAAAAGTGAAAAAACACAACTCAAATGGTGTAGGTGTGTGTGTGAGGAAGCAACATTATAACATAGATCAGAAAATAGGCTAATACAGGCTAAAAGTAAGAGCATTAAAGGTATTGTTTAAGTGAAGCGCACCTGTACTTCACTTTACTTTACATTTTCAAACAGATACTTTTTACTTTTACTTCCACTACATCTTTGAACAGGACTGAAAAGTAAAAGTATTTTTTTATTATAGTTTGAAACCTGCTGAAAAGAGTGAGGGTTTATTTTTAGCACGTTCATGATTTGAGCAAACAAAAATATGCCAAACAGCTAGGAAAGAAACTACCAATTCAGCTGTTTTTATTGAACAAAATTTAGAACAAATCTGTATTAAAGTCACTACATTTGAAGCTTTATTAGACTTAGACAAACTTTATTGATCCACAAGGGAAATTAAATACACACAGCAGCTCATACATCACGATATAATGTGATAACAAAGAGTAAAAAATATAAATGGTAATGATACATTCTAAATAAGTTGCAAAAAAGAGAGCAAGAATTATTATTAGATTATTTTTAGATTTTTAGATTTCGAAGTCTGTCCAAAATACTTTTACTCTTTACTTGGAGAGTAACGATATCCAAGTCTCACGATACGATATCGTCACAGTATGAACCTCACGGTACGATATTTACTGCGACATCGTGGGAAAGCTCACGATATTACGATATTCTACATAATAACAAGACTGACATTATAAAATGCTTTGCCCAGTCAGTTGGTACAACATTTATTGTCATTGGGGATGGAACGAAATCCAAATCTCTCTGTACGATATTTTCACCATAAACATCTCACGGTACCGGATTTATTGCGATATAAAACTGTGAATCTGCTGCTTTTTCCTCTAAAAACACCTTCACAAGACTTAATCCAAAGAATGAAGATGTAAAAGTGCTTAGAACAGTTATTTCTTCATGTCGTCTGCACTGAAACGGAGCAAAGGATCATGGTCTATGTAGTTCCCTCTGTTTTTTTTTTTTAGCTATTTCTGCATCAGAACTGTTCATTTAAGCAAAGAGACTTGTGATTCGATATATTGTGATGCTCCACGATATTATTGTGAGACCTTTGACGATACGATATCACCAGATTTAGGTTATTGGTACATCCCTATAAAGATAAGGATTATTAAATAAAATAAAATTCTATATGCAATAAATTACTATCTGAATACAGTGGCTGCAGTTTTTTTTCCATATAGATGTTATTGTTTTGTCTGGAATGTTCCACAGTACGGCATTAAACCTTTCTATCTTCATGGAGACCAAACAGGACCAAGTTACAGGTCAGATCTGTGGAGAGGCGACGCCGCTCACAGCCAGAATCCCTGTTTTTCCAGGTACTTTTGAGCAATAAAACCACCTGTAACTGAATAAATGTAAAGGCAGAGCTGTTTAATGTCGCACTGTGGAACATTCCGGGCAGCGCAATGACGTCTCCATGGAAACAAGCAGGTAATGGACCCCCCAAACACAATGTTACATGGTACATCTTTAAAGAGGGGGTATTTTATGAGGTATTAATGTGACAAATCCCCAACCGAAAAGTTACAAGTACATTTTTAAACTTTAATGCTTCAATACTTTAACTTCAGGACATTTTTTCATGTGATACTTTTACTTTTACTTGAGTATTTCTTTGTTTGGGTACTTGTACTTTTACTTAAGTACTTAACGGAGTACTTCATCGCCCAGACCTCCACCGCAGAGACTCACACGTGTTTTACTTGTTCCGGCAACGACGTGAAGTGGCCCCAAAGAGACAAGACCAAAAGGATTCCAGCGCCCCCCGTCACACACATTCTGCCCCTCACATTCTGCCCCTCACATTCTGCCCCTCACATTCTGCCCCTCACATTCTGCCCCGGGACCCGGCGCCTGTGCGTGTGGGGATGGATTTATCGCACTGTGTGGACTCAGATCTCTCCACGTGACTTAAGTTCTTTATTACTGGATGTAAAAGTAGGTTACAGTAGGTTAAAGCTGCACTGTGTCACTTTTGGGTTGGGGGTCCGTCACCTGCTTGTTTCTATGAATACGGCGTCGCTCTGTCTGGAATGTTCCACAGTGTGACATTAACCTGCTCTGTGTTATATTAGTTCAGTTACAGGTGGTTTGAGAGCTCAAAAATACCTCAAAAAACAGGGAATCTCTCCCCTCTCCACAGACCTGACCTGTACCCTGGCCTGGTTTGGTCTCCATGAAAATAGACAGATTTAATGCCATTTATTTATTTATTTGTATTATTTTATTTTATTGTATTTATTTTATTACATTTTATTATTTATTTTAATGTTTTTTTAATATTATATTTTTATATTTAATAATATTATATTATTTAACATGTACATCCTTGTGAGCACTTGAAAAGTAAAAAGTTAATAATAATAATAATTACCAAGATAATAAAAAAGAATAAATTAGATTAAAAGATAAATAAATAAATAAATAAAGTTAAAATATATATATAATAATTAAAATTATAATAATAATAAAATTTAAAAAATAAGGTTATGGGTCTAAAACATCACACTCCCAAGTATGTTTTAATATACTTCACATTGTAATATATTTGACATTGTAAATAGTTCTTTTTTTTTTTTTTTTTGGAAGTTTCATCAAACATTTCGGACAAAGCGATGTGATGGACCCTCCACCAGTAAAGTTACACAATGCAGCTTTAATAACGTTTAGACAAGTAGTGATGATGGTTATATTGTGGTTTCAGTATAAATGACAGTTTTACATCAATTAAGGTTCAGTTTGTGGGGAAAAGTTGAAAATAATTTGAAAATTGTAGGAAGACATGACACAGCACCCGATTTACAGGCAATAAACACATTTGTCAACCCTTAAAACATGAATTATAAGTGCATCGTGTAACTTTTCTGGTGTATGATATTAAACTTTTCAATCTCCATGGAAACCAAACCAGACCATTTTACAGCTCAGGTCCGTGGAGGGGCAGCCTTGTTCGCAGTCAGAACACCTGTTTTTCTTGGTATTTTTGAGCTATAAAACCACCTGTAAATGAATAAACGTAAAGGGAAAGCTGTTTAATGTCACACTGTGGAACATTCCAGGCAGATTAATGACATATCCATAGAAACAACTAGGTAATAGACCCCCAACCGAGAAGTTACACGGTGCACCTTTAAAAAGAATAAAGAAGTTTTCATTTATTTTTATCCTGCAAACAAGATTTAGTTCAGATAAGATTTAAAACGTTGAGATTAGGATCCAGTCTCCAGTCTCCAGTGAAACGAGCCCAAGTCCGTGTCCCCGGAGAGCGCGGAAACCCAACGTGTGTGTGTGCACGCCTGTAAGGGGCGGGCGGGGGAGGGGCCGAGCATTCCCAGAATTCCAGAGTCCGAGCGGCACAAGTGTCCAGAGCAGGAGCATAAATCAGCTGTTTACTCAAAGGCCTCCCGGGGCTGCAGGCTCCGGGCAGAGGGAGGTCTGGGGCTCGGGGGAGGCCAACGGTTTAATTAAATGGACTTGTTTCATATTATAGCAGATTTGAGTGTTTTGGAACGCGAACATGGAGTCACAACCGCACGGAAATGTCATTAAAGATTACGCGCAGTTGACTCTTGAGAGCTTTAAAACCAGTTAAAATGCTGTTACCTCATCAAAAACAGACCTGGACTTTGTAAGCTGTCCATTCAGGTATTTGAACCAGTGAGCGCCTTGGGTTTTTTTTTTTTGCACGTTTAACTTGACTTCCCTTCCCCAAAGAGCAGCACTGTGTTCAATCTACTGCGTATTATCCCCGGGAAGTCCAGGAACATCTCATTTTGAAACCTTTTTATACCTGGAGTTGTGTTTTGTTTCATTCACGTGTGTCTGAGTGACGCTTATGAAATTATGATCGTTTGTTCCATTAGATGTTGAATTTTAAATACCGCTGAATTTCTCATTTTGATGTTTTTAGCTCTGAAAAAAAGTGTTTGAATTATTTTTAGTCTGGATATTTCTGGCTGAACTATTCAGGGTACTTTTTCGATATGTAAAAATTGCATCAGATTCGTGCATAGAAAAAACACAACTCCAGGCATGTTTGTGATGAGGAAACATAAAAACATAGTTCAGAAGATGGTCCTAACACTAACACTAACGACCATGTAAAAAGTCACACAAAGGCAATATATTTGGTATTTAATGTTTAATAAAAAAAAGTAACATGATGGTTGGAAACTGTATAAATCTCTCAGTCTTTGGAGGCTCAAGGTTTGTGCATAGGTTTCTCCAGAGATGTTCAATCATCTTTTTAGTCCATAGTGAAGAAGAACTTATCAGTGACCAACGCATTCTGGAAATCCACTGGTCACTGACTGTAATACCTCTGTTCACCTGCAGGGGCCTCCTCCGCTGTTTCCCACCCACACCCACAGTGAAGAAGGTCACCAGTGATCAAGACATTCAGGAAATGCCTTGGTCACTGAGTCGATCACCTTGAGTCTAAACGGCTGCTCCTTCATATTGGTCAACATTATGTTATCCATTTTCATGTCACTGTGGATAACACCGAGACTCTTTAAACTGTCTAAAGCTTGAATTTGACAGCCGAGGGACAGATGAACCAGAACCAAAGGGCTGAGGGTGCTTGTTCTTTGATTCCATACTTTTTTGAACTGTCCCAGTAACAGTAGATATGTCCTCAAACGGTATCTCTTGATAGGAAACACCATTCGGACACACATGCATAGCTTTCTCGGACTGCTCCAAATACTCTGAGCTGTCCGGGTTCTGCAGATGGGACATTGTAATGAAACGATCCTGCAGAGCTTGTTGAGGAGTCAGTCTCAAACAAGGATCTGGGTGGAGCAATCCTTTGAGAAGATCTACCAGAGCTTTCCTGTCCTCGTACTTTGCATCCTCTCCTTTGGGAAAGGCGTCCACCAGATCATCCAAAGACTTCAGCTCGCTGCCATATTCATTGTCCTCCTCCGTTTTGGTCTTTGAAACCTCCTCATATTCTTCTGGTGTCCGAAGGGTCCATGTTGTCGAACCACGATTCATCATCCATCACCTCCTTAAAAAAGAGCTTGGTGTAGACTCCATTTGACAGCAGATACTCGGGCGGATATCCCAAAATCTTGACCATTCTCTTGACCATCTGATAGTTACAGTGGATGGGGAATAGGAAGTATCCCAGGTAAAGGAAGGCGAGGTTACAGCCCAAGGTGAAGACGTCGATTGCTTCATTAAACTTGTTGCCGAGTGAAACTTCTGGAGCCCTGGATCCACACGGCTGGACCCACCCGCGAGGTCTGTCCTCAGAAGAGCACCTGGCTT
The DNA here is from genome assembly GCA_034769755.1 of Odontamblyopus lacepedii. Taxonomy (NCBI): domain Eukaryota; kingdom Metazoa; phylum Chordata; class Actinopteri; order Gobiiformes; family Gobiidae; genus Odontamblyopus; species Odontamblyopus lacepedii. The sequence continues at coordinate 36,610,774 of CM068354.1, read as the reverse complement.
CACCAAAGTCGATCACCTTGAGTCTAAACGGCTGCTCCTTCATATTGGTCAACATGATGTTATCCATTTTCATGTCAGTGTGGATAACACCGAGACTCTTTAAACCGTCTAAAGTCACCAGCAGCTGTTTTGCGATTGGTCTGATGTTGTTTGGGCTGAGAGGCTCCCATTCTCTGCTCACGATCAGGTCAAAGATGCTCATCTCCAGCATTTCAAATGCCAGACAGGTGAGGCCGTGGTGTTCGAACCTGCCGTAGAATTTCACCAGGTTGTAGGTGTCGGAGTCCAGGACTCGGAGAGCTTCCAGCATGGACACCTCTTTGTCAGCTGTTCTGATGGCGTTGGGGTCCTTGAGGATTTTGAACTTAGACAAACAAACTTACCCCCCTCGAACCGCCACCTTAACGTGGTGGAGGGGTTTGAGTACCCGAATGATCCCAGGAGCTATGTTGTCGGGGGCTTTATGCCCCTGGTAGGGTCACCCAAGGCAAACAGGTCGGGGGGCGGGTCAGGCAAGCGGTTCAGAAAGCCCCTATGATGATGATAAAAACAAGGTCAGTGGCGTCGCCCGGAAGCGTGCCGGGGCCCCACCCTGGAAGCCAGGCCTGGGGTGGTGCTGCGTGGCCCGGCGCCTGGTGGCCGGGCCCCGTGGGGCGAAGAGGCGATGTGGGACCGCCCTCCCTGGACCCACCATCAGCGGGAGGAGCCATAGGGGCCGGGTGCAAAGAGATCTGGGCGGCAGTCGGCGGGGGGCCTCGGCGACCAGATCTCGGACATGGAGACTAGCTCTGGGGACATGGAATGTCACCTCGCTGGGGAAGGAGCCTGAGCTTGTGCGGGAGGTCGGCGTTACCGGCTAGATATAGTCGGCCTCACCTCCACCACGCACAGCTTGAGCTCTGGAACCCAACTCCTTGAGAGGGTTGGACTCTCCATTTCTCTGGCGTTGGCCGCGGGGGAGCGGCGAGCTGGCGTGGGCTTGCTCATAGCCCCACAGCTCAGCAGCTGCGTGTTGAGTTACCCTGGTGAGCAGAGGGTCGGCGTCCTGCGCCTTGGTCGAGACAGGTCTCTCACTGTGGTGTCGGCCTATGGGCGAACAGCAGTGCAGAGTACCCGGCCTTCTTGGAGTCTCTGGGAGGGTACTGGACAGTGCACCGACCGGGGACTCCGTTGTTCTACTGGGGACTTCAGCGCCCATGTGGGCAGCGACAGTGACACTTGGAGAGGGGTGATTGGGAGGAACGGCCTCCTGATCTGAACCAGCGGTGTTCTGTTATTGGACTTCTGTGCTAGTCACAGTTTGTCCATGCGAACACCATGTTCGACACAAGGGGTCCATCGGTGCACCTGGCACCAGGACTCCCTAGGCCGGAGGTCGATGATCGACTTTGTTGTTGTGTCATCTGACCTCCGGCCGTGTGTCTTGGACACTCGGGTGAAGAGAGGGCAGAGGCTGTCAACTGATCACCACCTGGTGGTGAGTTGGGTCAGCTGGCGGAGGAGGAAGCCGGAAAGACCTGGCAGGCCCAAGCGTATCGTGAGGGTCTGCTGGGAGCGTCTGGCGGAACCTTCTGTCAGTCGACGGCCTTCAACTCACACCTCGGGAGAGCTTCTCCCAGATCCGAGAGAGGTTGGGGACATGGAGCCCGAGTGGGCCGTTCGACCTCCATTGTCGATCTTGACCCGTTCGTAGCTGTGGCCATAAGGTCTGCGGTGCCTGTCGAGGCGGCAATCCCCGAACCCGGTGGTGGACACCGGAAGTAAGGGATGCTGTCAGGCTGAAGAAGGAGTCCTACCAGGCCTTACTGGCCCGGTAGGACTCCTGAGGCAGCTGACGGGTACCGGCGGGTCAAGCGTGCTGCAGCCCGGCAGTTGCAGAGGCAAAACCTCGGGTCTGGGAGGAGTTCGGGGAGGCCATGGAGGAGGACTATCGGACGGCCCCAAAGAAATTCTGGCAAACCGTCCGGCGCCTCAGGAGGGGGAAGCAGGGCTTCACCAACACTGTTTACAGTGCGGGGGGAGAGCTGCTGACCTCGACTGGGGATGTTGTCGGGCGGTGGAAGGAATAATTTGGGGATCTCCTCAATCCCACCGTCACGTCCTCCGAAGAGGAGGCCGAGGCTGGGGACCCAGAGGCGGACTCATCCATCACCCTGGCGAAGTCACTGGGGTGGTCAGAAAAGCTCCTCGGTGGCAGGCTCGGGGTGGATGAGATCCGTCCTGAGTACCTTAAGTCTCTGGGTGTTGTGGGGCTGTCTTGGCTGACACGTCTCTACAACATCGGCGTGGCGGTCGGGAACAGTACCTCTGGACTGGCAGACCGGGGTGGTGGTCCCTCTGTATAAAAAGGGGGACCGGAGGGTGTGTTCCAATTACAGGGGAATCACACTCCTCAGCCACGCCCGGTAAAGTCTATGCCAGGGTGCTGGAGAGGAGGAGTTCGGCCGATGGTCGAACCTCGGATTCAAGAGGAGCCTGAGTCGTGGAACACTGGACCAGCTCTACACCCTCCATCGGGTGCTCGAGGTTCATGGGAGTTTGCCCAACCAGTCCACATGTGTTTTGTGGACTTGGAAGGCGCATTCGACCGTGTCCTCGTGGTGCCCTAATGGGGGTGCTCCGGGAAATAGTCCGGGGCCCTTTGCTAAGGGCTGTCGGTCCTGTATGACGGAGCAGGAGCTGTGTTCGCATTGCCGGCAGTAAGTCATGTGCATGTTGGACTCGCCATGGGGCTGCCCTTTGTCACCGGTTCTGTTCATTGTATTTATGGACAGAATTTCTAGAAAGCGCAGCCAGGGGCGGAGGGGTCCAGTTCGGGGACCACAGGATTTCATCGCTGCTTTTTGCGGATGATGTTGTCCTGTTGGCTCCATCGAACCAGGACCTGCAGCGTGCACTGGGCGGTTGCAGCCCGAGTGTGAAGCGCGGCTGGGATGAGAATCAGCTGTTCCAAATCCGAGGTCATGGTTCTCGACCGGAAAAGGTGGATTGCCCTCTCGGGTGGGTGGGGAGTCTCTGCCTCAAGTGGAGGAGTTCAAGTATCTCGGGGTCTTGTTCACAGTGAGGGAGGATGGGGCGAGATTGACAGGCGGATCGGTCTTGGCGTCGGCGTCGTGATGCAGTCGCTGTATCGGACCGTTGTGGTGAAGAGGAGCTGAGCGGCGAAGCTCTCGATTTACCACGGTCAATCGTTCCTACCCTCACCTATGGTCATGAGCTCTGGGTAATGACCGAAAAGAGCGAGATCGCGGATACAAGCGGCGAAATGAGTTTCCTCCGCAGAGTGGCCGGGCGCTCCCTTAGAGATAGGGTGAGGAGCTCGGTCACACGGGAGGAGCTCGGAGTAAAGTCGCTGCTCCTCCACGTCGAGAGGAGCCAGCTGAGGTGGTTCGGGCATCTGGTCCGGATGCCTCCTGGACGCCTCCCTCGGGAGATGTTCCAGGCATGTCCCACCTGTAGGAGGCCCCGGGGAAGACCCAGGACACGCTGGAGGGACTATGTCTCTCAGCTGGCCTGGGAACGCCTCGGGGTCCGTCCGGAGGAGCTGGAGGAAGTGGCTGGGGAGAAGGAAGCTTGGGAGCCCCTGCTTAGACTGCTGCCCCTGCGACCCGGCCCCGGATAAGCGGAAGAAGATGGATGGATGGATGGATGGATGGATGGACAAACAAACTTAGAATGAACGCAACCACTTTTGTCGATTAATTTTTACGGTGCTGAAAGTCGATTTGATTTTACTACAGACGTTATAAATTTGGTTTCCACTTTCTTACCCTCAGCACTTTAGCCTCTTAATGTGTTAAAGAGATTTATTTCCTCTGAGTGTTTCATTAGTGTCCGGTCTCGGTCCTGTAATGGTGATGGAGGAGCCCATACAGTCGCCCCACGGGATGATGGGTAATCTCTTTATGGGCTCTCTCATTACACTGATGCACCCCTCTGTGCGTCGGGGCACATCTGAAATCTCGCCACTTAACCGAGCTTTTAATCTTCTCTCATATCCTCACAGGAAAACTCTGCATTTTTTAAAGCAATAATGGGTTGTTTTTTCGTTTTATGTGAAGAAGGTACCATAATTTAACCCAGTTACTTGATTTATCTACAGTTTATTGTTCACGCTGACAAAAAATACATAAATAACACAATATGAGGTTATTATCTTTTTTATTGCGTTTATTAGAATGAAAAAGGAACATGACCCAAATCAGAGCCACACACTTTATAAGCCAAAGTGCACTTTTTAACACGTCTAATGTTGCTTTGTCTGAGGAATGTTCCGTAGTATGGCATGAATACGGTGACCAGACGTCCCTTTTTACCCGGGACAGTCCCAGTTTTGACCCCTGTGTCCCCCGTCCCTGCAGATTTATCCAAAACCAGAGATTTGACCCAGTTTTATGCAAGAAATGTGCCAAGTTTTTGACCAATTTGATCCAAACCAGGTCTACAACAGGACAAAACTAAGACTAAACTAGGACTACATCAGGTCTAAACCAGGACTAAAACAGGACTATCACGATTTTTAACTAATCTGATCCCCACGACAGTAAAGAGGAGCAGAAATTGTCATTTGTTTTGCCGAAAACTGACCATAATGACCATAAAGCAAAAAAAAAAGCACAATGTTACGCACTCTTTTCACAGTTTTAGTCATACCAACCATCCCAGTTTAGTATTTTGAAAATCTGGTCACCCTCAGTGTTCTGTCCACAGTAAAAGTTGTTTTCAGTAAAAGGTTATAAAGATTCATAATATTTCAGTAAAGGTTCATAATAATTTAGTAATAAATATATCATAATTCATCTGTTATTTTTTCATGCAAAGAAAAACGTCATTGTCCTTAGTTTTGGTTTACTTTCATCTTATTTTGAAGGGCCCAGGAAGTGGTCACAATGCATTATGGGTAACAGAAGCAGTATTCAGTCAGTGGAAAAATGTGTTAGCGTTAACCTGCTTGTTCATGTCCAAATCGTTCATCCTGTGTGTAAAATCTTATCTACACCTACGAAAGCAATGGCTGTGAGTACAATATATGTTTGGTGATTTAAAGAAGTTTTATAAGCTCTGTTGTAGAGATCGTTGTTGCACATGTTATTACTAGGAATTAGACCTAGCCCATGATCTTGCTAGCTTAGTAGCACTGTGTATTAGCATAGTAATACCTCTATCCACGTGTATTAACAACCTAATTAGCATATGAAAAGATCGCAGAAATGTAAAGACTTGTTAAAGTAGCAGTTTGTGGTGCTAGTTATTTTCTGAAGCTACTCTGTTTTGTATTGTAAAGCTGATGTACATTTTATTTATGTTTGTTTTCCAGTTTCACTCGAGCTTTTCACGCCACAATTGTAAAGAATTGTAAGCTGTCTTGAAGACCGTATTAAAGGAGTAAGACGCTCAGTTTCCTGGCTCGTGAAAACCGAGTTTGGCTTGCTGTTGATCTGCGTTCACATACAGAGTGTATCTAACACGTAGTGATAACAGTACACTCAGCATGAATAAACTTGTTTTTCTCTATGGAGACAAGCAGATGAAGCCACCAGACCGAGTTACAGGTAAGATCTGTGGAGCTGTGACCCCTACTCACAGGAAGAATTCAGGTTTTTGTTGTTATTATTATTATTTTTTAATCAGTTACAGTAAATTTGGATGTGAAATGTATGTGCAGGTTTGAAATAACTAACTAATAATTAAAGACTTTTCAAGATCTTCATTTAGGAACATGAAATTTAAGACCTTTTTTAAGACTTTTAAGACCCCATCCATACATTTCTATTCAAGAAACGACCGACCCGACAGACGTATTGACAAAGACGTTTATTGCAAACTGTGCAGAAAAGAGTTTAATATCACAGAAGCTCCTCAACCCTACGAAAACACTTAAACGTAAAACATGTGACAGCGACACAGAACCTGCCGGAGCTGTTGGCGGCAGCAGTTCTGCTCCGAGTACAAACAAGGAAGAAAATGAGCCCATTAAAATTCATTTACGTAAAATAAATGTTGCTTTTGGTGCAAATATTGTTATGCGATTAATTGATATTAATTAATTACAAATATGCAGGTTTGAAAATCATCTCCAAGTCTTATTTATTTCACAAATGTCTTAAATTTCATTAGCCGCAACCGGGCTGCAGTGCAATGTGAGACGAGACAATGTGAAAGCTTAGTTTGTCTTGTTAGAATGTTATAAATGATTTTTTTGGCCATTTTACAAGCAACGCACACGACTATAAATGAGTTCTGAATGAGATTTTATCATAAAACTATTTTGTGTTATTTAAAGCAGTGAGTGACGGTCGTTATTAGAATTGGATCTGGTGTTTTTCGCCCGCATAATGGGTGCGATGTTGGTCTTGATTTTCATTTAAGTGGTTTTAAAAAGGTCTTAAAACAGTCTTAACTTTGAAGATACCCTGTTAATGCATTCATTTCTTTGTAGTTAATTAATCAGTTGGACTTAACGCGTTATTGTCCCACCCCTGATGAATACGTAATAAAAAGGGACTGGACTCCACTAAAGTTTTTCTGCTATTTTTATGCTTGTGTGTGACCACCCACATTCGACACAGGTGACAATAACCTGCCCAGTTTGACCTGTGAACTTTGACCTTTGCCAACACATGTCGGGTCAACAATCGTGATCCTGCTCTGGTCCTGACATCAACACGAGGAAATGTCCAACAACAAACGACCTCGTGGCTCTGAGGAAAGAACAAAGGCCAAGGACACATTTTCTACAGCAACAATAAAGTGTCTGTTAGCTCCCTGTCGGAAAAAAAGGAAAATAAATAGTAAAAAAAGAGCAAGAAGACAAAAAGTTCATTTAAAAAGTAAAGAATGTAAATTTCTCGAGGTGTCCCCTGAATGAGTCCATGGACGTAGAAAGTTAAACGCAGACTTCAGAACATTCTTCCTGGAGATGGACATGTTTTATGCCGGAGGTTTTCATCTGGTGAGGTGCACACGCAGAAGAAAGAAGAAAAAACAAAAACGGTCCACATCTGAACACATCTGCAGCAGTATTGATATTGTAATTGCGCGCGTGTGTGTATCAGCTGTAAAATGCAAAAAAACGTAGGAAATATGATCCTGATTATTTAAAGTTTGGTTTCACCTGGTCGAGTTCGTGATCGTGTAACCAGCGGGAGCAGCTCTGGTTCAGGCCGAGGAGCTGGAGCGGGGAGTGGATCGGTGCCTCGGCCTGAAAAGTGTTTTCCCCGAGAAGAACCAGCAGCGCGCAGAGGACGGACCGCTCAGAACACACTTCAGTCCTCGAGAACGGAGCAACCCGCCCGGATCTATATTCCACTGCTCGTTCTCGCTTTCCCCACACGGAACCAGCGCACAGAGGACGGCACGGACCCGCTCAGACCCAGTCCACTGTACACTGGACCTGCTCGTCCCCGTCTGGAACCAGCACATGGAGGACGGAGCTTACAGACCGATCTGACCAACGCGCTCGGAGGTACAATTACCGATTACAAATGTTAAGCAGGTTCTGTTGATGTGGATCGGCCGACTGAAGGTCGTCACACACCACAGGAGAATTTGCCCGATTCTGGATGCGATTTCTTCTCCCCGAGTTCAGGGAGACGTGACCCGACTTTTTGTCTCCGTGTGCGATTTTGAAGCCGCTGCTCCTCGTGTGTGGAGTCAGTGTCAGATCAGAACCACCGAACATCAACAACGCGACGGAAACAGACGATAAAACAGAGTCAGGGGCAGAGGAGCGACAGACACAGAGATGCAACAAACAAACTCAGGATAGAGCGAAAATAAAGACTTTATTACTCACCTCCTATAAAGTGGTACATTTAAAGTGCAGCATCTTATCCACATTTTCCATAGAATTTGTCCTCCTCAAATAATGACATCCAGTCCACAAAACCACAATATTAATCCATTTTGAAACGTTCTTTGAAAGTAAAAAGGCGAAAGTTGTTCCTCACGTGTTTGTTCACGGAGTGCAGAGCGGCAGATTAGCGACAGTGACTCTACTTCCTGTGGACTTTATATTGCACATTTCACAAATAATAATAACAGTTTTGACTTGTGTCTAAAGTGGAAGTGCAGAGCTCTGATCTTTGAACACTTCAGAGTCTCAGAGCGAGTGGTTTTACTGTAGACAGGAAACAGTTGACGTGAGCACTCTCACAGCTTTGCTGTTTTACGCAGACGGATCCTGCTGCAGTTTTTGTGATCAGAGATTTTAAGTCTCATAAGTTTCTCCTCGTGTCTGTGGTGTTTGCGCTTTTTGTTGCACGTTTAAAAATCATTTAAGACCGAAAAATCCTCTAGTGTGTAGCGGCCTTAATGTTCAGTGATGTTAAAAGTCGCCTCAATTAGGGCTGCATGAAGTTGGAAACTATTTGCTGTTGCGAAAATCGTTTATGAATACACTTAAAAAAAATATGAAATCACAATATTAAAAAAATATATTATGAGTTGTTACTGAAACTTATTGCAGGAACAGAAAAGCTGCATTTACTTCACAGGCCTGTGTGGGGAGGAGCAGGTGGATGGGATTTTAGGGAAGGGGGGAGGCTTGACTGTCTTTACCTACTCTAAGGGGAGGCTCACAGTCACCCAAGTTCAAAACCCCTGTTTTATCCCATACAGGTGAATAAGATTTCCATGGAAACAAGCAAGAGAAGGAAGTCAGGGTTGTGGAGATGCAAGCCAGCTCCCAGTAAGGACACATATTTTCACAGCACAACCAAGCTGAGAAAGAAGCTTTTATTCGAACACATTTTTGGCGACAAAGTGAATTTATGAGGCCCCTGAATCCGTCTTAGCTCCTCTTCCATCAACCGTCCGTCCTCCTGAACTCCAAACAGCATCTCCGCGCAGCCCACATGTTTACACGCTTCACTTCACACGCAAACACTTGTGTTGGGGTTGGACGGCGCTTCTGTCATTAGTCCAGTGTGGTCGGCCGCTGAAATCTCCTCACTGACCTCAAATGGTCCATAAACATCCACACGCTGCAAACCATCACGCCGCAGATGTTATAGAAGTATGTGCCCCGGTGCAGGCCTGGACCGGAGCTTCTCAACATCTGGTGGAGGTCCCCGTGCTGCTACTTGGACTAAATTTTGAGGCACACAGGAGCCCTATAATTCAATCGTGATCAAGTAATTCAGTCAAGTGCTACTTTTTTTCAATTACAGCTGATTTTATAGCTCAAAAATACCTAGATTATTAACTATCACGCTGCAGATGTTACCGAGATACAGTATGTCCCCAGATACGGCTTCTCAACATCTGGTGTAGGTTCCTGTAGTGCTAATTGGACTAATTTTTGATGTAGAAACCTTCTCGTTTCCGTGAAGATGTCATTGCTCTGTCAGGACTGTTCCACAGTATGACATTAAACAGCTCTACCTTACATTTATTCGATTTTCTAGCTCAAAGACACATAGATTCTTAACCATCACGCTGCAGATTTTACGGAGATATGTCAGGCCTGGACCAGAGCTTATAAAACATCTGGTGGAGGTTCCTGTGCAGCTACTTGGACTGATTTTTGAGGTACACAGGAGTCCCATGCTGCCCTGCAAAGTCAGAACGCCGTAACATCATGTCTGGTCATTTTTGGGGTATTGGAGACCTTCTTTGTCAATTATTTTTCGATTATTTTTAAATATCATGAGCAAATTTGATTGTTTTAATGAGGAAATAAAGAGCTACGACAACCGAAACATCCACAACCATTTGAGAAACCACAGCAGAACGGTGTAACAGTTATTTCTCTCGGTTTCACACACTAATGAGTTAAGGTCTTTTGCCTTTGTAGGGCAGTGTAATTCTAGACAGGCTGGCGCCCCCTAGTGCCTCCGCTCAGTTTCATTTCTCTCCAGCGACTCGTCAGAAATCAGGTTTGTGAGAACCCTGGAAGTCGTAGTCGGTGCACCGGCCAATCAGTGAAGCGGAGTGTTGGCCAGAACCAACCCGAGCTGCGATAACAGACCGCAGACGCTCTCCTCCTTTGGACTTCCTTTATCAAAAAATAACTTTGCACGTTGACAGACACGTTCACTCTCTGCAGTTTAAATAGTCGACATTTAATCTGTGAACATCGGCGGCATTTAAACTGCACAAATTTCTCAGTCTGCGCTAATATATCGACGTCACAAAATCGATTTTTAATTTTAATTTTAGATTCAGTCTGAGTGAACAAGTTATTTCTGTTTTCTTCATGACCATAATGTTTGTTCAGTCGTTCACGCCCGTTGTGGTTCGCCTTAAGTCTTTCTTCCCTTGATCGTTGTGGATAAATTCTTCATGGACAGAATCTGTTCTTTGTCGACCTCGTTGGATGAAGATTTGGTGTTGGGGCAGATTTATGAAGCTGGACCGGAAGTGCCACCACTCAACCTCACGGCACTTCCTGTCGCTGTGATAATAGCCAGTTACACCACTGAGCGTCCCGAGCAGCGATGGGTTAAAACGAAAAAGTACCCGCCTATTGTCAAGAGAACGAATCCTAAGTGAAACCGGCAGATGAATCAGGGTAGAATAGTTCAGCTGTGATGAAGTAATTTAATGAAGTGATAATTATAAGTCCCTCATTTGTTTGGTTTAAGATGCAGATTCTTTACTTGTGAGATACACCGAAACACATCGTCTGACTGGTTTTATGTCATTTATTACTTACAGGGGTGGATGAAGTACTCGATTTTGTTATTTAAATAAAACTACAGACACTGGAGCAAAAAGTAAAAGCATCCGATGAAAAAAGCTACTTAAAACTATTTAAGGAAATGTTTAAAAGAGTAAAAAGTACAAGTATTTTGCAGTTCCAGAGTTTCAGAACAATTACACCATGAATTTTGACCATGAATTAAGTGGATTTTAAGTGATTTGTTCATTTTTCTCGCTGTTTTTATGTTTTTGTGTATCTGGTTTGCTCAAAGTTGTGACGTCAACTCAAATGAAACGTGCTAAAATAAGTCTCACTGGCCTTTTAATTAAAAAGTGCTGTGAAAAGACTTTCCTAGAACAAAAGTATAGATTTACTGGATCAAAAAGTTGCAACTCGGCGTCTTAAACGTTGCGTAAACACGTCTGAACACGCACAGACTGTCCAGCTCCAGTACGGACCGGCCTGGACTCAAGACGCGATCTTTGCCTCGTCAATAGTCACTGAACCGACGACAGCGCAGACCCCAGCAGACTCCGCCGGATCGTGCGAGCTCCAGGTTGTGTAACATTCCCAGGAATTTCAGAGGACATGCCAAAGCTCCCGACACCAAATACCAGGAAATACCACTTCAGTATTATCCAATCCACTCTCAACTCTTTCCTTATGCTGCATCCAGAACACTGGCCCCACGGAGCAGGGAAACAGCGAGAGGAATCTGCTTCGGTTTGTGTGTCTGAACATCTGAGTTGCATAAATTAAAGATAACGGTGTTTGTTTTTACACCTGGTTTGTGGTCTCTGGTTCAGAACTCGCCAAATACCTGGTTTAGGTCTTTAGTCCTGGTTTCGTTTAGTCTCCGTTTAGTTTCAAGATGTTATTGTTTTGCCTGGAATATTTGACTGTATCTCATTAGGCTAATGTATATCGCCATGGAAACAATTAAATGACCTAATTAAGGTACAGATCAGATCTGTGGAGAGGTGAGACCGTTTGGCTTTCAAATAGGGAAAAAAATGCATGTGTGACTGAAAGAGTGCACTGTAGATGGGTTTTAATGCCGTACTTTGGAACATTTCGGGCAAAGTGATAACATCTACATAAAATATCACATTTATTTAAAGCCCTATGTCACTTTCCTATGGTCATGAGCTTTGGGGAATGACCAAAAGAACAAGATACAAGCAGTCGAAATGAGTTTTCACCACAGAGTGTCCGGGCGCTCACTTAGAGAGAGGGTGAGGAGCTCAGTCACACAGGAGGAGCTCGGAGTAGGGCCACTGCTCCTCTCGACATGGAGGGGAGGGCATCTGTCCCAGCACGTCCCACCGGAAGGAGGCCCCAAGGAAGACCCAGGACACGGTGGAGGGACTCTGTCTCTGGGCCTGGGAACACCTCAGGGTCCCTCCGGAGTGTCTGGGGTGAGGGAAGTCTGGGAGTCCCTGCTGCCCCGTGACCCGGCCCAGGATAAGTGAAAGAAAATGGATGGATGGATGTAACTTTACTGTCACCTACTTGTCTCCATGGAGATAAATGGTAAATGGTAAAAGTTTTATATCTTTTTATATAGCTATTTTTTCCACTCTTTAAATTAACCACTCACCCATTCATACACACACTCATACACATATGAAGACTTCAAAACTATTCATGAACGCAACGATCTTCTTGCTTCTATGATCGCCTCGTGATAGTTAACACTAGGGGAAGTTGAATTAACACTAGGGGAAGTTGAATTAACACTAGGGGAAGTTGAATTAACTTCAACCACATCAACTCTGGCAAATAACCCCAACTCAAACCCCCATTTCACTTTCAAACAGTTAAAATCACACTTTTTGTGTTAAAAACAACTCTGAAATATTTTACCCTGAAATTTTAACCCTCCCTATGGCATTAAACATATCTATCTTGTATATATATATTTTTTTTAATCAATTACAGATGTTTTTATGGCTCAATAATACCTCGAAAGACACCAGGGTGAAGTTGGCCTGACGTCGCCACTCGATTGTCTCACTGGAGATTTTGGACGAGTTTAATGGAAAATTAAAAGAAAAAGTGTAGGCAATAACATCTCCATGGAAACAAGCAGGTGCGTTACATAAAACTGCTTCTTCTTTTTCTCTTACCTCTCATAACCCCGTCGCTCACAGCCGTATGTTCCCATTAGCCTCAGAAGGAGCTAGAAAAACAAACCGTGGCACAGACTGTTGCCGAGCGGCCGGAGCAGGGGCCCGGATCTGGTCTGGAGCTCGGGGCGGCCCCAGGCACGCTCCCAGGACCAGAGTTTTCCAGAGTTTTCCACGAGCACGGGGCCAAAGAGGAGCTGACCTGGAGGGACCCACACCGTCAATATTATTCAGCACAAAACAACTTCTGCAGCAGGTTTATGAGGAGGAAATACAGGAGCTACTGGTGCTTTTCAGAGTCTACGAGGAGATGGTTTTTTTGGCTCTTTAGAACGGTTCCTTAAAGGTCGCAAGGAGGGATTTTTAGTTTGAAATTGCAAATGAAAGACAAATGAAGGACTAAAACAGGGCTAAACCAGGACTTCAACAGGTCTAAACTAATTCTAACCCAAGACTTAACCAGAACTAAGCCAGGACTAAACCAGGACTTGAGCACCAGGACTAAAACAGGACTAAACCCAGATTAACCCAAGATTTAACAAGGTCTATACCAGGACTAAACCAAGATTTGGGCACTAAACCAGGACTAAACCCAGACTAACCCAAGATGTAACCAGGACTAAACCAGGACTTGAGCACCAGGAATAAAACAGGACTAAACCCAGATTAACCCAAGATTTAACAAGGTCTATACCAGGACTAAACCAAGATTTGGGCACTAAACCAGGACTAAACCCAGACTAACCCAAGATGTAACCAGGACTAAACCAGGATTTAAGCACCAGGACTAAAACAGGACTAAACCAAGACAAACCCAAGACTTAACCAGGACTAAATCAGGACTTGTGCAGCAGGACTAAACCCAGATTAACCTAAAACTTAACCTGGTCTGTACCAGGACTAAACCAGGATTTGAGCACCAGGACTAAACAAGGACTAAACCAAGACGAACCCAAGACTTACCAGAACTAAAACAGGACTAAACCAAAGATAAGCCAAGAGTTACTCAGGACTAAAACGGAACTAGACAGACTAAACGAGACGACAAGACCAGGACTTAATCTGGGACTAAACCGAGACTAAAGTTTGCAGAATCTTATTTGTGACTTTCTGTTTTAGTAACTACTTCAACACAGACATTTTTCCCAGTCATTTTAGCAGTAATCATAATATATGCTTAGTATTTAAGCATAATGTTGCTTTAAAGAGTTAAAGTGGGTCAAAATCTCTGTAAAAAAAGACTTATTTTGGTTTCAAAAGTGATCTCAAGCACATCAGTGTCAAAATAAATGAATCCGCACTTTAAACGATCAGTTCTTCCGTCATGAAATGGTGTTTTTCATCTCCAAACTTGTTTATTTTCCCTGTTGTGCTGTGACCCGATCCCCCCTCTCGGTGCAGATAAAAACTCCACACTGAGACCAATACAGTTTTTATTTTGTGATCTGATGTCTGGTCCCGACGCCTTCCTCAGGTTCCCTCCTTCCTTCCGTGGTTTTCCTTTCACGACACGTTTTCGAGGATCGAGGAGAAGGAATCGAGGACAGGAAAAGAGCGACGAGGCCTCGGACGCAGAGTGAGTTTGTACAGAGCCCATTGTCCCACCCACAGGTCACATGACAACACAGCGTCTTTGTACCGTCCCCGTGCAGATCAGAGCCTCTGTGTCTCTGCGGCTTTGCCCACAACAAGAATCACGTCGTGCAGACATTACTCTGTACGTCCATTCCCCACAGCACTGATCGTATTTGCAAGTAAAGCAAACTTTGCATTGAAACGTTGGTCAAAACATGAAAGAATTTAGACAATAATATGAATTTTTAAATGTTTATTGGGACGGTAATGCACAGAACATTCATAATTATAATGCAAATGCGCAGATACGATACAAAAAACAAATGCTTCTTTTCTATAACCATAAATAAAATAAATGTCACGCGGATTACACTCATGTCCGAAAAGTGAATTTAATCCTGCCCCATTTTTCTACTGCCCCAAATTAACCAAGAGCAAACAGACTTTTCCTGTACATTATAAAGGTAAAATTGCACACATTTCATTACAAAACAAAAAAAGATATTAATGTCTTCAGCACAGTATTTTCGAATAATCACTTTTTAGCTGCACTTTTGAACACATATGCATATTTGGACAAAGTTTTAGTTCTGTTTTCATGTTGTTCACACGAAAACTCTTCTTTGTAGTGCGAGCAAGAGGTATTTGAAAGTTTATAAAGCTTTTTCATTCAATTATAGTTGTTCCTCCTTTTCGCAAAAAAAGTTGTTGAATATGTTTTGGTGCTTTACTTTTAGCTTTATACATCACTTACTCAGTTTGGTGCTTAATCAAATCGTTCAGTTTAAGTAATTTGGCATGAATAAACAATGGGTTAGTGCAGTAATGAAATCTGAATGGTTCTTATCTGTCTTTTTTTGAAGTTTTATCAGTGTTTCTATTGCGGTTTTGTAGTTATTGGCCCAAATGTCTGCACAACATGTTAAATATAGTAAAACCATTTCATTTTTTTCCATTTAAATTTGTATTTCATTCATTACAGATGAATAGAAGATGACTATATTGATCAATGTGAATGAAAAGGAGCAGATAGAAGTATAAACGTGTAATATCTGCCCCCTTTTACACAAAGTCAAACATTTCCAATACTTCAACAGTTCCAGCTACATTCATAAGCGACTTATTTAAACACAATATTAAACACCTGTTATTAGAACAAAAGGACAATCATACTTCATTCTTTTTACCACATCATGTAACTAATTTACATTTTTTATTTAATTTAAACACTTGAATGGACTTTAAAGATGTGAGTTTTTCATTCAGACCAGGGGCGTCAAACTCATTTTGCTCCGGGGGCCGTATTCAACCGACTTTGATCCCAAAGGGGCCGGAGCAGAAAACTCATGGCAGATTTACCCCAAAAATAGCAATAAGTCCAAATATTTGTGCAGAGAAACGCAAATCTATTACAGAAATCTTTTTTACTTGATTTTATTTTACAAAATATGATATTATGCTCGGTCAGGTTGTGTTCACAGCAGCATCACTAACCTCTTGGCTCCGGGTGAAAACAGACGACTGTTTCTTCAGTCCCAACAATAATAAATTTTTCTTCTGTTTTCTCAATTCTCCGTTCACGTTATTGTATTTTTTGCCGTGTCTCGTGGTGTTTAAGATTATTTTCCTTGAGCACCACCACTGTAAACACTGAGCACAGGTTTCCCATTTACCTCAGTGAACAAGAATTAGTCCATTTTTCTTGAAAAATCCTGCACTCATGATGAGGATGTCACGGTCAACAGTCAAAACGATCAAAACGATCGTCCTTTAAGAGCGTTTGGAAAGAGGAAAGTCTTTATTTGTGCTGCTCTGGTGGCGGCGCCACACACAGAAGCACTGGAGACGCTGCTGTGCTCAGCGGCACAGAAAATTACCTGAAAAATCTGAAAATGTAAAATATTTAAATAGAAAATCAGCCGAGGGCCAGATTAAAGGAGGGCCGCATGTTTGTCAGATGTGATTTAAACTGTTGCATAGACCGACACCTTTGACTGAAACACATTTTCCCAGTGTTGTTGTTCTGACCCTGGGTTTCTTCAAGTGAACAGTGAAGAGTAAAGCATGTGCAGTGCTCTGTGATCCACAACCGGCTTTGCTTTGTTTAACACTGCAAGACATTTTGATATTTTATTATGTACACTGAAAAAAGGCCTATCAAAAATAAGAAAATACCAATTTTGAGGTAAAAAATGCCCTATTTTAAGTGAAATTTTCTGCCAGTGCAGTAAGAAATTTCCACTTACCAAGTTTTCTTAAAACAAGACAAAATATGAATCTTGTTCTAAGCAGAAAACACTAGTTTCAAGTATTTATGGCAAGATTTTTAACCTTATTGGTTTGAGAAGGAAGTTAAAGAGGCTTAACCTGGACTGAGTTAATATAAAAAGTGCTTAGAATAAGTTGTAATATCCAGATAAGATAAATCAGGATGGAATATCTTGAAACAAGTAAAAAAAATCTCATATTATTAAGTAAAAAACTGTTAAAATTGATCTTTTAAGATGAAACTGCTTAATTCAAGTCAGTTTAACTATGCTAGAACATCCTTTTTTGTAGTGTATTTGATATATTAAATATGAAATCCAAATATTTTGTATTTCTAAATGAATAACAAAAAGCACAGGATTGTTCTGTTGTTTCGTGGTTCATTTCCAACTCCGACCAATGTTGTTTTTGTTGTTTTTGGTGTTGTTGGTGTTGTTGGTGTTGTTGGTGTGTCCTTGAACAAGACACTCCACCCTTTTGGCTTCATGTTGTGTCTGAGTGATTGATGGAGGCAAATGGCCGCCTCACTTCTGTCGGACCATCCCAGGGCAGCTGTGGCTACGCACGTTACGTACAGAAAAGGGAATATAGACAACAGTAGCCAATAAGTTAAAGGTGGACATTCCAGACAAGGCAATAACAAATCCACGAAAACCAGCGATCATCAGAAAAAGTGACACATTGCACCTTTAAATGCAGGGGGCGTCCAAACTTCACCAGGCGCTGCAAATAGAAACTTTGGAAATGTCGGGCCGCAGACACGTCGTCAGCGTAGCAGGACTTTAATATAGATGCATTTAAAAAAAGGAGTTGGGACACAAATTGAAGGTCGGTGTCGCAAAGAAACAAGAGACAGAACTATTAAAAAGTCCTGCCCGGGATCATTGGGGCCAAAGAGAGTGAGATTCAAACCCAGAGAGACACGTTATAATCTGAAGGAATAAAAATAAGGCAGGACTAATACTAAAAGTAGATGTTTACCAGTTAGAGGACTAGAACTATGGGCTAGTCTGGATGACAGGGTAAAAGGGTTGATATCATTAAAAATAATTACTTAATACATTTATTTCTATAGACAAATACAGAGCGTTTATTACATACAGTGACAATAAAATAATAATGTAGATTCCGCAGAAGTTGGTGAGTGCGTAGGATAAATGGTGACGATTTTGAAGGAAAAGACTATTATTTTTACTATTATTTATTTTTTCTTAGGTGTGGGAAGCGGAATAGAGTTAGAATTAGAGTCAGAGTTAAAATACTGTCATTAGCTGCACGGAGGCGGACAGGAAGAGACTGCAGAGGAAGAAGAGGCCGCGACATGGGACAGAAGGTCACTGGCTGCTTCTGCCGTCCATATCCACCGACTGCACCTCCCGCATTCAAGATTCAAGACTGTTTGTTTGTCATAAGCAGGTTCGACGCAACGCTTTGGATGAGAGAAACCGTTTGACTCGCTAAGATATTCAAGAAGTACTAGTAGCTGCAGTAAAGCGTACTGTTTATGTATTTATTTATTTGAAAAGGGACAATTCAAGGTTCTTTATTTGCCATTCAAGCCTGCAAAAGAAACACATGACCGAACGAAATGTGCTCCTCGAGGCCCCGTGAGCGAGAGGGCTAAAAAGCAATAATAAATGAGCAATATTAAAAGCGCATGAAGAGCATTTAGCAAGTTTCAGCAGACAAGCACAAGTTAAACATGCAGCAAGGTGCAAGGTGGAAAAAAACTGGACCTCAGCCGAGATGTTCTGGCTTTGACAATGCACATGAATCAACATCAAAACAAAAGATAAATGTCCCCGAGTTCGCTGATAAGAGCTCATTTGCATCGGCCGTCCCTTTGCCAGATGTCAAAAGGGCCTAAAAGAAAATACGCTTAAAAAGTGACACATCAAAAATTACACACGTGTACAATAAGATCGCAAAAATACAATAAAAGTTTTGGTGTTCACACATTTGCGTTTCTAGAAGCCACTCTTTAGCGTTCTTTTTAAAAGCCGAGAATGAGGGAGATGTTCTGACGGCTTCGGGCACAGATGAGACGCTCTGACGGAGAAAACAAACTGAACAGATCCAGATTTTTCTATGTGGAATAACGCTCTTCCCTCACTGCTCGTCCGGTCACTGCCCTCACCGGGTCTGAAATGAACAAAGTCGTTCAGCGAAGGGGCCGAGCCGTGTTTAGTCTTCTACATTAGACAGAGATTTTTAAATTTAATAACTGTTAAAAAGTGTTTGCAAATACAAGGGAAATGGTAAACAATATAGTAAAAAAATATCATAAAATCTAATAAAATACAGATATAATGACATACAAAGGTGCAGGGAGGATTAAATAAGGTGTAGGTAGAGTCTTCACCCTGTCTCCTTCTGGCAGGAGCTTCAGGTCCAGTCCAGCCAGAACAAACAGACTCAGGGACGACTCCTTTCCCAAAGCCGTCACCAAACTAAACTCGAGCTGCGCTGAAAACTGAAGCTGTGAGACACTTGGACCCGAGTAGCTCTTTTCTGTTTTGTCCATTTGCTCTGTCAGTGCCCATGTCCCGTCTGTCTGTGCACTGAAAACTGCAGCATTTGCACTGGCACCGCTGAACACTTTAGTGCCAGGTCTGATTCACTGTTATGTGTCTGTTATGTGTCTGTTATGTGTCTGTTATGTGTCTGTTATGTGTCTGTTATGTGTCTGTCTGTTATATGTAGTTAATATGATCAACTTAAGTTCGGGAGCAGGACCACGCCTCACCCGCCCTCAGCTCCTCCCCAGCGAATCACAGCTCACTTCTGTCACGCCTCAATTACCCAGAAGCCTATTTATAGCAGCCTATCCCGGCAACCCAGTTCGTTCCGAATAAGTTGACCCCACCCTCCCGTCCCATATCTGTCTCTTCCAGACATAAGACGCCTACGAGGGGGGTCCTGTTCCTGCTGGGCCATGTGGAGATTGAGACTGAACCCCCACCCTGAGTCTCAACCCAGCCGACCTGCCTCGTCTCAATATAATAAACGCTTTTCACTTCGCACATGTGTTGTGGCGTGGTCCTGGCTAGTGAAGTGTCTGTTATGTCTCTGTGTGTCTGTACCCCTGGTGGGTTTTACAGTTTTATTGTACAGTAGTTTATGTGTATTAACTTGTAGTTTTGTAGTTTTATTCATTTTTGTGGGCACTTTGAAGGAGCAGCTTCTCATCTCCTTATACTATATATATATATATATATATATATATATATATATATATATATATATATATATATATATATATATATATATATATATAGGACGCCAGGTCAGAAGGGAGTTAACACTAACTCCCCAACCAGAGGTTGGGAAGGAAGCCCCAATAAGTATCACGCTGAGCGAGGCAGCGACTGACCTGAAAGACAAGATCATGGCCCGGATGAACACAAGGCAACCCCGACGCCAGCTACACAGGCTAAGTGAAGTACCATCTGAAAGTCTGCTAGAGGATGTGAATGCAGCACTCAGAGCGATCCCTACCACAACCATCACTGAATCCAATGAGCTGATCTACACTTCAGCAGCGGTGTTGGGCTATAAGAGCAACCATGGGAGCCATGGGAGCCATGAGATACGATACCCACCATGGAAAAGACGGTTAGAGGCTAAAATCAAGGAAGTGCGGCGAGAAGTGAGCCAACTGTCAGAGGCCCAGAAAGGTGCAATGAAAAAGCGAGTACCCAAGAGGTACAGCCAGATGCCCATACCTGAAGCACTCGAAACTGCCAAACAAAGGCTCCAAGCCTTGGCCAGCCGCCTAAAGAGGTACACGAGAGAGAATGAAGCCAGGCGAATAAATCGCCTGTTCGCAACACAACCTGCGAAAGTGTACGCTCAATGGCAGGGTAATAACAGCAGAGCAGACCCACCAAGGCTGGAGACTGAGAGGTACTGGAAAGACATATGGGAAAGAGAAGCATCACATAACACCGATGCACAGTGGCTGGTGGCTCTGAGAGCAGACCACAGCAACCTCCCTGAACAGAATCCAGTTACCATCTCAGTGGCAGACATCCAGGGAAGAGTCTCAGGCATGAAAAGTTGGACAGCACCAGGCCCTGACATGATCCACGCATACTGGCTAAAGAAGCTCACTGCTCTCCATGAGCGCCTAGCAGCACAAATGAACCAGCTGCTAAGGGATGGGACTCACCCTGAATGGCTAACCCAAGGTTACGTACGATCCTGATCCTGAAGGATCCCTCAAAGGGTACAGTCCCATCCAACTATCGGCCAATAACCTGTCTCTCCACAACATGGAAGCTCATGTCAGGCATCATCGCGGCTAAGATAAGCGGGCACATGGATCAATACATGAGCGCAGCACAGAAGGGCATCGGCAAAAACACCAGGGGAGCCAAACACCAACTCCTGGTTGACCGAACAGTCGCTCGTGACTGCAGAACCCGTCAGACCAACCTGTGCACTGCCTGGATTGATTACAAGAAAGCCTATGACTCAATGCCACACACATGGATCACTGAGTGCCTGGAGCTGTACAATATCAACAGGACTCTAAGGGCGTTCATTGCAAACTCGATGCGGTTGTGGAAAACCACCCTTGAAGCCAATGGCAAGCCACTTGCACAAGTGACCATCAAATGTGGCATATTCGCACTGTCCCCACTGCTGTTCTGCATAGGTCTGAACCCCCTCAGCCAAATAATCGACCACACTGGCTATGGATACCGACTCAGAAACGGGGCCACCATCAGTCACCTCCTCTACATGGATGACATCAAGCTGTACGCTAAGAGCGAGCGAGACATCGACTCACTGATCCACACCACCAGGATCTACAGCACAGACATTGGAATGTCATTCGGGCTCGAGAAGTGTAGTAGGATGGTGACAAAGAGAGGGAAGGTAGTCCACACAGAGGGTCTCACTCCCAGAGGAACAATAACAGACATTGAGGACAGCTACAAGTACCTTGGTATCCCACAGGCAAATGGCAACCTTGACGAGGCAACAAGGAAAGCGGCGACAGCCAAATACCTGCAAAGAGTACGGCAGGTCCTAAGAAGCCAGCTCAATGGCAAGAACAAGGCGCAGGCAATAAACAGCTACGCCCTGCCAGTGATCAGATACCCAGCAGGAATCATAAGTTGGCCAAAGGAGGAGATACAGACCACAGATGTTAAGACACGAAAGCTCCTGACCATGCATGGAGGGTTCCATCCCAAGTCCAGCACCCTGAGACTGTACACGAGCCGGAAGGAAGGAGGCCGAGGACTAGTGAGTGTGGGAACCACTGTCCAGGATGAAACATCCAAGCTCCACAAGTACATCAGTGACAAGGCCCAGACTGATGTCGTGCTCAGAGAATGTCTCAGACAGTGGGGCGCAGAGGAAGAGGTGCTGGAGGGACCATCATGGCAGGACAAACCCCTACATGGGGCGTACCACCGAACATAACTGAAGTGGCTGATATCAAGAAATCCTACCAATGGCTGGGAGGGCTGGTCTGAAGGACAGCACAGAGGCACTCATCCTGGCTGCACAGGAGCAGGCCTTGAGCACCCGAGCAATAGAGGCCCAGATCTACCACACCAGACAAGACCCAAGGTGTAGGTTGTGCAAAGAAGTGCCTGAGACAGTCCAGCACATAACTGCAGGGTGTAAGATGCTGGCAGGGAAAGCGTACATGGAGCGACATAACCAAGTAGCGGGCATAGTGTACAGAAACATCTGTGCAGAGTACATGGGCTGGAAACCCCAGGATCAAGGTGGGAAACGCCTCCAAAGGTTGTGGAGAATGAGCGGGCCAAGATCCTGTGGGACTTCCAAATACAGACTGACAGAATGGTGATGGCGAACCAACCAGACATCGTGGTTCTGGATAAGCGGGAGAACCAAGCCGTGGTGGTGGACATTGCAATACCGAGCGATGGCAATGTCAGGAAAAAGGAACACGAGAAACTAGAGAAATACCAGGGGCTCAAAGAAGAGCTGGAGAGAGCCTGGAAGGTGAAAGCATCGGTGGTGCCTGTGGTGATCGGAGCACTCGGGGCCGTGACCCCCAAACTAGAGGAGTGGTTGCAGCAGATCCCAGGAAGGACAACAGACATCTCAGTCCAGAAAAGCGCAGTACTGGGAACAGCAAAGATACTGCGCAGAACTCTCAAGCTCCCAGGCCTCTGGTAGAGGACCCGAGCTGATGAGGGTGAGAGAGACCAACCACCGTGGAAGGTGAGAAATACGTTAAAGTTTTATATATATACATATACATACACTGTACATATGTGTATATAATGTTTTCTTTTCTCTGTGCTGTCTAAGAGTTGTTGCTTGTTGTCGTATTTTTGCCATCATCATTTGTAAACAGGGTCAGTGATTCACTTCAGCCTAAACCCCTTTGGCCATAGTTTTCTGTGTAAGTGTCGATTAAGTACATGACAAAACATGAAGAAAATTAAATCAAAGTTCATTTATAAAGCGCTTTTCAAACAAAACAAAAAAAAATGTAACAGTGATTTAAAAACAATCCCACATTTCCTTCCACTTGCCCACATAACCAAACACACACGGACATCCTGAAATACAAAAGGAAGCCTGAGAAAATAAACTACTACTACTGCTACTACTACTGCTACTACTGCTACTACTGCTACTACTACTACTACTACTACTACTGCTACTACTACTACTTCTACTACTACTACTACTACAATTCAGCAGGAACCTTAGGGCCATCAAAATGGACACTGTGTTAATAGATGTGATTATTTTTTTTGTGTAAAGCTGAAGAGTCCTGCAGATATTTCAGACCCGTGTTTCTGTGTTTCTGTGTAATCCTGAAGTGCGTCTCTCCCTGTGAGTGGCTCTGTTCAGATCACTGACATTACTGAAGAGTGGGCGGCGCTGTTACCTGCTGCTCTGTCATTTTCCCTCCCGCCTCCGTGTCGACACCAACAGAAAAGCCTCATGTCTAAATAGTGTTACTGAACCTCCCCAAAACACGAGCTCTTCACTTACAGTCGGGAGCTGTTAGAGAGCAGCGAATCAGCCCGATTCTATTACGTCTGAGGCAACGCCCTTCAGAGGAGACGCTGCCCAAGCAGAACGAGACCCAGACTGAACCAGGACTAACCCAGGACTTAACCAGGACTTAACCAGGACTAAAACAGGAACAAACCAAGGCTTAACCAGGACTAAAACAGGACTTAACCAGGACTAACTCAAGACATAACCAGGACTAAAACAGGAATAAACCAAGACTTAACCAGGACTAAAACAGGAATAAACCAGGACAAAAACAGGACTAAGCCAACACTTAACCAGGACTAAAACCAAGAATTAACCAGGACTAAAACAGGAATAAACCAGGACTTAACCAGGACTAAAACCAAGCCTTAACCAGGACTTAACCAGGACTAAAACAAGAATAAACCAAGACCTAACCAGGACTAAAACCGGAATAAACCAACACTTAACCAGGACTAAAATAGGAATAAACCAACATTTAACCAGGACTTAACCAGGACAAACACAGGAATCAACCAGTTCTTAACCAGGACTAAAGCGGAAATAAACCAACACTTAACCAGGACTAAAACAGGACTAACCCAGGATTTAACCAGGACTAAAACAGGAATAAACCAACTCTTAACCAGGAGTAAAACAGTCCAACGAGGTTCATTTGGTCTTATTAGAAGAACCTAATAACATGGGACTAAAACAGGAATAAACCAAGACTAACCCAGACTCTATGGAGAAAAGCATTTGACGGACCCTACACCAGAAAAGTTTCACAATGAACCTTTAAGTATTGGAGCCTAAACCAATTTTGTAATTTTTGTGTGTGTTTGATAGAGCTTTGAAGACATGGTAGAATAAGGGCCCCTCTAGTCGCTTTCATCCCACAACACAAACACACGTGTCCCCAGTGTGATTAGACCTACTGCTACTACCTACTGCGATGTGTGGTTGAAGTTTGCCTAATAAAAGTGCACAAATGCATCTGTACTTGTCATGACGTGCGTTTGGTAAATGTGCAGAGGCTGGTAAACACCACTGTGCAAAACCACCATGACTGAGTCTCAATATATTGTTGAGGAAAACAGCCTTTTCCTCTCGTGTTCATTCGTTTCTGCTTGGATAAAAACTCAAAACAGAAATAAAATCCAGGTAATTTACTTCAAATATTAGAAAGCCGTACTTGTACAAGGAGTCTGTGCCAACATTCCTGTGCAGAGACTCAAAACTTCCGCCTTTACAATGACTTCTGGACGCAAACTATGGTGGGAGGAGACCAGGGTTTAGACTTAGCGCCTCTTCGTTGGTGCACAGGTCCAGCCAGGCCTCTTGGCGCATTGCACAGTCCAATCAGACTCCATCCGGGTGTTATCTACCTAACAAGCTACGAGTTTGCTATTAGATTGGATTAGATTAGATTAGTTATATAAATTGGAATATCCTGCATTTGTTTTGACATATATCTACATCTATATCTCACAGCTGTGGTCAGAGCCTTTGTCTTCACATGACCTTGGTACAAAAATTAACTATAGAAGTGGTTATACAAAATAGCTAAGCCAAGTTATTTATCCTAACAATATTTATAAATACATAAATAAGTTGAATTTTTGTAGTAGGTAGATCGTTTTGACTTGGTGCTTTTATATGTATCTCGCATGCTGAGAAAGTGTGTGCAGCCCTGCTCTAGAGAGTCTCACTGTGCATCAGACGTAAGTTCTTCTTTAAAGAGAGGCACATTCACTGTCAAAATATCAAGAAACCCAACGAAGAAACTGAAGAAATCAAGACCTTTTGTGAGAAAGAAAGCGAACGTCCACATCTTGCCGGATTTGCAGGTGGGAGAAGGACAAAATATCACAAATCGGGACTGAAAATTCGCTGAAAATTCTGTCCTGCGCAGACTTCCATTTTGGACCATAAACCGTACTGAACAAATGTTTCGTTGGACCCGGCAGTCGAATACTCAGTAAAGAGTTTTTAAACTGCACTCGGACGCTCTCTGTATATTTATTTCACTTCTGAGACATTTTAAAAAGTGGAACAAGGTGCACCAAGCCTCAAATCTCTGGCTTCCCAAACGTTTGGAGCGTACAGGAAGGTTAAACGTGAGTCATTTCCTCTTTTAAATGATGAGTGACAGTCCTTCCCTCCGCAGCAGCGCTCAGACCCCGTCACAGATCCTCAGGGATGTTTTCTTTAGTCTAACCCACATTCAGTCTCCTGGAAAACCGGGTCCTCATGAGGTTCGGTTCGAGAGGCACGACTCTCCTCTCCAAACATTATCTTTACCATTAGACAGGCCAATCATTCAGGGACATATGCCTCCTCTGCAAAAAGAAAATCTGTTAAATTATTTCAGTTCAAGATATTAAATGGCCCATATTACACCGTTTGGAGCTGTTTAACACACAAACCCGGCATATTTAGGGAATACAGGAAGTGCTCCGTTGTGTTTTTAAACTCCAAACACCTTCACTAGAATCATTTGGAGGATTTCAGACCCGGAATTGCTGATCTCGACTGAATAAAAGGTAAAAGGAGCTGTGGTAACGTGGTTTATAAGCTCACCAGAGTCCATTTAGCGTAATATCAGGCCTTTAAACGTATCTATGGTATTTCTTTCATCACATGTGTTTTACAGCTCAAAAATACCCCGGAAACATGAAACACGCTCCTCCTGAATGAACGGGATCCAGCTACGAGGAGGAGAGCCAAAGAAAACACCTCAGACCACAGAAATACACCAGTATGAACATGGAGCGGTCTGTGGAGCTGCTCTGGAACTAGACTGGAACTACACTGGAACTAGACTGGACCTAGAATGGACCTAGACTGGAACTAGACTGGAACTAGACTGGAACTAGACTGGAACTAGAATGGAACTAGGCAGGATTTAGAATGGACCTAGGCTGGATCTGAACTGGAACTAGACCTGACCTGGATTAGACCTAGACTGGAACTAGATTGGACCAAGCATGGACCTAGACAGGACTGAGGCTGGACCTAGACAAGAACTAGACTGGACGTAGACTGGACCTAGACTGGAACTAGACTGGACATAGACTGGAACTAGACTGGAACTAGACTGGACTTAGAATGGACATAGACAGGACTTAGACTTAGACTGGACCTAGACAAGACCTAGACTGGACCTAGACTGGCCTGGAACTAGATTGGAACTAGATTGGATCTAGACTGGAACTAGAGGGGAACTAAAATGGACCTAGCCTGGAGCTAGTCTGGACTTAGACTGACTTAGACTGGACCTAGACTAGACTTAGATTGGGCCTAGAGTGGAACTAGACTGGAAACTAGTCTGGAACTAGACTGGACCTAGACTGGAATTGCATTGGATCTAGACTGGAACTAGACGGGAACTAAAATGGACCTAGACTGGAACTAGACTGGACATAGACAGGATTTAGACTGGACTTAGACTGGACCTAGACTGGAACTAGATTGGACCTAGACTGGACTTAGAATGGACCTAGACTGGAACTGGACTGGATCTAGACTGGAACTAGTCTGGACCTAGACAGGAACTAGACTGGACCTGACTTACACAGGATCTAGACTGGACTTAGACTGGACCTAGTATGAACCTAGACTGGACCTCTGGAACTAGACTGGAATTGGACTTGTCCAAGACTGAAACTAGATTGGATTTAGACTGGACCTAGACTGGGCTTAGACAAGACTTAGACTGGACCTAGACTAGACCTAGACTGGAACCTGACTGGACCTAGACTGGACATAGTCTGGAACTAGAATGGACCTAGACTGGACCTAGACTGCACCTAGCCTGGAACCAAACTGGACCTAGACTGGACCTGACTTACACAGGATCCAAACTGGACTTAGATTGGACCTGACCTAAATTGCACCTCGACTTTGCCAAGACCCATAAGAGACTTGATGGTTTCTTATGGGTCCAGACAAACCAATAACATCTCCATGGAGCATTTGAGGGACTCTCCACCAGAAAGGTTGCAGAACACACCTTTAAACACCATCTGCGGTGCTGTTTTCACCTCCAGATCATCCCTTTACCCCTTTAGTGAGGAGCGGTTTTGATTTCTCCTGATCAGATTCTTATTTGCTCGAGTGTATTTACATTGGAGGGTACAAACCAGCTCCATTAAGTCTATTAAACCTGCCCAGTGTAACCTAACCTAATAATATTATTTTTACAAACCACTCCTGAGGTTCAGATAAATGAAAGGAAGGACGTTATGCAATGAAGGAAATGACTGTGAGCGCCATTCCATTTAAATAAACTCGCCGAAAATGCTGATTAAATCTTGATCTGGGTGTGTCTTTTACAGACGAGGGCACAAAAATATTGCCTCATACTGAGTGTCGTCGAGTAGGTTTTGGTTGGCTCAGGTGGCCGGAGTTAATATTTTAAAATAAGCCTTATTCGGTTTGTTCGTTTGACAGCATAAAGCATCATTATTTCACGTTTTACAGTTTAAAATTAAGTATGGACGTTATTTGGCCCTGCACAGGTTTGTCTTGGTGAATTTGAGAAAAGTTACGCTGCTAAAATCTGATAGGAAGTAAGTTAATTTGTGTAAAATGTTCAATGTTTATGCGACCTGATTCTCAGTGTTGTAGTCTGTATATTTGCACCAGATCCTCTCCTCATGTAAAATAATAAAAACTCCAATGACAATGAACGTTAACTTTAGTAATAAGGTGAATATATGGAAAAAAGTGCAAGAAATTCAGTTGCGATTTTCCACAAACGGTGCTCGGTTACTAACCTTTCGCAGCAAAATAGATTCTCGTATTTGTGGGTTCATAAACTCTCGAGAAAAATGTACACTCACACAAAAAAGTCGCCACCTGGATTTAACTTAGCAAAAACAGGTCCGAGGTTGCTGCAGTTGGTCAGGTCCAGGTTCAGCAGCAGCGTGTGCTCAAAGAACCTGAATATACTGAAGGACCAGATTATTCCATCAGTGGGTTTTTGTCTTCCCTGATGGCACGAGCATATTCCAAGAGGACAATGCAGGATTCATGGGGCTCAGATTGTGGAAGAGCGGTTCAGGGAGCAGGAGACGTCATTTTCACACATGGATCGGCCTCCTCAGAGTCCAGACCTTAACCCCGTTGAGAATCTTTGGGATGTGCTGGAGAAGGCTCAGACTCGACCATCATCAGTGGAAGATCTTGGTGAAAAATGAATGCAACACTGGATGGAAATAAATCTTGTGACATTACAGAAACTTATCGAACAAATGCCACAGGGAATGCATTGATAAATACGCGGGTAGGTGAGGGTACAGTTCAGTTCAGTTCAGTTTGCTTTATTTGTACCCGTAGGCAGTTTTCAGGTTGGCATCAACACATGAACAATAAAAACAATAAAAATAACATGGCAAACAATCAACTCATTCACATTGGCTCACAAAATTGCATATCAATAAATACATAATTCATAATTTATTCAGGGGGATGACAGCTGATAGGACAAAGCTGCTCCTGTAACGCTTTGTTCTACAGTTTGGCACTCGGAGCCTGCGCCCTGATGGAGGTGAAACTCCTCAAACAGAGGGTGGGAGTCAGAGCTCACAGTGTTGGAGGCTCCATGCTGCACCTGCCTGGTGTACAGGGCCTCAAGACTCAGCTGGGGCTCACCAATCAGCCCTCTGGACCATTTAACGATGTGACTGAGAATCTTTGGGATGTGCTGGAGAAGGCTCAGACTCGACCATCATCAGTGCAAGATCTTGGTGAAAAATGAATGCAACACTGGATGGAAATAAATCTCGTGACATTACAGAAGCGCATGGAAACAATGCCACAGGGAATGCGTTCATTAATCCGCGGGTACGTGAGGATACTGTTGTGGACAAGCCGTGCGCCGGGAGTGTGTGTGTTTGTGATGTGCCGCGCAGTGTCCACGGGCTTCAGACGAGCGCACAGGTACAAGTTTATTGCCGTAATGAAATATGGGCGACACAAGACCGAGACCGTGCTCCTCCAAGACCAAGACAAGGCCGAGTCCAAACGCGGTCGAGTCCAAGACAAGACCAAGACCGTAAATAAAACGATCTCGAGGCCGGTTTCGAGACCAAGGCCCGTCTCGAGTGCTTCAACACTGCGATCTACCCACACTACCACTGCGATCGACCGGTAGATCATGATCGATGCATTGGGCACAGTCTGCGGCCTACACGGAGCAAAACAAACATAGCGGTGATGGCAGACGGTGATAGTGGCTTTATAATGCACACTTAATGCACAAATTTGTATTGCAAAAACATTTTCTCTCCACCAGAACTCTGTTGTTTTGGTTTAACTTGGCTCAAGTCGGATATGTCATTTTGACAGGTTTGCCGTGATTGGCAAAAAGAAACTGGCGGCTGAGCACTTTTCATTTGCCGCACCTAAATTATTGCATTACTAATTGGACTCTGACAAGCAAAACTATTGTTAAATGAGCTGAAACTATTAAAAAAGCACTTAGTATTGAACAAAAACCCCACAAATTATCACTATTGCAGAAAACTTGACAAATACACATTTCTTAACACAATCAAATATGCAGATTTAATTTTGGTTTAGAAAATCTTGCTCCACCTCCTCTAAAGGAGTTTGTGAAAATAAATTTAAATCACACAAGAGCAGCTCTCTGTGCCGTTTAGGAAAAGTGCTTTTGGACAGATCTGTTGTGTTTATCAAGCAGCTCAAACATGGAACATACGAGACATTTCACTGCAGCATTTTCTAAAGTTTTAAATCTGTGATTGTTCAGTGGTCAAATATGTCGCCATCTTTAACAAAGTGATTTTTTTTATATTGAGGAGCTGCTGGTTTAACTCTTTAACTCTTGTCTGAAATGAATTGTGTGTACAGGGAGTGCGCTGGTGTTCTGTACTTTTTTTTCCCTCTGTCCTGTAGATGATTTGACATCAACCTGCCGACGGACTGAAGATGGATATGAGCCACACTGGTGATAAACTTTACATATTTAGTTCATTAATATGTGCTGTCCCTTTACACATAAATAAATAAGCACTTCAGGGGTGGTTCGTTCAATCAGATAGAGGATTTCTGCTGCAAGTCCCTCCTTTTCTAAACTCTTTCAGGAAGAGCCGTTCCAGATGGAGAATGTGTACAGCTCCATTCAGAGTGATGCACTGATCAGTCTGATGTGAACCACGTTACAACGGTTAAGATGTAACTGAATCAGGACCAGAGAAGGTGTAAACTCTAACACATGGTGGAGCAACAGATTACAACCTATGATGTCACAGCGTGGGTTTACTGATACACATGTTTAAAGGAAGACAGTGCTCCAAGTATTTGTTTTTAATAGGGATACAATATTATACATAAAACAGTTATTCTTAAAGGGGAACTCCGGCACGTCTGAAGCTAAAGTCCATTTCTAGAGTTGTCGAGTTCTGTCAGAAGTCAAAAAACGGCACAGATCAGTGTTTCCTCGGTGGAGATCTCACTGTGGCAGTGAGTCTGTCAAGGCAACAAACTAGTGTAGTGATGGGGGCAAGTTCTGAACTTCCACGTAAAACACAAATTAGCTTCACACTGAAGAAGCTTAACACCACTTTAACCCATCTTGGCCATCGTGGCCATACCGGCTCGTCAAAGCCTGAACCCGTCAGATCTCAGAAGCTAAGCAGGGCCGGGCCTGGTTAGTACTTGGATGGGAGACCACAAGGAATTCCAGGTGCCACAGTGGGGCGCCAGTGGCAAAAAACTGTCGTTGTGTCCTTAGGCAAGACACATCACCCACATTGCCTAGTATGAAAGTGGTGTGTGCGTGATTGTTGGTGGTGGTCGGAGGGGCCGATGGCGCAGATTGGCAGCCTCGCTTCCGTCAGTCTGCCCCAGGGCAGTAGTAGCTTACCACCACCGGGTCTGGAGTGAATGAATAATGCTCTGTAAAGCGTCTTTGAGTGTCCAGAAAAGCGCTATATAAAACTGATGCATTATTATTATTATTATTATCTTACAACAGCCACGAGTCTAACAAACAAAACGCTCTGCCTGGTTCACTCATTAGTGTCTGGAAACGTTAGAAAACAACTTTATAAGCACCTCACACTTCCCTCTGTTGATTTCCCACTGCACAGGCCAAAGCCCAAAAGACTCGATTGTCGACTCCAGCAGAAGCAACAAGTGAGGATCGACTACTGACGGTGAAGAAGAAGAGAAACGGAAAGTTGTTGTAAGAAAATGGTTTGGGAATGTACCTTTTAAGTGTTTTTCAGAAATATATAATTCACTCGTAAATAAATGGGATTAGAAACGACATTGGCGATCGAGTCTTTTGGGCTTTCGCCTGCGCAGTGGGATTGTGCCACTGCCATTGATTTGAGTCCCTTTTTTTGTTAAAAGTTACATCTAAATATCGGCCTTAATTATAGACCTTTTAGGGTGGACGTGATTAAAAAAAAGCTGCGCGCGCATTTTGGCAACAGAAGTGTCATTGTTCCCCGTTCATTCCGATTCATTCAGACTGAACACGGACAGAAGAAGACGGAGATAAAAACATTTCCAGCACCCAAATATCTGGTTGTTTTGTGTGTGGATGTCAGAATCAATATTCTACCAGCGGACTAAAGTTTTACACTTTTACTCACTGATCGCACGAGGATCTGGCAGTCGGCAGTCGGCTTGTTGAGGAAATATTCTCGATCTTTTGACGATAATCCTTTCACAGAGCTCTGCTGTACTTCTGTTGCCAAAATGCGCAGCCGAGCCTACGTCACCACTGTTTACGAACACTGAAAGGCTCTGTTAATAAGCCTAACTTAAGCCTTTACATTTTTTCTTGCTTGATTTTTTCCCCATGAATTATTAGCAAAAGCGAATGTCTTGTTATTGTTCATTCAACTTTATTCAGGTTTTAGCTCGTTAAACTGAGTGGATTTGATTTATTATTGAATGCAAATGAGTGAGATCAGTTCGGTCTGTACAGTGTTCGTATTTAATGGGCCCCGGGCGGCTCTGCGCTGGAAAAACCGGGCCTCAGAGCTAAATTATATAGAGCTATATTTAACACAACATATACTGCCTCCAGACGGCAGATGATTACACACTCCGGCCCCATATGCCGCACACTGGTGGCATGTCTGTATTTACATGGTGTCATCCTGCTGTTCTTCGCAGTATTCTCAGTATGTGTGGGTGGGTCCTGCCCCCATTCCCCCCGGTGCAGCCCGAGGATCATGTTTGTGCGACACGAGGCCGGCTGGAGCGCTATAATCCACGCCACTTTATACGAGGATTACCGCGACATACTTTTCCATCTGAATATCGATGGCTGTGAGTGCATCGTGCGAGCGTCTGCGATGTGTCGTACTCTAACCTAAATACCGGGATACAGACGACGCTCAGGCCCATTCACAAACTATTAACCATGTGATGTACTTTTATTTTTTTATTTTTTGCATTTTACCAACGTACTTTTGTTTTTGCAGCTCTTACTTGACTAAAATAAACTTAAATGTTTATGATTTCTAACCTGGAAGTGCAATTTTAACCCTAAAAAATGGCAAAATTGGAAAAAGAATTGTGGGTTTTTTTGTAAGATCTTAAATATAATGATCTTAAAGGTGCATTGTGTAACTTTTCTGGCGGATGGTCAGTCACCTGCTTGTTTCCGGATATGTCATTGCACTCTCGAATGTTCCTCAGTATGACTTTAACCAGCTCGACCTTACATTTATTCAGTTACAGGTGGTTTTATAGCTTGAACATCATTGGAAAAACAGGTGTTCTGACTGTGAGCGGAGTCGCCTTTCCGCAGATCTGACCTGTAACTCGATATGGTTTGGTCTCCATGGAGACAGAAAGGTTGAATGCCAAACTGTGAAACATTCCGGACAAAGCAATAACATCTCCATGGAGAAATGCACCTTTAAGATCCTTATATTTAAGATTTTACCAAAAAAAATACCTTTTTTTTCCCCAGCATTTTTTAGGTTTAAAATTTTAGTTCCTAGTTGGAAATAATGACATCACCCTTATATACTGTGCCAAACCTTTAATGTACACAGAAATTATGATCTGCCAAAATAAAACAATAAAATAATAATAAAGCACCTCTATTTTGTTAAAATTATGTTTTAAGTATCAGAACAAATGTGTTTCTTGTGTTTCTTGTGTTGAATTTTTTGATAGAATTCTCTCTAGTGTGATTAATATAAAACTCTTTAAAATCTCCTAAAATTTTCAACAAATTTTTCAACTTTTTCTCCACAAATTGCTTCTTAATTAATGTAAAACTATAATTTATATTTACAACAGGCTTTATCCCACCAAATTAAGTACAAATTAAAACCCGTCATACGCACTTTAAGCTATTTTTAAAAAGCCCAAAGTCGCCCAAACCAAAACGTTACACAAGAACAACTTTCGAAATTGTTGTTATGGTTATGAAGTAAAAAAAAAAAATAGAAGAAATAATAAAAGGAATAGACGTCATTTCATGGTGGTTTGACCTGACGCCTACATAACTCCTGGATCAGCGTCACAAATGAGACTAGATGTAGTCCAGATCTCCTCTCTCTGCTTCTGTTTATTTCCCTTAGTCTCTCTCGCTCTTTTCTTTTCATTGTTTGTGATCCTCCTTCCTCCCTTCTGCTCCTCTTCTCTCTCTCTGGCTACGTTCAGACCGCAGCCTGAAGTGACCCAAATCTGATTTTTTCGCCCCTATGCGACCTGGATCTGATCTTTAGATGAACGTCTGAACGACACAGATCCGATTTTTATCAAACAGGACCCAGGCCACTTGGATATGTGCTCCTAAAACCGATGCGTATCCGATTTTTTGACATGCAAACGTTCTTTTCATCACACAAAAATTCACATTCCTTTCTGTGGATGTTGCTGCTGCTGCTCCACAAAACGCCACAGCCAAAAACCTCGTCCTTCTCCTTCTCAATCTCCTCTTTAAAACAAGTAAACTCTGGTACAACAGCAACTTTGACATTTCACAAAAAAAATCCGAAAAACTTGAGTGTTAAAGAGACGGTTCAGAATTTTGGACAAAGGGCCTCATTTCCTCATGAGCCAGAGTGTTGGAGACACGTGGCCAATTTTCGTCACACTGAAGAAGCTTAACACCACTTTAACCCGTCCTACAACAGCCACGAGTCTAACAAACAAAACGCTCTGCCTGGTTCACTCATTAGTGTCTGGAAACGTTAGAAAACAACTTTATAAGCACCTCACACTTCCCTCTGTTGGTTTCCCACTGCACATGCGAAAGCATAAAAGACTCGATCGCCGATGTCATTTCTAATCCCATTTATTTACGAGTGAATTATATTTTTTTGAAAAACGCTAAAAAACTACATTCCCGAACCATTTTCTTTCAACAACTTTCAGTTTCTCTTCTTCTTCACCGTCAGTAGTCGATTCTCACTTGTTGCTTCTGGCGGCTCGAGCCTCTCGCCGCCGCTGGAGTCAAGAATTGAGTCTTTTGGGCTTTGGCCTGTGCAGTGGGAAATCAACAGAGGGAAGTGTAAGGTGCTTATAAAGTTGTTTTCTAACGTTTCCAGACACTAATGAGTGAACCAGGCAGAGCGTTTTGTTTGTTAGACTCGTGGCTGTTGTAAGATGGGTTAAAGTGGTGTTAAGCTTCTTCAGTGTTTTACGTGGAAGTTCAGAACTTGCCCCCATCACTACACTAGTTTGTTGCCTTGACAGACTCACTGCCACAGTGAGATCTCCACCGAGGAAACACTGATCTGTGCCTCTAGCGACGGACTTTAGCTTCAAACGTGCCGGAGTTCCCCTTTAAGCTTTAGTCTCTCTCTCTCTGTCATTCCCTCAGCCCCCTCCTCCTTTCTCACTATATTTCTCACTGTACGCTCCCTCCATCCTTCTTCTCCCTCCGTCTTATTCATCTTTCTCGCCTCTTCCTCTCTCCTCCCCCTTCCTCTCCCTCACTGTTGACGTCTGTTTTGGCCCCCGTTTCCATAGCGAGGAGCGAGGTGAGCGGTTTATCTGCAACACGTGCGGATGGAGAGAGAGGAAAAGAGGAGGAGGAGGAGGAGGAGGAGGAGAAGGAGGGCAGTGTCACAAACAGATAGAGACCACATCAGGACAAAACGCAGGCTCGGATAAAAATACACACACACACACGGTACCAGGCCCTACAGCTCTGTGCAAATATGTGGGTCAGCTATGAGGCGCACTGTGTACTGGGGACTTAAGGCTGCAGTGGCTGTAACAGGCATTTAGGCGACTGAAATAAATGCACCGCTGCAATATTTGATTTACTTAACGTCTTTGTGGCATTCGTTTCACAGAGAAAATCCCCCCAAAAAAGTACATTATAAATAATAACACTCATTAAAGTCGCACTGTCACTGTACGTTTTTTAATTGTTTTTATTTCTGTAGCGGTTTTCACGCACTTATGTCGCAAAGACGCTTCACAGTTCATTGTTTTTATCAAACCACCGCCACATTTTTATTATCAAAACTCACACACACGTCGCTTTCACACTGGGCGAAGTGGGTGAAGTGTCTTGCCTAAGGACACAACAACTTTTTTTTTTTTTTTTTGCGACCGGCGCCGTCATATCTCGGCGGGGAGGTGTTATCGCTTTGGCTGGAATGTTCCGCGGTAGGGCATTAAATGTAAGCAGCGGCGCTTAATTCACTGCGGGTGAATTTATTGCTCAAAAGTAGCTCGAGAAACGCTGCGCTGTTACTGTGAGCAGTGTCGCCTCTCCGCAGATCTGACCTGTCATTTGGTTTGATCTGTGGTTGGCGAGAGTTTACGCCTCACAGCAAGGAGGTTCTGGGTGCAATTCCTGAGTCTGGGTCTGGAGTTTGCATGTTCTCCTTGTGTCTGTGTGGAATTTGCATGTTCTACCTAAGTCCTTGTTGGCTTTGCATGTTCTCACTGTGTCTGTGTGGAGTTTATATATACTTTCAGTGTCTGTATGGAGTTTGCTTGTTCTCCCTGTGTCTGTGTGGAGTTTGCTTGTTCTCCCTGTGTCTGTGTGGAGTTTGCATATTCTCCCTGTGTCTGTGTGGAGTTTGCATGTTCTCCCTGTGTCTGTGTGGAGTTTGCGTGATCTTCTGTCTGTTCTCCCTGTGTCTGTGTGGAATTTCCATGTTCATGTGTCTGTGTGGAGTTTGCATATTCTCCTTGTGTCTGTGTGGAGTTTATATATACTTCCAGTGTCTGTATGGAGTTCGCATATTCTTCCCGTGGCTGTGTGGAGTTTGCATGTTCTCCTTGTGTCTGTGTGGAGTTTGCGTGATCTTCTTCTGTCTGTTCTTCATGTGTCTGTGTGGAGTTTGAATGTCTTCCCTGTGTCTGTTCTTCTTGTATCTGTGTGGAATTTGCATGTTCTTGTGTCTGTTCTTCTTGTGTCTGTGTGGAGTTTGTATGTTCTTGTGTCTGTTCTTCTTGTGTCTGTGTGGAGTTTGCATGTTCTTCTTGTCTCTGTTCTTGTGTCTGTTCTTCTTGTGTCTGTATGGAGTTTGTATGTTCTCCCTTTGTCTGTTCTTCTTGTGTCTATGTTGAGTTTGCATATTCTCCTTGTGTCTGTTCTTTTTGTGTCTGTGTGGAGTTTGCATATTCTTGTGTCTGTTCTTGTGTCTGTGTGGAGTTTGCATGTTCTTGTGTCTGTTCTTCTTGTGTCGGTGTGGAGTTTGCATGTTCTTGTGTCTGTTCTTCTTGTGTCTGTGTGGAGTTTGCATGTTCTTGTGTCTGTTCTTGTGTCTGTGTGGAGTTTGCATGTTCTTGTGTCCGTTCTTCTTGTGTCTGTGTGGAGTTTGCATGTTCTTGTGTCCGTTCTTGTGTCTGTGTGGAGTTTGCATGTTCTTGTGTCTGTTCTTCTTGTGTCTGTGTGGAGTTTGCATGTTCTTGTGTCTGTTCTTGTGTCTGTGTGGAGTTTGCATGTTCTTGTCTCTGTTCTTCTTGTGTCTGTGTGGAGTTTGCATGTTCTTGTGTCCGTTCTTCTTGTGTCTGTGTGGAGTTTGCATGTTCTTCTTATGTCTGTTCTCCTTGTATCTGTATGGAGTTTGTATGTTCTCCCTTTGTCTGTTCTTCTTGTGTCTGTGTGGAGTTTGCATGTTCTCCCTATGTCTGTGTGGAGACACTTCAGTTTTCTCCATCAGCCCAAAACATGCACCACAGGTCAGGTTCCCCAGTTGGACTAAAACCAGTTTTAGAACCAGGACTGACCCACTCACCAAACACACAGGGCCTCATCCCAGGGCTTTTCTGGTGCCATGTTCATCAGGTTTATCATGTTTATCGTGTTTATCATGTTTATCAGGTTTATCGAGTTTATCATCAGGTTTATCGGGTTTATCGAGTTTATCGGGTTCATCAGGTTTCTTGGGTTTCTCGGGTTTCTCGGGTTCAGTCCTCCTCTCTGGCTCCGGCCGTCCTCACTCATGTGCCACATTCTGCACCGTCGCTCTGACACGTGCTCAGACTCGTCCTCCCCGCTTTAATCAGCTTCAGCCTCCGCACATGTATCCGTCATATTTAAGGCTTGACTTTCCCACGTCCATTTGCGCGCTCCCTCAGTTCAGCCCTGCCCTTGTAAGGACGCCGCTATAGGATCACGTTTGTGTTCTTAGGCGTCTATTTTTTATTTTTTTCCAAATGTCACGCGCTCTCGGGACGGCAACTGCGTGTACAGGTCTTCTATATCCGACCGGGAGATATTTATACCGAAAAAAGTCTTTGGTCTATTCTGGCTCGCTTCAGTTCTGAGAAAATGCCATGACACGATCGGGCTTCCGTGTGTTTATAGACGGTGACGTCGCCGGCGGCGTGTTTCAGACTCCAGACGAGCGCCCCCTGCTGGAGAGTGAGACAGTGAGACGAGGCTGGATATAGAAGCGTCCAGACACAGACACGGCGACCACAGCACCGGAGTTTACAAAATGTATTTATAGCTACAACTTTTACAACACGATATAGATTTATTTCAGCTCGCATTAAAGGTGCATTGCGTAACTTTTCTGGTGGAGAGTCCGTCACCCGCTTGTTTCTATGGATATGACATCGGCCTGCCTGGAATGTTGCACAGCATGACATTATTTTATTTATTTATTTATTTATTTATTTTTATTCACGTGTTTAGATTTATTTAGGACAAGGGGACAGGGGTCGCCTCTCCACAGATCTGACCTGTAACTCGGTCGGGTTTGATCTCCATGGAGATAGAAAGGTTTAATGCCGTACTGTGGAACATTCCAGGCAAAGAAATAACATCCCCATAGAGAGATATTTATATAATTATGTCTTATTTCACGTCTATCTCTTGCTATCGTGTTTGCTACTTGTTAAGAATTTATTATTACCATTTATATTTTTGCTCTTATTGTCGTGTCTGAGCTGCTGTGACCGAATCATTTCCCTTGTGGATCGATAAAGTTTGTTTAAGGTTAAGTTTAAGTTTAAATAAGAGAAATGCTTTTGATGACACAATGCATCTTTGAGGTTAGCAGCTGCAACTGTAACTTTAGCGCTGAATATAAATTGACTCCTGAGCTCTGACGTTAAGATATTTAATCACCAGTTATTTTTTATGCCGTGTTATCAGGTTTTGACACTTAAAGGTACTATATTGCACATATATTGCACATATATTGCACATATATTGCACACTGTGAGGTTTTATCCATGTTAGAATGACGTTGCTTCACCAAAAACAGACCTGGAGTTGTGTTTAACTCTTTATTATGGGTCTGTTCACATCTACAAAGCTCAAAATGCTCCGTTCCACCTTGTGATGTCGTGAAGCGGTAGTTTTCCAGTTCGCAGCTCCTTTTTACGTTTAGTCCGGTAGAGTTTGGCGCTTGCTGGGCTCAGATTATCCGGGTGATTCTAGTGAAGTCGAGCGTTTTCAGTTTGAGAGAAGAACTCGGCGTAAATCTGCAGAGTTTGTGCGTTAAACATGTGAATGAAACAAAACACAACTGCAGGTCTGTTTGTGATGAGGAAATAACCTTTCAGATGAAGGTTCATGCAGACTTTATTGTCCCTGTGTTTGTCCTCTGCATTTGGCGCTGCTGGGGCTCCCGGGGGCCCGTCTCCAGATCTTGAGCCAGTCTTGGTGAGGACAATAGTAAAGAGTTGAATTATTGTTCCAGTTTTATGAGGGGAAACACCAGAGGCCAGAAGGAAAAATACTTAACACGCCAGCGGTGGTGGAAGGTAACAAAGTGCAAAAGTAAAATACTTAAGAACAATTTTTAGGTGTCTGTTCTTACTTAAGTACATTTTACAGTCGATTCTTTTTACTTTTACTTCACGACATTTGAGAGCAGGTGTCTGTACTTTCTACTCCACTACATTTTAAATCTGACTGAAGAGTAAAAAGTACCTTTCTTTACAATTTAAGACCTGATGAAAGGGCTGAAACTCATTTTTATCACATTTCATTTGAGTTAACGTCCCAACTTTGAGCAAACCAAATACACAAAAACACAAAAACAGCGAGAAAAACTAAGAAATCAATTGAATCACTTAAAATCAGCCCAATTCTTTATTAAAATCACTACATTTGACACTTTAATTGTTCAAAAAAAGTGCTTAAGTTGATTTTTTTCATGTATTTTTAGCTCCGGTATCTGTACTTTTACTTAACAAAATGGAGTCCCTCATCCACAACTTTTAAACACAGAGAGAACACACACATAAACTCCACAAACAAATATTTTTTGCCTGTTTTGAATTGATTTAACTTTTAGTCATTTACCTTTTCAACATTTGGGAAAAAAACATGCATGTTGTTAATTTTTAGAGCTCCAACTTCATTTATATATGACGTGATGTATGGGAATTTTCACTTCTCTAAAGATTCTACAGGTTTTATTTGTTATATACTGAAAGAATTTGAAATAAGAGAGTTCTATAAACGTATAATATAACTCAATGGTCCTTAAAATGACTCAACATCGTCTCTTTCCGTCTCTTTTTCTCTCCCTCTTTCCCTCTGCACACCTGCTCTTCTGTCCTGGGGGTCCCGGGGTAGTCGTGATCACATCTGCAGCGTCATCTCTTTCTCTCTTTGTTCCTCCTCTTCTCTTCCCCCTCTCGTCGCAGCTTGAGTTCGTTCGTTCATCCCTTTGTTTTGGACGAGTAACACCGCGTCATATCTGTGCAGCCTGTCGTTCACAGTGGTTCGCTTTAATGTGGCGGCGGGGCCCTCGCGCGGTCCACTTCTGCTGTGGTTTTATCGCAGCTCTGACCTCCCGACCCCGAGACCCACAGAAAAGGGGGTCCGGGGGGGGTCAGAGGGAGTTGGAGGAGGATCAGAGGGGGTCTGAGGGGTCTGGGGGGGTCTGAGGTTTGTTCACCTGCAGCTCGTCGTCTGTGAAATGGATCTGCTTCATGGGAGTCACAGGAGCAGAGCAGCAGAGTGTGTGTGTGTGTGTGTGTGTGTGTGTGTGTGTGTGTGTGCGTGTGTGCGTGTGTGTGTGTGTGTGTGTGTGCAGCCGTCACTCAGAGGAGCTGCTTCTCTGTTTAAACACTGGGTTTGTATCAACACCCAGCAGACAAAACAGCGACTATGGAATATCCTGAAATAAAAAATGCATTTGCTCTAGAAAGATTCACCGGATTTAAGAAATTATCTGAGACTTTTTCCCATATTACGTTATTTTCTGAACTGTGTTATAATGTTTTCTCACTACAAACAGACCTGGAGTTGTGCCGTCCTCAAGCACGACTGCGTACGTTTCCTTGTACGTTTCTTTGTAGTAGTCGCCTTTATTTGTCCATTTCTTCACATGTACAAGACACTCAAAGGAATCGAATTTGGATCTGTCACCTCATCCGTACATTTAAATACATAATACATAACGTGGCGGTTCTAGACATGGAGTTTCCTCTTAGATTTAATCCAAAAATTGTGATTTACAGCCGCTATGTCCAACTATGTCCATCAGCGGTCAGTGGCCACCTCCCTGACCCTTTATCACAAAGCTCAAGTGCTCAAAGTTCTGCCCCAGTTCGCTCCATTTCCGGGCGGCCAAATGGGGCTTTTGAACTGCTGCCCGCGGCCCGTTTGTTTACATGTCGCACAGAAGAGCCGTCGCTTTAAGACCAGCGGCATGAAATATCGATTAAATAGTGAGGCGCATATGTGTTTCCACGATGAGCGTGTGGATATAAAAACATCTCGGAGCAGTGAGGACAGCCAGAGATGAAGCTGCAAAACTTCTAATAATAATAATAATAATAATAGATTTTATTTATTAGGCGCCTTTCTGGACACAAAAGGTCGCCTTACAACAACATAAACAAGTCAAGTGCAATTTAAAACATACAGTTAAAAGCCTACAGCTAAAGTGGTACAGTATTTAATTGATTGATTGTATTTAGCATTCTATTTAGTGTGTGAATTTTATTAACATTTAGTACAGGGGTCTCAGACTCGCGGCCCGGGGGCCAAGTGCGGCCCGCAGTACAATATTTTGTGGCCCGCACCTTAATATGAAAGTATAATATTTATGTGGCCCGCGGAGAAAGTGGACCTCCAAAGGGCCAATCTGCCAGCTCCCGCGCGCCGTCCCTTGTCGGGGCTAAGCTACACCAGCTTTGTGCACTTCATGCTTGCAACAACAGCACTTGCCTTCTATCATACTTTCTACCGGCAACTGTTACCGGGCTGTTTATCGTCTACACTGCTGTTACAGATAGAAGCGTGTGACGGAGCACCTGTAGCTGCCCTGACATTCCCCGACCGACGCCTCTCGCTCTGGCTCGAGAGCGCGGCAGAGCGCACAGAGCGCTCTCCCGGTTAAGGCGCGCTCCGTCACAAAGCGTTATGCATTAAAATGTTCTCTGTGCGCAATTAGCTAGCTAAACACTTGTTTGAAACGTGAAACATGAGCGCCACTAAGCGGAATCAATTAGATTTTGTCATACCCCAGTCATGTCTTCATCAAAGCCTGCAGTGAAGAGAAAGGTTGGTGACGAGCACAGACAATTTCAGATTTGCAGACTTCGCACAGAGCCACTTTTCACATTTTTGTGGACCCCTTTACCTTTGATGTGCAAGATGCCCCTCCTACGCTTCAAATGGAGCTCACTGACCTGCAATGCAACTCTGACCTCAAAGCCAAGTTCAGGGAGATGAGTGGAAAAGCAGACAAGCATGGGCAATTTTTGAGAGAATTGCTCCCCAACTTCCCTGAGCTTTCCCGAATGTTCAAGCAGACCATGTGCCTTTTTAGCAGCACATATTTGTGTGAAAAGTTCTTCTCCACCTTGAACTTCAATAAGTCCAAGTACAGGTCCAGACTTACTGATGATCATCTTCAAGCCATACTGAGGGTCTCAACTGCTTCCTCTCTCAAGCCAAATGTGGTTCAGATTTGTGAGAAGAAGCGCAGTCAAGTCTCTGGCAGCAAGGAGTAGGCAAGAGAAGCCATGTTCAGAAGAACTGTTCATGATTTTCACTCAATGTTCCATTCATGTTCAGGACACTTCATGTTCAGAAGAAATCATTAAAACTGTTAATGACATTTGAGGACTTTTTTTTTTACTTTTTTTTGTGGAATCTCTTATGCGGCCCACCCTCACCCAGACTCTGCCTCCAGCGGCCCCCAGGTAAATTGAGTTTGAGACCCCTGATTTAGTATTTAATAG
The DNA here is from genome assembly GCA_034769755.1 of Odontamblyopus lacepedii. Taxonomy (NCBI): domain Eukaryota; kingdom Metazoa; phylum Chordata; class Actinopteri; order Gobiiformes; family Gobiidae; genus Odontamblyopus; species Odontamblyopus lacepedii. Next base: position 36,567,541 of record CM068354.1, on the reverse strand, counting down.
TGTATTGGACAGTATTTGGATTAACTGATTTACAATTAGTTATGAGCTACTCTCCCTGGAGACCCGTGTCGAATGTTTTGAGTTTCTTCTCCTGTCACCATCCACAGTCCTTACTGAAGGTGAGAGCGTATTCGCCTTACGTTTCGGAGCAGAGTTTCTTCACTGTTTTCCTTGTATAAACCATCTATAATCACCATATCGTAATAACATCAGCGCGCGCGCACACACACAGGACTCGTATATTAAAGCCGTGCATTTGCCTGTACGTGAGCAACCGGGCAACTCCTCCAACCGGGCCAAATGTACAGGGGTGCAATGCTTTAGGGGCTGTCTGCGCTTGGTAGTGTCGTACGGCTGCAGTGTGAGTGCACCTTTAACACAGAAATCCTGCATGTTCAACCAGAAAACACCGTTCCCCCCTTGTGACGTCATGTGGTAAATAAAGGAAGTGGAAGGAAGTCTGTTTTTAAACTCCACGCACCTTCACTAGAATCACTCGCGTCATTTCGGGCCTGGAATTGCCGACATCTACTGAACGAAAGGCAAAATGTAGCTGCTAACTTGAAAACTATCACTTTCGCTTCATGACATCGCAACGTGGAACAGAACATTTTGAGTTTTGGAGATGTAAACAGACTAATAATAATAAAAAAAAGCATGTGTGAATGAAACAAAACACAACTCCGGGTCTGTTTTGATTTATAACACATCTTAAAGTTTATGGAGAGTTAATTTGGTGTAATTTCGGGCATTATGCGGTTTCCGATGTCTCCAAAAACACATTCCTGCGAGCCTGAGCTGTTTACACAACACCGACTCATGTAAATAGTCCAAATAGTTTTAGCTGTTTCCTCCTCTTCGGTTGTTTTTTATTTACGTCTCATCGAAGTGTTTCATAAGAGCCGGATATGAACGCACTCAGCAGCTCTTAAATAACCCGCAGAGGTCGCAGGTCGCGGGGTCGCTCATGCCGGAGGTCGGGGTCAGAGCTCAAATATCCCATAATTCAGCTGTCCGCGCTCAGACGGAGACGACTGCAGCGGAGTTACAGAGCGAACGGGGAGGCCGGGGGTTCGGTGTCCGGACTCGGTCGCTCAGTATTTAACCGATTGTCAAGTTTACCGCTTCAGGCGCGTCACTAAATCCAGTTATTTTACGTAAGAAAAAATGACATGAACAAATGGACCTGTCTGTCTCTTAAAGCGATGTGGATTCTTGTAGCTTTAAGTTATGTTATAAAGCTGTGACCTGCTGTGACACATGTTTATTGTGAGTCTGTCTACATCTCCAACATGCATTATAAACTAGCGCTGTCAAAAATATCACGTTATTATCCCGCGCCCATAATGTGGACTGAGGAGGGTGTATGACTTTGAAAGGAACTGAATGATGACTTTTGGTAAGGACGATGGTTTTTAAGGTGCTGAGAGAATCGGGTGTGAACGAGGAAACAGAATTTTAATGACGCTCCGGTCATTATAAAGACGCTCTCTTTGTACGTTTGTATTTATGAACTATAACATCGAGCTGCCCGGGGACGACAGGTGGAAATTAGCACTGGCGCTACAGCCTGGTACAAGCATCTCTCCTGCTAAGGTTAAATGTGCACTGTCCCCGTCTCATTAAATAAATAAACTGAACAGCAAAATCATTTTAACAGCGTTCATTTTTATATTGCGAGATTAAACACTCTTTTGACTTAGCGAACCAGTTTTTTCATAAGATGTGGCCACGGCTGTAAGGTTCGAAAAACTACAGGATCCGGCTGTAAACGGGAAGCAAAACAAGTCACATTTTTATACAAACTTCAAGGCACTTTATATCAATGAACCACTCACACATTCACTCACCCATTCACACACACATTCACACACATTCACACACACATTCACACACATTCACTCACACATTCACTCACACATTCACACACACATTCACACACCAGTGTACGCAGACACTGGGGGTGAGGTGGGTCAACTTTAGACTTTAGACTTCGACAAACTTTACTGATCCACAAGGGAAATTATTTGGACACAGCAGCTCACACATCGCAATATAATAAAATAACAACAAGTCACAATAGAAATGGTCATAATAAACTCTAAATACGTAGCAAAAAGGAGCGAGAGACGTGCGTCAGATAAGACATAATTCACTAGCAAGGACCACACCAGCAACAATATAGTGTGAAGAAGAAGAAGAGTTTATTCTGTGGAGATGAGGCGGGTCGACTGGGTTGAGACTCAGGGTGGGGGTTCAGCCTCAGTCTTCACGTGGCCCAGCTGTAATGGGACCCCCCTCGTAGGCGTCTTATGTCTGGAAGTGAACAGATCGGGGTTGGGAGGGTGGGGTCGAGTTATTCAGGACAAACTGGGTTGCCGGGATCTTTCTTATCGTGTACACAAGACTCTCAGTCACAAAGCACTGGCTAAATGCGGTTCAGCCACAGTTGAACACATCGCTGTCCTTTCTCACTGAACTCTGCTAAATCCAGTGCCGTGCAGGGCTGTTCCAGCAGGGGGCGTGTCAAGAGGTGCGGCGTAGTCTGTGGTTCAGCGCCGCAGTCGCACAAAATGTCCCAGTCCTTTAAGTCATCCCATTTCGCCAGGGTGACTTTGGCACGTCCAACACCAGATCTGAGTCTGTTTAAGCATTTCCACACCGCATGATTTGTATTTGCTCCAAGAGGAAGTGCCTCACTCGCCTTTAGCTCCATTGTTGTTCCTGGTGAGAGATTCTTAAGTTTTTCTTCGCAGCGATCGACTCTTCAGCATTCGTCTGTAGGAGCTGGAATCGCACCGCCAACCTGAGGATCGGACTGCTCAAACAGTGTTTATGTCGAGAGCGGGATTCGAACCGCCAACCTTCTGATCAGTGGATAAAACGCTCTTACCAGTGAGCTGCTGTCTTCTCTCAAATAGAAAACACTCTGTTCCACTTTGTGATGTCATGTTGTAAAATAGGAAGTGCTCCACTGAGTCCACTGAATTGCCGATCTCTACTGAACAAAAGGTAAAAAGGAGCTGTTCACTTGAAAACTACCACTACGTGACATCACAAGGTGGAACCTGGAGCTTTGGAGACGTGGAAATGAAACAAAACACAACTCCAGGTCCTGATTTCGAGGAGGAAACAACATTGTAACACGACTTAAAGCTCACAAGAGTCAATTTTGCGTAATATAAGACCTTTAAACTCATTATTGATCTAATAATACGTGGACATGCTGTAAATTAAGATTGATTAAAAAATAAAAAGCACATTGTCGCCAACAAATTCAAAACCAAATTATGAAAAATTTAACATTTCTAGAAACACAAATATTCACAATTCTCTTATATGTCCCCACAGGGAGTTTTGTATTTATTTCCACACATTTACGCGTCGCTCTGACGAACTTTTTTGTCAGTCTGATAAAACTGTGATAAGAGAAACATAAGTGCAGCAAAACGTGCAGTAAAATCACACTCCGAACCCACACGTGGTCAACATCGCACACGATAGTTTCTCTATAAAAAGAATCCCCCATGGACTTGTGCAGACGTGAACTTACGGTGACAGTGTGATGGTGAATGGATTAGAAAGATCTGTTACTGCAGTAAAACAGAACCGCGCACTGAGAAATCGTCCAAGTTTAGGTAAGTCAGTGTTTTGTTTGAAATATAAAGTAAAACGCACATTAAAGGTTCAATGTGAAGTATTTTAAATGGATGTTAAAGGGGTTTTATTGCACAAATTGACTCTTGTGAGCTGTAAGTCGTGTTATAATGTTGTTAACTCCAAACACTGGAGTAGTGTTTTGTTTCACTCGCACACGTTTGAGTCGCTTTATTATGAGTCCGTCCACATCTCCGAAGCTCGAAATGCTCCGTTCCACCTTGTGAGGTCATGATTTTTCAGGTGAACAGCTCCTTTTACCTTTTGCTCCGTAGAGATCGGCGACTCCGGGACTGAAATGATCCAAGTGACCCCGGTTACAGTGCAGCCAGCAGACTTAAAACTGCGAATCTGGGATGTTAATTATATAAAATTGTGTCATATAAAAAAATACACAAGGATATATTTGTAATTCTTCGCTGCGATAAAGTCTGAACACGCTCAGAATGCAGAGGAGGCAGTTCTGTAAACGCGGCGATTCTGATCGGTTTGACAAATGATTTCTGTTTTGAGACCGAAAACAAACACTGAGTCTTCGACAAAGATCTTGAAACAACTTTAGAGACTTCGTTATGTATTTAACCTCTGATACTGGCCGGAAGTTCATGTTATTTTCGGATTTTATTGCGTTTCAAAACGGTATCTCATATCTCGAATCCGTTTGCTCTAAACATTCTCTGAAAGGTCTAATCTTTATGACGAATGGCCTCAGTGAGACTCGGGGCTCCCACGGGACAAACCGGGCGGCACAAAAACTGCTCGTTAAAGGTGCATTATGTCACTTTTCCAACGGATCTCTGGCAAAAAAAAACCTGGACATTTCTGCGACCTAATTAACCGTTCTGTTTACGAGCAGCGACGCCCTTCCCACATCTGACCCGCGATAAAAACGGCCCATCTACAGCGAAAATGAGCGTAACTTTGTGATGAGGCTGTGATAGTTTCGCTTTAAGTCGTTGCCGTGGTGAATGTCGTCGGATGAGTTTATTGTTACTGACAGGATCAGTGAGGTGGAGGCAGGTTTCTGTTTGTTTGTTTGTACCAGAGCGAAACAGACAAATAAGTTCTGCCTGTTTTTACTCATGTGGAATGAAAAATAATTTATTTTTAATTTGCAAAGTTTGTTTGTTTTACGCTGAATTTACAGACATCTCAGGTTTTCCTGACTGAACCAGGACTAAACCAGGACTAAACCAGGTCTAAACCAGGACTAAACCAGGACTAAACCAGGTCTAATCCAGGACTAAACCAGGACTAAATCAGGACTAAACCAGGTCTAAACCAGGACTAAACCAGGACTAAACCAGGACTAAACCAGGTCTAAACCAGGACTAAACCAGGTCTAATCCAGGACTAAACCAGGTCTAAACCAGGACTAAACCAGGACTAAACCAGGACTAAACCAGGACTAAATCAGGACTAAACCAGGACTAAACCAGGTCTAAACCAGGACTAAACCAGGACTAAACCAGGTCTAAACCAGGACTAAACCAGGACTAAACCAGGACTAAACCAGGACTAAACCAGGTCTAAACCAGGACTAAACCAGGACTAAACCAGGACTAAACCAGGACTAAATCAGGACTAAACCAGGACTAAACCAGGACTAAACCAGGACTAAATCAGGACTAAACCAGGTCTAAACCAGGACTAAACCAGGACTAAACCAGGACTAAACCAGGACTAAACCAGGTCTAAACCAGGACTAAACCAGGTCTAAACCAGGACTAAACCAGGACTAAACCAGGACTAAACCAGGTCTAAACCAGGACTAAACCAGGTCTAAACCAGGACTAAACCAGGACTAAACCAGGTCCTGAATAGAGCCTGTATCCTAAAGCCTGTGGAAAACCCATGGTGAGCAGCGCCCTCTAGTGTCCACACATGCAGCAAACCTTTAGTTCTCACCTCCTGTGGGGTTGAGCAGGGGTTCCAGCCGCATTTAACCAAATCCTACAACGTAACAAAAACAAAAACAGATTTGGTTTAAGAGGATTTGAACTACAGACTTCCCCGTTTGTCCCACTTCAACATTCCTCCCAGAAAAATCACTCCACGCCTCAACTTTTGACTTCACAACTGTTATATATAAGTCACATTAATTAGTGGTTTTCTAAAATAGGTAAAGTACATAAGGATATTACATAAACTTCATCACGGTGCCTGTGAGGTCAGGGAAAGGGTCAAACAGTTTGAGTAAACAGCAGATTAGCGTTAAAGCAAATCTGTTCTACAAAATCGACTTTTCAGAGCTTTTAATCATGTTGTTGTTGCTTTCCTTCTCGTTTACCCTCTCGAAGTTGTATTTGGAGTGATTCATGTTTGCACTGCAAAAAAGGCCTATCAATGATAAGAAAGAAATACAAATTTTGAGGTAAAAATGCCCTATTTTAAGTGAAATTATCTGTCAGTGCAGTAAGAAATTTTCACTTACCAAGTTTTCTTAAAACAAGACGAAATATGAATCTTGTTCTAAGCAGAAAACACTAGTTTCAAGTATTTATGGCAAGATTTTTCACCTTATTGGTTTGAGAAGGAAGTTAAAGAGGCTTAACCTGGACTGAGTTAATATAAAAAGTGCTTAGAATAAGTTGTAATATCAAGATAAGATAAATCAGGATGGAATATCTTTAAACAAGTTTTAAAAAAAATCTCATCTTATTAAGTAAAAAAATCGTAAAATTGACCTTTTAAGATGAATCTGCTTAATTCAAGTCAGTTTAACTTTGCTAGAAAATCCTTTTTTGGCGGTGTGCAATATTGAGCAATATTTAATTCTTTTCAAGACGCCTTTTCGCCGATCGACTCCCATTTTCACCAAAACCGCACTGTTTACTTCACTTTATTTTTGTTCATCAGTATTTTTATTTTCTTAATTAGTGATACATGTCGCCTCAGCTTGTTGTCACTGTAAAATCTGTATCATTATCCACTCAATCATTCACACGTATTCACACACATTCAATCATTATAACAGAGAACAGAAAATAGAGTCATGTTGGCTTTTTAAACTGATCAGAATCAGAGGGGAGTGGACATGAGAGGATCATTTTTATTCACTTTTAGACTTTATTGTTATATTTTACATCAGTTGCAGTGGAGCAGAGGAGGTCGAGAGGAAAAGCTGCACAAAGACACTGTCCAGTTTCTGCTCTTGGCCTTCTCTGTGTGCACCACCAGGGGGCGGCGTGTTACAGGAAATGACCCTTCGTGTGTCTGCATAAATCTTCAGATGAACCTGAGCAGAAGTATTTAATGTGGGTCTATAAAGTTAGACTAACCAGACTTATTTACTGTTTATTTACTTCCGTGTGTTGAAACCTGCCTAAACCCCAGGACTTACAGAATGAGACAAACGTGTAATTGTGCAAAAGAAGAACGAGATCCACACCGCAGTTCTTCTTCAGACATGTCACACTGTGGAGTCATGGAAATAAAAATGTAAGAACTCCAAAGAACTGCGCATATTTCTTTCTTCTTTTGCACTGTTTTTGTCTTTATACCCAGCACACAGTCGCTGTTTCTGTTGGACGTGCACATCTCGATCTACCACAAACATATTTTGTTCATTAGTTGCAGGTGAAGTTCAAATGTGGTGCTCATCAAAGTTAATATAACCGTAAAACAGCTCAGTGGGTGAGCGGGGAGGGCATTAGTGAGGCTCAGGCGCCACCTAGTGTTTGGCTTCAGGAAATGCAACACAATTTACAGAACTGAGACGTCCTCAAAAACAAACCTGGAGTCGTGTTTTGTTTCATTCACATGTTTGAGGAACTTTATTATGAGTCTGTTTACATCTCCAAAGCTCAAAGTGCTCTGCTCCACCTCGTGATGTCTTTTTAGCTTTAGTTCAGTCGAGATCAGCAATTCCAGGGCTGAAGTTATCCAGAGAACTGTAGTGAAGGTGTGTGGAGTTTAAAAACTCAGTGGAGCACTTCCTCTGAGAGAAGAACTCAGCCTAAATCTGCAGGATGTGTTAAACATGTGACTGAAACGAAACTCTACACCGAAGATTTTCTAAAACTTATCAAGATTTATTCTCTTATATCTCGTCAAAACCTCTTCTTTATCTTGTTTAAAGGGATATGTACTAAATGACTGTTAAAAATGTAAGATTATTAAGCTTATTTCAAGAAAATATTTCTTTTTTTTCTTATTTAGTTTTTATATCTATAAACTAGTTTGAATGCACAAAACAAAACCATGTTTAAGACGTGTTTTCTGGATGTAAATCAGTCGATCTTGGACTGAACTGGTCCAGTATCTCTGAACCTTCTGTTTGTAACATGGAAAGATTAAAAGATTTAAAAGTTTTTGGCGAGTGACAATATGTTACCAAATGGTAATTGGTCTTTAAATAAAAAAATTTACTTAAGGTTCATGAACTAAAATCAACAATAAAATAGTCAATAACAGCTTTTTATTCTAGTTTTAAGATTTTCAGCTTAATTTATTCTTAGATTTAGTGTTTTATGCTTTATTTTACATCACTTCAAACTTAGATTATTGCTTAGAATAAGTGATTTAATCTTATATGGAGATTTATGAAGGTCTAAATATATTTTCTTATTTAAGATTTCTTGATAAGTAAATTTCACTTCCTGCTCTGGCAGATCAGATCATTTCACTTGTTTCGAGAACATTTTAACTTAAAACAAGTGGATTTCTCTAGTTTTAAGGAGGGATATGTTTGCAGTGTAGGTCTGTTTGTGATGAGGAAGCAACGTTATAACACAGTACGGCTGGAACCATATCCAAGTCTCACAATACGATATCATCACGGTCTGAACCTCACGGTGCGATATTTATTGAGATATCGTGGGAAAGCTCACGATATTTCGATATTCTACATAACAAGACTGACATTATAAAACGCTTTGACCAGTCATTTGGTACAACATTTATTGTCATTAGGGATGGAACAAAATCCAAATCTCTCTGTACGATATTTTCACCATAAACATCTCACCGTATGATATTTATTGCAATATAAACTGTGAATCTGCTCCTTTTTCCTCTTAAAATGCTTCACAAGACTTAATCCAAAGAATGAAGATGTAAAAGTGCTTAGAACAGTTATTTCTTCATGTCGTCTGCACTGAAACGGAGCAAAGGATCATGGTCTATGTAGTTCCCTCTGTTTTGTTTTTTTTTAGCTATTTCTGCATCAGAACTGTTCATTTGTGATTCGATATATTGTGATGGTCCACGATATTATTGTGAGACCTTTGACGATACGATATCACCAGATTTACGTTATTGTCACATCCCTTTAACATATGAGCCCTACAGTTTGTCCCTCATCAGGATTTCGCTCGGGTTCAGTGAGTCTGAGTCTGTTCCTGCTCTGAATACAAACACATGAGGATCAATACGCACATGAGGAGAGGACACTGAATCTGTGTGTCATTTGTTAATTCATTTTTCAAAATAAAACCACAAAATAAGAAAATGAAAAAAACTCTTTCCTTCATTATTTGTCTCCAAAACAAAAATGAAAAAACGGCTAACAATTCATTAATTTCACTTAAAATAGGGCATTTTTATCTCATTTTTTGATAGGATTTTTTTGCAGTGTAGACCTTGTTTAGCCCTGGTTCAGTCCTGGTTCAGTTCTGGTTTAGACATGGTTTAGACCTGGTTCAGTCCTAGTTTAGACCTGGTTTAGCCCTGGTTTAGCCCTGGTTTAGACCTGGTTCAGTCCTGATTTAGACCTGGTTTAGACCAGGTTTAGACCTGGTTTAGTCCTGGTTTAGTCCTGGTTCAGTCCTAGTTTAGACCTGGTTTAGCCCTGGTTTAGACCTGGTTCAGTCCTAGTTTAGACCTGGTTTAGCCCTGGTTTAGACCTGGTTCAGTCCTGATTTAGACCTGGTTTAGTCCTGGTTCAGTCCTGGTTCAGTTCTGGTTTAGACATGGTTTAGACCTGGTTCAGTCCTAGTTTAGACCTGGTTTAGCCCTGGTTTAGACCTGGTTCAGTCCTGATTTAGACCTGGTTTAGACCAGGTTTAGACCTGGTTCAGTCCTGGTTTAGACCTGGTTTAGTCCTGGTTTAGCCCTGGTTTAGCCCTGGTTCAGTCCTGGTTCAGTCCTAGTTTAGACCTGGTTCAGTCCTGATTTAGACCTGGTTTAGACCTGGTTTAGACCTGGTTTAGTCCTGGTTTAGTCCTGGTTCAGTCCTAGTTTAGACCTGGTTTAGCCCTGGTTTAGACCTGGTTCAGTCCTGATTTAGACCTGGTTTAGACCTGGTTTAGACCTGGTTCAGTCCTGATTTAGACCTGGTTTAGTCCTGGTTTAGCCCTGGTTTAGACCTGGTTTAGACCTGGTTCAGTCCTGATTTAGACCTGGTTTAGTCCTGGTTTAGCCCTGGTTTAGACCTGGTTTAGACCTGGTTCAGTCCTGATTTAGACCTGGTTTAGTCCTGGTTTAGACCTGGTTCAGACCTGGTTTAGTCCTGGTTTAGTCCTGGTTCAGTCCTGGTTCAGTCCTGGTTCAGTCCTGGTTCAGACCTGGTTCAGACCTGGTTTAGTCCTGGTTTAGTCCTGGTTCAGTCCTGGTTTAGTCCTGGTTCAGTCCTGGTTCAGTCCTGGTTCAGTCCTGGTTCAGACCTGGTTTAGTCCTGGTTTAGTCCTGGTTTAGACCTGGTTTAGACCTGGTTCAGTCCTGGTTCAGTACTGGTTCAGTCCTGGTTCAGTCCTGATTTAGACCTGGTTTAGACCTGGTTCAGTCCTGATTTAGACCTGGTTTAGTCCTGGTTTAGACCTGGTTCAGACCTGGTTTAGTCCTGGTTTAGTCCTGGTTCAGTCCTGGTTCAGTCCTGGTTCAGTCCTGGTTCAGACCTGGTTCAGACCTGGTTTAGTCCTGGTTTAGTCCTGGTTCAGTCCTGGTTTAGTCCTGGTTCAGTCCTGGTTCAGTCCTGGTTCAGTCCTGGTTCAGACCTGGTTTAGTCCTGGTTTAGTCCTGGTTTAGACCTGGTTTAGACCTGGTTCAGTCCTGGTTCAGTACTGGTTCAGTCCTGGTTCAGTCCTGGTTTAGACCTGGTTTAGTCCTGGTTTAGACCTGGTTCAGTCCTGGTTCAGTCCTGGTTCAGTCCTGGTTCAGACCTGGTTTAGTCCTGGTTTAGACCTGGTTTAGTCCTGGTTTAGTCCTGGTTCAGTCCTGGTTCAGTCCTGGTTCAGTCCTGGTTCAGTCCTGGTTCAGTCCTGGTTTAGTCCTGGTGATCGGCTCGGTGGTGAACCGCACTAATGACTGATGAAAACTACACTAATGACACACTCCACTCTGGATATTTTTTCCCCCCATTATTCATTTTAAACACAAACTCAAAAAATCGAATGACGAACCGTAATAGATTTTTTTTCATTTTGTGCCCTTAAACCCCTTTCTATCTTTTTTTTTCATATTATCACAAAGACGAGTGCTTTAAAAATGAGGGGAAAAAAACAAGTACGAATAAATGAGAAAATATTTCCACTGACTCTTCCCCGAACGACGGCGCCTCGGCTCCGTTCCGATCGGATCCGTTGCGTAACCGTAGCGTGACCTGTAGCGCATTGACCGCGTGTGAATAAAACACGGCAGCCTTCCCCCGCTCGCTGTCGGAGCTCCGTTTTAAACCCGTCCGCCCTTCGTTACATAAAGGTCACATAGATTAGCACCGTATGGACTTCCCCGGCACAGCGCGCGCATCATAATATCAGCCAATTAAGCAGGCGCCAAATGTCAGGGCAAAATGACGGGACAAAACGTGTCAGCGGGAAAAAGTGAAGGAGTCTACAAGTAAATCTACCCGTGTCAATCAAAACAAATCAATTACTGTACGTTTATCGTTTTCTGATTTTTATTTTATGGCTCTACTTTACGTTAAATTGACTTTTTTCTCCACGTTAGGATGTTGTTTTGTTGAATTTTACCATTTTTGTTCGGTAGAGATGGGCAAAAAATGGGCTGAAATCATCCAAATGATTCGAGTGAAGGTGCACGAGGTTTAAAAACTAAGCGGAGCACTTCCTGTATCACCACATGACATCACGAGGTGGGAGTGTTTTCTGTTTAAGGGTAGAATTCAGTCTGAGTTGGGTTTGTGTGTTAAACGAGTGTGAATGAAACAAAACACAACTCCAGGTGTGTTTTTGATGAGGAAACAACATTTTAACATCAGGTCAGAAAGTAAAAACAAAAGTAAATCATATTAATTATAGTTTAACACCAATCATACGGTGATGTAGAACTTCCAAATCTGGACTTAAATAAACATCATGTTTTAACTTTGTACTACGACAAAATGAAGTGATGTTTGGAAATGATGTGACAGTTTCGTGTTAAAATGTGACACAAAATAATCAATCAATCAAACTTTATTTATAGAGCGTTTTTCATACAAAAAAGGCAACGCAAAGCGCTTTAAAGTGATTAAAAAAGATCAATTCAACACCCCCACACACAAAGCTGAGCTAAACAGGTGAACTTGAGATTACTATCTGTGACATGAATTGAAATAATCCCAAAATTACGTCATAATAAATTGTTATAACATAATATAAAACAAGAAACCAAATCAGCAGTGAAGAATCCACCCATTTCTGCTTGTTTCTGTGGCCATATATACAGTAGAGGCTCTGCTTTTAATGTCACGACTTTTCAAGCACCAGCACCAAACGCACAAGCACCAAACTGTCACCAGCACCAAACTGTCACCAGCACCAAACTGACACCAGCACCAAACTGACACCAGCACCAAACTGTCACCAGCACCAAACTGTCACCAGCACCAAACGCACAAGCACCAAACTGTCACCAGCACCAAACTGTCACCAGCACCAAACTGTCACCAGCACCAGCCCAGAACGCTGGAAACAAGGTGTCAAAGATGTGGTGCTGGTTCTGCGGCTCTTTGGCTCTGCGGCTCTGTGGCTCTTTGGCTCTGTGGCTCTGCGGCTCTTTGGCTCTGCAGCGCTTCGGCTCTGTGGCTCTGTGGCTCTGTGGCTCTTTGGCTCTTTGGCTCTTTGGCTCTGCGGCTCTTTGGCTCTGTGGCTCTGGGGCTCTGCGGCTCTTTGGCTCTGCAGCGCTTCGGCTCTGTGGCTCTGTGGCTCTGCGGCTCTTTGGCTCTGTGGCTCTGTGGCTCTTTGGCTCTTTGGCTCTGCGGCTCTGTGGCTCTTTGGCTCTGTGGCTCTTTGGCTCTGCGGCTCTTTGGCTCTGCGGCTCTTTGGCTCTGTGGCTCTGTGGCTCTGTGGCTCTGTGGCTCTTTGGCTCTTTGGCTCTGCGGCTCTGCGGCTCTTTGGCTCTGTGGCTCTGCGGCTCTTTGGCTCTGCAGCGCTTCGGCTCTGTGGCTCTGTGGCTCTTTGGCTCTGCGGCTCTTTGGCTCTTTGGCTCTTTGGCTCTGTGGCTCTGAGGCTCTTTGGCTCTGTGGCTCTGCGGCTCTGCGGCTCTTTGGCTCTGTGGCTCTGTGGCTCTGTGGCTCTGTGGCTCTGTGGCTCTGTGGCTCTTTGGCTCTGTGGCTCTGCGGCTCTTTGGCTCTGTGGCTCTTTGGCTCTGTGGCTCTGCGGCTCTTTGGCTCTGCGGCTCTGCGGCTCTGCGGCTCTGGGGCTCTGGGGCTCTGCGGCTCTGCGGCTCTTTGGCTCTGTGGCTCTTTGGCTCTGTCGCTCTTTGGCTCTGTGGCTCTTTGGCTCTGTGGCTCTGCGGCTCTTTGGCTCTGTGGCTCTGGGGCTCTTTGGCTCTGTGGCTCTTTGGCTCTGTGGCTCTGTGGCTCTGGGGCTCTTTGGCTCTGTGGCTCTTTGGCTCTGTGGCTCTTTGGCTCTGTGGCTCTTTGGCTCTGTGGCTCTGGGGCTCTTTGGCTCTGTCGCTCTTTGGCTCTGTGGCTCTTTGGCTCTGTGGCTCTGGGGCTCTTTGGCTCTGTGGCTCTGTGGCTCTGCGGCTCTGGGGCTCTGTGGCTCTTTGGCTCTGTGGCTCTGTGGCTCTGGGTTTTCCCTCTTGTGCAGAACTCCATTCAGAGACACTTCTGGAGTGAGTCGGCTCCAATCGTCTCATGACGTCACATTATTCAGTCCATAAACTTTGACATTTTCGACAGGACTTGGGGTTAAATCCTCCTGCTGGTGTGTGAGCGTCTCCGGGGCCCCACGCCGACGCTCTGACCACTGCTGTAATCACTGTGGCCTTTCTGAGCCGCTCACATCCTTAAATCGCCGGACACACAAAATCAATAGTTTTCTTTCGCTTCTCCCAGCGAGGACGGTGCAGGGAGAGGACACAAACTCCATGGCAACGCCGAGCTAATTGTGCTTTTCTTCAGCTTCGGCCATTTCTACTTCTCTGAAATATTCGACCGACAAGACACACTGCAGAAGTTTAAGTGACCTAAATACAGATGCACTAACAAGGACCACAACAACAACATACGTGCGAAGCAAAACGAGTTTATTATACGGAGACGAGGCGGGTCGGCTGGGTTGAGGCTCAGGGTGGGGGTTCAGTCTCAATCTTCACATGGCCCAGCAGGGACGGGACCCCCCCTCGTAGGCGTCTTATGTCTGGAAGTGAACAGATAGCGGTTTCGGAGCGTGGGGTCGAGTTATTCGGTACAAACTGGGTTGCCGGGACAGGCTGCTACAAATAGGCTTCTGGGAAATTGAGGTGTGATTCGCTAGAGACTAGACTAGTCTCATTTTGATTGATACAGAATTCTCTTGTTGGGACTTGATTTAATTACTTTAATGGTAGTAAAAAACGTTTTGCTGATTGGCTTAGATATTTAGTTCTGTATTTCAACTAAAAAGCAGCTAATTGGTTGTTTAAGTTTGTTTACTTTTTAACGTTGCCTTGGCTGATGTATCTCTAAGACATTTTGCAATAAACATGACAGATTTTGAGCTCTATATATCGGCACACAGTCTTTACAGTGAGCTTGAGTGGCACTTGAAGCAGCCCGGTGTTCGGAGGCTAACTGCACTGATAATGTGAGCCGTCAATCACCATGCTCTCGCTCTGCAGCTCGGCCTGTGGACCATGTGTAATCAGGACAGACACTGTCCCTGCGGCTCGAACACACACCCACTCCAGACCTCGTGTCACCAAGAGAGAATCCTGTGAAATGCAAATATTCAAAGTATATTTTATTCTGCTCAACGTGGGGAGGGTTGTTCGTATAGTAAGACTGGCTGTAATCATCAGTGATCTTAGGTTAATCATCACTCCACACTCTGTCCTGGGGCAGACTGAAGGAGATGAGGCTGTTAATCTGCGTCACGACCCCTCTGACCACACTAAGGTGCACTTTTTTACTAGGCCAGTGATACACATTTTGCGGCTCCAAGCTTTAATTGTTGGCTCACCAGCAGACAGCAGAAATTTTTGAGTATCCCGGTTTGGTCATGGTGCATGTAGACGCAGTATCCTGGTTACTGCAACAGTCGAGTGCGCATGTGTCCAAAAGAGAAACACTTTTCAGTCTTTTCATCACAACAGTAGCCAAAATAAAGTGACCAACATAAATAAAGTGAAATGACGTTAAATAAAGAGCTGGGCTAAACCTGCACATGTACAATCTGCACTCGTACAATCTCTGAAAACATGAACCATCTCCAACGAGATATACGCACAGAACAGACTCACCATCAGCAGCACATCCCTCTGTCACAGAAAGAACACTCATATTCCACTGAGTCGTGTCCTTTATTGGCCGATACCTTTTTAGGCCTGAGCGCCAGAGGCTGGCGAAGGGCCTATTAGTATCACATAGCGATGCTCATAGGGGGCGGGAACTAAAGTGACGCGACGTGACTCGCCCGTAGTGACCAGGGACCCTCGCCATGACGTAGCAATGCACCAGAGGTTTCCGAAAATGTAGAGTTTGTCGGCCAAAAAAAAGTGGAACATTGTTCTCTTATCAGAATATTGTTCTTATTATTATTTTTCTCCTGATGCACTCACCCATTTTTCACCCAGTGAACAATGACGAAAAGTCACGAAATTTGGCCAAGTGTTAAAGACTCCACTTCTCTAACTTTTGGCTATTTCCATTTTCAATAAATAAATAAAATGGCTCACCAGCGCCCCCTAACGACACAAAAATGCATTAGGGAATACGAATGACATCAAAAAAAAAATTGCACGTAGAATCATGAAATTTAACACAGAAGTCGATCATGACAAGACAAGTAAAAAATATCATGGCCACGCCCCTGACAAACCAGAAGGCAGCCTTCTGGCTTCTTGCGAAGCTTAAAAGTACTCCTCCGAAGGCGCTCACCCGAACGGCCTGAGATTTGGTATATAATATCTCCAGGGGCGGTGACCAGGGGGCCGATGACTTCCCCAAATAATATTTTACACAATATTACACACACATGTTTACTCCGATCGTACTGAAATTTGAATCACTAATGCTGCTCTCAGCCTGAATACAATACACCAGTGGTCCCCAACATTTTTGTCACCATGAACCGGCCAACGCTTGACAATTTTACCGCGGACCGAGGGCTGGGGGGGGGGTGGGCTTCCTCGTAACATTGCGCCAACAACATAACCAGTGTGTGAAATACCCGTCAGTATTCGGGGGGTCCCCATCTCCGAATTGTTGAGCAATACAGATCTACATTTTCAATATGCAGAAGCCTGTGCAAAGTTGTGTATTACAATGTGAGCAAACGAGTGAATGTGCTATTTTCTGATCTATGCTGTAATGTTGTTTCCTCATCACAAACCTGCATGTTTGGCTGGAGTTCTTCTCTCAAACTGAAAACACTGTTCCACCCTGTGATGTCATGTGGTAATACAGGCATTTCTCCACTGTGTTTTTAAACTCCATCCAACTTCACTAGTGTTGTATAAGTTTTCAGCTTGTCCAAGAAAAGGTGGAAGTAAAAGGCTGAAGACCAACTGGACGTCCTAAGCAGGAAAAGTTTATTTACCATCAGTACGGGCCCAGGGGTCTGGAAAAGTCAACGTAGTCTGAGTTCAAAAGTGAACATAGTCTGATCTTTGAGTGTTCGAGCCCCTTTGACGCTGCGTTCAAAGGAGGGGGTTTATAAAGCAAGTGGGTCAGACTGTGAAGACCAGTAGGCACCAGTTAGACAGAAATATGCCACAGTTTAGATAGTGGTGCCAGTGGTGTGTTAAGAGGAGATCATGGCTTTTGTGAGTCAATGTTCAACTGAGAGATTTACATGGAGGATAAATTACTTAATCTCTATTATAACTAGAATCACATGGATAATTTCAGCCCTGATATTGCCAGTCTCTACTGAACTAAAGGTAAAAGGAGCCGTTAACATGAATAGTAGCACTGCATGACATCACAAGATGGAGCAGAGCATTTTGAGTTGTAGCAATGTAGACAGACTAATATTAGAGGATCACTGAAACTAAACACAACTCCAGGTATGTTTTTGAGGCGGTAACAGCATTATAACATTGCTTAAAAATGTTAAAATTGTTAATAATCTGCTACAAGTGATAACAGTCTCTAGAAGTGCTTCTGACTGTTTAGATTTCAGTAAAAAATAATGGGATAAATTATAGAAAAGCAATGAATACAGTGAACTCAAGACAGTCAAGACAATAATGATTTTTTAGTCATTTACTAAAGTTATAAAGTAATCAAAAGTAATCAATTACCGGTTCGTTTCTGTTTTTGACCCGTTTTAATCAGCACAGTTGCTGCTGTGTTAAAAGACACTGTTCGGAAAGAATCTGTTCAGGTACATAAATGTACATTTACAGTACAAAATCATTCTGTATATGCAGTAAATATCTCATTTTTCAACATAGATATCAGCGGCTTATAGTCCGGTTGCAGCTTGTATATACTTTTTTAAATTAAAAAAAATTAAATAAAGTGGATGCATCTTATATGCAGGTGTGCTCTATAGTCCAGAAAATACGATAATCTTCTCAAACTAAAACACCTAGTACATTACTGACAGTAATTTTGTCTCCAGCTTCTCAATAACAGACAGCGCTTTAAACCCATCGCATGTCCTATTGTCATCTGAGGGGCAGTGTTCTTAAATTTGCTTTTGTTTACAGATTGAATTCCCAGAAAAAGACGAGCTCCCTAAACACCTCATGCACCAGCTGGAGAGACGACTGCCTCCCAGAGAGGACGTGATGCTGACGGTCACATGGAGGAGGTGGACCTGGTGGAGGTGGAGGTCCAGGCCCAGCAGAGGAAGCTCCAGGGAGAGTTTACGAGGAGGACGAAGACGCCCCACAGTCAGGGGTCCAGTGCCAGACACAATGAGCCGCTCCTCTGCCCAAACTCAAAGTGGCTGCCAGAGTTTTGTGTTCCTCGTTTGAGGCTCGGACTCACTGTAAATGTTTGTTACATCTTTATTTAAGTGTGTTTTTGTCCAGTTCTACTTTCTGTGAAGGTAAGTTCATATTTTTGGTAATAAAAGGAATGTGGTCTTAATTTATTGTCTCTTCTCAGTGTAGAACTAAAAATAAACCTGTCAGGAGTTTTTACATGGTTGTAAACGAATATTAGTGGGAATCAGTAATTAGTGGTAGTAATTCTGGTGTGCTGTTTTCTGGAGGGTCTGCACCTGCTTTTCTCCATGGTGATGTTAATACTTTGCCTGGAATGTTCAGCACCTTTACTCCCACTTTATTGGTTAGTTGTGGGATTTTTTTTTTAAACTGCTCATTGGCAGTGCAATAAAAACTTTATTTTTCCACCACAATAGAAGGAACTCTGTCCTTTGCAATTCTATACTTCTGTACTTTGCCCTGAAATATCTAAAAGGTAAATGCACAAATGTGGAACCTGTGTGTTTCTATTAGTGATACACCCATGGCCTATAGAAAGTTATGATGTCAGTATAATAAGATATTTTATTATTAAATTGCATGAAAATTCCGACTTTCACATAGTACAGTCATATTTTACACTTTTTTGTTTGTTTTTGCGATAGCTGGTCTGTGCCGCCCGTTCAAACTTTTTTCTGACTCGCTGTCACCCACTGTGCTCATGGATCTATAATATTCTCTATAATATTCTCTCATATGACTGCGCTGTGTTTTGAAGGGGCGCAAAACACTTCCTGCCCCTCTCTGAATTTCACGCGGCACCGGGGTCACGTGAGGAAACCCACCAATAGCTTTAGGACACTTGGTCTGTGATTAGCGCCAGGTGAGCGCGATCAATGAGCACAGGTGCGTATAATTTGGCGCGCCCCGGTGCTCACAAGGATATGTGCACTGAGGAGAGCTCCACCGGGAGCCAGCGGATACACGGATTTCTATGTGACAGCAGCGCTTCGGTTTTACGCTCTTCTAACGCGCGTTTAGCCACAGCAACATGGACACGTGAAAGTTTATCGCTGCAGCTCCAGAACAGCCAAACTCTGGAAAAGGCGCACATTTGGCCACAGCACGTGCAGCTCCAGTGCGCAAACTCTGGAAAAGGCGCATATTTGGCCACAGCACGTGCAGCTCCAGTGCGCAAACTCTGGAAAAGGCGCATATTTGGCCACAGCACGTGCAGCTCCATGCTACGGGACTACGGAGAAGGTGCAGCGGCGGGAGTATGAAGACGGTGCAGCGGCGCAGCGGCGGGGCTACGCAGACGGTGCAGCGCGTCCAGATCACCGCGTCCAGCATGTTGAACCGGGCGAAGAAGCCAACACCAGATAAGATTTACCAATATGGTTTTACCTGTTGCCTGACCAGCCAAGACCCAACCTTACACACTTTTACAACTTTACTACTTTATAAAGCCTATTACAGTCGAACCGTATGTTTCTGAAATCCCTCATACAGGTGGGATCCATAACAAAGGTGAAATATCAGTTGGGCTTTTTCCAACTGGATAAACTGAATTGTATTTCTTTGCGGTGCAGTAATTCATTTGGTGACATGTTTTTAGACTGTTTTGGCTGGTCACGCAACTTCACCCGTTGGTGAACTCGAACATCATCGCAGTGTTTACGTTTTTTGCGCAGTGTTGGTGAATAATGTTTGTGCTGCCGCTGTTTCTCGCTCTGTTTGCTTTTTAATGCAGTGTGGTTTTAATAATGCTTTGCTGGGCTTTCATATGGCATTTGTGGCAATGCGTTTGTTGAGAGGAAACGCTGTGTTTTTTCATAGTCTAGATGTGTCTAAATATAAGGGAAAACGGGGTTAAACATGTTCTGAAATTTTCTGGAAAAAGGTAGGTAAACACTAAGAAATGAAATAGGCTCGAACCCGATACTCAGAAAAACAAGAGGCCCGGTAGAGTTCAATTTGTCAACTGGATAAAGAGTTTTTGGTAGAAGTTTCACTGCTCATCCAAGCTGTTTCTTCTGTTCTTGCCCAGTTAACAAATTGATCTCTACCCTTTGCCATTTTTAGCTGATGATTAATGCCGTAAACAGTGAGGTCATTATAGTTCTATGGGTGAGGTAGGCAGACTGGACGAATTTCTTATGATCCGTTCTTCACCATTGCCAGTGCTCCGGGAGCAGGTGAGGCAGGCGCACTTGACGAATTTCTTAGTACTTGACGAATTTTCTTACAATGGAAATTTTTCATTTGAAAACTTCCCCCTCCCTCCCCAACTCCGTACATTGAGCACACAGCCCGCAGCCATATAGTTCTATGCCCGCAGCCCAGGAAAAAACTTCCCATAGAGGCACAATGCATTTTTTGCTAAATCAAACTGCTCATGTTAGGCTGACAGGGCATCCACAGCTTTCATAAAGGTCGAATTTTGTAGGGAGTATAATGTATTTTTACAATAAGAACTTTAAAAAAAATTTATCGTCAAAGCACCTAAAAATCAGCTTTGTAATAGTTAGCCTAGCCCTGCGCTAGCTCCGCTCTAGCAGCGCTCTGATTGGTCAGAACTACGTTTCTGACGTCACACGTTGGGCTGCGGAAGTAAAACTTTTTTGGGGTCATGTGCCAATGAGCACAGGCCATTGAAAACAATATGGCGCCATTTTGGATTCATCCAGATTTTATTATAGTTCTATGGGCCGTCAAATTTTTAACCTTACTGTGCTAACTAGTAGTGCACTACTAAACGCTACTGGGACATTTAATTACTAACCATTTTGTTTTCAGGTTTTGGATGGAGTCTAACCTTTTTCTTTTTTTACAGGCAGCAGTTTTTTGTCATGTTTTTTAGCATTTATTGTCCGTACCATAAGCTAAAGCTACATCTACTTAAATTCATGTCTAGTTTATTTATCATGTTTTAGCTTTAGCTGTGTTTAAATTAGCCAAATCTAAATCTACCTCATGTCTTGCAACTGTGAGGCATGAAGATCATCTGCGGCAACTGCAGCAAATGATCTGTTAATTATTAGTTTATTATTTGAACACAGCTGAGGCTAAAACATGTCTGTCATGTTACTGACTAGCCCTACTAGTACTGCTAAGCTAAATGCTACTGTGACATTTAATTTACATGTGGTGGTGGGGTGGTGTCTAACCTTTTTTACAGGGAGTTTTATTATTGCAATGTTGATTTCAAACTGCTAAGTGTTCATTTGTCCTCGTAAATTCACGTCTAGTTTATTCAGTTAAAGTTAAAACATGATGTCTGCCATTATGTCACTAACATTTTCTGGTTTTAGGATGGTGTCTAACCTTTTTTTACAGGGAGCTGTTTTTATTATCACTGATTTTAAGCATGTATTGTTAAATTCATGTCTAGTTTATTTTAATACAGCTAAAGTTAAAACATGTCTGCCATTATGGTACTAACTACCCTGTACATTTTCAGGTTTTAAGATGGTGTTAACATTTAGGCTACTTGTTTATAATGTATGCTAAAACATGATGCCTGCCGTATCATGTTGTTGACTAACCTGTAAAATTTCTGGTTTTAGGATGGCGTCTAACCTTTTTTTTTTTTTTTTTTTACAGGGAGCAGTTTATTATTGCCATGTTGATTTTAAGCATTTATTGTCCATTGTTAAGCCAAGTCTACTTAATGGCTTGCAACAGATTTTAGTTTATTATTTTAATACAGCTAAGGCTAAAACATGTGTTTTGTTACTGAGTAGCCTAGCATAGCTAAACTATGTTAGCTCTAGTTGTGTACTGCTAAGATAAACCTACAGTGACATATAATTTACATGTGGTGGTGGGGTGGTGTCTAACCTTAACATGCTAATCCAACCTTTTACAGGTAGCTCTGGGATATTTGGCCTAGTACAGAGTGTGGACGACTGAGAAATGAACGTTCACCTCTATTACAAGTCAAAAAGGCAAAAAAGGTCCCAGGAGAAAATCAAGAGATGAAGTAACTACTGAACTAATCAAGAATAATTTTTTTTGTTTAATCAGAGGAAACACCCAAAAATATGGAATGAATAAAGGGAATATATCATTTAAAATGGATACACACTTAATTCACACAAAGAAAGAATTCACCTTTCATACCCAAATACCTCAAAGTTAAAGAAAACGGAGCACTGAGGAGCCATCTATGAAAGTGCAAAAGCTGAACAGTGACTAAACAATTATATTTTTGAAAAATGGATTACATTGTGGACAACCTACAAACAAAACATGTCCTGGGACTAATCTGGAAGAAAGGAGTCTAACCTGGCACAAAAAGTTTGAATGTTGATCCTGGGATCCCAAAGGAAGGAAAGACAAAGGTCCGAGGCTGAGAATGGCACAAGATGAAACCATATGGAGAAATGTTCAAACCTGATCATTTTAAATCAAGATGATGTTGACTTTATTAATCCCTTGTGAGGGAAATTCACTCTTTGTAATTTAACCCATTTATCACCTTGACTTTTGGGCCACACATGGGCTGTAATGGTTCAAACCTAAAGGCTTGAATGTTTGGTTTGTGACTGAAATAATCTTACAGTGATTATTTCTCCCTGCTGCTGATTTCACAGGTTTCATTGGTCTGTCCATGCAGACTTAAACTCGGTAGGTATTTGAGGTCTGTCCATGCAGACTTAAACTCGGTAGGTATTTGAGGTCTGTCCATGCAGACTTAAACTCGGTAGGTATTTGAGGTCTGCCCATGCAGACTTAAACTCGGTAGGTATTTGAGGTCTGTCCATGCAGACTTAAACTCGGTAGGTATTTGAGGTCTGTCCATGCAGACTTAAACTCTGTAGGTATTTGAGGTCTGTCCATGCAGACTTAAACTCTGTAGGTATTTGAGGTCTGTCCATGCAGACTTAAACTCTGTAGGTATTTGAGGTCTGTCCATGCAGACTTAAACTCGGTAGGTATTTGAGGTCTGTCCATGCAGACTTAAACTCGGTAGGTATTTGAGGTCTGTCCATGCAGACTTAAACTCTGCAGGTATTTGAGGTCTGTCCATGCAGACTTAAACTCTGCAGGTATTTGAGGTCTGTCCATGCAGACTTAAACTCGGTAGGTATTTGAGGTTCTCTGTGAACCTTGTATCATCTCAAAACAAGGTCGGAATATGCCAAGGATGCTTGTTACATTAAGGCTTTGGTTTTGGGCCTAAACTGGTGTGTGCCAGATTCTAAACATTGCGATACTTTTGGGAGACTGTGTGGTCTCCTTGGTCTGATCTAAATGTGAACCAGATTTAAGCATTTATGTGTGATGTTCACATGAGTCAGATTAAACCCCCTGATTACAAATTAACACTTCCACAGGTTGAACTGTTTTTGTTTTTTACTTTGCTTAGTCAGTTCCAGACCAAGAGCCTGACCTCGACTTGCTGAATGTGATAGGTTTGTATTTGATTTTGTCTGAACTGGTCTAACTTTGGGCCAGATTTGGTTTGAGTGTAATAACTCTGGTCTTCACCCTTACACTGGACTGAAAAACTGGTTATTCTAAACTAACACTTCCACAGGTTTAACTGATTTTTCTGTTCATTTAGCGTGAAAACCAGGTCTGAACTGACAATATTGGGTTATTGAAAGCGTTTTGTTTTGGTTTGGTCTAAAATGTGGGCCAGATTTGGACCGGTTTGAGTGTAATAGTTCTGGTCTTAACACTTCCACAGGTTTAACTGATTTTTGCTTGTGTTCATTTAGCGTCAAAACCAACTGACAATCTTGGTTTTTAATGTGTTTTGTATTTGGTTTGTTCTGAACTGGTCTAAATGTCCCGATTTGGACTGGTTTGAGTGTAATTGTTCTGGTCTTTAACCTTACACTGGACTGAGATACTGGTTATTCTAAACTAACACTTCCACAGGTTTAACAGATTTTTCTGTTCATTTAGCGTGAAAACCAGGTATGAACTTGACAATCTTGGGTTTTTGAATGTGTTTTATATTTGATTTTGTCTGAACTGGTCTAAATGTCCCGATTTGGACTGGTTTGAGTGTAATAGCTTTGGTCTTAACACTTCCACAGGTTTAACAGATTTTTCTGTTCATTTTGCGTGAAAACCAGGTTTGAACTTGACAATCTTGGGTTTTTTTTAATGTGTTTTGTATTTGGTTTGGTCTGAACTGGTATAAATGTGCCAGATTTGGACTGGTTTAGAGTGTGATGGCTCTGAACTGAGATACTGGTTATTCTAATCTCCTAAACTCTTCCACAGGTTTGCATTGTTAATGGTCTGTTCATTTGGACCTTTTAAACCAGTTTGAAATATGTTGACACTTCTCTTTGAACACTGTAGTTTAACACAAGGTTAAGTGTCTTACTAATGTTGTGGGTCATTACTGCCATTTTGTTTGTTGTTGTTGATTCTAACTCTTCTGAGCTCTCAAAATGTTTTACCTAAACTTTTAAACGAGTCTTCACAGGTCCCAGAGGCTGCTGTTTGTGGTGAGTATCTGCACTTACTAACACACTAACCTTACAAAAGCACGGGCGGTGGGTTTAATCCAGCCACAGAGGGCGCTGTGCCCCTCTGTGCCAGTCCCCAGCCTGGACAAATGGAGAGGGTTGCTTTGGCATAAAACCTGCCGCCGTTATTGTAATCACACATGTCGGAGTAACCCTTTATTATTAGCCTGTCTACATCTCCAAAGCCCAGTGCTCTGTTCCACCTTATGACATCATGTAGTGGTGGTTTTGGAGTTAATTGCTACTTTTTTACCTTTTTAGTTTAGTTGAGATCGGCAATTCCAGGACAGAAAATGATTCTTGTGAAATTGTATGGTGTTTAAAAACACAGTGGAGCAATCCGTATTACCACATGACCGCAGAGTTTTGAGACAGGAACTCGGCCTAAATATGACAACACTAAAACTTCCAGGTATGTTTTTGATGAGGAAATGGGATTATTGAATAGATCAGAAAATGTACTAATATGGGCCCTATTAAATGGTACAGGAGTTAGAAGCATCATTTAAACTGTCTGCTTTTGTCTTTGTTCAACAACTTTGCTTATAACCATTTTTGTTAAGTCGTTTGTTTGCTTCTCATGAAGAAACCATAACAGCAAATACAAATTATTATTGGGGATTTTTTTTCCATCATACAGCCCTGATCCGAACTTGAACATATTCAACTTAAGGTTTCTTCAAGTTTTTTCCTCTGGTGAGCTCCTTTAGGAAACGAAAATGCCAGAGCTACTAATTTTTGGGGTCACAAGAAATGGTAAATATGGGAGCCACAGCCTCAAGTGGGAACAGTTAGATTTAAACCTTAAACCATTATCCAGTTATTAGTACGCAAAGTCGCATATCAAAATTCTATATTTCTAATGGCCAAAGGCATTAAATTAATCTGTTATTCAGCACAATATGTATAATTGAGCCCTTTGTGAGTTGCTTGGAAGGTGGTGGAGAGATACAAGTTTAGATCCCTGACTTAAAATCTAGTCACGACCACTACTGAACCATTTACTACTATCAGTTGTATTCAGTCCTCTTTTGTTCCCTTTTGTTTGCTCTGTCCCTGCCTCTCTCTTCTTTAGGAGCTCCACAGGCTTCAGTGAGGTCCACCAGGCTGCTGGCCGCTCTGGACTCACTCACTGTGGGCTTGCGTTTACTGTCAGAAACATTAAAGCTCCGAGACCTGTAATATGGAAGAAACCGATCATCCGCTACAGCCAGGTAGTCAGTGGAGTCTGTTCCTTCTGGCTGGTGTTTTTGGTGACACTGGTGGTGGAATGTCTGGGATGGTTTCTACAACTCTTGCTGTTCAGCTTGTCTTGAAGAATATTGAAATTGCTCCGCTAGATTTCTAACAGTTGAAACATACGGCATTTGTCCAGAGACACTTGGGTGTATTTTATATTCTAAATTTACTGGCCACTGATTTGGTGTTTGGCTTTGACCTTACTCCAATAGTCATTTGTAATCCACTTGTGTATAGTCACCAGGTTGTTTTGGATTGTAGATGCTGGTCATAGTTCTCTTCAGGAGGGTCATATCTCAAAGACTTTGTGGAGAAGAACCAACAGGAATATCAAAGTTTGGAGTTACGCTCTGTTGCGTCTGTGGCTCATCTGGAGGGGTGATTTAATTACTGTACTCATTGACCTACGTTTGGTCAGGTGAGGTGATGCAATCTGTTCTTGTGGTTCTTCTGTTCGTTTTGGAGGTGGGGATTATGGACGGAGTTTGTCCAATATCTGTGTACTTCCCTGTAAATCTCTGCACACTATTTCCTGACTTGAGCTGAATGACTTCTGCTCACAGGGAGGGATCAAGATGTCCACACGACACCAGGTCTGGATCTGTCAATGCCACACGTCTTTGTTCTGCACAGAGTGAGTTGAGTGTTCACTCTTTTGCTTCTCCATGGTTTTACTTCCATCCCTTCTCTTTCTGAGAGAACTCCTCCATTCACCACCTCCAGATGCTTGGACATGTTCTCCGCTCTGCAGGACAGATCAGGGTTAAGGCTGCCTGAGACCACAGACTGTATAAAGTGGACTAATAGTGTGACGGTGTTGAGCTCCAGGCAAATGAAGCTGATGTTGAGGCAAGCAGTTACAGGGGCGAATTTGGAGTTCATATTTGTATCTTAGCAACTAAAGAGCTAATTAGTAGCAAGGCAGTTGAAGATGATGCCCCTTCTTGTCCACATCACTGGTATAGGGAGCATTCGCTTCAGTCAAACTTGTTGCTAATGGAAGCGACCTCAGGGAAAGTAGGCACCTGATTTGTTATAATCTCAGCAGACGCCTAAAACACATTTAAAGGTGCACTATGTAATTTTTCTAGTGGAAGATGTGTTGGCTTGGGTGGCCAAACCAGAAGTCTGACATTTTTATTTATTTTTTTATCAGCGTGCAAAAATTTTGAAAAATGGTGGGGTTAAGAGTTATGATTAGGGTAAAGGCTAGGGTTAGAGGTGGGGTGTTTAGGGTTAAGACGTAAAGTTAGGGTTGGGGCAGGGCATTTGCTGGGAGCGGCGTTTGCACGGCGAGATGTGCTGGGCGCGCCATTTGTGGGGCATTGGCATGGCGCAACGTAGGAGCTCGTGAGGGCCGATCATTGCTGCTTGCGGCTATATTTATCTTCTTTTTTTGTCCTAACTCACTCACCCATTTTTCACCCAGTGAACTATGATGAAAACTCACGAAATTTAGCCACGTGTGTAAAAGTCTGCCTCTCTAACTTTTGGCTATTTCCATTTTCAATAAATAAATAAAATGGCTCGTCAGCGTCCCCTAACGAGGCAAAAATACATTAGGGAATACGAATGACACCAAAATAAATTTGCACGTAGAATCATAAAATTTAACATAGAAGTCGAACATGAAAAGAAAAATATTATTATGGCCACGCCCCCTGACAAACCAGAAGGCGGCCATCTTGGATTAAAGTTTGCGAAGCTGAAACGCACTCCTGTGCGGGCGTCACCCAAACTGCCTCAGATTTGGTCCACATTATCTCCAGGATGGGAACGTCAAAAGTTACCCACAGATCCCAAATCCGTCTGACGTCTCTGAGCAGTGAAGCCACAAATAATGAACACAATTTTTGAAATTTACAAATTGCTCTCATTTGCTCAAACAAACTCTGATTTCAATTAAATTTGACACAGTTCTTAAACTCTCTGCCCTAAAGCGACTGAATGTGAAAAAATTTAGTTTGGTGCGTTAGCGCCCCCTACAGATTGAAATAAAACATGACTCCCCAAACATGTTCAGAAACTCACCAAACGTTGCCAAAAGTTCAGAAATGATGAGACATTCCAGAAAATATAGGTTTCATGTGTGGAGATCAAAAAATGGAGATAACACGCCACCTCGAATATTAGGCTCCGCCCACTCCTATGGGAGCCAACTGAGATCAACTTCGGTACAGGCATTCGTCACGTGAAGACAAACAAAAAATATTATTATGGCCACGCCCCCTGACAAAGCAGAAGGCGGCCATCTTGGATTGAAATCTTCAAAATGCAGAGTTCGCGTTTGGGCTCATGTTGCATTTGAACAACTCCTCTGAAGGCGCTTCACCCACAGGACTGAAAATCACTGTACATCATCTAGAGAAGTGCGGCTTCAAACATTACCTCCATTTTTTTGAAAACTGTCATGGTTTACGTGCGGCGAAGCCACAAATTTCATTCAAAATTTAGACAATATTCAATGTCAAGATTTGCTCCCGTTGGCACAGGCTTAGTCCGATCGTGCTGAAATTTGAGTCACTGATGCTGACCTCGGCCTGAATCTCATGCACTATCAAGCATAGGAAAAATTACACTATAGCGCCCCCTAGACATGAAACGTCAACATTATGGGATTTGTATCAAATTTGGGAATTAAATTCTGTGCATGACTATGAGCACAAAAATATATTACAGATGTGGGGAATTTTTCACTGTTGGTCACCAAGGGCGCAAAGACTCCTCAAAAATCATTTAAAGGTGCACTATGCAATTTTTCTGATGGAGGATGTGTTGTGTTGGCCTGGGAAATTTGAATCACTGATGTGTGATCTCGGCCTCGGCATTTGCACAGTGCGGTTTGCGGGGCACGGCGTTTGCAGGGCACGGCGTTTGCAGGGCACGGCGTTTGCGGGCGCGGCGTAGGCGCACATGAGGGCTGATCATCGCCGCTTGCGGCTATATTTTGGATTATTTTCTGTTCTCTTATATCTTGGGCCATCACAAGTTGATAGGGACCACTCCCAACCCGTTTGGTCTCAGGGTCCAAAAAACACTATATTTAGGAAACGCTATTAGCAGAATTATGTAATTGTAAATATTAAGGTGCAGAAATGGTCAAATAGCCCTAAAATTTTGCATGGTGTATCCTGACACATCGGGGAAACTAATAGAAAAATATTCTGGGGCTTGGTGCATTTTTACTGTCAAATATCACCCTCAACATACCCAAAAGACAGAAAAATGTCTGCCTGCCTGCCTGACAAATTGTCATCAAAAGATGATCATTTTCAAGCATTTTATTAGTCTGGCTGAAGCTGACTGCATCCGTGCATAAGGAAAGAAGTGCTTTTTTCCAATGTTTACAGTTTATGCAAATGAGTCATGTGGTTTTAAGTTTTTTTTTCTGTAAAACAAACAAATGTGCCAAAGCTGCATTAAACACATTCTGATCTCACACGGGTTGATGTGGCTCTATAGTGGTTATGGTTTATGTTCCAGAGTTTAGTTTATTTATACAGATTAGTAACAGTAATAATAATGATGATAATTTTAATATAAAAACATTAACGATTAATCAATAATCGATCATTAATTCTCCCAACGATAGCTTAAGAAAGATTAATAAATAGGGTATAAGTGGCTCTCCTCTTGATTTTGCTCTTCCAGTTTGGCTCTCACTGCACTAGGTAATCAGATGGCAACTGTGCTGTGCAATAAAACCATGAAGGGAGTGTGATGCTAAATGG
This sequence comes from Odontamblyopus lacepedii, assembly GCA_034769755.1. NCBI lineage: Eukaryota > Metazoa > Chordata > Actinopteri > Gobiiformes > Gobiidae > Odontamblyopus > Odontamblyopus lacepedii. The sequence goes on along the minus strand of CM068354.1, from coordinate 36,538,176 downwards.
AAATGCAAACATTAGTGTACAAACAGAGGTCTTATTTTTAGAATGAAACAAAACAGTCCAGATTTGCATAAGTCCTGCTTTGTTTGCGAACTGTAATACGTCTTTAAACTAATGATTCCATAGTAGTGGAGCTGGAGCGTGCTTGAGTGCTGTTTTTGACATGCAGCTGCAGTCCGAGCCTCACACGCCTCACAAAGCACCTTAAAACAGAGCTCTCCACGGGCAGGTGCTGTGATGGATGATTTAATGAAGCGCTGTCAGAGAAGCGAGAAATGTCTCGGCAAACAGGGACCATCAGGACTCGGGTGTCAGCGCCGCCCGGCTTTAAATTGCTTTTAAATTCAAGATGGTCACAAACACCATGGGCTGTCGCTGTGGAACGTGATACCGGACTGCCCCTGGGTTAAATGCGTCAACAAAACACCACTGGGGGGCGCTGACTCGTTAAAAGGTGGAAAAGTTAGAGAGTTAAAGGTGCACTAACAAATAGCTCTAGAGGAATAATAAAACTGTGGCTGTGTCTTGTCTTTTTGTGACTGTAGGAAGAGCAGAGTTACATAAAGTGGGTTTGAAGTGTCAGAAATGCAGAGCTCCTGTGCTGTTTGTCTGGACGTGTTTTCCCTGGTGTTAACAAGCACCTTTAAACTAGCACAAAAATGTGTCCCGCATGTGTAAGTGGCCCCTGCGTTTGGGAGGGATTCTGTGTGTTGAAAACGAAAAAGATATTTGTGCTTGATTTGTTTAATGCCACTTAAAACTATTAATAGTCAAAGTTCCATCATGCTTTGGTGTATGAGACGACCACAAAACAGAGACAGAGGCGCAGGTTGGTGTTAAACAGGTTAATTATGGGGAATGCAGGAGACAAGAACCAGCAGGAAGAATCTGGGCGAAGACTCACGGGTAGACAGGATGACGTGGACAGTCTTAATGATGTGGAAACGCGGGAAAACTGGCTCCCTGGACAGAGAGGAGCGACCAGCAACAGCCCAGGAAGGGACACAGCCACCCATAAAGATTTTAGAAATGGTTAATGCTACTTTTTTGGCAGAGATTATGCCCAAATATGACTCTTTTTTTTATATCCATCTCTGCTGTTTTCCCTCAGTTAGAGCCTTGAGTCTTCCTCTCAGCTGCAGGAGGGGCTGGGTCACCTGAAGCCCTCAGGTTCCTCCATGATGCTCTTCTTCCATGCCCAAAGACATTTTTCCAAAAAGTTGAGCTCCCCACAGAAGAAATTGGAGGTCCTGATAAATTGGAGGTCCTGATAATTAACAACCCAGGGCAGCAGTTGACACAGGCTTTGCTCCACATCTCCACCTGGCTTGAGCAATCTCATCTAACCTTAAACGTTAAGAAAACTATTGCCATGCGTTTCTCTATTAGAACACAAGCGTTAAATAGCCCTTTTAAAGTGTACATAAATGATGAAATAATTGAAGAAGTCAAAGAGACAAAATATCTAGGAATTATTATTGACAGCAATCTAAAGTTCCAAAGCCAGGTAAAGAATGTGTGTAAAAAGATCAAATCAAATTTGAGCTGCTTTCGTTTCATTAGAAGAGAACTGTCTCATCAAGCTGCTCTGTTATATTTACACGCTATGATATTTTCTCATCTCTCTTATTGTCTCACTTCATGGTCACAAACCTCGCCCTCAACACTTCAGCCAGTCATATCATTGTACAAGCAGGCGATTAAGGTTTTTGATAAAAAACCCATGAGGTGGCATCATTGTGACATCATCCATAAACATAATCTTTTACATTTGAAAATTTTGTAAATTTTAGCACCCTGAAACTGTTTTTAAATGTTTGACAAATCATGTGTCACCACTGTTGTCTGATTTTGCTGTCAGGCGTCGGGGCTCTCTCAGACCTAACACCAGAGCTTCTGTCAGTGGAGACTGTGTCGTTCCAAAGTCTAGAACATCCTTTGGACAGTCCAGTTTCTCCTCTACTGGACCCAGACTGTGGAACTCTCTCCCCACTGACCTAAAACAACAGACTGACCCCAACATTTTTAATAGACAATTGAAATTGTGGCTGAAGTCAGGACAGAGCTGTACACATGAAAATGCATAATTTAACGTTTTATTGTATTATTAACTCTTAATGTTTTATTACTTTTAACCTTTTCTAAAAGCCTCCTGTGGACAGGTGTTGTAAATTAGCACTTGTGCTATAACACTTGAAACAATGTATCTGGTTTGTCCAATGCAATTGTTATGTCCATATCAAATAAATAAATAAATAAAATAAAATAAAAATAAAATAAATTTGCCAGAAGATGGAAGAAAAGGCAGTGAAGGTAACTGTGCCTCCTAAGAGTCCCACACAACAACACTCGTTCAGCTACAGAAAAGGAGAAATTACGGTTGTCTTCCAAAACCCCAAGAACATCAAAACCAAAGCCCTCTGGAAGAGATCCCCACTGAAACAGAGGAGAAAGTATCACGATAAGTGTTTGCAAGCCTAAATTATCCAAAAGATGTGTCCTTCAGTGCACCTTCTGGCCAAAGAGCACTTATCAATGTCAACTGTCTGGAAAAACATGCTTTTTATCACTAAAAAAGGCCTATTTGCTAAAATTGCAAAAACTACAATGTGTCACATTTTCAGGGTTCTGCTGCAGTGAGGTTGCGCTGGGGTGAAAACTATTTATAATAATACAAGAAAATAAAATAAATGTCAAACAGCTGAACAAACTTCTGTTGAAGTGTTTTATTTCTTTAAACACAATCCTCACATATAAAGTATGTATATACAGTGTCATTTATGTGGAATAAACTTTGGAGTCCTAGGAGGTGATCCTTAAGCTCTGGTTCACCACCATCCATGTGCTGCCTTCTTTTTTCAGGAGGAAAGTCTCGTGGAAGCTCACAGGTCTGTTCTTGTTCAACTGTGAACACAAACTGGATTTCAACAAAACACGTCTTAAGCACCAAAATGGATCACATCATCGACACCTGCGACTATTTGTACTTATATAAATCATTGTTTATTTGTGCCAAACTCTGCTACAACATCTGCTTTGGAGAAGGAGGCACTGACTCCCAATCCAAACACATAAACTTACCGAATGAACGCGGATATCTGCAAGACGAACGGTACGTAATATTTTGTAGACTTAAAACTTTTCTTGTCATACGTGAAGAGACACATTAATTCTCCTTGCAACGGCAGGTCCGGATGTGCCGTCCACGTGATGGTTATTTTACCGCATGTGACCCTGAACCTGCTGACGTTTACTGTGTCGTCACGGTTCGCACAGAAAAAACAAGTTTTACTTTTTGGTTCCCGAACGCTCTGATTTTTGGCGTGAACACGTCAGTCAGTTTTAAATTAGGTGCGGGAACAGGCACGAGCACGGTTCTGTCGGCCTGAAAAGAGGACAGCAAATATTTTTACACTTTAAACTTTTTTTTTTTAAACCGAATTCATGTATTTTCATATCAAACTCCTGTTAATCCTCACACTTTATGACAAATGACCTGATAATCAAAATATAAGGAAATACAATATGAATCCACTGCGTGATTATGTGTTCTTACGTGTGCGAAGTTTTATTGGTAATTCTCACTGTATAAACAGCCTATTTCTACCTATTTCTAGGTGTTATTTTCAGATGTCATTTAAGGCATTTAAGGTTTATACAGCAAAAACAACAGCAAAAGTGCCAGTGTGTTGATGTTATCTACTGAAACTGGCAACCCACATTGTTACATTAACAACTTGGCATCATGTCTAATGTTTTTGTAATAAAAAATAAACCCGTATGACAGTTGTTATCTCTAAGAGCGATATTTGATTTGAACTGCCTCATATTTGGGGCTCACAATGAAGTCGAGTTTATGGAATAATAAATCTTACAGGTTCCTTTGAGGGGCAGAGAGTGATTTGACTTCCTACTTACCTGGAGCTGCCCTATGACCATACTGAGCACGCACTCGTCTGGGGCCATCTGGTGGTCGTCTTCGGTAATAACATGCTGTATTTCACTGTAAGGGAGATTCTGAAAAAAGACAAAACACAACATGGTCCATACGGAAATAAAGAAAGTTAAAGGTGCACTGTGTGACTTTTATGGTGTTAAGTTAATTTTTAACTTAGGGGCTGAGTGGCAACACTCAGGCCTCACAGCAAGAAGGTTGCGGGTTCGATCCCCGGGTCACCCGGGCCTTTCTGTGTGGAGTTTGCATGTTCTCCCCGTGTCTGGATGGGTTTCCTCCGGGTACTCCGGTTTCCCACATCAACCCAAAACATGCAGCATCCCTATGAACTAACATCAAGGACCATGACGTCCACCCTCCTGTGGGCTCACCACCTGCAGAGGGGTTCATAGGGGGGTCAGGTGCTATGAGGATTGACCCAGCCGGATTAAGCGGGAGAAGATGGGTGGATGCAATGTTTTATTTGGATTTTGCATTATTTCAAAGCCTGGACACACTCCCACTGTCATTTTGAACCATTTTAAACAAATCTCTGTTAAAAGTTCACATTAGCTTCTGTTTGTGATTACGGTGTGTTCCAGATAATTATTCATGTATGATTTTTCATCCTTGGAAAGAGGCGTTTTGCTTATTTTTCCTAAATCTGCTTTTTTTTACGATCGCAAAGGCCTATTTTCAGCTTTAATTGGTAGTTTTGAAATATTTTTATTACTTAAAAGTGCAATAATCCAATTTTCTATAATTTGACTGTTCCAAATAACGATGCAAGTCAAATAAAAAAGAAATGAAGTTTAGTTCTGAAAGTAAACAACACATTTATTTTATGGCAACACGTTTATCATTCCAATTCATTCAGACTGAACTCGGACAGAAGGAGATGGAGATAAAAACATTTCCAGCACCAAAATATCTGGTTGTTCTGTGTGTGGTCGTCAGAATCGATATTATACCGGCGGACTAAAGTTTTAGTTTTACTCACTGTTAGCACAAGGATCTGGCAGTCGGACACCGTTTGTCAAAGTTCAGCTTATTGAGGAAATATTCTCGATCTTTTGACAATGATTCTTTCACAGGAGCTGGACAAGCTGCTGAGTTCTGCCGTACTTCTGCTGCCAAAATGCACAACCGAGTCTACATCATCACTGTTTAACAATAAAAGGATCTATAACATTATATTCTGTATTTTTAAAACAATATTTTAATGAAAAATAACAATATTCAACAATATTTTAATGAAAATGTGGAGTTCTCATGTTGAGATATCCACTTTTCTCTGTTAGCACTTTAAACAGTCTAGAATCAACGAAAAATGTGAGATTTTTGATGGCTTTGGAGTCAATTTTCTTGCTTGTGCTCAATATTGCGCTCCAGAAACTGCCCTTAGCAGAAAACTAACGCCCCTACATGATAAAAACATTTCAAAACGTCCAAATAACGCTGAAAATAGGCCTTTGCATTAGTAAAACAAAAAGTAGATTTAGTAAAAATACGTAAAACGCCAAAACGAAAAATCATACATGGATAATTATCCGGAACGCACAAACACGTAAAAAGAGCCAGTCTTTCCCACAGCTCTTTAATTAATGAACGTTTTGGAGCCATAAAAGAGCCAAAAACCCCATCGCCTTTAACTTCATATCGTACTTACAATGAAGGCTGACGATATATTCTCTCTCCCTCTGCAGGCTTGTCCATTCCAGTAAACAAGCGACTTCGAATTCTGTTGACGAGAAGTTTTTTTTTTTTTTTTTTTAGCTTAGGGAGTCCGTAAAACTCGTGAAATCCTTTTACGTACGTATAAGTGCTGCAGCTGCTCTCGCTGCCCGTCAAATAAGGAGTAGAAGTAGCGCACGAAACAGGGGCCCACTTGGTTGGCCAGATTCTGCTTGTCCTGAGCAGCCATGCCGACCACCAAAGGGAAAACTGCCAAAAAGTCTGGAGTTACACTTATTTCACTCGAAAAGGAGGAGCGGCGGGGGGCGGGAGGGCAGTTAAAACGAGCGCGACAGGTTAGACCGCTCGTTTGCTCTAAGGCAAAAGGCGCTTTCCGGCACTTTTCTGGTCGAGGGGCGAAAATGTCACATGCTTTTCTCCGTGAACATGTTATTACTTCGTCTGGAACGTTTCGTGGTGCGGTAGTAAACCTTTCTACCTTCGGGGAGACCAAACCAGACCAAGTCACGGGACAGATCTGCAAAGAGGCGACCCCGCTCACAGCCAGAATGTGTTTTTATAGGTAATTTTGAGCTATAAAACCACCTGTATTCCAATAAATGTAAGGTAAAGCTGTGACAGACCTCCCCAACCGAAAAGTTACACAGTGCAGCTTTAACATTGTCAGTAGGGACATAACAATAACGTAAATATGGTGATATCGTATCATCAAAGGTCTCACAATAATATCGTGGACCATCACAATATATCGAATCCCAAGTCTCTTTGCTTAAATGAACAGTTCTGATGCAGAAATAGCTAAAAAAAACCAGAGGGAACTACATAGACCATGATCCTTTGCTTCGTTTCAGTGCAGACGACATGAAGAAATAACTGTTCTAAGCATTTTTACATCTTCATTCTTTGGATTAAGTCTTGTGAAGGTGTTTTTAGAGGCAATAGTGGCAGATTCATATAAAATATTGCAATAAATATCGCACTGTGAGATGTATGTCGTTAGCCTAATAGCACAGTTGCCTCAGTCATGTTTGAATGTTTTTCAGAAATCACATTTTTTAGCAAGCACATTGTTATTTTTTTATTTGATTTTATTGATATTTTAACAGAAAGTTCAACCAGATGTGTGAACAAGTTTCCAAAAACCCTGATTTTAGGGTGATGCAGCAGCGGTAGGAGAGTAAATAGATGTAGATATCACAATTTGTCCAATAAAATGAATTAGGAAATTATGCTATTAGGCTAACGATGTCATAAAAATATCGTACAGAGAGATTTGGATTTCGTTCCATCCCTAATGACAATAAATGTTGTACCAAATGACTGGACAAAGCATTTTATAATGTCAGTCTTGTTATTATGTAGAATATCGTAATATCGTGAGCTTTCCCACGATATCTCAATAAATATCGTACTGTGAGGTTCATACTGTGACGATATCGTATTGTGAGACTTGGATATCGTTACACCCCCAGTTGTTTGGTTTAAAGGGTTCATATTATACTATTTTCTGTCATAATGCGTCATCAAAAACTTACCTGGAGTTGTGATTTGATTCATTCACACATATTTAACACACAAAACCTGCTAATTAATGCATTAATTCCATAATAAAGTCCATAAAAACAGATAACCTACTGACATTGCTCATCCCGTGCGAATGTACACAAAAAACACAGATGTATTAACAAAGTATGTATGTTTTTCTATGTTTAATGTATGTATTTGGCACAATTTACATAAGAAACACATATTTACTGATACTTAGAAGATTATTTCAACAAAATAAAGGTGCTTTCCAATAAAAAAAAATACAAATAAAGTCTTGTTATTTATTTTTATTTGTCCAACTGTGTAAAATAGACCAGCTTTGGCCTTGTTTTACAGTATGGTTTCTTGGTATCTGCCTTTATGTCGTGGTCAGGGGGTCATTTCAATTTTACAGACGTCCTTCGGTAAAACTAATCCCGCGCAAAAGGCTAAGGACTTTGTAGACTGATTAATGGACTGCAGCTTTACCTCGACCTCATCTCCCTTTTACCGTTTCCTCCGTATTTGTCCATGTATTGTCCCCCTCTCCTCCTCTCCATCCCCTTCTCCGTGATGGAGGACGCTCTTGATTGAACCGGAGAGGAACCGGCGGGACCGAAACAGCCCGAGTGTGAGTCCAGGTGTGAAACAGGAGCCGACTCAGAGCGTGACAGAGACAGCGATGCTTTAAATGAGAAATCTATTTTACGGACTCTGAGCCGTTAGTGTACATGATGAGACAAAAGAACGGGGAAAACGCTCCTGACAGACCGAGATCAGGGATTAGAGGAACAATGTGGGAATGTAAATGTGGCTGAGTGGGGTTAAAATACCATGAAAAAGAGAAATGTCACCGAGTTTGAATTAAAAACAAACTAGGAACTGTTAAAAAGGCTAAAAAAGGTGAGCAGTGTAAATAAGCACAAGACTAAAAGCTAGAATCCATTAAAAAAGTATTACAAAAGATAAAATATGAAAGTAAAAACAACTGGGCCAAAGGATAAAATATTAGGGCTGTCAAATGATTCATTTTTAAAATCTTGATTAAAATCAGAAATTCCATAGTTAATCGCGATTAATCGCATATTGAATTGCATGTTTAAAATTGTGTTATTTTGCATTTCATGACGGTTTTAAAGCCATAATGTAAAGCAATACTGTAGTTATTTTCTTTGCCGTGTGATTCTCCACAGGTCTGTGGTGGTTTATCTGATCTGAGGCTCTTGGCTGTGACGCTCCAGTTGCTGCACCCGGGGGTTCAGCTCGGAGGTGTAACTTAGACTAGACGAACTTCGCTCGTGCTGAAACTCTGCTGGACACAGGCTGCGTTTAACTCTTGACTTGTAAATTGTCGCGTCTGGAAGTTTTTTAAAGCCAAATAAACTGTTCAAAAGTCCAGAAGCTCCTGTGTTTCTCCATCACAGCGGTGAGTTTACTGAAACACGGCGCTCTGAAGGTCGAAAGCGAAACAGAGGAACTGCCTATGGATCAGTAGAAGAGATGAAAAGTCAGCGAACTCTAATTGCAATTTTTAAAAAATATATCGCGTTATGGATTGCATTAATCTAGTCGCGATTAACACGTTAACGCTGACAGCCCTATAAAATATTTAAGTAAATTAAAACGGTGAAGGTCCCAGGGGTAAAATCCAACAGTGTGTGTTCTTTTTCTGTAAAACAAAAGCAGCAGCAGCAGTGAAACGTTCTTTTAAAACTCTGCCCGTCGGTCATGTTCAGTGTTGAACTCCGGCTTCATGTGGACACTTGGTCCTGGACAGATCCTGTCACTGTGGTGGCCGCTGTTTTTGTCATTGTCACTCCACTATTATTTCCACAAGAATAATAATGAGTCATTTTAGAAATAAACTCGCACAAATGAAAATTGTCACAGCACAAACTAAATAAAAACGTTTTCTATAATTTTCTGCCTGTTTTGAGGCCGTTTAACATTTTGAGGAGCTGGATGACGTCATCGGCCAAAACTCATACAGCTCTGGAAAAAAATAAGAGACCACTGCATTTGTTTTTTGTTTCTGAAATCTGCATCTCTACATGTGTGACGGCCGTTTGATTCCAGCATCTGTTGAATCCAACACAAACACACCTCATTCTGCTTTAACCAAATCTGATTTAAGGAGGAAAAGGAGAAAAACCACGGTGAAAAATCAGGGTTATTCCACCAAATACTGATTTCTGAACTCTTCCTCAGTTCAAACATTAGTCTTGTGTTGTTTTAAAATGAATATGATCTTGTTTTCTTCGCATTATTTGAGGTCTGAAAACATTTAATCTTTTTTCTTATTTTGACCACTTGTCATTTTCTGCAAATAAATGCTCTAAACGACAATATTTTTAATTGGAATTTGGGAGAAATGTTGTCTGTAGTTTGTAGAATGAAACAAAAATGTCCATTTTACTCGAGCACAAACCTATAAGTAGTAAAATCAGAGATACTACACAGAGACTGATCATTTTGCAGTGGTCAGCACAAAACAGCACAAATGAAGCACAAAACAGCACAAATGAAGCACAAATGAAGCACAAATGAAGCACAAAACAGCACAAATGAAGCACAAAACAGCACAAATGAAACACAAAACAGCACAAACGAAGCACAAATAAAGCACAAAACGGCACAAATGAAGCACAAATGAAGCACAAAACAGCACAAACGAAGCACAAACGAAGCACAAACAAAGCACAAATGACTGACACCATTTTGGGCCATTTTAGTGCATTTTTAAGCCTCCTGGGGCCCCAAATCGACCTGTAAAAGAATCGTTAATATCTCCAAAACTAAAGTAGCACAAACAAAGCACAAATGATTGACGTAGTTTTTGTGTAGGTTTGATGAGGGGTCAAACTCACACGGGGACGTGACAGGACTCGTATGGTAAAGTCGTGTGTGCGGGTACACGAGAAACTGTAGAATCTGTACTTTGGCCGACCTCCTCCAACTGGACCAGTCCCCGAACCGTGCAACTCCTGGACACGGTTCGATTGCGCTCACACCGGACAAACGTGCTGCGCTTTAGGGCGGATCTGTGCCCGGACACGGCTCTGAAGTCCTAGTCCGAGTGCGTCCTCAGTGTTCCTCAGTATTCTCCTCACTCTCGTCCTAATCCTGGTTTAAGGAGTGAGTCTCTGCTGTTCCCTCTCCTGCCTCCTGCTGCCTTCGTCCTTCACTTTATCAGAACATGAAAAACCTCTGGATTTCTGCTGACGCCGCACCACACTGACCACAGGGAGGGACCAAACCGGGATCTAAAGCAGGACACTAAACCAGACTAAAGCAGGACACTAAACCAGACTAAAGCAGGACACTAAACCAGACTAAAGCAGGACACTAAACCAGACTAAAGCAGGATCCTAAACCAGACTAAAGCAGGACACTAAACCAGACTAAAGCAGGACCCTAAACCAGACTAAAGCAGGACACTAAACCAGACTAAAGCAGGACCCTAAACCAGACTAAAGCAGGACACTAAACCAGACTAAAGCAGGACCCTAAACCAGACTATACCAGGACCTAAACCAGACTATACCAGGACCTAAACCAGACTAAAGCAGGATCCTAAACCAGACTAAAGCAGGACCCTAAACCAGACTATACCAGGACCTAAACCAGACTATACCAGGACCTAAACCAGACTAAAGCAGGATCCTAAACCAGACTAAAGCAGGACACTAAACCAGACTAAAGCAGGACCCTAAACCAGACTAAAGCAGGACCCTAAACCAGACTATACCAGGACCTAAACCAGACTATACCAGGACCTAAACCAGACTATACCAGGACCTAAACCAGACTATACCAGGACCAAAACCAGACTATACCAGGACCAAAACCAGACTATACCAGGACCTAAACCAGACTAAAGCAGGATCCTAAACCAGACTAAAGCAGGACCCAAAACCAGACTAAACCACGACTTAAACCAGATTAAACCAGGACCCTAAACCAGGACTCAAACCGGACTCAAACCAAACTAAACCAGGACTCAAACCAGACTAAACCAGGACTCAAACCAGACTAAAGCAGGACCCTAAATCAGATTAAACCGGGACTCAAACCAGATTAAACCAGTACCCTAAACCAGGACTCAAACCGGACTCAAACCAGACTAAACCAGGACTAAACCAGGATCCTAAACCAGACTAAACCAGGATCCTAAACTAGACTAAACCAGAACTCAAACCAGACTAAACCAGAACTCAAACCAGACTAAACCAGAACTCAAACCAGACTAATCCAGGACCATAAACCAGACTAAACCTGGACCCTAAACCAGAACTCAAACCAGACTAAACCAGGACCTAAAACCAGACTAAAACAGGACTCAAACTAGACTAAACCAGAACTCAAACCAGACTAAACCAGGACCTAAAGCCAGACTAAAACAGGACTCAAACTAGACTAAACCAGAACTCAAACCAGACTAAACCAGGACCTAAAGCCAGACTAAACCAGGACTCAAACCAGACTAAACCAGGACCCTAAACCAGACTAAACCAAGACCCTAAACCAGAGTAAACCAGGACTCAAACCAGACTAAACCAGGACCGGGTTCATGGATCATCCTGTATCCTTGTGGTGCATTTGTGGCAGTGGGACTGTGGGATTTCTCAGTGTTGTCTTCTGTTCTGCTGTCTCAGCTCTCTGTCCAATCAGGACTCAAAATCAGACTAAACTAGAGCCTAAACCAGAATCTAAACCAGACTAAACCAGGACCCAAAGCCAGACTAAACCAGCAGTGGGTTCATTGATCACCCTGTACCTTTGTGGTGCATTTGTGGCAGTGGGACGGTGGGATTTCTCAGCGTTGTCTTCAGATGGTTCATGTTTGTGGGACGTCTCAGTTCTCAGTACAGCCTCTTGCTCCTCTGCTTTGGGATTTACCCCGATCCGACCACAAACCATCGAGTTACAGTCGGAGCCGCACGAAGCCGCTGGAGCAGAGCCGTGATAAAGTGAACTGCACATTATAGTGGTGCAACGTTACAGTCGATGTGGCCTCGGCGTGAAAAACAAAACCTGAGTAGGGATGTTGTGGAGAGAGATGTCAATAGTAAAGTAAAAAAAATAAATAAATTCCAAGAGGATTTTCAAGGTGACCTAAGATCCAACCAGAAAAATAAAAATGTAAATAAAAAGACGGCAGCAAAGTTTGAAAATTTGACAAGTAGTAACAATAACGTAAATACGGTGATATCGTATCGTCAAAGGTCTCACAATAATATCGTGGACCATCACAATATATCGAATCTCAAGTCTCTTTGCTTAAATAAATAGTTCTGATGCAGAAATAGCTAAAAAAAAACAGAGGGAACTACACAGACCATGATCCTTTGCTCCGTTTCAGTGCAGACGACATGATGAAATAACTGTTCTAAGCACTTTTACATCTTCATTCTTTGGTTTAAGTCTTGTGAAGCATTTTAGAGGAAAAAGGAGCAGATTCACGTTTTCAGGAATCACATTTTTTTAGCAAGCACATTGGTATTTTCTTTATTTTATTGTTATTTTAACAGAAAGTTCAACCAGATGTGTGAACAAATTTCCCAAAAAACAAAGACACAACATTGATTTCAGGGTGATGCAGCAGTGGCAGGAGAGTGAAGTTAGGCAGATATCACAATTTGGCCAAAAAAATGAGGCGATTATGCTATTAGGCTATCGTGAAAATATCGAACAGAGAGATTTGGATTTCGTTCAATCCCCAATGACAATAAATGTCGTACCAAATGACTGGTCAAAGCACTTTTAGAATGTCAGTCTTGTTATTGTGTAGAATATCGTAATATCGTGAGCTTTCCCACGATATCGCAATAAATATCGTACTGTTCGTGTCGCATCGTGAGACCTGGATATCGTTACACCCCTAGTAGTAGCAGTAGTAGTATTAGTAGTAGTAGTAGTAGTAAAGTTTAATTTCATGTATTTATTTTTTAATATTTTGACTGTCAGTAGGAATGTTAGGGTTTGGTGTCTCGTTCATTCCTCGTCTACCCTGTGTCAATTGCTGGTCTACAGTCGTGGCCAAAAGTTTTGAGAATGACACAAGTATTACATTTTCACAGGATCTGCTGCTTCAGGGTTTTTAGGTGTTTTCTCACATGTTTTTATGGTTTAATGAAATACAATTACAAGCATTTCACAGGTATCAGAAGCTTTTCTTAACAATTACACTGAGTTCATGCAACAAGTCAATATTTGCAGTGTTGACCTTCTTTTTCAAGACCTCTGCAATTCTCCCTGGCAGCTGTCAATCAACTTCTGGACCAAATCCTGACTGAGGCCGTCCATTCCTGCATAATCAACGCTTTGAGTTTGTCAGAATTTGTGGGTTTTTTTTGTCCACCCGCCTCTTGAGGATTGGCCATAAATTCTCAGTGGGATTAAGACCTGAGGAGTTTCCTGAACCTAAAATCTTTGCTTTGTTCCCCGAGGCCTGTAGTTATTACTTTTGCTTTATGGGAAGGTCCATCCTGCTGGAAAAGGCTTTGTTCATCACCAAACTGCTCTTGGATGGTTGGGAGAAGTTGCTCTCAGAGGACGTTCTGGTACCAAAATTAATATTTGTGTCATTCTCAAAACTTTTGGCTGTACGTCCTTGTCCTGCCTGTCCTCGTCGTCCGGTCTGTCCACGACCCGTGAGTCTTTCCCCAGTGTCTTCCTGCTGGTCCATGTCTCCAGTCTGCGCCCATCACCACATCCTGCAATTCCCAGGATAAACCTCTTTAACACCTACCTGCACCTCTGTGTCTGTCTCTGCTTTGGGGTCCTCTTCATACACTCAAAGCATGACATGGAATTTGCTTAAAGGGCCAACAAAACTGATAAAAAAAAAGGGTGATAAGAACATTATTGATGCCAAAAGAATTCATTTTCCTTAGAAAGAACAGGCTTTGCTGCACTTGTGTTTTGTTTCCTTCACAACAAACCCTGCATATTTGGGCTGAGTTCTTGCCCATTTCTACTGAACAAATGGTAAAATGTAGCAGTTAAATTGAAAACTACAGCTTCATGAGATCACGAACTGGAATTTTTTGGTTTTGCGGATGTAGACGGACTAATAGAAGGATACTCAAACGTGTGAATGAAACAAAACACAACTCCGGGTGTGTTTTTGAGCAGGACACGAGACAGGTTGGAAGAGTACATTTTGTGCAATTTAGGACATTTAGATGTTAATAGTTTAAGAATATGCTTAACTATTTTAGTCATGAGTCCATAACAGTGACTTGTAATAACAAATGGTGGTTTTCAGATTGCAGAACGTGTGGATTTCATACTGTCAGAGGGGTCAGAGATCCAGTTTTTGCTCTTAAATGTGCTGTGTTTTGTAAAAGGCAGAAGGTACAGGTCAGACCAGAACCGCCAGACTGACCACCAGCCTCTCTCCTCAGGCTGTGAAAACTCTCAAGCAGGAAATACAGGTTTTTACTGTAGAAACAATTCGAAAATGTGCTTTGCGTGCCTTTGAATGTGTCTTGATTATAAATTTTTCGGTCACATGTGAAACCACGAAGAGTTTAAGGCTTCACGCTTTAATTCTGCAGAAATCCCACACGTTTTTCAGTCCGCAGTACACTTTTTCCTTTCTTTTTCCTTCTCGTGCAGCCGTATTTGTGCAAATTCAGGTGGATTATTCAGATTCAGCGGTGGCCGAACTCATCTTTTTGTAAATTATTATGATTATAAGTGTGCATTCTGGATCCCAGGTTTAAATAGTCGCTTGTAGGTCAAAATGAGGTGCTCCCGTGTTGATAATGTGTTTTGTTGTTGGGGTGTGTGTTTTGACTCCATGTTTGTGCGGAGTCCATGTTTGAGGACAGAATAAACAGCTGTGAGCTCTGATAAGGCTCTGTGTGCAGCCTCTGTGACAGCACGAAGGAAAAATCACTACAGAGCTTTTTCCACGAAGGCCGGAAGTGCCGCGATGTAGCGAAAAAGTCTCTTCCGGTTTATGCTTTTCTATGGCAAAATCCCTGTGGAAAAGTGTCACATATTTTCCCCCAGCTCCATAAATCTGACCCATCACCAAATCTTCATCCAACAAGGTCGACAAAGAACAGAATCTGTCCATGAAGAATTTATCCACAACTATCAAGGTAAGAAAGACGAAAACTTAAAGAACAACGACGAGCATTAGTGAAACTACTGAGCAACATGAATAAAACATAAATAAGTTGTTCACTCAGATTGATTCTAGACATAGACAGAGAGATTTGTGCAGTTTAAACGCTACAGATGTTCACAGATTTCACGTCTCGCAAACTGCACAAATCTCTCAGTCTGTGCTAATATCGACATCATGAAAATCGATTTTTAATGGTAGAATCAGTCTGAGTGAACAAGTGCCTTCTGTTTTATTCATGACCATAACGTTATTGTTGCTCCGTCGTTTCACTGATGCTCATCGTTGTTTGCCTTAAGTTTTTATCTTTCTTCCCTTGATCGTTGTGGATAAATTCTTCATGGACAGAATCTGTTCTTTGTCGACCTTGTTGGATGAAGATTTGGTGCTGGGGCAGATTTATGAAGCTGCTCAATAATATGTGACACTTTTCCACAGGGATTTTGCCAGAAAAAAGCACCGACCACACAACATAGCGGCCACTTTCTGCAGTTCTGAAAAAAGGTCAATTTCTTTTATTTTCATACAAAGCTCATGTAAAGAATTCACAGGTTTGCATTTCCAGTTAACCATTAACAATGAACTGTCATTTCTAGAATAGCACTTTGTGTACGCACATAAAAGAAAAGTGAACAGTGAAAATATCTGTGCAGGTAAAAGTAGAGAATGAACTCTTTAGGATTGAGGAAAGAGATTGGCCAATATATCAGGCAGATTTAAGCCCTTTTATCTTAGACCAAGACCAGAGCACAGGGTCCTGAGACCAGGACAAGACCAAGACCTCTGAGAGTCGAGACCAAGACTTTTACACTGCAAAGAACAATATCTATGTGAATTAAAATGACTTAAATTAAGAACATTTTACTCTATTTGAGCAGATTTAACTTGACAAGTAAAATGATCTGCCAGTGGAACAAGTGTGTTTTTCTTAATTTAAGCAACGTTTGATTTTATTTCTTATTTTAAGTGCAAAAAGTTGTTTTGTTTTTCTTATTTCAAGTGTATCCAGGTGTATTTTAATATTTTAACTACAAAAAGTCTTGTTCCACTGGCAGATCATTTTACTTTTCAAGTGAAATTTACTCAAATTATGGTAAAACTTTCTTAATTCAAGTCATCTGAACTTGAACTTGAGATTTGAATTTTTGTGGCGTAAAGGTCAATATGGAGGCAAGACCGAGACCACGGCCCATCGAGACCAAATCGAGACTTATCTTTGTCATTTTCTACATTTATTTGTATTTTATAATTATTTTGGTACATATATAAATCAATGTTGTTGTTTTTTGTTTTGTTTTTTATATAAATCTATCTCCATTTGATCTGATTAATGTTCGTTTAAGCTTAGAAAACCCCAAGCAAACTGTGCTGCACTGAAACACTCCTCCCCCACAGTTTGAGAACCCTCTTTAATCCCACTTCAAGTTCATCACATTTACTGTTACATTATCTTACTGGTTTTGCGGTGATATTTAGCAGACTCTGCGCATTTACCGGCCGTAATGAAATATGATCGCACTCGTCGAGACAAGACCGAGACCAAGCGCCATCAAGACCGAGACAAAACCGAGTCCAAATGCCCTCGAGCCTGAGACAAGACCAAGACCGTAAAAAGCGGTAGTAGTACAACACTATTAGATATCAGTGCTCCAGCTTAGACCGATATTGTAGTCAGACCAAATACTGAATTTATGGACATTTGTACCAGTTATTTGGACGGAAATCCGCAAAATTAGCCCGATCTCTGACTTTGAACAAATATTACAGTTTTTAACAAGTTCTTTTCTTCACATTAAAAACAACATAATGATAACTTCTCATTCATTCCGTATTCAACCTTGGTCTGCAGCGAACCGTTATTTCTCTAGTTGACTCGTCATCTAAACTCGTCACTAAAATGGAAACAGCATTCAAACGAGACATACAAAAAAGCCAATAAAAGACTGTTTTTCCTCAGACAACTGAAAAAATTCAGAATCAGACACAACATCCTTCTCCACTTTTACACAGCAATAATTGAAAGCGTTCTCACTTCATCAATAATAGTCTGGTTCGGTAATTTGGACTCACACTCACATAACAAACTTCAGCGTATTGTAAACAAATCATCTAAAATCATTGGTCACACTCTCCCCTCCATAGACACACTTTATCATAGACGCATCACACAGAGAGCCAAAAGAATCACCTCAGACCCCACACATCCTGCCAATAATCTGTTCAAACTCCTGCCCTCTGGGAGGCGCTACAGGTCCATCATATCCAAATCTGTCAGATTCAAGAATAGTTTCTTTCCCACTGCCATTCGGAGTCTAAACCAATCCTGTTCATAACTGGATATTTATCTGTTGTGTGTGTTGTATTATGCAAGTGTGTTGTAAATTTGTTTTGTTCTGTAACAGACACAGAAGATGTGAGCATTTCTTGCTGTACTGGAAACAAATTCCACCAACTTGTTGTGTGGCCATTAATAAATGATTCTGATTCTGATTCTGATTCTGATCACATCCTATTTTATTTCATTGACGATCATTTGCATTCAACGTAAAGAGATTTCAAACGCAAAATCAACCAAATAATAGTTGAAATAGGACAACTAAGGACTTCTAAATAGAGAATATTTACGAATAAAGTGCATTATGGAAGAAAATCTGAATTTTTGTACTCTTTTTGACATCTTGATCGCGACGATAATCAAAATATGTCCTAATCCATCCACACAGACGTCCAAAACTATGCAGCTTCTATGTCATCCTCATGTCGGCATTTCTTATCCTTGCGTCTTATCCTCTATTTCACACCAGAAATGAGCCGGATCTTATTTCTTTTCTACTTGCGCCATGTTCTCGGCCGTCCACCTCCGCAGTGTTTAACTCAAATAGCCCAGAACGACAAGCTTTTAAATAGACTTCATTTGCCCCGCGCAGATGTTTCTCCACGAATATCCCCCAAAGTGTTTAATGACGGAGCTGCGTGTGGTAGTGGCGCTTCTATACTGGTCCGCTGTTGTAACCTCCTCACATGTGATTATCCTAAACACACGCTGACACACACACACACACGTTCACTATCTGCATCTCCATCAGCCGCTCCAAGTTATTAACCCGAGCAGTCAGGCTGAAAACAGGCCACGAGAGGTTTACCAAAGTGTCAGGAACGAGCAAGGAGACGACGGGAACGAGTGCACGAAATTACAGTGTGTTTTTACTATAGTCGACCACTTATTTTACTTTTTACATTCATCTGTTTAACAAAATGTCTGTTGAAGTCCTCAGGCCGTTTACGCCTGACGTTGACGCGTACACAGATATTTTTAAAAACTGAAAAATTTTCCCTTTGTTTGTGCCGGTCTTTTACACGCAAATGGAGAATTCGCCTCTGAAAATGAATCTTTCTAAAAACTCCGGCTAAAGTGGAGATTTTTGGAAAACTGTGGTTTGGCATTTGCGTGTAAAGTGACGTAAATGTGTGACCAGTGTTAACGTTTTTCTCTGGTGATGATCGTGGAAGTGTTCAGAGCAGCAGTCGCATTACTTATCACATTTCCCTTGCTAGGGAAAAGGGAACGCACAAAAAAAAAACAAGATGTTGTATCGTTTAACTAAGAAAAGTGCAATTTATTTACAGTGAGGAAAGAAACAATTGACCCCAAAAATAATAAGGAAGGGTAATGGAAAAACAAACAAACAAAGGGATTTAAATAAAAAGGAATTACTAAACCAAGAACCCTAACTAAGTACACCCAACACAAAGAGTTTAACTAATGGTGTACGAAAATAACAAACTGTCTCAAAATAACAACAACAGCTTTACAAAATCAAGTGACACAGCAGAATCAAAAGCAAAGTGAAAGTGGCCAATCCGGTAGCGGTAGCAGCAGCATCCCTGCCCCATCCAGCAGTCCTCTCCTGCGCATCCGGGTCCAGGGCTCACGGCCCAGATGCCGAGCACTCGCAACACAAATAGAGGCAACAGGAGCACACAAAACATACACACAAGGGCTAAGGCCGTAACATTACTTCTGCTGCAGACACTTGTCATGTGTTTGCATTTGCACAGCTGTTGGATCATATCGATGAAGAGAAACGAATGAGGCTCGGAGCTCAGCAGTTTTCCCTCTTCTCCTTACGACCCGAAGACCCAGTCGCCGTCACCGCCAACGTCGCCGTTTTTGGGTCCGACCTGAGCGGGCCGCTGTCTGTGGGATAATTGTGAAAATGAAGTGTTTGTTCCGCAGGAGCGGCGTGAACATTTTAGGATGTTGCTGTTACTCTCGGACTCGCTGCGTCCTCACATCGAGGGTGAGACGACCGTCATGTGTCTCCTGTTATTCAACTTCGCTCTGTCCAGACAAACGAACCTGGAGCCATGTTTGTTGTTTAGAAAGAAATAGGAAGCGACACTTAGTTGTCGAAATGAGGATTCTGATTGGCTGCAGAGTGTTTTCCTTCTTCCTACACTGGCCCCTAGAGGCTCGGCGTGGTTATGACGGCGCTCGACGGCGTATTTATGCGGGTTCATGTAAACGGGAACTTTTTGGAAAACGAAGCTGTGCGCACGATGTGATTTCGGAAAACGGAGCGAGGGAAATATTCGTTTTTAAAAATATCCGTGTACAGGAGCTTCCATAGCAAAAAGAAAATGTAAATAAAAGAGTCCTGTCCTGAGATGCTGTGGCATGACCTCCAGAGAGCGATTCAAACCGGACAACCCAAAAATATGGCTGATCTGAAACCGTTTTGTGAAGAGAAACGGTCCAAAGTTCCTCCTGACCTTTGTGCAAATCTGATCTGCAGTTACAGGAAAAGTTTGGTTGAGATTATTGCTGCAAAAGGTTATTAAATCCAAAGGTTCACATACATTTCCCACCCTGCACTGTGAGTTTTTACCTGTTGTCTTCAATGAAAAACTCAAAACGTATTATTTTTTCGCAGTATTAGTTAAAGCAGAATGGGTTTGTCTATTGTTGTGACTTGGATGAAAATCAGGGCACATTTCATGCCCCATTTACACAGAAATCCAAGTAATTTCAAAGGGTTCACATTCTTTTTCTTGTATCTGTGTCTCTGTTATAATGTTGTTTCATCACAAACAGGCTGAACAAAAGGTAAAAGGAGCTGTTCACTTGACGTCACAAGGAGGAACAGAGCATTTTAAGCTTTGGACATGCAGACAGACTCAGAATTAAAAGTTTCTTTAACACATGCATGGCTTAAAGTTCACAAGAGTCAGTTTTGTGTAATATAGGACCATTAAGTTTTCAGTTCTGGGGTTCTGGTAAGTCTCTTTACATTATTCTTTACATTATTTTATTAAAGAGGAGTCATTATGCATAACGATTTTTTTTTTGAGTTTTCTACCATGTTATAACTTTCTCTCATCTAAAACATGTCTAAAGAGGTTATATATGTCACTGATGAGTATTTTTGAGATCTTTGTCTTAACAATCAACGTCCCACCGAAGTAAAATACCCCCTCTTGATTCTCTAATTTTGACGTAATTTGATGGGATTAAAATTACTGTGAACATAAATTACAGTTTTACACCAATCAAGAAGCAAATTGTGAAGAAAAGTTGAAAAATGTGCTTTAAAAAAATGACAGAAAACTCGTCCGGACCCCCCTGGCCAGTACTACTTTCTCCACCGGACTTCCCCACGTGTTGGGTTTTGGTTTCCGGTCCAAAGCCGCCACGTTACAGCGCAGGGAACGTTCATCTGAGCCGTTAAACATTGAAAAGTTACACCCTTGCACATATTTAATCAAAGTCAAAGCACTTTTCAAAACAGACGCTTTTACACAGTTGTTGCGACGCGGTTTTGAAAAGGTGAATATTGATGTTCTGCCCGTCACGACCTGCTCCCTGCACTTATACGAGCAGAATAAAGCCTCGTGTTTCCCGTGTTATTCTGAAGTCCTCTCCAGACGGCTGCATTGATCTGTGTGTGCTCGGGGAACACACGCATGGCAAATCCGGCCGAGCGGAGATCTCCTGTGAATCACAATGAGGCGCTGACATTTGCTCTGGAGACAGTCCTCAAACACACGAAACGCAAAAGTTTGACCCGAATGAAAAAGACTCTGTGAACAGGCAGAGAGACAGACATGATTATCTGAGCTGTTATCATGTCGTTTCCCCGTCAGAAACACACCTGGAGTTGTTTCATTCACAAACTCAGATTCAAATGCAGATTTAGACTGAGTTCTTCTCTCAAACTGAAATTGATTTCAGCTCTGGAAGTGTCGATCTCGACTGAACTAAAGGTATGAGGAGCTGTTCACTTGCAAACTACAACTACAACAAGGGGTTGTATATGTGTACACAGCAAAAACTGGAGGGTTAAATTTCAGGGTAAAATATTTCACAGTTGTTTTTAAGACAAAAAGTGAACTATTTGAACGTTAAATTGGGGTTATTTGCCAGAGTTGATATGGTTAAAGTTAATTCAGCTTCCCTTAGTGTTAATTCGGCACCTCCCACCCGCAACTTCAAACTCCGGCGAGACAAGTTTGAACCAGTTTTGTACAGAATTTCATCTTAAATGAACTAAAATAAAGTCCATCCATCCATCTTCTCCCACTTAATCCGGCTGGGTCGTGGGGGCAGTTTGCTGCCCAATCCTCATAGCACCTGACCCCCCCTATGAACCCCTCTGCAGGGGGTGAACCCACAGGAGGGAACTAAAATAAAGTGTAAAAATAAAACACCTCTGTGTGTTGTTTAGCTAAATCAGAATAACCCTACAAAGTGTTCTCCGTTTACTCTCCAAGTGTTAATATAACTCTTGATTTCGGGGTTAAACAAGAACTTTCGTCCAGCATTACTTAATTAACATTTCCAAAAATGTTAAATTATCTCTAGAACAGACTGGACTCATATAAACCCTGAGAAAATGTTCAAATTGATTCTGTGAGAGTCAATTTTAACACTCCACTTTGTGCTGTGGAGAATCCCTCACTCGTCCATGGCAAAGGAGAAATTCAATTTGTCAAGTGGACCAAAGTTCATTTAGGTTTTTCAGTTCTGAAGAAGCAGCTTGGATGAGCTGCGAAACGTTTTTGACTTCAATAAACCTTTGTCCAGTCGACAAATTGAATTTCTCCTTTGCCAAAGATGTAGATCGACTAAAGAAACCTGAATCACTCACTCACTCACGCTTTTAACACTGTGAACTGTGCACTCTTCTGTGTCTTTTATTTATTTTACTTATTCACTGCTATTTTATGGTTTTACGGTTTTGCTTTTATTTGATTTTAGTGGCTTTATTGTTTTAGGACTGGTACGATCAAATTTTTAGCAATTTACCTTTTTGTGGTTTTATGATCTCTGTGCAGCACTTTGGAAACGGCTTTGTTTGTAAAATGTGCTGTAGAAATAAAGTGGATTTGGGTTTGGATTTGGATACTGTGGAACATTCCAGGCAAAGCAATAACATATCCATGGAAACGAGCAGGTATCGAACCCTCCATGGATATTCAGGCTTAAAAACTGTAATATAAATTTGGATTTGACTTTGATTAGTTTCAAAATGAGCTATATACAAAAACCTTGATGAGTTTTTAATGGTTTTCATTCATTTACATATATTTACTAAAGATGTAACGATATCAAAATCTCTTAATACGATATTTTCGGCGATATGCGTCTCATGGTACGATATTTATTGTGATATTTTGGAGAGACTAGTGTAATTGTAGATAGGACGCTTTTTTGCTTTTGAAATATCTTGACAAAATTTTGGTGTGAAGCATTACTGTCCCTAGAATTCAAGTAAAAAACACATTTCTTCATGTTGTCTGCGCTGAAATGAATCATGGGATATGTAGTTCTCTAAATTTATGAGCTTTTGCTACTATAAAACCGTACATTTAAGCAAAGAAAGTTGCAATTCGATATGTTGTGACAGCCCAAGATGCTGTTGTGACTTTTACGATATGATATCACTAGGGACGCACCGATACCACTTTTTTGAAAACCGATACGAGTACGAGTCATTTCTGTACTTGGCAGATACCGAGTACCGATACCGATACTTTACCAATTTATAAATATATATTTAATAAACCCGGAAAAATACAACCAACCCTGATGTTCCCTCTACACACCAGGCTGTGTCCCTAAGAAGAACTTTGAACTTTTCTTTCATTTTATTATTTTTATTTAATTTATCTTTGATTGAGAGTGAGAAACATGTCATTTTTTCATATGTGAATATGAAAAATTGACAATAAACTTTTTGAATCTTGATTATAATGTGTTTAATGCAGCTTTGTGCACATTTGTTTACATTTTACAGAAACAAAACTTAAAACCGCATGGCTCATTTGCATAAACAGTGTAAAAGCGCTGATGTGTTCAGCTTCTGTGGGACTAAAGAACTCGACTCAGTGGAATATGAGTGTTCTTTCTGTGACAGAGGGATGTTCTGCTGATGCTGAGTCTGTTCTGTGCGTCTGTCGCGTTGGAGTTTGTTCGTGTTAAACTTTTCTTTCACTGATGTCGCTACAGTCGCTTTATTTATGTTGCTCTGGTTTCTCATAACCGGGACACGGGATTATTTGGGAAACTGAAACCGGGAAACTGCGTAATGTGCCGTATAAAAGTGGTATCAGCGCGTGGTATCGGCAAGTGTTTAACGAGTACGAGTATATTATGGAAGTATCGGGCCAATACCAGTGTCAGTATTGCTGCATCCTTAGATTTCACGATATTTCGGTTATCGTTACATCCCTAATATTTACTCTGATTGATTCATGCGGGTTTGAGCAACGCTGCGTTTGAGTCCTCATAAAACTCTCCAAGTAATGCGATCACCAGAAGGTTCCGCACAGTTCTATATGATTATCTTTGAGCTTTAAAGAACATGTCCTCCCATAAGTGCAGAGTCAGCAAACCTCTGGTCCTCTCTGTCCTTCAGCTAAAAGCCACAGGAGCGCTGAGTGGACAAGACCCCCTCACACGGATCAGTGACTGGACTCTTACAGGAAGGCACGCTTTATTTGTGAGTATACAGGGCCGTCAAAAGTCTGGACACGACCTCTCAGTTTGTGTTTACTTTCTTCTGCATTTCACACGCTGCAAATTTCTCTGATCCGGCAAAGATCTCAAAGCTTATTTCAGGTTATTCATCTTGTTTTCAGATTTATTATCGACTTCCTCGTTCTGAGACGGCTTCATTCTGGTCTAGAGGTGGTTTATTTTAAGAGAACTTGTCAAGTAAAATGATTTTGCTGCATGGACACATAATTTCACTACTTTTAAGTCATTTTCTGATAGATTTAAGTGTTTATATCTTACATTTTGGCCAAGCGTTTGCAGTGTATACATACAGAAGATACAAATATAAGAAGAAAGCTGTATATATATAATGATATGCATATAATTTATTAGAGCACCACCCAGTATAACGTGTGTACCACTGCTGCCATAATGTAACAGTAACAGGATTTTTTTTTACTTTTTTTAAGATCCATCCTTTCCATCCTGATTTATCTTATCCAGATATTACAACTTATTCTAAGCACTTTTTATATTAACTCAGTCCAGGTTAAGCCTCTTTAACTTCCTTCTCAAACCAATAAGGTGAAAAATCTTGCCATAAATACTTGAAACTAGTGTTTTCTGCTTAGAACAAGATTCGTATTTCATCTTGTTTTAAGCAAACTTGGTAAGTGAAAATTTCTTACTGCACTGGCAGAAAATTTCACTTAAAATACGGCATTTTTACCTCAAAATTTTTTTTTCTTATTTTTTGATAGGCCTTTTTTGCAGTGTAAGCACAATCTTAGTGCTTTAGATGAAGTGTTCTGTGAAGGCATTTTTAGAGGAAAAAGTAGCATATTCACCACAAAATATTGCAATAAATATCGTACGGTGAGATGTTTATGTTGAAAATATGGTACAGAGAGATTTGGATTTTGTTCCATCCCTAATGACAATAAATGTTGTACTAAATGACTGGTCAAAGCATTTTATAATGTCAGTCTTGTTATTATGTAGAATATCGTAATATCGCGAGCTTTTCCACGATATCGCCATAAATATCGTACCGTGAGGTTCATAACATGTCGATATCATATTGTGAGACTTAGATGTCGTTACACCCCTAGTTTTTTTTTCTATAATGGTTAATCCGTGAGTTTATGCAAGATCTTTTTATCAAAACAATATCTTTAATGCTAAAATATAAATGTTGTTGCTCTCTATACATTTTCAACCTCAATGTTTTCCAAAAATGACTCCAAATTCTCATCCAGAGCAAGTTTCTGGGAACAGCTGAAACTATTTGGAGCTCAATAACAAAAGAGACTTTGCAAAACGACATAAAAACACACAAAATATTCACATTTTGGGTTATTATTTGTCAACTAGGACTATTTTTTTATTCCAGTTGTTAATTTTCTTACTGAATAACAATGAAAAAGCCATTTGTGTTTTCTTGTTTTCATGACAGGTGGTCTAATAAATGTGTTAAGCGCCGCAGCAAAGAAAAGAACAAAATAAAGAACTCCATCCATCCATCCATCCATCTTCTCCCGCTTAATCCGGCTGGGTCGCGGGGGCAGCGTGCTGCCCAATACTCATAGCACCTGACCCCCCCTATGAACCCCTCTGCAGGTGGTGAGCCCACAGGAGGGAAAAATAAAGAACTCAACTAGCATAATGATTTAAAGAAAAAAAGACCCATTTTTCAAACATTAAAGCTTCTTAATGCAGTGGGAGTGCAGTGAAGTTTTTCCACTGTGATCCTCATGAGCACCTGACCCACCAGACTCACTGAATATGCGTCTTTCTCTCTTAAACGGTTGTAATTTTAACTCAAATCCTCACAGTTTCCACCCTTTGCTTTGTCGACATCTCTGCAAACCCTTTCCCTTCTCTCACTGAGCTTCTGGAAGTCTCCTGAAATGGTTTTAATTTCACTGCGCTGCAATGTCAGGGTCAAGAAAAACCAAAAGTGCAAAACAGTGATCAAAGCAAAGGGCGAGTATTTTTAAACGTTGTTCAAAAAGTTATATTTAGTACATTTTTTTGTGCACTGCTTTCCATACGTCTCCATTCATACTGTAGTTTTGATGCTCCAGAGCGATCTACGACCTAAATGATTTGTTTTATTTATTTGTTTTTACTCCAGTGTTTTAATTATGTTTTTATTGCATTAAATTGTAGGCTTTTTCTCTTTATATCTCTACGTGCAGCACTCTGGAAACGCTCTTTATGTGTGAAATATGTTTTAGAAATAAAGTGGACTGGATAAAATAATCATAAATAAAGTGAGAAATCAATAAAATCCCCAGATAAACAATAAAAAATGAACCAAAAATGAAAAACTGTGTGTGGTAATGTATCAAACTTCCTTATGTGACCCCAAAAATATATTCAGCAAGTAATGCACTACTCCCCTCTTCTATTTCTTCACTCCCCCGATTGAAATAAGTCACAAAACTTACTTAAAGGTCCCGCACTTGTTTTCTCCCCATATATTTGAGCTAAATGCGTCTCGCTCCAGTTCAGATATTATGAATGAGCAGCTGTGCAGCACTAAATAACTCTGCTGCGTGCGGTCTGCGGCGAATTATGAAGCGTTTTATTATCGCAAAAACTCTGCTCCGGCCTCTGAACACTGTGAAAAATGCTTAAACTCGTTGTGGTGAATAATTAAGAAGCACAGAATGGATGAGGGGAGTGAGGAATAACTTCGGGCCACTGCAGATTGTTTAAAGTGAACTAGAACGTGAAAAGCAAGGGCAGAACCTTTGCCTGAGGTTTTAGGAAAAGAAAATGTGATTCCTGTGACCTGGACAAACGTTTTATGGCAAGTGGTCCTGGTTTAGTCCTGGTTTAGTCCCGGTTTAGTCCCGTTTTAGTCCCTGTTCAGTCCTGGTTCAGTCCGTAAGCGCCGCAGTAATTGTAAGTTTTCATTTCGTGATTATAATTGTTGGTGTCGTAACTTTTCATTTTATGTACGACTGGACTCATTCGAGAGTTTGCAGGTGTTTGCTTTGTTCTCAACTGCAACAAAATATGCACGGACTTCCCAAATATGCACAAATTTCCCAAATCCGCACTGATTTTTGTCCCACGTGAGTGTTTTTGAGGGCCTTCGCGCTCCATACGACAATCAACCCTGCGAAGAACAAAATCTAGTCGAGCTAAAATGACTTGGATTAAGAAAGTTTTACCATGATCTGAGTAAATTTCACTTGGCAAGTAAAATTTTCCGCCAGTGCGGTAAGATTTTGGTACTTAAATATGAAAATTCATGTTGCTACACTTAAAATAAGCAACTTTTTGCACTTAAAATAAGAAATAAAATCAAATGTTGCTTGAATTAAGAAAAAAAAACACTTATTCCACTGGCAGATCATTTCACTTGTGAAGACGAATCTGCTCAAATAAAGTAAAATGTTCTTAATTTAAGTCATTTTAACTTAACTAGACATTGTTTTTTTTCCAGTGAAGCAGTGCGGCTTCGAAGCTTACAAAAGTACTAAAACATTTTGACAGATTTTTGAGCACCGTGTACCACATAAAATCGGTTCGAGGTCAATAAGCACAAACAGAATTAATACATACATAAAGCGCACCGGATTATAAGGCGCACTGACGATTTTTGAGAAAATTAAAGGATTTTAAGTGCGCCTTAAAGCCCGAAAAATTATGTAGACAGACAAATAATAAAGGATTAGTCAAACGTGTGAATGAAACAAAACACAACTCCAGCTCTGTTTTTGAGCAGGTAACAACATTATAACATGGCTTAAAGTTCACAAGAGTCAAATTTGTGTAATATTGGACCTAAAATATCTCTGCTCCTAAACGTCGTCACTTTGAATGACCAGTCAGAGCAGAGCAGACCTGACGCTGCAGCATTAACCAGTCACCTGAAACCCCTGAATGGATGTGAGGACGACTTCACAGCTGCTCACGGGAGAGGTGCGAGGTGACGTACGTCCATTTTACATTCATAAAGTGAAGCAGCTCCTTCTACATCCTCACAGGGCTTTGGAGAAGACCTCGCTCGTACTTTGTCCCTTATAATATTTTCACAAGACAGTTTGTTTTGGACCTTTGTCTGTCTTTTCTATTTAACGACGTCACGTGCGAATGTGGCTCGCACTCACATTACATCAGCAGTGGTTGAAATACTCAATAAAAGTACAAATACGGGGACATTGTGACATTTTTTTTGAGACATTTCCCTTCGTTTGTACCAATCTTTTAAACGCAAACAGTGAAGTCTGGGGAAACAGGGGAGTTTGTTTTGCACTGATCATTACCTGCACTGTTATATTCTTATATTCTTGTACATTTGTAAATTGTGTTATAGTATGTTATAGTTTACTGTTTTTCTGCTTTATTTTCTATTTTATTTGTTGCATGTTTAGTGTTTGTTTACATTCCGCTCCAAGTACCGCAGCAATTTCCTAATGTTGTGAACCTGTTCCCTCATAAGGCAATAAAACCTTTCTGATTCTGATTCTGAATTTGCATCTGAAAACTAATCTTTCTAAAAACTCCGGCTAGAGTGGAGATTCTGGAAAACTCCAGTGTGGCGTTTGCGTGTAAAGTGAGATAAACGTGAGTGAGAGTTTTAGGAACTGATGTGCCAAAAGTGCGGCCGACGTTTCCCTTTTGCTCTGATGATCATGGAAGCATCAGAGCAGCGGTCGCGTTTCTTCTGCTGCAAACACTTTTCATTTGCAGACACGGCTGATGGATCATATCCATTACCGCAGGCGAATGACGGCTCGGAGGTCACTTCTCACTCCTACTCGAAGACCCCGTCGGCATCGGTTTTGGGTTCTGGGCGGGCCGCTGTCTGGTGGGATCATTGTGAAAATTAAGTGGTTGTCTTGTTGAGGAGTGGCATGAAAATGTTAGGATGTCGCGCTCATCACTGCCTCAAAGATTTGTTTTCAGAGCAGAATTCACTTTAAATTTGATCAAAAATCAACAGTGAGTCTTGTGTATTAATTCTGGTTACTGACCTCAGACTTTTATGTGGCTCAAAAATCTGTCAAAATGTTTTAGTTCGACTTTGTTAAGTTACAAAGCTGCACCGCTGGATGGATTGTCTGAGCCTCGTGGAGTGATATGTACTGTGCTTCAACATAATCTTATGGTGTTTGTATAAGGACCTTAAAGGGCTCACAGTCAGAACGCCTGTTTTTTTCAGGGATTTTTGAGCTATAAAACCACCTGTAACTGAATATATGTAAAGTAGAGCTGTTTAATGCCATACTGTGGAACATTCCAGTACATAAATACACCTTTAAGGCACTGTATCTGGTTTTTAGACTCTAATTCAGGCAACTTTACTAATCCCACCGGGGCTGTTAGTATCATTTGAGCATTAAAAAGCACACATTTGCCATGTTTACCTGAGAGCTTTAATTGCAGCGGGGCAAAATACGTACTTTGAATTATTGTATATCCTCCTGGGACCCAAAGAAAAACGCATATTTGTATCTTTCTGGAGGTAAATGAACACTTGAGCGTTTAGGTTTTGCTCGTTTTATTTTTATTTCCAATTTTATAACATGTTCTCTGTAGTGGACGTTGGTGACATTTTGGTTTTAAATCGATGTGAAGTGAACAACCGAACAAAAACAACTTTTCTGACCACAAACATCTCCGTCAAACTTCTACAGACGCCTCAAAACTTTTTCATCATAGTGCAGCCACAAACTAACTCCTTCAGTTATTTTTTTATCCTGGACATGTAGGTTAGTTAAATACAATCAAGCAATTAAAATATTGTCTATATAATATTAAATACTAATAAAATATACTAATGAAACACTAATAAATGGTGTGGCTGGAAATCTTATTAATCACTTAGTGTTTGCAGGGGACTTTTTTAGTCCGAGCACCGCTGAGCTCCAGCAGCAACTCAACATGTGCTCAGCTCACAGCAGGAGCCGGATATAAAGTACAACACAACCAGGAGCACGGTCCTGATCTGTAGAACCAAAGAAGACGAGCACATGAGAAATCCCCACTTCTGCCTGTCAAATGTTTCTGTTCCAACAAAAGTGAAATATCTCGGGTGTTTCATCACTGTGGACATGTCAGATGATGAGGTACAGACGGTGCCGGACGCTCTGTGCTCAGGCAAATCCTCTTAGGCACAAGTTTGGCTCTTGTTTAAATCCTGTTGTTCACCGTTGTACACAGTCCACCTCTGGATTAATTACAAAAAAGCTGTTTGCAAAGGCCACAGGAGACTCACAGTGATGCTTTATGCACAATTACTGCACAAGTAAACATGCTGAAAGCTCTACTAAGAATCTTAATGTACAGTTTTATCTGCAGACTGAACAAATCGGACAATGAAATAATAATGTCGCTCACAAATCTGAGATTCAGTCCAACATGTGGAGACACTTGTGTGGCTCTGTTAAAAATATAAATGCTTGTTTTTGTATTGTTTCTGTTCTTGTTTGTTTTAAAAATGGACCATGAATCTGGAATAAAGACGAACTGAACAAAACTAAATACTGTCCCATTTAACTATAGGCTTTTAATTGAATGTTTTAGTCTTAACAGTATGTTTTAAACTTACTTTAATCGTACTTAATTTGTTTATGTTGTTGTAAGACGACCTCGAGGGTCCAGAAAGGCGCCTAACAAATAAAATGCATTATTATTATTACCCTTTAATCCTCCAGCCCTGTTTAGGCAGCAGAACCTCGTCCCCACACAAGAGTCTGTGTTAAAACACTTAAAGATCGACCGGTTCACTCCGTGTCCACTATGAAGGACACAGATGAATGGGCGGGTCTCAGGAGGATATAGAATTAAGTTAGAATTTGTCAAACCTAGTTAAAGATGAATTGTTGGTGCAGTTTGGAAGATTGACATTCCTAGGTGAGACGGTTGTCGAGTTAGAGCGCGGACAAGAAATTGTCCACAGACAGACGGACAGACAGACGCACGGATAATCAATAGGGAAATCTGGCTCTTGCAGTAGGAGTATGAGTATGACATCATCACATTCTAGAATCGGAATTCCACCAATCAGATTGCAGCAACAGAACTTAAAGACACTACAAAGCTTTAATGTGTCAAAGCTCAAAGAAGCAGAGAATGTGGGTTGTTCTCGCTTTCAGCAGCAGAACATTTGAGAAGAGAGTTCAGATCTACGGCACGTAACACGTAACGTAAACTGTGACACACTGTTATTTAAACTCTGAGCACATGTGTGTGTGTGTGTGTGTGTGTGTGTCTGTGTGTGAGCGTGTCTGTGTGTGTGTGTATGTCTGTGTGTATATGTGTGTGTATGTGTGTGTGTGTGTGTGTGCCTTTAAGAGCTGACACTTCCTCCTCTGTGGGTGCGGCC
Source organism: Odontamblyopus lacepedii (assembly GCA_034769755.1). NCBI lineage: Eukaryota > Metazoa > Chordata > Actinopteri > Gobiiformes > Gobiidae > Odontamblyopus > Odontamblyopus lacepedii. The sequence goes on along the minus strand of CM068354.1, from coordinate 36,506,537 downwards.
TGGCTCCTCCCACAGCTCTCACTCCACTCTTAAATTTCAGGTGTGTCAAAGTGAAAGTGTTTGTGATCCAGGAGAGATGGCGCAGAAAACACTCGACCAAGAAGCCTTTTCCTGCTCCGTGTGTTTAGATCTACTGAAGGATCCAGTGACGACTCCCTGTGGACACAACTACTGCATGAAGTGTCTTCAGCACCACTGGGACCAACAGAACCACAGCTACAGCTGTCCTCAGTGCAGAGAGAACTTCAGCCCCAGGCCTGTCCTGCGTAAAAACACTTTGTTAAGTGATTTGGTGGAGCAACTGAAGAAGACTGGACTCTCAGCGCCCCCTGCAGACCACTGCTATGCCGGACCTCAGGATGTGTCCTGTGATGTGTGCACTGGGAAGAAGCTGAGAGCTGTCCAGTCCTGTCTGCAGTGTGTGGCCTCTTACTGTGAGCGCCACCTACAGCCTCATTATGAAGCTGCAGCATTACAGAAACACCAGCTGGTGGCGCCGTCTCACAGTCTCCAGGAAAACATCTCCTCTGAACACCACAGACTGATGGAGCTGTTCTGCCGCAGTGACCAGCAGAGCATCTGTTACCTCTGCTCTGTGGACCAACATAAGGGTCATGACATAGTGGCCTATGCCTCAGACAGGGCTCAGAGACAGGCAGAGCTGCCGGCCAGGAGGGCCCTGCTGCTCCAGAGCCTCCAGCACAAAGAGACAGACCTGAAGAGGCTCCAACAGGAGGCCCAGGACATCAGACGCTCTGCCCAGACAGCAGTGCAGCGCAGCGGGGACAGCTTCACACAGATGGCCCTTCTCCTGGAGAAAAGACGCTCTGAAGTGGAGCAGCAGATCCGCTCCCAGGAGCAGACCCAACTGAGCCGAGTCCAAGAGCTCCAGGACCAAGTGCAGCAGGACGTGAGGGGGCTGAAGAGGAGCCTCTCTGAGCTGGACACACTGGCCCTCACCCAGGATCATAACCAGTTTCTACAGGTCTACGCTTCACTGTCCCCACACACACAGAGCACAGAGCCAGACACCATTCACACAGGGGACCGGAGCTACTTTGAGGAAGTGACCAGAGCTGTGTCCAAGCTCAGAGACACACTCCAGCTCACTCTGAGTCCAGTCCAGGTTTTACTGGCACCAGCTGAACCCAGCTCCAGAGACGACTTCTTACAATATTCTACAGAAATCACTCTGGACCCAAACACAGTTCACACATGGCTGTCTCTGTCTGATGGAAACAGAAGAGTAACAGGTGTGAGTGAAGACCAGAGTTATCCAGATCATCCTGATAGATTCAGTGTGTGGGTTCAGGTCCTGAGCAGAGAGAGTCTGACGGGCCGATGTTACTGGGAGGTGGAGTGGAGGGGGGAGTTGGCTCGTATAGCAGTTTCATACAGAGATATTCAGAGGAAAGGATACTCTAATGAATGTGGATTTGGAAACAATGATAAATCCTGGGCCTTACATTGTAAACCTAACTGTTATTCATTTTGGTTTAACAAAGTCCAGTCCCAGGTCTCAGGTCCTGTCGGTTCTAGAATCGGGGTTTACCTGGACCACGGTTCAGGGGTTTTGGCGTTTTACAGCATCTCTGGAAGAACCATGAGCCTCCTCCACAGAGTCCAGACCAGGTTCACTCAGCCTCTCTACGCTGGGGTCTGGATTTATATTGGAGACACTGCACATTTCCCTAAACTCAAATAGCAGCTTTGTTCTTCACAATTTGGGCTCAACTTTGACTCTTATTTTGAACTATCTACATAAGACTTTAAAGTACTGTTAAAAAAAATCAATATCTAAATACAAATCGATTATAAGAACCAGATACTCATTTGATTCTGAAACAACTGTGACATATACAGGAGGAAAATTATCTCTGGTCTATATAAGAACAAAGAAAATGCTGTGATTTTGTGTTGACAATGATATTCTATCCAAAGACTTTATGATCGAAATGAAAAATTGTTCCTCTGCTTCAAAATGGAGTTTGACATTTTGGCCTCGTGTATGAATGCAGTCGTAGCTACATCACTGTTCATACTAGAATCGTTTGTACTATTACTGGATTAGAACTTTGTTTCACTTCAAATGTTCTTCTGTAAACTTCATCTGTGTTTGACTCTTCACTCGATCATGATGTAAAAAGTGATTTTCTTATTTCATGTAAAACTACAGCAGTGTGTTTCTGTCTGTGATGGAGCTGATGTCACTTTGAGAGGAGCAGAATCAGAACTGTAAATGTTGCTCAGGGAGAAAACTGTTTAAACAGTTCTGAGCATTTTTACACTGGAAATTTGAAACAATAAATAAATCTGTACATTTTTTTTTCTATTTCAAAATCTAAAATTCATTGCAGAGTTGTGAAATAGTTTAGCACCAATATTTACTGTGGGTGGAGGCAGGGGGTGCCATCTGAAATCTTGGCCATCAGATGAGAACTAAACCAGGACTAAACCAGGACTAAACCCAAAATAAACCAGGACAAAACCAGGATTAAACCATGACTGAGCCTGTACTAAACCGTTACTTAACTAGCATTAAACAAGGACTAAACTAGAACTAAACCCCATATAACCCAGAACTAAACCACACCTAAACCAGGACTAAACCAAAAATAACCTTGGACTAAACCAGGACTAGAACAAAACTAACAAGAGCTCTGCCAGCGGGGCAAAATACGCCCGTACTTTGAATTATTGTATATAGAATTAAGTTAGAATTTGTCAAACCCAGTTAAAGATGAATTGTTGGTGCAGTTTGGAAGTTTGACATTCCTAGGTGAGACGGTTGTCGAGTTAGAGCGCGGACAAGAAATTGTCCACAGACAGACGGACAGACGGACAGACAGACGGACGGACGGATAATCAATAGGGAAATCTGGCTCTTGCAGTAGGAGTATGAGTATGACATCATCACATTCTAGAATCGGAATTCCACCAATCAGATTGCAGCAACAGAACTTAAAGACACTACAAAGCTTTAATGTGTCAAAGCTCAAAGAAGCAGAGAATGTGGGTTGTTCTCGCTTTCAGCAGCAGAACATTTGAGAAGAGAGTTCAGATCTACGGCACGTAACACGTAACGTAAACTGTGACACACTGTTATTTAAACTCTGAGCACATGTGTGTGTGTGTGTGTCTGTGTGTGAGCATGTCTGTGTGTGTGTGTATGTCTGTGTGTATATGTGTGTGTAGGTGTGTGTGTGTGTGTGTGTGTGCGCCTTTAAGAGCTGACACTTCCTCCTCTGTGGGTGCGGCCTGGCTCCTCCCACAGCTCTCACTCCACTCTTAAATTTCAGGTGTGTCAAAGTGAAAGTGTTTGTGATCCAGGAGAGATGGCGCAGAAAACACTCGACCAAGAAGCCTTTTCCTGCTCCGTGTGTTTAGATCTACTGAAGGATCCAGTGACGACTCCCTGTGGACACAACTACTGCATGAAGTGTCTTCAGCACCACTGGGACCAACAGAACCACAGCTACAGCTGTCCTCTGTGCAGAGAGAACTTCAGCCCCAGGCCTGTCCTGCGTAAAAACACTTTGTTAAGTGATTTGGTGGAGCAACTGAAGAAGACTGGACTCTCAGCACCCCCTGCAGACCACTGCTATGCCGGACCTCAGGATGTGTCCTGTGATGTGTGCACTGGGAAGAAGCTGAGAGCTGTCCAGTCCTGTCTGCAGTGTGTGGCCTCTTACTGTGAGCGCCACCTACAGCCTCATTATGAAGCTGCAGCGTTACAGAAACACCAGCTGGTGGCGCCGTCTCACAGTCTCCAGGAAAACATCTGCTCTGAACACCACAGACTGATGGAGCTGTTCTGCCACAGTGACAAGCAGCTGCTCTGCTCCTTCTGCTCTGTGGACCAACATAAGGGTCATGACATAGTGGCCTATGCCTCAGAGAGGGCTCAGAGACAGGCAGAGCTGCCGGCCAGGAGGGCCCTGCTGCTCCAGAGCCTCCAGCACAAAGAGACAGACCTGAAGAGGCTCCAACAGGAGGCCCAGGACATCAGACGCTCTGCCCAGACAGCAGTGCAGCGCAGCGTGGACAGCTTCACACAGATGGCCCTTCTCCTGACAGCTAGACTTGATGAAGAATACAGAGAGAAGGAGAAAGGCAGAGAGACAACCACTAGAAAGACAGCTAGACTTGATGAAAAATACAGAGAGAAGGAGAAAGGCAGAGAGACAACCACTAGAAAGACAGCTAGACTTGATGAAAAATACAGAGAGAAGGAGAAAGGCAGAGAGACAACCACTAGAAAGACAGCTAGACTTGATGAAGAATACAGAGAGAAGGAGAAAGGCAGAGAGACAACCACTAGAAAGACAGCTAGACTTGATGAAGAATACAGAGAGAAGGAGAAAGGCAGAGAGACAACCACTAGAAAGACAGCTAGACTTGATGAAAAATACAGAGAGAAGGAGAAAGGCAGAGAGACAACCACTAGAAAGACAGCTAGACTTGATGAAAAATACAGAGAGAAGGAGAAAGGCAGAGAGACAACCACTAGAAAGACAGCTAGACTTGATGAAAAATACAGAGAGAAGGAGAAAGGCAGAGAGACAACCACTAGAAAGACAGCTAGACTTGATGAAGAATACAGAGAGAAGGAGAAAGGCAGAGAGACAACCACTAGAAAGACAGCTAGACTTGATGAAGAATACAGAGAGAAGGAGAAAGGCAGAGAGACAACCACTAGAAAGACAGCTAGACTTGATGAAGAATACAGAGAGAAGGAGAAAGGCAGAGAGACAACCACTAGAAAGACAGCTAGACTTGATGAAGAATACAGAGAGAAGGAGAAAGGCAGAGAGACAACCACTAGAAAGACAGCTAGACTTGATGAAGAATACAGAGAGAAGGAGAAAGGCAGAGAGACATCCACTAGAAAGACAGCTAGACTTGATGAAGAATACAGAGAGAAGGAGAAAGGCAGAGAGACAACCACTAGAAAGACAGCTAGACTTGATGAAGAATACAGAGAGAAGGAGAAAGGCAGAGAGACAACCACTAGAAAGACAGCTAGACTTGATGAAAAATACAGAGAGAAGGAGAAAGGCAGTGTTAGAATAATTATGTATATTATCCCATATTTGTCTTAATCATGTGTTAGATATTTGTGTATTTGCAATAATCTCTTTTGTGCTTGAAAACTGTGTGCAGTACTTTTCCACTGACTGCTGTGCAGCTGATGCCTGGCTGGAGCCAGGCTTATCAGACTATGAGACGAGAGCTGTTTGAGTTTGGCAAAACATGAACTGAACCCAAACATGAACTCAAACCACAGCGTATTCTCCGCACTCAGCCTACTGTCCGACCTTGATTGATAATGCATAATCATATTTTATTATAGTTATCCTATCTTGGTATTGCTGCTGTTTCCCCCCCCTTCCTGTAGAGCAGCGATACACATTGTAACCAGGGCCATCCTGACGTAAATAAAAGTGAGGAGACGGGGGCATGCTCCAGAGCGGGTTGGAGAGTGTATCTGGGCACGTCTCAATCCGTTCTCCTCGCGAGTAAAACCAAATAATCTCTCTTGTCTTTCTTCTCTGAATGTTTTAGATGGTGTTTAACCTGTTTGAACCTAACAGGCAGAGAGACAACCACTAGAAAGACAGCTAGACTTGATGAAGAATACAGAGAGAAGGAGAAAGGCAGAGAGACAACCACTAGAAAGACAGCTAGACTTGATGAAAAATACAGAGAGAAGGAGAAAGGCAGAGAGACAACCACTAGAAAGACAGCTAGACTTGATGAAGAATACAGAGAGAAGGAGAAAGGCAGAGAGACAACCACTAGAAAGACAGCTAGACTTGATGAAGAATACAGAGAGAAGGAGAAAGGCAGAGAGACAACCACTAGAAAGACAGCTAGACTTGATGAAGAATACAGAGAGAAGGAGAAAGGCAGAGAGACAACCACTAGAAAGACAGCTAGACTTGATGAAGAATACAGAGAGAAGGAGAAAGGCAGAGAGACAACCACTAGAAAGACAGCTAGACTTGATGAAGAATACAGAGAGAAGGAGAAAGGCAGAGACAACCACTAGAAAGAGAGCTAGACTTGATGAAGAATACAGAGAGAAGGAGAAAGGCAGAGAGACAACCACTAGAAAGACAGCTAGACTTGATGAAGAATACAGAGAGAAGGAGAAAGGCAGAGAGACAACCACTAGAAAGACAGCTAGACTTGATGAAGAATACAGAGAGAAGGAGAAAGCCAGAGACAACCACTAGAAAGAGAGCTAGACTTGATGAAGAATACAGAGAGAAGGAGAAAGGCAGAGAGACAACCACTAGAAAGACAGCTAGACTTGATGAAAAATACAGAGAGAAGGAGAAAGGCAGAGAGACAACCACTAGAAAGACAGCTAGACTTGATGAAAAATACAGAGAGAAGGAGAAAGGCAGAGAGACAACCACTAGAAAGACAGCTAGACTTGATGAAGAATACAGAGAGAAGGAGAAAGGCAGAGAGACAACCACTAGAAAGACAGCTAGACTTGATGAAGAATACAGAGAGAAGGAGAAAGGCAGAGAGACAACCACTAGAAAGACAGCTAGACTTGATGAAGAATACAGAGAGAAGGAGAAAGGCAGAGAGACAACCACTAGAAAGACAGCTAGACTTGATGAAGAATACAGAGAGAAGGAGAAAGGCAGAGAGACAACCACTAGAAAGACAGCTAGACTTGATGAAGAATACAGAGAGAAGGAGAAAGGCAGAGAGACAACCACTAGAAAGACAGCTAGACTTGATGAAGAATACAGAGAGAAGGAGAAAGGCAGAGAGACAACCACTAGAAAGACAGCTAGACTTGATGAAGAATACAGAGAGAAGGAGAAAGGCAGAGAGACAACCACTAGAAAGACAGCTAGACTTGATGAAGAATACAGAGAGAAGGAGAAAGGCAGAGAGACAACCACTAGAAAGACAGCTAGACTTTATGAAGGGTACAGAGAGAAAGAGACACAAAGGGAAACACCATCAAGAATGAAACAAAGACACCAGTCCAAGCCATCTTCTACAGCTGGTTGGATTACTAGGTTCCACAACAAAGTCTCTGAGGGACCCTTGTATATCTGTACCAGTTGTAATCAGCTCTGGTACTCACACAGTGTGACATCTCTGCCGTCAAGTAGTAACATGCAAGTCCACCAGATTTTGTGTTGTTGTCCAAAAATAACTAGTGTTAGAAAGAAGATATGGATATGCAGAACCTGCAGGACTTACATCAGTAAAGGGAAAATACCTCCAATGTCTGTGATCAATGGTATGAAGTTCCCCGACCAAGACCATTCACTACAGGGATTGAATCCACTTGAGCTCACACTACTTGCGGTTCGCCTTCCTTTCATGAAACTCCATCAAGCACCAAGAGGAAAACAGAAAAAGATATGTGGTAATATGGTTCTTGTGCCCGCTGATGTGAGTAATACTGTTACTCAGTTGCCTCGTCTACCATCACACACTGCAACCATCAAAGCCACACTGAAGAGACGGTTAAGATTCAAACATCATGTTTACTGTCTGAATATTCGTCCTCAAAAGGTAAGGCAGGCTGCAGAATTCCTGTCGCAAACGCCATTGTATAAAGAGCATGTGACCTTCGATAATCAATGGAATGTTACTGACAGTGATACAGAAACAGTTCTTGATGGAGAAGAAGAGAATGTGCAAACTGACAATCATGCACATCCTGATGATATTGAAACAAAAGATCATGACACTGATCAAGAAGTTGTTAATGACAAAAGGAATCCATCTTCTACTGCAAAAGAGAAAGGCTTTGGCAAAGAAGTCGTTACAGCGGAAGAGACTCCGTCTGCTACCACAAAAGATGAAGATAGCTGGAGTGAGGTAGATGACACAGAGTTAATATCTGGTCAAGCTGACATTACTCACAACACAAGACTTCATCAAACCAGAAGAGAGGGATTTGGTATACAACTTTGCACCTGGTGAAGGCAGTGTCCCGATCAGTGTTTTCTTGGAGAAGGAGTCAGAAGAGTTAGCTTTCCCGGGTATTTTCTGTGGTCAAAGGCGTCCAACCAATAGTGAGAGAGATGTTAAAGTGACATATGGTGATATTGTCAAATCTGAACTGAGATCCAGTGATAGACGAGCTGCATGCAATGTCGAGAACATTTTCTTCAAAACAAAAAAACTGCAGATGAAATCTCTCATAGATCAAAGTCAGATTGCTGTTAGAAAGGTTAAAACTCAGAATCAACGATTAACAGCGAAGGATGTCAAAGGCTCTGCTGCAGCAGACCTCATTCATGAAGACAAGGCTTACAAATTCATGTCCAACCTTAGGGGATCTCCAGCATACTTTAAAAAAATGAGTAAGGACTTATTCGCCATGATCAGGCAGTTGGGCCCCGCAACATTCTTTTTGACTCTGTCAGCAGCAGAAACAAAATGGCTTCATCTTTTGAAGATTCTGGGACAAGTTGTAGACAAACGTGAATACACAGATGAAGAACTGACAAACATGTCCTGGGATGAGAAGTGCCGCCTAATACAGACTGATCCTATTACTTGTGCAAGACATTATGATTATTCAGTCTCCAACTTCTTTTCTGAGATCCTCTTACAGTGCTGTCCCATTGGAAATGTGACCGATTACTTCTCTAGGATCGAGTTCCAACAACGGGGATCACCCCACGGTTGTGTGGTGCAAAGATGCCCCACAGTATGGCAGAGATTCTGATGAGGAGATATGTGAATACATAGACAAGAATTATACATGCCATTGTCCTGACGAGGAAGAAGACTCTGTGTTAGCAGACCTTGTATCTCTTCAAACTCACCGACACAGCCACACCTGTAAGACAAAGAGAGACAAAAAATGCAGGTTTGGATATCCTAAGCCACCCATGAAACAAACCATGATACTACAACCCCTCACAGAGCCAGAATTCACAAGAAAGGAACAGGAAAAGTACAAGAAAATTTACAAAGACATAGAAGACTTTTTGTACGAAGATCAGGATGAACAAATCAGCTATGAACAGTTTCTTCTCAAATTAAATCTTTCAGAAGAAGAATATATCTTGTGTGTTCGAGCTTCCATCAGCAGTCCAACAATCATGTTGAAGAGAACACTGAAGGAAACACGCACAAATAACTACAATGAAACTATATTGAAGGCATGGAGGGCCAACATTGACATACAATTCATCCTTGATGTATATGCATGTGCTGCATATGTCGCCTCCTATATAACCAAGAGTTACAGAGGAATGAGTGAATTGTTACGCAAGTCGGCAGAAGAGGTCACATCTGGCAATGCTTCTCTCAAAGAACAGATTAGAACTGTAGGAAACAAGTTTCTGAACGCTGTAGAGATTTGTGCTCAAGAAGCAGCCTACATATGTCTACAACTTCCAATGAAACGGTCATCCCGGCAAACTGTGTTTGTTAACACAAATCCACCTTCGGAAAGAGTGACTTTGCTGAAATCACAACAGCTGTTGGAAGAGATGGATGATCAAGATCACAACATTGAATGCAGCAATGACCTTTCACGTTATGCAGAACGCCCAAAGTCACTGGATCATGTAACATTAGCCGAATTTGTCTCCTTCTATGAGAGAATATCTGCACCAAAGCCCCCACAGAAAGCAAGTTGCTCTGATCCCAATCTCCTTCAAGAACCAACCTCTTTTGTGAATGACGATCAACCCCAAGATAATGATAATGATAATGATGAGGCCAATGATAATGATAATGATGAGGCCAAAAGTGTTTCTGCAAAAGACGGAACACAGTACAGGCGAAGAAAACTTGGTAAAATTATACGATCTGTACATTTCAACCCAGATACGGACACAGAAAAATACTACAGAGAGTTGATAATGCTTTATCACTCATGGAGAGATGAAAACTCTCTCAAAGATGATAATGAAACATATGCTGAAAGATATGAAACTCTCCAAGAAGAAATCAATGAATGCAGACTCAGATTTGAACCATATGCTGAAGCCGTTGCTATGGCACAACAGTATCTCCATGAAAACCAACAACAGGAAGACACATGGGACCAGCTGGCACCCCGAAATCAACAACAGGATGATGAAGACTTCCGCAACCAACAAAGACCACCTGATGTAGGAATAGAAGCCTATGATATTGGTTATGAGCTAGGCCTCTCTGTTTCTCAGTATGAAGACAGTATCCATTTGTTCAATGAGATGGATGATGAGGACTACAGGGCACATATGCGTCTGCTGACTCCCAAGCAGTTACAATTTGTCTATGACACTGTCAACCTAATCAAGACCACATCTGAACCTTTTTATAGGTTTTTGAGTGGAGGTGCGGGGGTTGGTAAGAGTTTTGTCACAATGGCAATTTACCAAACAGCATTGAAATTCCTTAGTGCAAAAGAAGGAAAGGATTTTTCCACAAGAACAGTCATGGTAATAGCTCAAACAGGAAAGGCAGCATACCATGTTAAAGGTTCAACGATTCACTCTGCTTTGAAGATTCCTGCTAACCAGAGTCTACAGCACAAGCCTCTACCATGTGGAACACTCAACACTCTCAGAAATGAGATTAGTAGTGTAAAGGTTCTTTTCATAGATGAAATCTCCATGGTTGGGTTCAAGATGTTCAATTGCATTAACCAAAGACTGATGGAAGTAACGCAGAATCAGAAACCATTTGGAGGAATTTCCATCATTGCAGTGGGAGATCTTTTCCAGCTCAAACCAGTCATGGACACCTACATTTTCACCCAGCCTGGAAATGGATATTTTCCACTGTCTTCAAACCTTGTGAACGACCTCTTCACAATGATAGAACTGACAGATATTATGCGACAAGCAGACAATGTACCATTTGCACAGCTTCTCAACAGGCTGAGAGAAGGTCATCACACACCAGCTGATATCTCAACTTTGAAGAGTCGAATCATAGAGTCATCAGATGCCGATTATCCATCAAATGCCACACATTTATTTGCCACAAATGACAAGGTGAATGCTTTCAACAGTACTGTCCTTCTACAAACAGACAAGGAGAAAGTGTCTGTGATGGCAAAAGACAGGATTGTTGGTGTAACTCCTCAAGGGATGAAAGCTAAAATCCTAGAGGGTTTTAAATCCAGCTCCCAGACAAAGCAACTTCCTAATGTCTTGACGGTGAGTGAGGGTATTTGGTATGACCTTACAGTCAATTTAGACACTAGTGATGGACTTATAAATGGGGCCTCTTGCATAGTCATGAAGATTGACATGCCCCCTGGTGTTGTGACTCCTTGTGGAGTTTTGTGGGTTCAGTTCCAAGACAAGGATATTGCAAAGAAATTGCGCATTGACAGTCGAAGGCTTTACAAAAGAGGCATTGATCAGCAGTGGACGCCGATACAACCACTTGTGAAACAATATGCTGCAGGACATAAGGGACAGGTACAAGTTCAACGCCTACAGTTCCCCCTCAGACAGGCACATGCCAAGACTATCCACAGATCGCAAGGGGAAACCTTGTCACAAGCTGTGATTGATCTCTCCAGCAGACGGAAAGTTGATCATTTACACTATGTTGCAATAAGCAGGCTCACTAGTTTGGATGGCCTGAACATATTACACTTGGATGAAGACAAAATCAGTGTTTCAAGCGATGTGAGCATAGAGATGGCAAGACTCAGATCTTCTCCAACTTGCATTCATCAAATGCAACTGAGTGCCCTGACATGTGACTTCAGAGTGGTATATTTGAACTGTAGATCCATGAACAGACATTTCTCAGATGTATCCTCTGACATAAACATTACAGCTGCTGACATAGCTTGTTTCTCTGAAACTCGATTCTCTGAGAAAGACTTGCTGACAACCACTGCATTGGAAGGATATCACCAGTACAGACAGGATTCAAAACATGTCTCACACAACACACACAACAGACCATTCCATGGATTGGCAGTTTACTCTTCATCAGAGTTTCTACAAAATGTGAATCTATCTTGTCACAAGGTAGAAGCTGCACTGTTCAAAGTTTGTGCTTTCCCGGATATTGTCAAACTTCATGGCTGGACACCCCATGGGTCAAGGATGTTCCCTATTGATTTCAAGGTCACAGGGTCAAAGGTCAAGGTCACCTTATATATATATAGGCGCATGCCCCACATGTTTTGCCTCTTCATGAAGACAAAGCTTCAAAGACTTCAAAGCTTTGAAGTTTAAAGTTCAAAGGTGACACACAGTTCCAGCTGCAGCGGTTGCTAGGCAACGGGAGAGAGAGAATACAAGACAACTACACATTACCTTGTCCGCGCTCTAGCTCGACAACCGTCTCACCTAGGAATGTCAAACTTCATGGCTGGACACCCCATGGGTCAAGGATGTTCCCTATTGATTTCAAGGTCACAGGGTCAAAGGTCAAGGTCACGGCCCGACCCTTTGCGAAAACCTTGTCAGTATTGGAATCTTCCAAACTGCACCAACAATTCATCTTTAACTAGGTTTGACAAATTCATTCTAACTTAATTCTATATACAATAATTCAAAGTACGGGCGTATTTTGCCCCGCTGGAGGAGCTCTTGTTAGACTCTAATTCAGGCAACTTTACTAATCCCACCGGGGCTGTTAGTATCATTTGAGCATTAAAAAGCACACATTTGCCATGTTTACCTGAGAGCTTTAATTGCAAATAAAATAATTTCATTTTGAAAAAAATTAATTCCACTTTAAAAAGACCATGTAAACATTTAATTCCTAAAGAAAATGATTATTCAAAATTAAACTTTATTCTGAAGTAAGTGGGTTTATTCCGATTTTAAAGCTGAATTACTTTATTCCTGGATCATGTAAATGTTTCTTCTTCAAAATAATCCCGGTGGTTTGTGTTCGTTGTGTCGTCCTTCGATCCGGCTCCTCCAGTCGTCTCTTCAGACTTTCCTCCACGTCTCTTTGGATTTGTGAGCGGGACGTGGGAGTGGGCTGAGGTGTGGCAGCTTCAGACTCAGTTTGTCTTCTTCCTCCTTCTCCGGCACTCTTCCCTTCTCCTCCTCAGCTCACAGACGTAAAGCGTGAGGAGTGAATTCTCCAGCTGCTGCTTCATTATCATCGGAACGGCCGCGGAAAAAGTTTGGATCGTGTTTGTGTCGGCGGCGAAACAACAAACCGAGACGACAAAAAAGCCGGGAGCAGCTGAAGTGTGGGTTTTCTTCCCAAAGGCGTAAATACGTTTGTGTCGCTGTCCAATCAGAACCCTCCCCCACCCCCAGACGCTGAGTGGAATTAAATAAAGGTGATTTAACGTGTTCTTCATAGAAACCTCAATTCAAAATGATTATTTCCATGTAAACTTGAAGGAGAATATTTTAATTCAGAACAATTAATTCGGAATTTAAATATATCATGTAAACGTGGCCATTGTGACAAACAAAAATTCAACACATGGAGAGATTCTGGAACAGGGCTCTAAGGACTGAGAAGCACCCGATAAAAGGACATTACATCTACGCAGAATTTAAAAGGCGAATGGCAGCAGGAATAAAAGATTTCAAATGCCTGTTCGTGTTTGAATTGTTTTAGGGGCTGATGTTGCAGACGGGTTTCTTCTTCTTTTTTTTCTGTGCACTGGTTCCAGATAGTTTGTGTCCCAGATTCCAGGTAGTTAGTATAGTTTCCAGATTCCAGATAGTTAGTCGTAAAAAATATAGTTATGTCACAGATAATAATCTCATGACCCACCTTTATCTTACCTTTGTGGAGGGGGGTTGGAAAGAAATGTGGGATTGTTTTTTTAATCACTGTAAAGCTCTTTTTGTTGCATTTTTTTTGTATGAAAAGCGCTCTATAAATAAAGTTTGATTGATTGTTTGACTGACTGAACACAGCCTGAGGACAATTAAGAAATCCCACTCTTTAAAATATGACTTTGTGAGCTGAGAATCACATTGACTTTTTTGTAAAACGTGCGTTCAGAATCAGAATCAGAATCAGAATCAGAATGTTTTTTATTGCCATATGAGTGAACAGGTTCACAACATTAGGAAATTGCTGCGGTACTTGGAGCAGGATGTAGACAAACACTGACATGCAACAAATAATAGAATAAAATAAAGTAGGAAAAAAAAAAAAAAAGCTATAATATAATATAACAAAATTTACAAATTTACAGGAGTATAATAATATAAAATATAAGAGTATCAGTGATTAGTGCAAAACAGGCAGGTGCGAGAACACAGGGTCATGTGACAGAAGCAGAGTGGGGGGTGGGACCAGTCCGAGTGTTATTATTTATGAGTCCAACAGCAGAGGGGAAGAAACTGTTTTTGTGGCGAGAGGTTCTGGTCCGAATGGACCGTAGCCTCCTGCCTGAGGGGAGTAGGTCAAAAAGTCCATGTCCAGGGTGAGAAGGATCAGCTGCAATTCGACCTGCACGTGTCCGAGTCCTGGAAGTGTACAGGTCCTGAAGAGATGGAAGGCTGCAACCAATCACCTTCTCAGCAGAGCGCACAACACGCACCAGTTCCAAAAGGAATTCAAGTTTTCCTCCTGTGATTTTTAGAACACATTTAAATTTAATCAACAAATAAAAGAAAAAACACAATAAACGCAACATAAAATGGAAGGACGAACAGAAATAGAGTCCAACTTCCTCCAAAGGCGCCGTCTCTGCCGGCCACAGATGCTCACATCAAATTTAATGATGCTCTGTGGAACTTACTTTTCTGCAGGAGTGTTTTTTTCACAGAGATGTTATTGCTTTGTCTGGAATGTTTCACAGTGCGGTATTAAACCTCTCTATCTCCATGTAGACCAAATCAGACCAAGTTACAGGTCAGATCTGTGGAGAGGCGACCCCGCTCACAGTCAGAATGCCTGTTTTTCTTGGTATTTTTGAGCAATAAAAACACTCGTAATGTAATAAATGTGAAGTAGATCCAGACATGGCAATCATATATCCGTAGAAACATGCAGGTGATGGACCCCCTACCAGAAAGTTACACAATGCGCCTTTATGTTGGTCGAAATCTATGCCCAGATACCTGTAATAAGCAGCAATTTCATCTTTTTCATTGTGGGGAATGCTCTCTGCAGCAGTGCTTTTGTTACGTCTGAAATCCAAGATGACGGTTTTAGCGGCGTTCGAATCCAAAAAGTCATCGTCACACCAGGTAATAAAGTCAGTGAGTCCAAAGTGTAATGAGTAAGTGTAAGAAAAGTGCCCCACTGTGCTGTGGCATCCATCGGTGTACAGGATAAACAAAAGGGGAGGTAACGCGCACCCCTGTGGAGAACCAGTCATTACCTCACTAACACTAACGCAGTCGCACAAGCGGTTATTTACAAGGACAGATGGTTTTCTTAAAGCTCTGCTAGTCTCAACAACATAGAAAACAGACCTGGTGAAAACAGTCTGCAGTGGTTCAAAGTTATTCCTCACTTACTTTATGCATTCTGAGCGTCCTAATTCTGTCTCCTGATGACACCAGGCCAATGGACGCTCTTTTTAGCTGTATTCTACTGTAGATATTGAATCCTGGATGGCAGAAAACTTTCTCCAGCGTAACCAGGACAAAGTGGTTAAGAGGTTTTCCTCATTGGTCTACTACAAGCACAGTCTTTTAACCCATCTCCTCAAGGCTTTTATCCCACACATTAAGAACGTCACAAAAATAGGTTTCTATCACCTCAAAAACAGCCAGAGTCCATCCTGTCCCGTCCCGTCCCGACACTGATGTTTTTATCACCAGTCGAATAGACTGTGTTGTAGAAGTTTTCAGCTTGTCCAAGAAAGGGTGCAAGTAAAAGAGTGGAAACCAACTGGAAGTTTATTTACCATTAATAAAACGGGCCCGGGGGGACTTGAAAAGTCTGATCTTTGAGTGTTAAAGCCCCTTGACTTTACTTCCAATGGAGCAGGTTTATAAAGCGAGTGTGGTCAGACTATGAAGGCCAGTAGACTCCAGTGGCATTATGCCACAATTTAGATAGTGGTTTACCAATGGTCCTGAGAGAAGATCGTGCTGTAAATAAAGCTTTTGTGAGTCGATGTTAAACTGAGAGATGTACATGGAGGATAAATTACTTAAATTCTCTTACAGATGACTGTAATGCTCTGCTCTCTGGTCTTCCCAAAAAAAGAGTATTTCAGGTTTGCAATTACAAAAAAAGCAGCTTGTGCCCTGACTAAGACCAGAGGGCGGGACCACATTATCCAGGCTGGTGCCTCCGCTCAATTTAATTTCTCTCCACTCCATACACTCGGTGGTTTGCAAAAACCCCGGAAGTTATAGTCGGTGCACCGGCAAATCTGGGTCCTTTTGTGGTTCAGCACAACAGTGAACAAAGCGTCCAGATGGATGTAGACGAAGCCAAACATTTTGTGTTGGCAATGATTCCCGACATCGAGGATTTAAAGCCAGAACAAAGGGAATGTTTGCTGAATTTATCAAGGGGAAAGACGTTATCACCCTTCTTCCTACGGGATTTGCTGTTGTGCCGGGATTACTTGGACTCCACTGAGCGTCCGGCACATTACAGACGTCACCACCAAACAGCAGCGACTGGTTAAATCAAAAAAGTACCCACCTACTGTCGAGCGAACGAATCCTAACGCTGCGAGGTCAGCATTAGGATTTTAAATTTGATAGTATAAGCATTAGGCCCCTCTTTCTTTTGGCCAACGCAATGTGTCGTGTCGGAATAGCGATACTAACAAGAGCTCCGCCAGCGGGGCAAAATACGCCCGCACTTTGAATTATTGTATATAGAATTAAGTTAGAATTTGTCAAACCTAGTTAAAGATGAATTGTTGGTGCAGTTTGGAAGTTTGACATTCCTAGGTGAGACGGTTGTGGAGTTAGAGCGCGGACAAGAAATTGTCCACAGACAGACGGACAGACGGACAGACAGACGGACGGATAATCAATAGGGAAATCTGGCTCTTGCAGTAGGAGTATGAGTATGACATCACATTCTAGAATCGGAATTCCACCAATCAGATTGCAGCAACAGAACTTAAAGACACTATAAAGCTTTAATGTGTCAAAGCTCAAAGAAGCAGAGAATGTGGGTTGTTCTCGCTTTCAGCAGCAGAACATTTGAGAAGAGAGTTCAGATCTACGGCACGTAACATAAACGGACAGAGATGGAAGATAAAAAGACAGAGATGGAAAGAGGCTTCACTTTCACTGTGAGAGGGCACAGAGACAGACATGTCTCTGTGCAAAGATATCCATTTTCAAATACAAAACCAAACATGAACACTGTGTTCGAGGAATTGAGGAGGGAGCAGAAGTTGTGCGATGCTTTGCTCAACGTGGCCAGCGTGCAATTCCCAGCACACAAACTGGTTCTGTGTAGCTGCAGCACATACTTTAAAAGCCTCTTCACTAACAGGTCCAGCCCTGACTGCCAGGTGTTTGAGATCTCCAATGTGTCAGCTGATATCATGAAGATTATCCTGGACTACTGCTACACCGGGGTGGTGCACATCACCCAGGAAAACCTCCAGGAGCTCTTTATAGCTGCTGACTACTTAGATGTGAGCGGCATTACCAAAGTCTGCTGTCAGGTCATGAAGGAGCAAATGTCCCCCAGTAACTGCATCACTGTATGGGGTATCTCAAACAAGTACTACTACCCCCAGCTGAGGAAACAAGCCTTCTTATACGTCCTGAAGCATTTCGAAGAGGTGGTGACCAGCTCTGAAGAGTTCTTCCAGCTCTCCAGGGAAGACCTGTGTTCAGTCATTGATGATGATCGGCTGAACGTGAAGGAGGAGACCACCGTGTTAGTGGCAGTCATCAGATGGATTGTACATGCTCCTGAGGAAAGGAACCACTACTTGGCTGACCTCCTACTAAAAGTCCGTCTGGGTCTGATCCATGTTGATTACTTCACTCAGTGCATGATTAGATATAACCTGTCCCACTACATTCATAACTGGAAGATTGTGGAGGCGAAGATCATAAAGGTGATGTTGGATGAAAGAGCTAGGAGGTACAATGCCTCCCTGCCCCCCACTCGTCTAGCCACTCCAAGGCTGCCCAGTGCGGTGCTTATGGTTATTGGTGGCTATAGCCAAGACAGAACAACCAACAGAATTGAAGTCTATGACAACCGCACCGATCGCTGGGTGGGTGTGGCTAATGATGACTGGACTCCAAGAGCCTATCACGGCACAGTGTTCCTTAATGGATCTGTGTACGTGATTGGAGGGTCTGACGGCAATCACTGGTTCAACACTACCTGCAAGTACGACCTGGCAATTCACACGTGGCAAGAAATAGCACCCATGCATTCACGTAGGAGCTTCATTAGTGTGACTTTGCTGGATGGTTTGATCTACGCGATAGGCGGGTTCGATGGACTGGACATGCTGAAGACAGCCGAAAGGTACTTGCCAGTGACCAATCAGTGGACCATGATTTCACCTATGAACGAAAAGAGGGGCGGTGCCAGCAGCACAGTGTACAATGGAAAGATCTACATTTGTGGAGGTTTTAATGGTGAACATCACCTGGCATCAGCTGAGACTTACAACCCACTAACCGAACAGTGGACCATGATAGCAGATATGTCCACCATGCGCTTTGGGGTCAGAGTCATTGCCTATGCCAATGAAATCTACGCTGTTGGTGGGTTTAATGGATATTCCCGTTTGAACACTGTTGAAGCCTATAACCCCGCAACCAACACGTGGCGCCCCCTACCCAACATGTGGACCGGGCGCAGCAACTTTGGCATCGAGGTTGTTGACAATCAGCTATATGTTGTAGGCGGGTACAATCGGGGCACCCTTCGTTGTGCTGAATGTTTTAATGCAAGGACCGGAGTTTGGACTCAGGTGCGGGACATGGAGATCCCTCGTTCTGCCCTGAGCTGCTGTGTGGTGTTTGACCTTCCCAACATGGCCGACTTTGCTCCGCCCCGCCCTCCTCCTCATGACGATTCCACTGAGGAGTAGATGCGCACTCATTTAAATAAAAGCATCTATTAACTGCAAAAAAGTGTTCAGTTTTGTTGTTGTCGATTGTTTTTTTATACACTAGTGACAGTAGCTCATTTGATATAGTGCTCGTCCTCTAATTTGAAGGTTGCCGGTTCGAATCCCGCTCTCAACATACACATCATTGGGAGAGTGATCAGATCCTCTGGCCCACAGGTTGGTGGTTCGATTCCAGCTCCCAAAGAAGAATGCTGTTGTGTCCTTTGGCGTGGTTCCCTGATGTAAAAGTGCTTTAAATGCATTGAAGGTGGAAAAGCTCTATATAAAATGTTACCATCAAATAGACTTTTTCCAGGTATTTAGTATGAAAAAGGGATGCACAAAAATGAGTATGACTGCTTCTTTCTGAGTACTTGAAGATACCGAGTACTGATACATGACATTATTTTTACATCGGTTTTATTATGAAGTAGATCTAATTAATTTCATAGGATTATTATAATATAGCCTACTTAATGTGTCAAAGCTCAAAGAAGCAGAGAATGTGGGTTGTTCTCGCTTTCAGCAGCAGAACATTTGAGAAGAGAGTTCAGATCTACGGCAAGAGGGAAACAATAATCCTATACATTGTAAACAACAGAAAAGCACATTGATATTTTGCCTCTTCATGAAGACAAAGCTTCAAAGACTTCAAAGCTTTGAAGTGTCCACAGACGGACAGACAGACGGACAGACGGACGGACGGACGGACAGCGCCATACCATAATACGTCCCGTTTTATCACGGGCGTATAAAAAGTGTGGGAAAACCGGCACTTCTAAATAAAGACACGTCATAATGAAGGGATGTCGGAAAAGGTCACTGTCACCTTTGAGTTGAGAATGAACTCTTGTATTGATCACATGTTGTTTAAATCAATTTTGAAGTTTTTTTTTCTTGAGTTTTCAGATGATCTTAAAACTTCGCTGACGCTAATCTGTGCATTGTGTCTCCATGGTAACTTTCCACCTTAGACAAACATGTAGATCAGCCCCAAACTGCGGCATCAACAGGTCCAAATCTCCAGCCCAGACCGAGACGAGCTCAAGATCTGGAGGGTGGGTCCTTGAGCGCCGTACGATGGAGGGGAAGAGGGGAAGAGACGAGGAGATGCGAAGAGAAAGAGATGGAGAGACATGAGTGGGCGTTCTCAATCATTGCGTAATTAACATGCAAATGGAAAATTATTCAGAGCCATTGACACAGGCACAAATACAGGCTCTGACGTGGATATTTTGGACCAGGAAACCCAGATTCGCTGAGGCAACGGCGTCTGCTTTAACGAGGCGAAAAGACGATGAGTAACGGGATATGGAGCGTGTATAATAGCATTAACCAAACACAACAACTCTGCAGATTAATGCGTAATGAGTCTAATTGGGATGGTTTAATCTGAATGTAAGAGCACAGTCGGTGGTGTAATTTCCTTTTCTAGGTTCAGTGAGGTTGAAGTTTGTAGCATTAGTCCTTAAGGTCTGCGTTAGATAACATAATTACACTGCATAAACTTAAGATGACTTGAACTGAGAAAGATTTATGGTGATTTGATTAAAGCTCTCTGGAAATGGAGCAAGGCTTTTTGTACTCAAAATATGAAAATGCAACTTGTACACTTAAAATAAGAAAAACGGCAGCTCTTTGCTCTAATGTTGCTTGAATGAAGAAAAACACATTTATTTCATTGGTAGATTTCATTTTACTTGTCAAGGCAAATGTCCTCAAAAAAGTAAAATGTTTTGTTAATGTCTTAGTAATAGCTTTGTCTGAATAGGCGTGTTAATCAGCCAAGTGAACTCCAAAGTACTGTTAATGCCTGATTTGTATAGTACATTTTAAGATAAAGTGTACCATTCCTTAACTTCAGTACCTACATACGTATAAAAATAGAGGACAGTGCTTTTTATATGACAAAATCGCACTATAAAATGTTAAAAATATATGTATTTTTTATTTTTTTTAATGCAAACCTGATTCGGAGGGCTTCCTGGTTGACTGAGAGAATATTTGAAGAATTGCTGACAAACTTAAAGTTACGTTTTGTAATTGTATTTGCTGACCCGCCTCTGTTGTATTCTCACATATGACCACTAGATGCTGTTTACTTTACTGCTGTCGGACAGTGCGACAGCTTTGGTCTGACAGAAGAAGACCAGAGTTAAGTACAGCTGTTTTGGTATGGCGCTGTCCGTCCGTCTGTCCGTCTGTCCGTCCGTCTGTCCGTCTGTCCGTCCGCCTGTCTGTGGACACTTCAAAGCTTTGTCCGCGCTCTAACTCGACAACCGTCTCACCTAGGAATGTCAAACTTCATGGCCAACCCACATTCTCTGCTTCTTTGAGCTTTGACACATTAAAGCTTTGTGTCTTTGAAGCTTTGTCTTCATGAAGAGGCAAAACATGTGGGGCATGCGCCGATATATATATAAGGTATACTGTATTTGTGTATTTTATTGTATATTTTTGTATCGATCCATGCTGTAGGTCAGTGGTATCAATTTTATGTGACTTCAGTTTTTTTCACACTTGTTACTTCTAAAGTCAGGATTGCATACATTGTCTCAGAATGCTTACTATGCGCTGAAAAGCAATTTGCGGTCATAAAAAGATGACAACGGTTATAACTTCAGCATAGAATGAGATAGAACCAAGATTCCAAATGTATTTTGTACAGGTCCCAAAGCCCTACTTATACAGCAAAAAATGGCATTGACATCTTTTGTAGTTTTTCCACAACTTCACTTGTTATGTTCAGCCAGAATGCATTGTAACGCATAGAAGCCATAGGGCTATCCTGGCCACAAAATTCTATTTATCAGCATGTTTAAGCGTAAAATCATGTAATTTTAGCATGAGAAGCCTCCACACAGTGTAGTTTTAACAAGTTTTTATACGCCCGTTGTAACAGCGCCATACCATAAGTATTATGGTATGGCGCTGTCCGTCCGTCTGTCCGTCCGTCTATCCGTCTGTGGACACTTCAAAGCTTTGAAGTCTTTGAAGCTTTGTCCGCGCTCTAACTCGACAACCGTCTCACCTAGGAATGTCAAACTTCATGGCTGGACACCCCATGGGTCAAGGATGTTCCCTATTGATTTCAAGGTCACAGGGTCAAAGGTCAAGGTCACGGCCCGACCCTTTGCGAAAACCTGCCCGTCGCTCTTGCTAACTGTGATCGTTTCCATCTCTGTCTTTTTATCCTCCATCTCTGTCCTTTTATGTTACGTGCCGTAGATCTGAACTCTCTTCTCAAATGTTCTGCTGCTGAAAGCGAGAACAACCCACATTCTCTGCTTCTTTGAGCTTTGACACATTAAAGCTTTGTAGTGTCTTTAAGTTCTGTTGCTGCAATCTGATTGGTGGAATTCCGATTCTAGAATGTGATGATGTCATACTCATACTCCTACTGCAAGAGCCAGATTTCCCTATTGATTATCCGTCCGTCTGTCTGTCCGTCTGTCCGTCTGTCCGTCTGTCTGTGGACAATTTCTTGTCCGCGCTCTAACTCGACAACCGTCTCACCTAGGAATGTCAAACTTCCAAACTGCACCAACAATTCATCTTTAACTAGGTTTGACAAATTCTAACTTAATTCTATATACAATAATTCAAAGTACGGGCGTATTTTGCCCCGCTGGCGGAGCTCTTGTTTGCAGTTAATAGATGCTTTTATTTAAATGAGTGCGCATCTACTCCTCAGTGGAATCGTCATGAGGAGGAGGGCGGGGCGGGGCAAAGTCGGCCATGTTGGGAAGGTCAAACACCACACAGCAGCTCAGGTCATAACGAGGGATCTCCATGTCCTGCACCCGAGTCCAAACTCCGGTCCTTGCATCAAAACATTCACAAGCACAATGAATGGTGCCCCGATTGCACCCGCCTACAACATATAGCTGATTGTCAACAACCTCGATGCCAAAGTTGCAGCGCTCGGTCCACATGTTGGGTAGGGGGCGCCACGTGTTGGTTGTGGGGTTATAGGCTTCAACAGTGTTCAAATGGGAATCCCCATTAAACCCACCAACAGCGTAGATTTCATTGGCATAGGCGATGACTCTGACCCCAGTGCGCATGGTGGACATATCCGCTATCATGGTCCACTGTTTGGTTAGTGGGTTGTAAGTCTCAGCTGATGCCAGGTGATGTTCACCATTAAAACCTCCACAAATGTAGATCTTTCCATTGTACACTGTGCTGCTGGCATCGTCCCTCTTTTCGTTCATAGGTGAAATCATGGTCCACTGATTGGTCACTGGCAAGTACCTTTCGGCTGTCTTCAGCCTGTCCAGTCCATCGAACCCGCCTATCGCGTAAATCAAACCATCCAGTAAAGTCACACTAACGGTGCTCCTACGTGAATGCATGGGTGCTATTTCTTGCCACGTGTGAATTGCCAGGTCGTACTTGCAGGTAGTGTTGAGCTCGTGATTGCCGTCAGACCCTCCAATCACGTACACAGATCCATTAAGGAACACTGTGCCGTGATGGGCTCTTGGAGTCCAGTCATCATTAGCCACACCCACCCAGCGATCGGTGCGGTTGTCATAGGCTTCAATTCTGTTGGTTCTTCTGTTTCGGCTATAGCCACCAATAACCATAAGCACCGCACTGGGCAGCCTTGGAGTGGCTAGACGAGTGGGGGGCAGGGAGGCATTGTACCTCCTAGCTCTTTCATCCAACATCACCTTTATGATCTTCGCCTCCACAATCTTCCAGTTATGAATGTAGTGGGACAGGTTATATCTAATCATGCACTGAGTGAAGTAATCAACATGGATCAGACCCAGACGGACTTTTAGTAGGAGGTCGGCCAAGTAGTGGTTCCTTTCCTCAGGAGCATGTACAATCCATCTGATGACTGCCACTAACACGGTGGTCTCCTCCTTCACGTTCAGCCGATCATCATCAATGACTGAACACAGGTCTTCCCTGGAGAGCTGGAAGAACTCTTCAGAGCTGGTCACCACCTCTTCGAAATGCTTCAGGACGTATAAGAAGGCTTGTTTCCTCAGCTGGGGGTAGTAGTACTTGTTTGAGATACCCCATACAGTGATGCAGTTACTGGGGGACATTTGCTCCTTCATGACCTGACAGCAGACTTCGGTAATGCCGCTCACATCTAAGTAGTCAGCAGCTATAAAGAGCTCCTGGAGGTTTTCCTGGGTGATGTGCACCACCCCGGTGTAGCAGTAGTCCAGGATAATCTTCATGATATCAGCTGACACAATGGAGATCTCAAACACCTGGCAGTCAGGGCTGGACCAGTTAGTGAAGAGGCTTTTAAAGTATGTGCTGCAGCTACACAGAACTAGTTTGTGTGCTGGGAATTGCACGCCGGCCACGTTGAGCAAAGCATCGCACAACTTCTGCTCCCTCCTCAATTCCTCGAACACAGTGTTCATGTTTGGTTTTGTATTTGAAAATGGATATCTTTGCACAGAGACATGTCTGTCAAGGATGTTCCCTATTGATTTCAAGGTCACAGGGTCAAAGGTCAAGGTCACAGCCCGACCCTTTGCGAAAACCTGCCCGTCGCTCTTGCTAACTGTGATCGTTTCCATCTCTGTCTTTTTATCTTCCATCTCTGTCCTTTTATGTTACGTGCCGTAGATCTGAACTCTCTTCTCAAATGTTCTGCTGCTGAAAGCGAGAACAACCCACATTCTCTGCTTCTTTGAGCTTTGACACATTAAAGCTTTGTAGTGTCTTTAAGTTCTGTTGCTGCGATCTGATTGGTGGAATTCCGATTCTAGAATGTGATGATGTCATACTCATACTCCTACTGCAAGAGCCAGATTTCCCTATTGATTATCCGTCCGTCCGTCTGTCCGTCTGTCTGTCGACAATTTCTTATCCGCGCTCTAACTCGACAACCGTCTCACCTAGGAATGTCAAACTTCCAAACTGCACCAACTATTCATCTTTAACTAGGTTTGCCAAATTCTAACTTAATTCTATATACAATAATTCAAAGTACGGGCGTATTTTGCCCCGCTGGCGGAGCTCTTTGTTATAATCTGTTCTGATGGTGCAAAGTGGTAAATATCCCCCAAGGCCGGGTAGTTAGGGGCAGTCTCTGTAGTGGACACTGCCTTTTCTGTTACAAAGCAATATATGAGAAATAAAAATATGCTTAAATGTTTGAATTATTAAACAGTTAACTGTGGTGTTACCTGCAGGCTGGACACAAAACAAGGAGTCAGTTACAGTGACAAGTGATGAATCTACATTTGCTCGAAACATTAGCCACTTCTCAACACAAACTCCAGATCTGTAAAGGATAAAAACAAACTGTACATTTCTTATGACGTTTAGTGAAAGAATATATTATAGGTGTTACATTGCTTTTTGAGGACATCCAGTAAATACTGTGCTTAGGTTAGCAACACCGCAATCTTCTGTGTCACAACAGCAGCCAATATCACAGAAGTCAGGGGTCAAGTCGCACAAACAAACTGTAAGATTCACCATGGGATTAGATTTTAGAAGTTACTTAATTGGACGCTTCAAATTAAACGTTATACCCTGTGCGTCCAAAGGCAGGACAGTGGGAGCGTCAGTAACTTTGGAGACTACGGTGGTCGTCGTGGTGGGCACAGTGCCGTTTTCAGTTGGACTGGATGTGAACTCTTCCGTGGTAAGGTTGGTATCTGGAGCAGCGGTCTGAGAGCTAATGTTAAAAGAATCTGTGGATGTTTCTTGAGCCAAAGTGGCGCCAGAGTAGAACACAATGAGGAAACCTACATAGGGGAATAATAGGTAACCCATGATAGTAGAACATGTCCTGGCACGCACAGAAATGCGTCAAGAATTATTGAATTATTGTATATAGAATTAAGTTAGAATTTGTCAAACCTAGTTACATATATATCGGCGCATGCCCCACATGTTTTGCCTCTTCATGAAGACAAAGCTTCAAAGACTTCAAAGCTTTGAAGTTTAAAGTTCAAAGGTGACACACAGTTCCAGCTGCAGCGGTCGCTAGGCAAAGGGAGAGAATTTGTCAAACCTAGTTCAAGATGAATTGTTGGTGCAGTTTGGAAGTTTGACATTCCTAGGTGAGATGGTTGTCGAGTTAGAGCGCGGACAAACCTTCAAAGACTTCAAAGCTTTGAAGTGTCCACAGACAGACGGACGGACAGACGGACAGACGGACGGACAGACGTCCGTCGTATCTATTTTTTGACAGACACATGTCACAAAGATGCTTTACAGTTCTTTCTTCATTCACTCCAGACCCAGTGGTTTAAAATATTGTAGTCAGAGCTGCCCTGGGGCAGACTGACCAAAGCGACCACCACCATCACTCACACATACTCCACTTTCACACTAGGCAATGTGGGTGAAGTGTCTTGCCTAATGACACAATGACTTTTTATACGCCCGTTCTAAGACGGGACGTATTATGGTATGGCGCTGTCCGTCCGTCTGTCCGTCCGTCCGTCTGTGGACAATTTCTTGTCCGCGCTCTAGCTCGACAACCGTCTCACCTAGGAATGTCAAACTTCATGGCTGGACACCCCATGGGTCAAGGATGTTCCCTATTGATTTCAAGGTCACAGGGTCAAAGGTCAAGGTCACCTTATATATATCGGCGCATGCCCCACATGTTTTGCCTCTTCATGAAGACAAAGCTTCAAAGACTTCAAAGCTTTGAAGTTTAAAGTTCAAAGGTGACACACAGTTCCAGCTGCAGCGGTTGCTAGGCAACGGGAGAGAGAGAATACAAGACAACTACACATTACCTTGTTATTATTATACGCCCGTTGTAAGGTGCTGTCCGTCCGTCTGTGGACACTTCAAAGCTTTGAAGTCTTTGAAGCTTTGTCTTCATGAAGAGGCAAATTCCGATTCTAGAATGTGATGATGTCATACTCATACTCCTACTGCAAGAGCCAGATTTCCCTATTGATTATCCGTCCGTCTGTCTGTCCGTCTGTCCGTCTGTCCGTCTGTCTGTGGACAATTTCTTGTCCGCGCTCTAACTCGACAACCGTCTCACCTAGGAATGTCAAACTTCCAAACTGCACCAACAATTCATCTTTAACTAGGTTTGACAAATTCTAACTTAATTCTATATACAATAATTCAAAGTACGGGCGTATTTTGCCCCGCTGGCGGAGCTCTTGTTGTACCTGGCGTCTCCCTGTGGCACCTGACGTTCCCAGTGGACTCAAGTCAAAAATAATAACAATAATAATAATGCATTTTATTTATTTGACGCCTTTCTGGACACCCAAGGTCGCCCAACAACCGCTATAGCGCTTTTTCACAGACACATGTCCCCAAAGACGCTTTACAGAGCGTTATTAACAGAGCATTGTTCATTCACTCCAGACCCGATGGTGTAAACTACTGCTCTAGCCACAGCTGCCCTGGGGCACATTGACAGAAGGGTGGCTGCAAATCCATTTGGCGCCAGCACTCACACACACACCATTTTCACTCCTACA
The DNA here is from genome assembly GCA_034769755.1 of Odontamblyopus lacepedii. Taxonomy (NCBI): domain Eukaryota; kingdom Metazoa; phylum Chordata; class Actinopteri; order Gobiiformes; family Gobiidae; genus Odontamblyopus; species Odontamblyopus lacepedii. The sequence goes on along the minus strand of CM068354.1, from coordinate 36,479,135 downwards.
GAGCATGTTTTGGGTTGAGTACAAACCAGGCCTGGCCCTGAGATCTGTTTCTGAGATCTGACAGGATCAGGTATGGCCACCAGAGAGCACAGGTGAGACTGAGGCCAGGTGAGAGGAACAGGTTTCACGCCTGCCATCTACCTGTGAAAAAAGATCAAATAAACATTCGGATCATAGCTTTAAAGATCCTATATAAGAGAAAATAGATTGGTGTGAGCTTTAAGCCATGTTATAATGTTCACCTCACCAAAAACATATCTGGAGTTGTGTTTTGTTTTTGTTAGTTTGAGTAACACTTTATTATGAGTGTGTCTACATCTCCAAAGCTCAAAATGCTCTGCTCCACCTTGTGATGTCATGTAGTGATAGTTTTCAACATCTTCCTTTTAACTTTTGCTCAGTAGAGATCTGTAATTCCAGTTCTGAGATGATCCAAATGATTCTAGTGAAGGTGTATGGAGTTTAAAAACACAGTGGAGCACTTCCTGGAACTGGAGTGTGTTTTTTTTTATTTCAGAGAATAACTAAACATGCCGTGTTTGTGTGTTAAACGTGTGAATGAAACAAAACACAACTCCAGGTCTGTTTGTGATGAGGAAATATTATAACATAGATCAGGAAACGGTGCAGTATGGGCACCTTAAACAGTTTTCTCTCATCGAAAACATACCTTGACTTATTTATCATTTAGTTAATTAATAAAACCACTCATAATAAAATACACAGAGCACTTTAGGATACAGAAATCAACTGAGTTTTTCGATGTCGTGACACCAGAGTCCAAATCCATTAACACAACAACAACAGCTCTCATTTTTAAGTAGTTTTTTCCCTCTAGTGCTTTCGTGTCCTTGCTCTGTAATACACAGTTTACTCACGGTCAGCGCTGGGTCCATTTGATCCGACCTTGTCCACAAAATACCCCCACAACAACACCTCCACCTCCACCTCCCCGGGCCCCCCTGCAGCCGAGGGGGGGGAAACCGGAGCCTCACCCGGGGGACGGCAGAGTTTAATGAGGCCGTGATGGCGACAGGCCTGAGGCAGCTCGGGTCTGAGGGGGCAAGAGAGACGCCTGGGTCCGGAAAATGAACAAATATTTCAACACAATCGGTACGGGGGCTTTGGGAGTTCACTTTGTGCTGTCGCCTTTTCTGTTTAGATGGTTTAAAATTGAATGAGTAACGTTATTTCATTATTACTTTCAAGAAATTAATGAGTTAAAGGTGCATTGGGCAACTTTTCTGGTAGATACACTGGGAATAAAAAAACAATATCTGACTTAAATTAACGGCATTTTACTTTATTTGAGTAGATTCAACTTGACAAGGACAAATTAGTGGAATAAGTGTTTTTATTTTCTGAATTCAAGCAACATTGGATTTTGTTTCTTATTTCAAGTGCAAAAAGTTGTTGTTTTGCTTATTTTAAGTGTAGCCAGATGTATTTTCATATTTTAAGTACAAAAAGACTTGTTCCACTGGCAGATCATTTTACTCGTCAAGTGAAATTTACTCACATCATGGCAAAACTTTCTTAATTCAAGTCATTTTAACTTGACTTGATTTAGTTTCTTGCAGGGTATCGGGTCGTCCTTAGTCCTGACCGAGACTAGCTCAAGATGTGGAGGTAAAAGTGGGGTCTAAAAACTACTCTGAGAAGTACAATTTTACTCACAAATTATAAAGTGCGGAAACTGAGTACCTGCCTACAGTATTGCAATAAATAATTTAACAAGAAATTGATGTTAAAGTCCCATATTATGCATTCGTATTAATAGTAACGTTTTCCACAGCTCAGTACAGAGTGAAGGATTAATGCGCTAAAGAAACAGAATGCGATCGTGAATGATATAAGACAAACGAGGTAGTATTTTGGTCTCCATCTGAAATGTGTATTATGTGTATTGTAAATAAGAAAGCCGTTCTCAATTGACTTACCCGGTAAAATAGCGAAAAATAAATATGTAAATGTCACCATCCCTCCTCCATGTATTAACCCACCACAGCTGAAAAAGATCCAAGTCTCATGATACGATATGGTCACGGTCTGAACCTCACGGTACGATATTTATCGCAATATTGTGGGAAAGCTCACGATATTACGATATTCTACATAATAACAAGACTGACATTATAAAATGCTTTGACCAGTCATTTGGTACAACATTTAGAGCAGATAGATAGAAAGAGTTATAGTTATTATAGTTAGTTTAGCGAAAGAGTTATGAAAGATAGTTTGTCACGGCAGTAATCTCAAAGTTTCCTGTTTCAGTTAGTAGTAAATAAAGATAGTTATGTCACAGTTAGACTCACTTGTTTAGTTTTATGTGGGATTGTTTGGGGCGGGACGGGGGAAATGTGGGATTGCTCTTTTTTAATCACTGCAAAGCGCTTTGTGTTGCATTTTTTGTATGAAAAGCACTTTATAAATAAAGTTTGATTGATTGATTTATTGTCATTAGGGATGTAACGATACCCAAATCTCTCTGTACGATATTTTCACCAAATACATCTCACCGTACGATATTTATTGCAATATTTTGTCTTAATCCAGAGAATGAAGATGTAAAAGTGCTTAGAACAGTTATTTCTTCATGTCGTCTGCACTGAAACGGAGCAAAGGATCATGGTCTATGTAGTTCCCTCTGTTTTTTTCAGCTATTTCTGCATCAGAACTGTTCATTTAAGCAAAGAGACTTGGGATTCGATATGTTGTCATGGTCCACGATATTATTGTGAGACCTTTGACGATACGATATCACCATATTTACGTTACTGTTACGTCCTTAATATTATAAAATTATATTATCCAAGTGTTATGTTATTAAAATGTGTCATCAGATCTCATGTTTCGTCCTTCTTCGTGTGCGTGTGTTTGTGCTGAAAATGATAGGCCCTGTTTGGCTCCGTATCACTCCGCCTCTGCATTATTCATGTGGGTTTATTTTAACGTCGGCCAAATACAGATGACAGCGATGGATGGAGCGAGAACGGGCTTAATGTGTGAAAAAAATGTTCCCTTTGAAATGCAGGATTCAAAATATGAGGAGTGACCCACATTTCAGACCTGTTTGGTGTTAGGTCTGTATTATTCGTGCTTCTGGCGCTGGTTTAATGGGCCTGTATTACGCAAAAATGTCTCTTGTGAGCTTTAAGTAGTGTCAGAATGCTGTTACCTCGTCAAAAATGGACCTGGAGTTGTGCGTTTTCTTTTTTAAACCCACATCTCCAAACCTCAAAATGCTCTGTTCCACTTTGTGATGTCATGAAGAGGTTATTATTAGTTTGTATGACCATAAACGGGGGGGAAAAAAATCAAAATTCTTACATTCTTCATTCTCGTTTTGCTAATTTTGTATGATCATAAACGCTAAAATTCTGTGCCTTCTTTGTCATTTTTATTAGTTTGTACAACGATAATACAGTACTATACAAAAATAAGAAAAAAATTGGGTTGAAATTATATTTAGTAGAGATGTTGTCCCGATCAACATTTTTTGGCTTCCAATCCAATTTTTTTTTTAAGGAGTGCTCTTTCCGATACCTTTTTGTGTAGTGGCATAAAGGAAGCTCGTACCTTGGCTCCAAAAAGTCCATTAGACGACGAAAGCCGATGTTTTCCACGACAGACCGCGGTTGCTCGTCTAAAGCGATGAATTCAACAATCCTCTGTGTTATTTTCTTGGACTTATCGCCATTTCAACATACTTTTCTCTTCTTTTGAAATGCCTCCTCCAGTGTTGTAAATCTCAGACTCGTCCGGATGATTCTTTTGTTAGTGACAAATCAAATCGGTCGTGTTAAAGTGGCTCTGCTGGTTCCTCCACGAGAAACTGTTTGCAGCGATTGCGTCGCTGTTTGACTCTCATTTTTTTATTGTAGTGAAAAGTCCCACACAGCGACACGGCGCTGTTTTGATTTACGGCTGCCGTAAAGCGCGTCGATGCCACAAAAACGTGAAACAGGATCACGTGACTGAATCCAACACTGTCCAATACTCATAGAAGAGCATTATTTAATAAGCAAAGTGTGTAATTTATATTGCTACATGTAAATATTTGTAAAGTTTTGTGATCAATGTACTTCAGAAACCACATCATTTTTGAAACTACATCATGAACAGGGGTGAGTTAAGATAAGTTTTTCTTCTTCCTTCTCCTTTTCGAGAAATGTCCTTTTCTGTTGTTTACCATGTTTATGTAGTATGTGTATGATTATTGTTTCTCTCTCGGCGCAAACTCAAAATAAAAACAAGAGCTCCGCCAGCGGGGCAAAATACGCCCGTACTTTGAATTATTGTATATAGAATTAAGTTAGAATTTGTCAAACCTAGCAACAGAACTTAAAGACACTACAAAGCTTTGTTAAAGACACTACAAAGCTTTGAAGTGTCCACAGACGGATAGACGGACGGACAGCGCCATACCATAATACGTCCCGTCTTATTACAACGGGCGTATACGTCCCGTTTTATCACGGGCGTATAACAAACCAATCCAGAGGTAGTTTTCAAGTGAACAGCTCCTTTTACCTTTAGTTCAGTAGAAAATGCCAGTTCCGGGGAAGGTGTAAGGAGTTTATAAACAGAGTGGAGCACTTCCTGTATTACCACATGACATCACAAAGTGGAACAGAGCATTTGAGAGGAGAACTCAGCCTAAATATGCAGGATTTCTGTGTTAAACAAAGCACAAATCCAGGTATGTTTGTGATGAGGAAACATTATCACATGGATCATAAAGTAGTGAAATATATGTACCCTTTAACACATCTTAACAATGTTTGTTTTATTTTATTGTAAAGTTTAATGCCATAGTGTGAAACATTACAAGTACATACTGAGAAAGCAGGCGGCGCGGAGCATCTTAAACAGACTTGGATGTGTTTTTCTGGCACTATCTTCAAGCTGACATTTTGAATCATGTTAAAGTATTGACCTTCATCGCTCAATACGGGACATATACATCAGCGCTGAAGCATCACTGGATAAACAGGAATCGGCAAAAATATTGACTTTGTGCCTTTGAGCCATGTACATGTTCGATCATCTGAGTAAATCCTGGCACACGGTTATGCAGCACAGTGATTTTTTGTCTTGTTTGTCTTGCCTACGTTCAAAGACTTGTTTCACACTCTTAAAGGGACAGAAGTTTGGACATAGGGCCTCATTTCCTCGTGAGTGTTGGAGGCGTGTGGATGTGGAGACACTTTTTTTTTTTAAATAATCCATCCAGTCCTTGTATTTGCAGAGGTTGCTGGTGCTAGGCTAGTGCATGTCAATGGCCGCAGTTGTTCCGAGCTACTAAAAACAGTCGTACCCACTCCACATTAGCCAGGCTGGTGCCACCTAGTGCCTCCGCTCAATTTCATTTCTCTCCAGCGACTCGGTCAGGAATCACTCAGGAATCACTCAGAAAACACTCAGCGGTTTGCAAGGACCCTGGAAGTCGGCCAATCAGTGAAGAGCTGTGAAGCCATGAGGTCAAACTCCAGCGCCTCTGGGTCCTTTTGTGGTGCAGCACGACAGTAAACAAAACGTCCAGATGGATGTAGACGAAGCCAGACATTTTGTGTTGGCAACGATTCCCGACATCGAAGATTTAAAGCCAGAACAAAAAGAACGTTTGGTGAATTTTATCAATGCGGAAAGATGTTATTGCCCTTCTTCCTACGGGATTTGCTGTTGTGCCACGATTACTTGGACTCCACTGAGCGTTCCAGCGCATTACAGACGTCACCACCAAATAGCAGCAATTGGTTAAACAAAAAAGTACCCGCCTACCGTCGAGCGAACAAATCCTAACACTGCGAGGTCAAAACCGGCTGATGAATCAGGCTAACTCCACAGACCCGAGGCAAAACTATTAGAACTCCAGACTGTCCATGTGAATGTCTGTGTCAATAGAATAATGTTTGAAATAAAACCTTGCATCGCATGAATCGTCGCATGTTGAGGGACTATTTTCTCAAATATCAGTCCGCCGCTGCCGAGCTTCTATCAGGAAGTACAACTCGCTCCTGCTCAGACAGAAATCCTTCAAATGCAACATTGGAATTACTTCTAAAATGATTCTGTGGACACAGACGTTCACATGGACAGTCTGGAGTTCTAATAGTTTTTCCTCGGGTCTGTGGAGTGGGTAAGACTGTTTTTAGTGGCAGGACGACTATCGCCATTGACATGCACTAGCCTAGCACCAGTAACCTCTGCAAATACAAGGACTGGATGGAAGATTTTAAAAAGTGTCTCCACACGTCTCCAACACTCTGGCTCACGAGGAAATGAGGCTCTATGTCCAAAATTCCAAACTGTCACTTTAAATCAATTCTATATCATGTAGCGCTGTTTTACGTTTTTTTTAAACTTTACTTTTTAATGCATCCATCCATCCATCCATCTTCTCCCGCTTAATCCGGCTGGGTCGCGGGGGCAGCATGCTGCCCAATCCTCATAGCACCTGACCCCCCCTATGAACCCCTCTGCAGGTGGTGAGCCCACAGGAGGGTGGACAACATGGTCCTTGATGTTAGTTCATAGGGGTGCGGGCATGTTTTGGGTTGATGGGGGAAACCGGAGTACCCGGAGGAAACCCATCCAGACACGGGGAGGAACATGCAAACTCCACACAGAAAGGCCCGGGCGACCCGGGGATCGAACCCGCAACCTTCTTGCTGTGAGGCCTGAGTGTTGCCACTCAGCCACCGTGCCGCCACTTTTTAATGCATCTTTCTTTTAAATCTGTAATCATTCCAAGTACCGGTATATTTGCTTTTAACTTGCTTTCTCTGTATTATTTAAATGTGAAATGGACGCCCTCTGATTTCACTGAAAAGCAATTTCCTCACAGGGAGAAATCAAGTCTTCTGTTTGTTTTTCTGCCTCAAATGTGGCAAACTATTATGGTCCAAGATATAGAGTTACAGTATGTATGATTTTATTGTTTGTGAGATGTTGAAATAACAGTTCAACAGGCCCATGAAGTGATTCCAAATACATGAATGTTGCTTGATCATGCTTACAGACTGTGACTCACTTGACATTTTATCAATCGTTTTATTAATTCATACTTTTTCCTACAAAAACATTATAGTCTCACTTTCAATGTACTTTGGTGAGACATTACATGAGAAAATATTTTTAGACTCAATGTTACTTCTGTTCCTGTGTATCCGTCCATCCATTTTCTTCGGCTTTTCTGGGGCAGGGTTATTTTATTTTAAAAGTTGTTATTATTATGCTTTTATTTGATCATAAACACCTTAATATGCACTGTTTCTAAATCATAATCTTACTGATGGACAAAGCAATGTTTAAATGTGTCTTTATTACACTATTTTCTAATGTTATAATGTTATTATGTAGCATCACAAACAGACCTGGAGTTGTGTTTTGTTTCATTCACGCATGTTTAACACACAAATCCTGCAGATTAAGACCAAGTTCTTCTTAAAGAGAAAACACTCTGTTCCACCTTGTTATACACAGGTGCACATAAACAGGAAGTGCTTTTATTTGGGTGTTTTCAGCCGTGCAATTCCCTAAACTCTCTACTAAACTACAGGTAAAAGGAGCTGAAAACTGCAGCTTCATGTTTTGTCTGTTAGACTCATGGCTGGTGTCAGATGGGTTAAAGTGGTGTTAAGCTTCTTCAGTGTGAAGCAAATTGGTGTTTTACGTGGAAGTTCAGAACTTATCCACATCACTACACTAGTTTGTTGCCCTGACAGACTCACTGCCACAGTGAGATCTCTGCCGAGGAAACACTGATCGGTGATGTTTTTTTGCTTCTGACAGAATTCGACCACCTCTAGTAATGGACTTTAGCTTCAAATGTGTGGAGTTCCCCTTTAAAAGTGTGATTTAGGCACTTTAAATATGTTTTTGTCGATGATTTTACAGGCCTTGTTGTTATCTAATCACTGCATATGTCTGATCTAACACAATACAGTTATGTTTTCTTATCTTGTATTGTACTTAAAGCTGACTCTACACTGTGTATCTGCAGTCTGATCTTGTAGCTGGACGTAGCAGATCCTATCTCAGGTTTGATTGGTCCTGGGGTCTCATTGGCTCTGGCTCTGCAGATTTAAATCAAACCGATAATAATCTGTGGCCAACGTTTTACTTGACCTTCACAGCTGGACTATGCACAACTTCGACATTTTGCAGCAATCAGCTACAACCTCACAGAAAAATACACTAGCACACTCACATGTTAATAAAATGGAAACAGCGTGGTAACTGGAATAACAAAAATACAGGCATTTTGCAGTCCTGTCTTTATAACCATTTTTTATAGTCTCTAAATATTAGACAACACCGGTTATATTCATTATTAAGTTATTTTTATTGTGCAATTTCTGTTTCATTTGGAGACATAATTTGGAGACATAACCAGGGTATTTATGTAATTTTGAAAATAAACAAAACAGAGACACTTTGTGATGTCACTGAGTTACCATAGAAACCTTTGTGATGTCACTGAGTTACCATAGAAACCTTTGTGATGTCACTGACGTACATTCCGTATCACACTGTGAGGCCGAACAGACTCTTCACACTGTCACTTTACCCCGACTGCTCGACCAAAGCGCATCACAGAGACAAATCTCTCATTTTTGGTTGAAAAACATGACTGCAAACTCAGACATGGCAAAGAAGCTAACAATAGACGACATCGTTATTGGTCACACTCTGCACGGAAACAACTCCACGTACACCGTGCTGGAGTTTCTCGGACAAGGTGTGTTTGGCAAAGTAGCCAAATGCCAAAATGTCCAAACTAAGGAGATGGTGGCCATCAAAATCCTCAAGGACCCCAACGCCATCAGAGCAGCTGACAAAGAGGTGTCCATGCTGGAAGCTCTCAGCATCCTGGACTCCGACACCTACAACCTGGTGAAATTCTACGGCAGGTTTGAACATCACGGCCTCACCTGTCTGGCATTTGAAATGCTGGAGATGAGCATCTTTGACCTGATCATGAGCGGAGAATGGGAGCCTCTCAGCCCAAACAACATCAGACCAATCGCAAAACAGCTGCTGGTGACTTTAGACGGTTTAAAGACTCTCGGTGTTATCCATACTGACATGAAAATAGATAACATAATGTTGACCAATATGAAGGAGCAGCCGTTTAGACTCAAGGTGATCGACTTTGGTGAAGCCAGGTACTCTTCTGAGGGCAAACCTTGTATATGGGTCCAGCCGTGTGGATCCAGGGCTCCAGAAGTTTCACTTGGCAACAATTTTAATGAAGCAATCGACATCTTCACCTTGGGCTGTAACCTCGCCTTCCTCTACCTGGGATACTTCCTATTCCCCAACCACTGTAACTATCAGATGGTCAAGAGAATGGTCGAGATTTTGGGATATCCGCCCGAGTACCTCCTGTCAAATGGATTCTTCACCAAGTTCTTTTTTAAGAAGGTGATGATCGATGACTCGTGGTCGACAAAGTGGACTCTTCGGACACCAGAGGAATACGAGCAGGTTATGTGGACTGAAACAAAGGAGTACAACCCCTATAATGGTCCTGAGCTGAAGACTCTGGATGATATGGTGGACGCCTTTCCCAAACGGGAAGATGCAGAGTACGAGGACAGGAAAGCTCTGGTAGATCTTCTCAAGGGATTGCTCCACCCAGATCCTTCTTTGAGACTGACTCCTCAACAAGCTCTGCAACACTGTTTCATCACAATGTCCCATCTGCAGAACACGGACAGCTCAGAGTATTTGGAGCAGTCAGTAACAGCAATGCAGGTGTGTTCAACTGGTGGTTCCTGTCAAGATGTACCACCTGAGGATGTATCTACAGTTCCTGGTGGACAGGCAACAATTATGGAACCAAAAAATGGGCACATTCAACACTTTGGGCCTGGTTCACCTGCCCCTCAGTTGTCAGATTCAAGCCAGAAATTCCTGAAAATCCTTAAAGAGATGGTGGTGGACTTCCGCAGACGCCGCTCCACTGCCCCCCCACCAGTGAACATCCAGGGAAGGGACATTGAGAGAGTGGACTCATACAAGTACCTGGGTGTTCATCTGAACAACAAACTGGACTGGACTCACCAGACAGATGCACTGTACAGGAAAGGCCGGAGCAGGCTCTACCTCCTGAGGAGACTCAGGTCCTTTGGAGTGAAGGGGCCCCTCCTGAGGACCTTCTTCCTGTACGGTGTGGTCTGCTGGAGCAGCAGCATCACGGAGAGGGACAAGAGGAGACTGGACAAAGTCATCAGGAAGTCCAGCTCTGTCCTGGGCTGTGCCTTGGATTCGGTGCAGGAGGTGGGGAACAGAAGGGTCCTGGCCAGATTCACTTCTATGCTGGACCTGGAGTCTCACCCTCTTCAGGGCGCCCTGTCTGCTCTGGAGAGCAGCTTCAGTGACAGACTGATCCACCCTTGCTGTGTGAAGGAGAGGTTCCGCAGGTCTTTCCTTCCTGCTGCTGTCAGACTTTACAATGAACACTGCTAACTCTGCTGCCTGTGCAATACTGGGACCCTGTGCAATAATGTAAGATAGTAATTTATTGTATATATAGTTTTTAGATTGCAATTTATTGTATATATTGTCTTAAGATAGCAATTTATATGATACATAGTTTTATAATCCTTATCTTTATAGATCCTTATAGTGTTTGTCTATTTTTAACTTAACTGTACTCTATTGCTGCTACTGTTTCTTGCTGTTCTCTTTACTGTGTGTTGCAACACTGAAATTTCCCCATTGTGGGACAAATAAAGGATATCTTATCTTATCTTATCTTATCTTATCTTAAAGAAGGTCCTGACTCAAATGTATGGGAGCATGGATCACCTGATGCTGGAATTCATGTCTTCGGCTCCTCAACTATGGAGAATGAAAGAGGTGGTTCAGATACCCGGTCTCCTGAAGAGCTACACACCCAGGGACCAGTCATTCAAGCATAATTTCACAATTGCTTATCAAATGATGGCCAATCTCCATTACAATATTCCAAACATGTGATTGTTTCCAGCTTAAGCTCCTTGAACATAAGGAGTTCAGTTTGGTCTGATGGAGATATTGAAGCCAACAGACCATCAAGAGGAACATCAAAAACCATTGTCCATCCCAAAGATCGACTTGTGAAATATGATGCTTTGACGGACATTCGGTCTGCAACAAGAGCAGAAATAACAGCATCATGGAACTTTAGATCCCCAAGAAATCTAAAGAACAGAAATGCAGCAACTGATTCTCAAGAACTCAGAATTGCCTATAAAGACAAAGCAAGAACCAAGTTATCAGTGAAGAAGCCCCAGAGTAGAAAAAGCTATGAAAACTACGATGTTCTAAGGAGCATTTGGGTAAAAAGAGCTGAGAAAAGACCAAAAACAACTGTATCAAGAGGAGATAGGAAATGTGGTCTAAAGAACACAATTCCAAAAACAAAGATGGACCATGAAAGAAGAACAAAGACCCCTTACCCAGATGCAGCTGGCAGACCTCAGACATCTGACAGGGAGCTGTTTCTCCATAACCTACCATCCAAGCCTCCTGCGGAAGTTCTTGGGTTTGTCCGGCTGGTCTGGGATCCAGGAGGGGTGGGGGGGTTGGGGGGGGGGGGGAAGGTTGGGTCAGTGACCAAGGCATTTCCTGAATGTCTTGATCACTGGTGACCTTCTTCACTGTGAACAGAGGTATTACAGTCAGTGACCAGTGGATTTCCAGAATGCGTTGGTCACTGATAAGTTCTTCTTCACTATGGACTAAAAAGATGATTGAACATCTCTGGAGAAATCTATGCACAAACCATGATGGAGCCTCCAAAGACTGAGAGTGGTGGACAGTTAACAGTTATTATTTTCTTTATTAAACATTAAATTCCAAATATGTTGCCATTGTGTGATTTGTCCCCCAGGGAATGTTGACATTAGCTGCAAAGTATCAGTTTGACAATGAGTTCTTTCAGTTTTTATTGCACAGAATAACATCCACCGGGCTTGCGTCTCCACAAACCTGACTCTGGAGGGAATTCTCCAAACACATCTATGACCACAGGGAATTTTCCACATGTTTTAACCTTCTATTTCTATGTAGGTGACGGGGCTTCTTCAGAAAGTTAGTTACTTTCATACTTTCCTATAGCATCCCATCACTTTTTTTTTTTTTTCGCAAGCCCGATCTACGTTATACTGACATTTTTAACTATTTGATCAAAACCCCATTAAAATACACAGGAGAGGCACTCAAGGCCTACAAGAGTTTAGATGCATGTAGCTTTTTCACTGCTGGATGGGTGCAGGATGTTGTAATTTCACTAACTGAAAATACAGACTTTTCTGTTATTAAAGCTCGGGTAAGTAATATGATGTGGTCTACACTGAAATCAGGGGGCATTAACATATTTGTGTCCAAATCCGACACAATTAAAAGCAGAGTTTTTTCATAAGCCTACGAATGACACACGTAGGATATTGTCTGTGTGGCCAATGACTGACACAGGCTCAGGATAAAGTGAAAAGAACGGGAAGACGTGATTATACGTTACGTTATTATAGTGCAGCGTCGCAACCACATTATCCATAGAACTTGTCCTCCACAAATAATGACATCCAGTCCACAAACTCACGCTGTTAATCCAGTTTGCAGCGTTCTTTGAAAGTAAAAAGGCCAAAGTAGTCCCACATGTGTCTGTTTACATCCACACAGCGCACAGCTGGAGATGAAGCTGTAGATTTGAGACAGTGACTGTACTTCCTGTGGACTTTATCTCCTCTTTTATGCTTTAAAAATCCTGTATCTGGAGTATTGCAGCAAATAATAATAGCACAGTTTTGACTTGTATCTAAACTAAAAGTGCAGAGTCTGATCTGATCACTTCAGAGTCTCAGAGCGAGTGGTTTTACTGTAGACAGGAAACAGCTGACGGGAGACGTTGCAAACAGAAGCAACGCAATGAAACACCGGATGATTTAAATGAAAACATGCATGTCAAGAACTGTCAGTCAGCTGGTTCTAGGAGCGTGCATTGCCTTGAGTCTGACGATACGATACATATCATGATATGCATGTCACGATCCAATATATCATGATATATCCAAATAATAAAACAATGGATGATATATTGCAATTTATCAATAATTACTTCTAATAATATTGTCAACTGCACCTTCACGAGAACCAAATTGTATGAAAATTATAATGTATTGAATAATTTATTTTTTAAATCATAAGATCAGTGAATACAATTAATGAATTTTAGTGAAAAATATTGTTTTAAAAATCAATTCAGATGCATTTTGAATTGATTTGAGAATTGTGCAATGAAGTATCACGATATATCACTGAATCGATTTTTTCTTACACACCTAACTGGTTCTGCTGTCCAAGATGGCGTCGTTCACAAAAATCATGTGCCTCGTGACGTCACGCGCAAAAGTATCTAAGTATCAGAGTATAGTAAGTATAGGGAGGGGAGAGTAAGACCGTCAAAAAACCTGTGGAAGTAAAACACCCGCTCTTTAAACTTAATACACCAAACCTGTATCTTGGTCTAGTATCCATGGAGATAAAAACGTTTAATCTCATGTTTTAACTGGGACCATGATGGAAGGACAGCAGCACTTGACAATACAAAAAGTACAATTATCAAATCTAAATTCAACATATAGTTTGAGTTGTAGTTTTCAGATCAACTTTTTGACAACTTTTTGGTGACTTTGGTGACCGAATGTGAAAACCTCCGGCTAAGTCACCGCGATACTGAAGTTTCGTCACATCCAAAGGCTACAAATAATAATGACGGTAATAATGTCAGTGATGGCGCTTTGAAAGAGACGTGGAACAGAGTGAACTGCAGATTCAGAACGGTTCAGGACTGCCACTGTTTCCCCTTCAAAAGCCAGACAATTCAATTTCGTTTTTCGCCTCAATTTTCGTCTCTCCTTTGAAATTGAAAGATTTTTTTTGTGCCTTATTTTAATATTTTGGACATTTCTCTCCATGGAAAATGTTCCAACACACTTTTAACTTTCTATTTCTAGACCATTATGTGGTGTTTGTGTGGGAAATAAACCTCAACTAGACTAATACATCAGAACTTAAAGGGCCCATATGATGTTGTGATCTCTTGTGGTAATACAGAAGTGCTCCATTCTGTTTTTAAACTCCATACACCTTCACTAGAATCATTTGGAATAATTTCAGCCCTGAAATTGCCGATCTCTACTGAACTAAATGTAAAAGGAGCTGTTGAATAGTTTTCAAGTCAACAACAAAAAAGATTGGCCAAAATTTAAGATATAAACACTTAAATCTATCAGAAAATGACTTAAAAGTAGTGAAAGGATCTGTCCATGCAGCAAGATGAGTTTACTTGACAAGTTCTCTTAAAATAAACGACCTCTCGACTAGAATGAAGCAGTCTCAGAACTAGTAAGTCGATAATAAATCTGAAAACAAGATGAACAACCTGATAGAAGTTTGAAAATCTTTGCCAGATCAGAGAAATTTGCAGCGTGTGAACCCAGGATAAAGGAAAATGTGAATCCAACCTGAAAGAATAAGTCCAGGATTTAAAACTAGGACCTTTTAGTGATTTTGTTTGTATATTCCTTTAACAAAATAGTCAGTAGACAGCACCGGTATTACCCTTCATCTGAAAGCGATCATTTATACTTGCAGTTTAACCTTTTCTGCGTGCGCTGGAATTAATGGTCCGTGTCCCTTCCGCTGTCCCTCCTCTCACTTTGGTCCCGTGAGGTGCTCCATGCGTGAGATTATTAATGTTTGTGAAGCATCAGCCTCCCTCCCATGGACAAATAACCACACCCACCGTCCATAGCACTGAAATGGTTTTTGTATTGCTGCACACTGTCACTATTCTCACGTATTTGTCTGAATGTCCGTGTCCTCTAATGCACTTTATCGACGTCATACTGTGCTAAATGTTTACACCAGGATTATTTAGGGGTTATTTATTCCACTTGGATTTGCTCCAAACGCAATTTTGTTGTTCTTCTGTGACAATGACAATAAATATTTGAATTTAATTTGACATTTTAACCATGAAATGAAAAAAAACCCACTAAATTTTCTAGGATAATAGAATAATGATATAACACAATGGCAATAGGCAATGTAGGAAGCTTTTTATAGTTCTGCACGGGTCTGATTTTGACAAACCGCACCCGCCCGCACCCGTCATATCTCAATCTGCACCAGACCTGTTTTCCGACAAAATTGAAATAAAATTCCGCACCCGATCCGACCCGCTATAAATCCACACCGACACCCGAACCGCACCCGAATGAAAATCAGTCCAAGAGCCAAAAAAGAGCCACTCTCCACTCGCTAATTTACTTTTCAGCTTCTCGGGAATCACTTTGAACTGCAGGACGTTGCATGCGAGGTCTGAAAATGAAAGTGGCACAGATTTCGGGGAATGGGCGCGGCAAAAACATGGATTTTACATTTAATCATCTTGTAAAAACAATGGCATTTTTGCATTTCACTAAAATACAGGCCTGTTTTGATGACGATGACATGATGTTTTGTAAAAAGCAGATCAGACCCGCGCTCTCCTGCGTCCAACCCGACCCCGCATCCGACACAGCACAACATTTTTCACCCGTTTCATTCAAATTTGTGGTTCACCCGTGCAGGACTCTGAACTACTTTTCTGCTCTAAGCTACGCCACCTGCTTGTCTCACAGACAGACACAGACAGTTTACATCCACACAGCGCACAGATCAAGGTGAAAAAGCAGATTAGCCAATATTTTATGCTTTAAAATCGTGCAATACTTCAGATACAGGATTTTAAGGACTTGTATCTACTAGAAGTGCAGAGCTCTGATCTTTGAACACTTCAGAGTCTCAGAGCGAGTGGTTTTACTGTAGACAGGAAACAGCTGACGCCATCGCGCTCACAGCTTTATATCGTGTGGTCCGCAGACAGATCCTGCTGAAGTATTTACGATCAGAGAGTTAAAATATCATAAGATTCTCCTCGTGTCTGTCGTGTTTGCGCTTTTTGTCGCACGTTTAAAAATCGTTTGATGACGAAAAATCCTGTTGGAATGTATTGTAATGCATGTTTATCGAGGCAATAAAAACACTTATGATTGATGAAATGCAAGATATGTTACTTTAATGCCATTCTGCGGAACATTCCAGACAAAGCAATAACATCTTAACTGAGACAAGCATGTTCCACCAAGCCACACAGACATTTGCTTGCAGAATATATTTCGCAAACAGCCTCTTACGCTTCTGTTTAGCGCGACAAGTACATAGCGCTCCATAGGTCTGTATTCAGATTGTGTTTACTGAAGATTGTGCACGTTGAGTGGAAGAGCTGCTTCTCTTCAGCTCTTTTGGCGCCTTTGAAAAGCTCTCATCGAATTTGCCTCGTCGGTGTTATTGACGTCAGAGGCACTCAGGAGGAATCGTTTATGCAGTATAGAAACGGGGCCGTAACATTTGCATCTGACTGTGTAAATAGGCACATAAACTCAGCAGCCCTCACCTGGAACGGTCTGGAAAGAGGAAAAAGAACACAACGTTACTCAAGCTATTGACTTAGTTGTTTTGTAGAAGTAGGGCAGGGATGGCAGTAAACAACCTCTGTATGAGTTTTTGGATGGAATGTGCCATCGTGGCTTATTAAAAAATGATTTCGAGAATAGAAAACTAAAATTAGATTCTTTAGAACTCCTTTTATTACATGGAAATTCGGTGGGACCGTGGATAAATGCTGGAGAGGCTGCGTTCTGCTCTGGTGGAGGATCATTCCCATATGTTCTGGGACGTTTTGGAAAGGATGCGATGCAATGTGAAAGTGAAAACTGTTTAGGGATCAAAATTATATTATAGCTGTCCATTGTGCTGTCGGGAAGTTTTCCAAATAAGATAAGAACAGATAATAATTTTCACTTGTTGAAAATTAAAATTTTCTTAATTGTCAAGAAAATGGTGACGTCTCCTGGCTCAGGCCACTGCCCCCCACAATCACCCAGTGGAAAAGTAAAATAAAGGATGTTTATCATGGAGCAAATAATTGCAGAGCTATAAATGAAGACAGATTTATTCATGAACAACTGGTCTTTAATCCAAGCCTATGTTTCAAATGGACGACTGTGTTTTAAAGGTATTTTTTGTGTGAGTTTATGGACAAATGCTGTGAACAAAGAATGCTTTCAAAAGTATAAATAATAATTGTTTGTTTTGATCGGTTTACAAAATGCAAAGTGAGTGAACAAAAGAAAAAGCCATTAAGAACCATCTTCAGTGTAAAGAAGCAGAAGTTGTGTTGGTGCTGGTCTGGCCCCACAGAGCCCTGACCTCAGCATCATGGAGTGAGTCTGGGATTAACATGAAGAGACAGAAGGATGTGAGGAAGCTCCATCCACACAAGATCTGAGCTTAGTTCTTCTACATGTTTGGAACAGCGACCAGCCCAGTTCCTTCACAAACCGTCTGCATGTAAAACCTAGAAGAACTGACGCTCTTCTGAATGCAAAGCTCACACCAAATACTGATCTGATTTAGATTTCTCTTTTGTTCATTCACTGCATTTTGTTGACTGATGAAAATAAATGACGCTTCCATTTTTGAAGGCGTTCCTAGTTTACAGCATTTTTTCCACACCTGAATATAGCTTTTGCACACTACTATATATAAAAACAGTTTATTTCACCCAGTCCAACAGTCTGTTACTTGAGTCCTTTGAACTGCACATGCTGCACTTCTTAGCTGGTTAGAAATCCATGATATGATGTTAAAAACTGAGCTTAAAAAAACAAAACTTTCAAAAACCGTTCGGCGTGTGAGCCAGGAAGCCACAAAAGCGTCCAACCGCTCCAAAAATACTGCATATAACTCGACGCTGCAACCCATTTCTCCTTTTTCAGTGTATTAAACCTCCTTTTTCACAGACTCGGGTTAAACTGAGTCCCTTTTCTCTGTGTAAAGGTCAGCGCAGTGACAGGTGCTAAAAGGCGACGACTCCACCGTCCCTTTGACACTGTCCTCCTTCTTCGACGCTTTTATCACGTCCTCCTCCTCCTCCTCCGGGACCAGCCTAAACCCCGAACAGAGACCCAGAAAACCCGGAGAAGAGAGCATGTGAGGAGAAGAGCGGCGCCAAGGACGTCCCGCAGGCTCAGGCCACCTCTGCTT